>JACGCN010000026.1:0-600000 GCA_014905825.1 Lyophyllum atratum | reverse complement strand
TGGAATGGCGCGAATGCATCCCATCGTGGGTCCTTTCCGACTGGTCCCATGTTGTCGAATGACTCGGTACTAAGACCCCGTCCAACTCAGAGCCACGATATAACGGGCATTAACGCAAGACTCACGGAATTCTGACAGCACCACTCAACCAATCGATAGCCTTCACCTTGAATGGCTCCGTCCCAAACGTCGCGCTCAACGACTCCCACAACGCCCCATTTTTATGTGGGACAAGCGGATCGCTCTGTGCGCACCGGGTCCCATCCTTGTCAGATGAGTCGTGCATCCAGGGTGCCATAAGACGATATGACAACCCTATCCAGAGATAACCACATAGGATGGAGATGGAGATAACCTTCAGACTGCGTCTGAGGGTGTAAGGTTTCGCTCGTTGAACAGGTGGGGAGGGGAGCAATGGCCCAGCGCCGTTTTTCTCACTCATGGGTTGCTCCATGGCAGTGGGAACAGGATTAGGCTTTGGGAGCTCAGGGTCTTATACGTATTCGCACAACTGTAAGGTAGGGGACGTCCATATCCCACTAACGTCACGTGCCATTCGTGACAAGGCCAAATCCGTCAAAACGCGACCTGTGGTACCATGATAGGGCGCGGTACACAATACTCAGATAGAACGGACACAATCGGTCCCCAGATTTGCATTAGATATATACTGAAGCTACCCCTGTACTGGTACGATTATGAATATATCGCCTTACAAATTACTAGTAGCCGAAACAATGGTTGGAGGAACGAGGTCTGCACCTCGCACCTCTCGAGATCTTGCATCGCACCCTCATGACGCGCAGTCTGCCACACAACGGAAAGGCAGTATTGAACCTTTTCAAAAGCTTTGAGGGAAGGGTCATGGACGTGTTCAACAAACCACGAGTTGAGGATGCAGCTGGGAAAGGAAGTGTGTGTGGGTTCTTGGAAGTCCAACGTGTTGAAGCGCTCACGGTTCAGTAGAGCCTAGTAAACACCCTAAAGAGTATCCCACATCATTCAAAGTCAATAGGCGAGCGTGCTATGGCTTGGGTTTCTGCTACATCAGCTGCAGGAAATATTTTTGCTTATTTTATATACTTCTTTTTCAATTTTGATATCCGCTGTATGATATTCGAGATCCTAACCAAGGACATGTAAATAGAACTTAATCTGGGATCCGATTTTCAAGAGATTGGTGTTGAGAGGGCTGAATTCGTTATCTTGCATGTTCACGAAGGTCGCGTTCTCAATTTGGCAGTGATGTCACAGAGAAGTAACGTCATGTGATGTAGGTGGGATATGGACGTCCCCTACCTTAACTCGAGGCGATCATGATTCATTGATGACACAATTTCAAATCGCTATTCTTGTTCGCTCGATGATCAACTGATCGAAGTTACACCAGATAAGATAACACGAGATTCGGACTCCTTACAACATGAGGGGCATTAGTATCTCCATGACCGCCCATTGAGCGAGCGATTGAAAGAGCGAAATATAATTGATGGTATGAGTATGCCCTAGCAGCGAGAACCTTGTCCCGAAAGGCCATATGCACTGTGATTCTACTTCGTACAGGCACAGCGCGTGCCAGAGCGTCGAGTGGAAACAAAGGGAGCAGGCCAGCGGCACAGATAAGAGCAATCCAAAAGCCATGATGGAAGAGCTTTGGGAAGAGGATGCGATATCATCACCCGAACATTTAGGATTCAATACCTGATGGACGATTGAGACGTAGTCATTGTTCTAGAGTATTAAAAAAAGTCCGTGTATTCGGTAGTTGGCTAGGTGGGTAATACAATACTTTAGATCGTGACTAAATCCATGCGAAAAAGTGGAGAATAACATTACACTTCGAAGTCGAAATCATGGTAGATATCGAATAGGGGCAGCGGTGGTGACAAGGAGCAAGGCACGGATAGTGGGCAACGAATGTTACAACATCAAAAAAAAGCAAACGTCCATGGCGAAGCAAACACAAGGCGTAGAAGAGACGTCCAAATCCACTTAGTATGTAGCCTCCTTGCGTCTCCTATAACGACCAAAGACGCCGCACGCAGAGGCACAGAATCCAAGGAGGAGTGCGATGAGAGCACCGAGGGTAAGCCAGTTGGCATTGCCGTACTGCGCTGGTATATCTGCGTTGCGTAGGCGATTGCGCACGATACCGAAGAGGACCATGTCGATGACGAAGGCGACGAGAGTGACGATCGTGGCAAGCCCCGATAGGAGCGTCATCAGAATTGTGCCAACGCGGTGATATGACGCGCCGCAGAGGCCAAAAAGGAATGCGAGGCCGGCAAGACCGGCGGCTAACAGAATGCGAGATTAGGAGAAAGATATAGGGGATAACGGCAGATGACGTACCGATTGGATGGAGGATGAGGGTTTTCGTGAGGTTGTGAACTACCGTAGTATTGAGGTTCGACTGGTCGAGGCTAAAAGTAAAAATCTATCGGTTCTTTGTGCTGACTGGTACATGTAGAAACATACCCTGTTGACTGGAAGTCATAACCAATCCCCACTTTACTACCCGTGAAGCCAAACACTCCGTATCGTATTTGGTTCCCAACGCCGGCGCCGACGTTCAAGAAGGAGATTTTGTCCCATGTTGGTGCTGACACACACACCTGATGATACCAATGTTAAGATCGAGAGAGGTCGTGTGGTGATGTACATACGAAGATGAGGAGCACGGTCGCAGCAAAGCATAAAAAGAGTCCTGGGACGGCGGGGGAGGCAACCATGGTTATCGTGAAGGCGTGTTAGCTATCAGATAGTCGTCAATGCCGTGTGAAGCAATGCCGATTAAGTGGGGCTACTCACTGTGGGGCGTTACAGAAGTGGGGAGGAGTGGGGAGGATGGGAGAATCGCGGTAATCAGGCACAAGCGCGGCTGGCATTTATACAAAACGCATGATTGCCCAAATTAGCAATAGCAATGACGTAATGGATAATCGATGTCATGTATGGAGCAGCCGAATTAGAGCCGAAATCTAGAGCCACAACTCCCGCAGCAACGTCAGAGCAGTTCCTATACTCAAGGCGGTGCGGAGCTGTGCTCACCGCAGTAGTTTCGCATAAAATAGGAGGATGGGCAAAAAAAAAAACATGAAAAAAACAAACAACGGAAGCAAATGTTCGTGATATTTTTAGCACACTGACTGACTAGTTCAAGACGAGTTAGTATCAAGCAAGGCGTCCCCGCCACTATTCGAGTGCGTGCAACGCACTCTCCTCACTCTGTCTAACTAGGCCGCTTACGAGTAGGCTGTTACCATTGTGGAAAGACTTGCCTCGCCAAGGAATATTCCGCCTAACTTGCACTGCCTCAATTTATCTGTACATGGATGCAAGATTTCAAATTCAAAACCGCAGCCTGCTACCCATCGCCCGGAGAAGTAGTATCACATACGAGTAAATTACTCAAAAGCACCCCCTCATATACTACCTGGTATACGGCTGCGTGGCCTGAAGATAATCAGGCGGGAGCACACTATCCCTGTCCCCCTGTTCCTCCCCGTAAATATCGGAGAAAGGCGACGTCCCGACCGAATCAGTCGGAGACTGCTCAGACGAGCCAAAGTCTTGCGCTCGCCCTTCTACCAAGAGGCGGTTCGCACGTAATTCTTCCTCAGGGACATTCGGTAGCGAGCGCCCTGCTGTACTGGGGAGCGGCATGGGCTGGCCCTTTCTCTGGACTGGACCAGGACTGGACGGGAGCCCCCTCCGCGGAGAGGTCGAATTCGAGGAGGAGGACGAAGACGAAGACGTACGGTTCAGTAAGCTGGGCGGCGCGAGGCGTGAAGACGATGACTAGGTCAGCAAGTCAGCACTCGCATCGACTTGAGGAACAATGAGCTGGATGCAATAATCCACGTACCGAGACTTGGAATTCCCGCTCCTCAGGTTGATCCGAGAAGCGTACCTGGTGCTTGGGAGCACCCGCTGGGGATGGTGAACGTTGAGTTGGCGCCGGACGTACCAGTGAGGACTCAGGGGACCCAGAGCGTGAATGGGTGTCTGACTCTGATGGAGCGATAGACGGCATAGGGGACGGAGTCGGTAACAGGTTACCCGTGGTCTGTAGATCACCAGTGGCGGGCCCGGGACCAAAGCTTGACATGGTGACTACACCGCGATGCTTGTCGGTGACGTAGGACGGCGTGTCGAGCTCCTTCACGTATCCGTTCATACGCTGGCGCCGACGGATAAAGAGGAAGAGCGCCGCGAGGACGCCGAAGATGCCAACTATAGAAAGCGTGATTCCGACTATTGATCCAGCGGAGAGGCTGTTCAAGTAGTTTATCACTTAGCATGGCCCTTGGCAATATTAGTAAGGAAAAGAGTCGCTTACCCGCCCTCCCTCACGGCCCTATATACGCACGACTCCTTTAGTCATGGACCGATATGCAGATATACGGTGGTTCTTACTGTGGTGGGGTTGTCGTGTACACATTCGCATAGTCTACCGCGAAAATCTGGCCCGACGTCGTCGGTTGGCACGTCAGTTGCACGCGGTGCTGTCCAGTCGGGAGATTGTTGGCGTGATATAGTAGTACCTGCGCCCTGTACAAGTCTTTATTGGATGTGAAATTGCGCGGGGAGCCGCCATCAAGCTGGACTGTGTACGGGGCGCCGTCCGGGCTCACAGGACCGTATAACGAGACGCCCTCGCCTGGAGAGCGCATTCGTTAGGATAGCAAGCGAATCAAAATCTCCTGTAAGAATTCACCCTCAAAAAATGTCAATAAACCAGTCACGTATGTTCATGGAAGCAAAAAACTCACTTGGAATGTATACACGAAGGAAGCACCTGGATTCGTCGTCGCACTATCAAATTGATCACGCGTCAACACCGTTTATCATAGAAATAACCGTTTGCAACGCACTGTCCAGAGCCTCCCAAGAAGCTTCCCACATTCTTCGGATTTGTGTTCCAAGCTGACCCGGACAAGTACGCGAACGATGGGTCCGTATCTTGGAACGTGTTCACCAAGAGTCTCTCCGAGGGCTTCCCAAAGTCCGTCGTCCATGTAATCTAAACGCCCGCCACCGACTGCGTCAGCTCTGAAAACGAAAAGTACAAACCAGAGTAGAAGACGGACGAAATCGATATCCAAGAACGCCGCCGCCTGGTTAATGATCGTCACCTCATGCCGCCCCTGCTTAAGCCCGTCGACGCTGAACAGATTCTGCTGGAATAGCCCCGGAGGCGGCGCGACGCCATCCGCGGCAGGGTACATCGAATCGTCAACCTTCACCACGTACGGCCCGTGGTTGCCGCGTTTGGCACCAAAGATCTGTACCCCGGTCCCGTTGAAGACGAACGACGCAGAGGCGCCTGCGACCTGTGTGGCCATGAAGGTGCTGTCTGAATAGCTGGGGACGGGATATTCAGATGATGATTAGCTGGTCGGCGAAGATGAGGGATAGATAGGGACGGAAGGAGTATTACCTGCTTGCAGCGTCGTCGGTGGCGCTCGTGCCAGTGGTCCAGCCATTAAGGTAGTTGATGAGCGGAGAGTTCTCCTCGATGGTAGTGATCAGTGAAGGCATCGGCAGTCAAGTGTCGCCACGTTCGAAGAAGAAAGAAGCGAAGTGAAGATTGGAAAGACCGGAAAGTGGAAGTAGAAGGAAAAATAAGTATACAAAGATGAATGAACGAAAGGAAGGTGGTACGCTGTACCAGCAACCGCCGGGGAAGCAGAATATGAGCTATAGTTAGACTACAACGAAGGAGAGAAGGAAGAAAGAAAGGACATGATGCATGCAAGGTCATTGCGTGATAGAGGCGTTCGATGGTGATGGGAAGCTCCGAGTAGTTGCAT
Source organism: Lyophyllum atratum (assembly GCA_014905825.1). Lineage (NCBI taxonomy): Eukaryota > Fungi > Basidiomycota > Agaricomycetes > Agaricales > Lyophyllaceae > Lyophyllum > Lyophyllum atratum. The sequence continues at coordinate 594,184 of JACGCN010000026.1, read as the reverse complement.
CGCCAAGGGATGAGAGGATCCGTCATGTTTTGATTGAATGATCACACCTGCCAACCTGCCTGATCAAAGTTAAGCATGGGCTTGAGCGATGAACCTGGGCGTCCTACAACACATGAATGCAATCTAGTCCGGTTTTCCCTGAATATCACGGATCGAAGTGTGCGTTTAATTATAAGTGAGTCTATATCTTAAAGTTGTAGTTGCTTTTAGCGTCCGTTTGTGTGACTGCAAAGTTGTCAGGGCGCTCCGGGTTTCATGGGCACAATTGTCCCGTACCTTGCAACTGGCTTATATATTCATAGTAGGGTTGAGGATATATAAAATGCGTCCTAAGTGACGTGTCAACTGCGAGAACCTCATACCTTCTGACCTATGGGAAGAGTTCGATTCGAGCCAGTGATTGCATGATTCCGGGCTCCAAGGACCATAGCTCGTCGATAAGAGCAGGGAGGAAGGTTCCTGGCCCTTTGACGTCGTCGCGCCATACCGCAATCTCTGCCGCGACAGTAAGAACAAGCACGCTGGAAAGCGGTAAGATTGATCAGAACCGGCTCTGTAGCGGTATGGAGGTTTGCACCTACCCAGCCACTGCGCCCAAAAGCATGTCACCGTGCACTAGCATCCCATCGTCTTCTTTCCTACTCTGCGCCCATATGGCACCGCAGTACGTAGCAATGCTGCTACCAACGATACAGCCAGAGCCGGTAATCTTTCCTAGGAGTTCATGGCCATTTCGAAGGGCAACAACGCTGACGCCATCTGAGATGTAATCAGTCGGACCTGTCAAGACAATCACGCATCCTGAAGGATATTTCAGTCCTGGATCAACTCAGGAGGCATGTCGAACTTACTCTCCTTCTTCGCCAGCGCTCGGACGAAAGCAACGGGATCTTTAAAACCCGAGCCCACGCTGTCAACGCCTTTGGTTAAAACCTAGGAAGAACCATCAGTATCGCGGGACAGCGAGATGACTGGTCCTCACCTCCTGCGAATTGGCCAGAGTTGCCAGCTCACCGGCGTTACCTTTGATGACGCTCGCCTGGAATGTATTTAACAGATCTATAACGACCATATTAATTTCTCTCAGCGCATTTCCTCGAAAAGGCCTACCTTTGACAGTTTCTTTACGGAATGCGCTCGCTCCAATCCCAACAGGATCAAAAACCAGCGGTTTCTTGTTTGCGTTCGCGGAATAACCTGGTTGGAAAACGGAGCTATCGACCTGAAACATGCACCGCTTATTGGGAATCACTCACCGGCGATGGACATGCTTTCCTTACCATCAGCTCTCAATGTACCGATGTTGACGAGCAGGGCGTTGCATATGTGACTCAGGTCTTCCATTTCCTGCGGTTCGGTCGCCATGATTGGGCTACCGCCCAAAGCTAATGTGATGTTGGCCGATTGCGTTGCTACGACGTTGTTGGTTATCTGACGAATAATTCAGCAAGGGAACACTACGAAAGGCTTGGAGGTCCAATCACCTGGTGCACCAAGGGATTTATTTCTCTGACTGCGGTCATCAGCCAGGCGACTTTGTCAATGATACCTTGTTCAGTTAAGACGCCTTCAGAAGTAGATGAAATAGTTGGCGGACGGCGGAATGACCTGAATATTTGAGACAGTTTAGCTGCAGCCCCGCGAGGTTGTGCTGAGGCCACGATATCCGATACAACAGCGACCCCATCCAAAGTGTGATTCGTCGACGAGACAGAACCGTGTAAAGTGCGGAGAAGATTTGAGGACTTGATTCCACCTAGGAGTATGATTGTATGCAAAGATAACAAAAGAGGCGTATAAATCCGTACCAATCGCCACTGCTTTAATTTCTGTTCCGTCCAAAATCTCCAACATAGCTCCAACACGCCGAGGGCCAACAATTGGACTCGTTAGCTGCTTAGTCTTCGTCCCCCACACTGCACCGATACCAACGTAGTCCACGTTATCCTTAACAGCATTCTCCACATGGTCCACATTGTTACACGAAACACCAATAATCGCGTCCTTCGGGAGCATACTACGCGCCTGGGTGACAGACATATCCGTTTGGCCGAGGTGAACACCATGTGCCTTGATAGCAACTGCAACGTCTACGCGGTCGTTTATCAAGAGGGGCACGTCATATCTATCGCATATCTCTTTCGATTTGGCCGCGATTTGGAGAAACTATTGTGGAGTCAGTCATGAGAGAGTGTAACGCACCAAAAATCCTTACCTCAGCCGTATCCGCGTACTTCTCACGAACCTGGACCACGGTGACGCCACCTTGAATCGACTAGGCTGGGATTCAGCGTTCTGTGAGGTGGCATGGGATATTGAACGCGGTACTTCTTCCAAAGACTCATAGTAATCCTGGTGGCGCGTGTGAGTCACCTTTAAAAAGGTTCCAAATCAGTGGTTCCTACAAACCTTTCCTGGAGGCAGGAGGTCCCGGCCTGTTACAAGGTATATGGAGTAATCGATTGCGCTCATTGAAGTCGGGGTTGAGTCAGGGAGGCCCTACTACAGCCTACAGGCTTGAGGTGGAAGGGGACATATCAACAACAAAACGTCAATTGATCAAAGCAAGTGGCTGTGCCAAGATAAGATCACAGAGGTGACACGCTTCCCAAACTGAACGTCCCCCTTGCGTTTCGCTCACAATTATGTATGTGAAGGTTCACTCGGCAGCCGTGAGGTTTTGGAGAGATAAGGTAAACGTAAGGAGCGTTGATGCGTTGGGTCAGGGACGACACCGCTTGCAGTGGGAAGTATTGAAGCAACATAATGATTAATGCACTGATAGTACATGTATCACAGACAAAAGAAGATACACGGAGCGGGGAGGGGAAGAGCAGGTAATTGTTGATAGCGGGTAGAAACATTGCAAGGTACATCAGTCCCCAGATATCAATCTAGGCGTTTTGTGGGTATGCATACTGAAAGTTTACGCAGGTGTAGGTGTATGAGGGGCTAGCAACTTAGATTTCAGATGATATGATCACGGAAAGTGAGAAATTGTAGACTGACCTCCGCCTCGGTCACCGCCACGTCCGCCGCGACCGCGACCACGTCCACGGAACTCGCCCTCACCACCACGCCAGTCACCTCGACCGCCTCGGAAGCCTAGAAAGACGACAACATAAGAAACAGTGGAGAAGGGCCTAACCGCGGACTCACCACCACGCTCACCACCACGCTCTCCGCCTCGGAAGCCACCACGTCCACGGTCACCACCACGATATCCTCCACGATCACCGCCACGGAAGCCACCATGTTCACCGCCACGGAAGCCACCACGCTCACCACCACGGAACCCGCCCCTGAAACCACCACGCTCACCATCACGGTGGCCACGTCCGCGTCCACCGCGTCCGCCACGCGCCTGTGTGAAGCCGTCATCCTCTACGGTCGCGGGCGTAGGCGCAGGGGCTGCCGCAACGTGGCCGTTGACCTGTGCGACGGGAGCAACTGCGGGCTCCTCGGGGGTCTCGGTGACGTCAGGGGTGGCAGAGCCCGAGGTGCCGAACTTGGTGTGCAGGCTGGCGATGGAGGGCAGTCCTGCATCGTCGTCTGCAGCCCAGTCGATAATGGCTGACTGGGGAACCTGTACGGACGCCCGCGTCAAAAGTCAGCTAAAGCGTCCTTTGGCAGTGGATGCACTTACGTCGGGAATGGACGCGTCAATGTGACCATTGGGGGCTTCCTGCTCGAGCTTGAGGGCTTGGGGTACACTTTGTTGTTGTTCAGATTCAGCTACGTGTCCAGCAGCATCTGTGCGTTCTACCCACTCTGCACCGTCCTCGAAGGACGTAGACTCGAGTTCGCTGGCCTGCATGAAGTGGAATCCACCAGTACTAGGGACAACAGGCACACCGCCGACGGAAATGTCAGCGACGACTTCGGGCTCAGCAACTTCAACTTCAGTTTCAACTTCAGCAACAGCGTCAATCTCCTCCTCCACGGGCGTGGCTGCACGAGGGTGGAGCTGGGCGCGGGTCACCTCGAGGAGGTGCGCGTCTACGAAGTGGATGTCATTGAAAAAGGATTGAAAAATAGGGTAGCGGAAAGGCCATACAAGTAACGCCCTCAAGTGTGCCCTTGCCGGAGACCAGGCCGTTGAGGACTGCCTCTTTGCTGTCGGTATCGTCTCCAAGAAGAATATCACTGGCAACGAAAATGGAACCACTTTCCGGGAATGACTCGAGCTGGCCCGAGGTCAGCGATGAACGTAAGCGCAGAACATCCAGAACATCAGCAAATTTGGCCATGATCGCGAGCTACGGGAGCAAACACCTCAGGATATAGTACGGAGCGTAATAAACTTAAAGTGTGACACACCTCAGTTGTAAGAGTAGCATCCGCTATTCTTTGTCTCTCTGCCTTTTCAGCTTCAATTCTTTTGAGAGTGAGTTCGTGCACTAGTTCTGATTCGTGGACCTGTAAATGTTGATGCGTGATGTGAGCTTTTCCCGTAGACAGATGAATGTGATCTGGCACGAACCTCAATAGCTTTTTTCACCTCTGCGAGTTCTTTTTGGACAGCTTCCAAGGTAGGCAGGGTCTTCAAAGTACGTTTCTGGTCGTCATTCAGTTTCTCGGGGTCCGTCGAGGCGTACGTAGATATTCGTGCCTGAAGGGGAAAAATCGGACGCGTCAGCGGGGAGTTCTTTTAAGAACGTGAATGTATCGTACAATCTTCTTGGTGGTAGCCTTTAGGCGTTTGTGGATGAGCTCAACGATCGGGCTCGGCTTGAGCAACAGCTCCTCCTCCGGTAAAATTGGTGTCTGCGGCTCGACCTGGGCAACCAACTCCGGCGCAACCGAGCCCTCACGGACATCAGCAGCGTCGGGAGCCTCCTCAACAAGTGCGGCAGAAATAGCGTCAGGGATGACCACGGGGGAATCTGGGGTGGATTCTGTGGGTTTTTTCGCCTTTCGCTTCTTTTTTTGAGATTTTGATAATGGAGCTGGGGGAGGAGCACCGGGGACTATGCGCTGAGTGAGTGCTTCGGGCATTTTGAAGGGTTTAGAGTGAGTAAGAGAGTTTTTTGAGTAGGTAGCACGATTGGTGAGTAGACGCTGGCAGCAAGCGGGGACACGACTAATTCTCACGAGGTGGATCAACAAAATTCTCGCGTGCGGACATTGTTCGCAGCTTGCTAATAGCACTGGGCTCTTCAGCGTATACTCGGAATCCTTGCGTCTCCTCGACTATAACGCGTCCTGTCTGTCAAATCAATGGTTAAAAATCCAGAACGAATGTTTCGCGCAAGCCTTTTTCTCAACCTTAGTCTTTTCTCTCGAATGTCAATAAACTGGCACCACTGTTTTACGACTTTAACCTTGAAAACGAGACCTGCGGCGGTCTAAACCAGATGGGTCTTGTCTATTGACCGCGCCGCGCTCGTCTTGCGTGCGTTGCACCATGATAAACCACTATTTTGGGTTTTCCATTTATTTAGTTAATTTTCCTGACATATAGGAATTTCTTCGCTTACCCCCTGGTCCAAGTTCCAACCCAGACTTCGGCTTAACCTTCACCGACATCGACCACGACTCCCAAATACTTGTCCGCGTCAATATGCTTTCTGTGGATGACTTCAGCACAAATCGCTTTTCGGGAGTCAACGATAATCCCAAACATCAACTTGATCACCTGTCTCCAACCCGACATCCCGATCTTTGCTTCAACGACGGAAACCTTGCCGTGCTTACCGGCAGGAACTACTTTCTGGTTCATCAAGGGCTACTCTGCCGTCATTCTGCTCCTCTTTCGCGTGTCATAGGCGATATGGAAGGAAAGCAAACCCGATTTCTCGAAGGTCGTCTCGTTCTCGAACTCTCTGAGGCATCAAATGACGTGTATTACTTCCTGCTCGCCTTGTATGATGGAATGTGAGCAACAAGACTTACTTGGCGAGTCCTATAAGCTAAAGGTTCTACAGCTCTGCGTTGAAGTATGACGTCGATGATTTCGGCATGGTTTCGGCGATTCTGCAACTTGCTACAACCTACGAAGTCAAGCATCTTCGAATGGACCTTCTTCGTGGATTGTCGCATGCTTGGCCAAACAATCTCGCCCAATGGGAGTTGAGAGAAGCAAAGTCCACCTGCAGTATGACTGGTGTTTATGAGCCACGGAAGTCCATCCCTCATCCGATGTACGGAGCAGATTATTCTTGTTTTCTCTTGTGATCGTCGCTAATCGAATCCCTAGCCTGGTCATCAACCTCGCTCAAGCCGCCAGTGCGCCAGAACTACTCCCTACCGCATTTTACGACTTATCTCGCAGTTCTCCAAGCGACTGCGCGGCAGGGTATGTCTGTCCCTTGACATCGAAGACGCACCACCTTTCGGACGCCGATCTTCTGAGTCTTCTTCGAGGAAAAGAACATGGCTCCCGTTTCCTTTCGACCTTTATTGTCAACGAGCTAGAAGGCAGGGAATCGTCACCAGCCTGCGTACACCGAATGGAGCTGGACGGGGCGCGCAGACGTATTTGCCAATCGGCTTTCGAAGCTATCACCTTCGAGATCCTGCGTGACATCAACGGCACCGTGTGCCTTCGCAGCTCGGACCCTTTGTTGGCGATTATGGATGCCGAGTTGATGCAGACCCGAGAGGACCCGCTGGGGAGAACAAACCCTATCATGCGCGCGTGCGAGTTTTGTCGGTCCGAATTTGGCGCGGCAGTGGATGGCGCCCGGGAAGAGTTCTGGCAGAGACTGCCCATCTGGTTTGGTGTTGACCCCCCTGTCTGGGCTTGATGGGCGCCTTTCATACTGGTTTTCCTGACTCGTTCTTCTCCCTTCCGACGCAACCATTTGTATTTCTACTGGATCCATCACACGCGTTGGCAAGTACACGAGATTCACCGCACAGCCTCTCTTGTCGGATCCTCGCTTCTTTTGTCGTCTTCTCGTGGAATAGTCCCAACTTATGAAGCTCCGAGGCTTTTTATCTCTCCGGCTACCGGTCAAATTCTCATTCGAATTCCGCTCTATGTACAGCGGTGGCTTTATATCGTGGTCTTGACCTGGGGAAGATGAGGAACTCCGACACGATCATTTGACCATCTTTCTCACTTCCAACTGTTTGTGACTCGTGTCAAGTCGTTCAACACTTGACTGGTATTCCTGATCGCGTCGCTATGCATAACCGCCTTTATATTCTGGGAAACTCTTGTCTCTTTTGTCTTTATCCAGTTGGGATCATGTCAAGGCCTGGGTAACGCTCTGAGTACTTCGACTCTTGTACCGGATTCATTGATCTGCACTACCTTTTTCTCGATGGACTGAATACGAGAACCACATGGATCACACGTGGCATTAGTATGGGGGCTTCTCAAGATCATTTCTCATGAAGGGTCCCCGTCTTCAGCACTTCGACCAGCCGGCTGTGTTCGTAAAGCCCAGTCGGTGCTAAAATGGGCACGCCATTCGTCACCTCAGACGCCGCGTCATTTCAAATCCCACTCCTCACGGTTGTTTGGTAACACGTGTGTTGAGATACTATCACCCTAGTTCCAAGTGGCGTCAAAACCGTAACCTGTCTTTCTATAAGTTAGCGACACTTCTCAATTTCTCACTCATCACCTCCTCTTTCCTCGTTCTTAGAGAGCTCTCAAGTCACGATGTACAACTGGTCTCCAGCTGATGGACAAGTCCAACAACGTTAGTCTTATCACCTATCCTTCTACTTAGTCTTTCCTTAACATTTCTCTCTTCAGCCTATGCATACTACCCAGATAGTCAACATGGCGCCGACATCAGAGGCTATCCGTACACATCCGCATCACCGCCGAGCAATAATTACTACAGCCCCGCTACGGTACGGCAGAATGGCCAAGTCACCTCCATTGGGATAAGGTTTCATGTTTTTTATCTACCAGCAGTCGTACCCGACACAACAACCACCACTGCCAAGGCATCAATCCTACCCAACCCACGATCCTCGGCTTACCGTACAGCAAACCAACCGAACGCTGACAGCATTAGCGTCAGCACGGCGCCTCTCCCCAGAATACATCAAGGTATGTATATCACACTCGCCTATTTTGGTGGTCCTGTTGTTCTGTTCTGCACTGACTTGTGTGGGCCGTCCAGGAATCATCCAATCTATCTTCGCCTACGCGTGACTACCAGGGTACACGGCAGCGCGCTTACTACGACGCTCAACAACCGCAACAAAAGCAGAGCCATTCTGGGCATGGGGAGCCTTCGGAGTCCATGTACGGTTCGCGGCCCGCTCAATCACCCATCATCGCGGCGTCTCCACCACCTGTAATGAACAGTCCGCACCAAAAATCGAGCGATGGGCACGCGTGTGGCTACTGCGGAAAGGCGTTCGGCAGGCCGAGTGCTCTCAAGGTGGGTCAAGCGTCAATCCGCTATTCGGCCGAGAAGCTGTTAAATTGCGTTTTCTCAAGATCCATCTGGCTATCCATACCGGAGAAAGAGGCGCGTATTCTGCTCCTTTTTTTCATGATCGTGGCGTGACTGATTAATTGTCTGCAGCCTTCGTTTGCCCTGAAGCAGGATGTCATCGCAGCTTCAGCGTTAGAAGTAACATGAGCAGGCACATTCGCAACGTCCATCAGATATGGCCGGACGGGAATCAGTGCGATCTAGATTCTGGCGATGAAGGGGACGAGAGGAGGTCTTGAAGCGGCCAATTTGTACGTTGGTTGGAAGAGAAAACAAGTGCAGGCGTTTCGCGTCTCAATTTAATGATAGCACCGGGCCGCTTCTGGTGTGTTTGTTAGGTGTCTGACAGGTCAATACACGTCAACAAGGACCTACAAGTTTGTTCAGTTGTTGGACATGGCATTGGTTAGGAGATGGTACTACCGCCTTTGACCGCGTAGCCACACTACCCCAAGCCTAGCAGTTACCCGTGTCCCCCAAAAAGGATGGAGTGGTCTCAGAAAAGTGCCGAGGATATGGCGGTGGATGAAGCCGTCGACGACATGGAAGATGTCATTGATTCTGAACCGGTGTCTGATACTGAGGAAGATGGAGCCTCAAATTTCCTTCCAAGTCGGTACGTTATTCAGTTGTAGGAAGAACCTGTTTACCGATTTACGTATCCATGCAATAGATCGTGTGAGGCCATTGAAAGTATAGAGGATATGATCATTTCATTTCTATCGCAACTCTCGAGCTTCGGCCGTACATCCCGCAGCCGCGCTAGTTCAGACATGATGACTGATTCTGGATCCGAGGACATTGGAACAAGCCCCGTAAATCACCGAAATAAGAGCAAGATTGAATTACAGCTCGCAGACCGTGTCAGAGAAGGACCTGGTGGGTAAGGCACCACTTGATCATGGCATTATCGGAACTTCTGCGTATCCTGATTGCACGTCTTACGATAGATCGACTGCGTTCAAGTGTGTGAAATTTCCGAAAAGATGCGCCAAAGGTAGTATCCGACCCATGGGTGAGTGTATATCTGGGTATATGCGTTAGCTCGCTGACTTTTCTGGCGTTCCAAATAGCACAGCTGCTGAGGGTATTAGACCTCACCCATGAAGCTTTGGTGGACGATGTACCAGCAACGAAACGGTCAGAAATTACTCCGAATATTCCCTTGTTTTCTTACGAAACGATCTTCTGCAGAGATATTTATTACAGAGATGTGCCGCTCTTCAGAAGTCAACGAGTTGTGGACACGGTTTGAACATCCTGAACTTGTCATCGGCCGTTTCAACTCAAAATTGGCATGGTGACCGTGCAGCTTGTCGACGACCTTGCGGCCACATTTGAATTGGATCGCTCAGATCTAAACATTGTACTGTCCTTGATTCCCTTCTCGGTCGTCGAGATGAATTTTTCGTATCTTACCCACCCAAACACAGCGCGCAACGTCAAAAGGCCTCGTATGTGGATCTAGTCTGACTATTCAACTCTACACCGAGGAGATGGTTCAGATCCTTGATACGGAGGTTAAAACCGAGTATCTTCTCCGCACGCAATGTTCTAACACATTCCCACTTAGGGCACTCTGATCCCAGTAGGAGAAGATATCAAATCATTTACCGTTGACCCAGATGTTGCTTGGGTATTGGTAGTTGAAAAAGAGGCCAGCTCTTCAACGCGATTGCCATAACCCTGACATCTGAGCTTTCAGCAGGCCGTTTTTCAAACTCTATGTCGATTGAAGTTTACATGCCATCCATCTCTTCCAGGCTGCGGCCTTATCATAACGGTTCCTTTACCAATCACTCTGATTGATTCTCTTTCTCATACTAAACATAGGGAAAAGGTTATCCGGATGTAGCGACTCGACATCTTGTAAAGACCCTCGCGGATGCACTCCCTTTCCGGTGATCCTCGCATTTCACGGATGCTCTGACTATGTATTCACTTCTATTCCTCGCCGTCAGTATTCCGATCCTCGGAATGGTCGACGGCGACCCATATGGCATCGACATCTTGTCTGTATACAAGTATGGCAGTCAAAGTCTCCGACACGAGAATGCGAAACTTGCCGCTCAAAGGATCGAATGGCTTGGCCTCCGGTCTTCTGAATTGGAAACGTAAATTCCTCTCCTATACTACATATCGCTCTCACTCATCGATATTTCAGCCTCGGGGTTGACAAGAATAGGCTGCTGCAGATCACGAAGCACGACGAGGCGAAGGTTTGTCCGGGTGCCATTTCCCAACAATGGCTTCTCAGCATCCACAGGCCCTCTTTATGCTTCGAAGACCCGCGAGCACGATGCCAAAGGATTGGAGGTCCGGACACCCTGCTCATCTTATTCAGTGTGGAAGATACTCACGTGTGCGCCACCGGTGCTAGAAAGGAGCTGATGCATATGCTCCACAGTCGTCGGAAGGCTGAGATTGAGATTCTGTCTACCACAAAGTTGGATTCCTGCCTCGATGGTTTCAGACGCATGCCTTTTGACGCACCGAACGAAATGCTGCCCGCTGCTAGTGACACTAACCTTGATCTCGAAACTTGCCATCATGCCATTGTCTCGTGTTCGTCGCCGTCTGATGCCGGTTCTTGTGCAACGCCTTTGTCCAGCCCCACGACGGCTCGCTCTTCTTATTCTAGTCCTCTCACGAGCCCTCCATCAAGCCCACTATCACATCCCATTTCAAACTCATCGGCGCCCTCGCATGCGCCGTTAATGCGATATCTAGTTCACAAGATAACCGAATCAGTCACTTCTGCTCGAGCCCGTGCGATATCTGCCGAAAGCTCCACTTCGAATGCTGTGTCTTAATTCCCAGCATCTTCACCGCGGAATTCCGGAGTTCCGTTTTGGAGGCATTCTTCTTTTACCGATCAGGGATTCAATCATACACAGTACTATGTAGGACCTTCTACCTCACCATGACCACGTTCATGATCGATGAATAACGTAGACTGTATCAGACTGCGTGGATGGGCGTGGATGAGGTGTCAAAGATGTCCATTGTATTAGTCTTAATTGTACGAAATCAAACGACTTAAACGAATTCTGTCCATGGATGTAAAGTGTCTTTGCCGGGTACAATCTCTCATCAGTCTGAATAGAGTGGTGGTGGATCCTCAGCGGTTCTGGTCCCGTTAGGCTGGTTGGTTTTCTCGTCATCCCTTTCCAATTCTTTCTGGAATGCCACCATATCGGCGTGAGTCGTCGAAGCTGGAAGTTGGCGATTCAACGCTTGTGAAGAAGAGGCAGCGGCGGCATCGATAAGCCCGAAGGAAGATTGTTCGTGAGGCGATGGAAGAAGAGGGAGGGGCGATAGAAGTACTCCATCGGATGGTTGCGTTTCAATGTCAACAAGGAGAGCAACTTGGCGTTCAGAGCGGCTGGGCTTTGACTGGGGGAAGGGGGAGGCGCCGGAGGTGGAAGATGTACTTGGTCCGTCGGCATCGGCGTTAAAGCGTTTGTAGGGTTGAGGCGCAGGATACCCATTCGCGGGGATCGCAGCGAGGTTGGCAGCCGCAATGGCAGTGGCTGCTGAGGAGACGACCCCAGGGCTAAATCCCGACTCTGTCATTTCCGATCCTGATCCTGACCCATCAGGGCCGGAATAGAGGGATGTCGCATTGGATGGCCTATCATGGCTTAACAATGTTGATCCCCGCGGTCGTTTTGCAAGATGGCGAAGGTGGGCACGCCGCTTCAGGAACAACATAACCAGCAGACCTGCGATGATTGCTGTAGCAAGTATACGCCAATCTGATTAGGGGAAATGCGAGTCAATTGTAGTAGCGCAGACTTACCGAGTCCAACTACGAGGCCCGCGATTCCTCCTTTGCTCAATCCCTTCTTTGCGACTGTATTATTCGAGGACTTAGCATCACCTGCAGTGAGACCACTCGTATGAGCGGCATTGGTACCCGTGGACGATGTGTTGAGAGCGGTGGTTCTGGTGCCGCTTCCAGTCCCCGTCCTGACAAGGGACAAAGTTTCTCAACGAGGCGTTAACCGGATAAAGAAGAGTACCCACGCAGTCCGAGAACCTGTAGATTTCGAACCTTGAGTACTGGTCGTACAAACACCTTTCTTGCAGACAGTACAGACGCCATTGCTACAACTTTCGCTTTCGCCGTCGGAATCAGAGTCGCTATCACCTCCTCCCCCGCCGCCGCCTGCGCGTGGATTCCTACGACGGGATAAAGAAGATCAAAAATCAGGTCCAAGGTAGGTTGGGTTGACTCACAGGATTACTACTGTAGCGCAGCTGCTTTGCGCGAAGGCCAGCATTGGGACGAGAAGCCACGAACTACAGCCAGGACGCAGGGAGGACAGCATCATGGAAGGAGGACAAGTGCCGATGTGTGAGATTTGCACTACCGCAGCTCGTTTATCTTTCTCATCTGACCAAGGACAACATCACAAATAGGCACAGGTATAGATAATACAGTCGCTTGAGCTAGAGAAAATCGGCTCCATAAAGAGATGAATTGACCTGTGGAGGTGCCAAGGACTTCGAAAGCGTCAAGATGCGTGGTAACGAACCTGACATGGGACAGTTGGATCATGGATGCCGCACGGCAAGTCCGGCACCTATTGCCTTCCTGGCTCCTCGTACCTTTCGAGGAAGTTTGTTACCCACACCAGAGTGCTCCTGAGCTTTCAAACAGAGCTTGGAAGCCCAACAGGTCTATATATCGCGTCTCGCCTTGGGACCCGCAAGAGGTACTGATAGCAAAGATTGGGCCAAGTTGAGCTGCTACGGCCCACCGCTCGTTCCAAGCACATTCTAACATCAGAGATCCATCGTTTCTTGAAGTTGAATGCCAATCCATCGAGAACAACACAGCCTTTACGGAGCTGTTTTGCCTTGTCTGAGAAGTTCAACGAACCTGGGTACGTTGTGAAAGAAGGGAGAGACGAAGTCAAGAGTACTAACTCCATCGATGACTCGAATAATAATTGAAGTTTCAAAGACTTATAAGCTTGGACAGGAATCCGAACGAGACCGGAATTCTTGAAGTGTTTGGCACTCCACGTGATACGAACGCGTCGCGTCGACTTCTAAGCGACACGCGTTTTCATGGTGTTTTGAAAACACCAAGTTGTCACTGCCTGTTCCTTCTAGCTCCCTTGCACACGGGAAAATCTAGATCCGTCAGCAGAGTAGAGTACTTTTTATTCAAATTATTGCTTTTACATATGTATATATCGTACACTTCTTCAGCAAGGAGTATAGAATCAGACCCTTGACAGCACGAACAATTGAATAGTCAGGCAAAAGCAACGACTCGAAAAGCAACACATCGCCAAGGATGACGCGGGAAGGGAGGGGAAGCAGTGACGTGTATGTGTGATTCCAACCCGGGATTGGATCCTGAATATTGAATATCGAATGAAATGAGTGGCATGGATGGGGAGGAGAGGCAGGTAGGCGGCGTGTGATCGAAATACAAGAAGCGTAGTTGTGAACGATAAACTGAACTGGGAAGAGGCAATGGGAGAGGGAAAAGAAAGAAAGAAGAAGAAATGACCGACGAGAGAGATTAGTCCTCTAACGCGCCCCCGGACTCGTTGGCGCTCTTCCTTCACCGATCAAGGGTCTAGAGGTCCAATCATATGCAGTATCGGAGTCCCTACCTCACCTTCACCACGTTCACGATCGATAAAGGGCATTGACTGTATTAGACTGCGTAAATTAGGTGTCAAAGATGTCTGTTGTATTAGTCTAAGCGTGCAAAATCAAACGACTTGTACGAGTGGTGTCCATAGATTTGAATAGTCTTCACGGGGTACAGTACTCCCATCAGTCTGCGAAGGATATTGATGCATCCTCCGCAGGTCTGCTCCCGCTCGCCTGGTCGGTTTCCGCGTCATCCCTTTCCAATTCTCTCTGGAATGCCATCATGTCGGCGTGAGTCGTCGAAGGAAAATTCCATAAGTCTTGCGATTGGCGGTTCACCGCTTCTGAAGATGAGGCAGCGGCGGCATCGATTAGGTCGAATGATTGCTCGTGAGGCGACGGAAGAGGGAGGGGCGATAGAAGTACTCCATCCGAAGACTGCGTTTCAATGTCAACAAGGCGAACACTTTGACGTTCAGAGAGGCGCTGGCCGAAAGGAAAGGCGCTGGAAATGGAAGATGTGCTTGTGCCGTTGGCGTCGGCGTTGAAGGGTTTGTAGGGCTGAGGCGGATAATACCCGTTCGCGAGGATGGCAGCAAAGTCGGAAGCCGCTACGGTGGTGGCTGCTGAGGAGACGACCCCAGAGCTGAACCCCGATTCTGCCATTAGCGATCCCGCTCCCGACAGGTCAGGGGACGCCGGACTGGATGGAGTCTCGTGGCTTAACAATATTACTCCTCCTCGCGGTCGTTTTGCAAGGTGGCGAAGGTGGGCACGCTGTTTCAAAAACAACATAATCAGCAGACCTGCGATGATTGCTGTAGCAAGTATACGCCAATGTAATTAGCGGAAACGTAAGTCGATTGTAGTAGCTCAGACTCACCGAGTCCAACCGCGAGGCCCGCGATTCCTCCAGTGCTCAGTCCCTTCTTTGCGGCTGTGTTATTCGAGGACCCAGGATGACCTGCATTGACACCACTCGTTGGAGCTGTATTGGTAGCCGTAGACGGTGTGGTGAGAGCGGTCTTGCTACCCGTAGACGATGCGGTGAGAGCGGTCTTAGTACCCGTAGACGAGGTGGCGAGAGCGGTATATGTACTGGTAGACGCTGCGGTGAGAGCAGTATGGGTACCCGTAGAAAATGTGGCGAGAGCGGTATTGGTACTCGTAGACGGTGCTGGCAGAGCAGTATTGGTACTCGTAGGCGGTGCGGGGAGAGCGGTACTGATAGCCGTAGACGATGTGTTGAGAGCGGAGGTTATGTTGACGCTTCCAATTCCCGTCCTGACAAATAGTGAAGTCCCTGATCGAGGTATTGAACGGACGAAGAAGAGTACTTACGCAGACTGAGAACCTGGAGGGATCGAAACCTGGGTGCTGGTCGTACAAACACCATTCTTGCAGACCGTACAGACGCCATTGCTACAACTGTTGCTGTCTGAATTAGAGCTGGGATTGCTATCACCTCCGCCGCCGCCGGCTGAAGGACGAGCGCGTGAATCCCTGCAACGAGATAAAGAGGATCAATGATATGGTCCGAGGCAGCTTGGGGTGACTCACAGGATTGCTACCGCAGGGCAGCTGCCTTGCGCGAAGACCAGCAGTGGGACGAAAAGCCATGCACTACAGCCAGGGCACAGGGAGGGCAACATCATGGAACGAGGTCAAGTACCGACGGGTGAGGCTTGTAGAACCGCAGCTCGATCTGCCTCCTCTAAGCAAAGAAATCATCACAAATAGGCAGTTATAGCAGCCGCTTGAGCTAAGTTTAAACTAGACAAAATCGGCCCTATAAAGAGATGCTTCGACCTACGGAGGTGCCAAGGACTTCGAAAGTTGCCGATATGCGTAATAACGGACCTCCTGGTTCATGGATGCCACATGGCAAACCCGGCCGCACCTATGGTCCTCCTCGTACCTTTCAGGCAAGTTTGTTACCGATACAGGAGTGCCCCTAAGCCTTTAAAGAAAGCTCAGAAGCCTGATAGATATATATACCCTGCCCTTCCTTGACGAGCGGGAGGCCCGCAGGAGGTGCTAATGGCGTACGGGTGGTTCCACGCACGGTTGGCATTACGGAGGAACGACTGATTGTGTCCCTCTAGGAGAGACTAGATTGGCATCAGGGGTCTACCGTTTCGTGCAGTTGAATGATTCATCCTCCACGAGAAGAACACAGCCTTTACAGAGCCCCTTCAATTGGTCTGAGAATTTCATTCAGCCTGAGTACTTACGTCGCGGAAGAAGGAGAGGCGAAGTCAGAGTAACTCCTATAATGATGATTGAAGTCCCGGTTCGAATCGCGATTCTCGGACTCCGAGTCGAAGCGTTTGGCGCTTCACGTGATGGACGCGTCGCGTCGACTTGATCGCTGTGTCAGTATGAAGCGACACGCGTTTTTCGACCGATTCATGGCCGATTCCTTCCGTCAATGGCTCCCTCGCACGCGGCGTGAGCTTAATATATAGCCAGCATACAGTACTTGTTATTCAATTGATGGCTTCTACACACGTATGTATCTATGTATCGTACACTTCTTCAGCATGAAGTAGACAATCGAACCCGTAACAGCACAAATGAAAGAGTCAAGCAAAAGCAACGACTCGAGAAGCAACTATAAATCGCATCGCCAAGCATGACGCGCGAAAGGGGAGGGGGGGGGGAAAGCAATGATGTGTATGTAGTCTGTGCGATTCCAACCCGAAACTGGATCTTGGATATCGGTGGCATGGATGGGGGGGAGAGGAGAGGCAGGTAGTCGGCGTGTGATCGAGATATAATAAGCATAAGTGAGGGCACCAGCAGATGATGAATGATGAACATAGCGAGGACGAGGCAATGCGAGAGGAAAAAGAAAAGAAAGGAAAGAAGAAAAAAGAATGGTGCGCCAGCGAGATCAGTCCTCTAACGCGCCTTCAAACCCGTTAGCAACAGCGGCCGCCCTCTCCTTCCCGCGTTCGATGGCCTTAAGGTCCCGAGCCAAACGAGCCATCTCTCGCTCCCAAATGGCTTTGACCTCCTCCTCCATGATGTCGAGTTCCGCAGCGGTTATCCCAAGACCACGAAGAACCTCATCGGCTCTGACACCCTTCACAAGCTTCACTTCGCCCTTCCCCTTCCCTTTGCCAGCACCGCCGAACCCAGAGCCACCTGCAAACGATGCGGACCTCCCAAAGGCGCGCTTGGCCCCAGTACCCGCTGAGATGTCGGAGGTACCCCCAAGCGAGACCAGGCCGATGCCCTCCAGGACACCGACGAGGTCGCCAAACTCGCTCCGTGACACGACCTCGAAGACCCCACTGTCGCTTCGGTCAAGAACACCGCCGTAGTATGTATGCAGCTGGGTAGGGTCGATACCAACTCCGTTCCCATTTGTGGTAGGCGTGGGAAGGGATGAGGAGCGTTTGATAGGTGAGGCTGGGGACTTCTTTGGTGTCGACGTGATAGAGGTGGAAGCTGTGATGGGAAGGTTGGCCTCGAGACGTCGGGAGGCGAGGAGGATGCAAAGGAGGACGAGGCGAGCTTGGAGACCAAGGTTATTGACCTTGGCGACGATCTCACTGTTTGTTGAGGGCGTAGCGACGGCAGCCTTCGCAGGCAGCGTGGCCTTGGTAGCGGAGACCGACGTAGAGGATGGGGTATATGCCTTCAGCGCGGCGAGGATGTGCGAGGGAGTCACACTCAGGGCTGGGGAGTTCAGAGGATTCTCGTCCAGAGTCGATAGTGACGAGGGAGTAGGAGAGGTAGGGGTGGATGCCGTGACAGCCAAGTCGATAGCTCCCCTGAGAACCTCGAAGAGACTCCTCACGTCGCCTGTGAGCGCTGCGACCTTCTTGGTGAGCAACATCAATGTCGGGGGAGGAAGAAGCTTCTTCGCTGCCAAGGCCGACTTTCCTTCGTCAGCGATATCCTCCTTGTAGAGCGGCTGAAGACGAGATTGCAAAATCTGTTGCAGCTGGACGGGAGTGTATGGAGCAAAGTGGACAGTGAGAACGTTGCTGGCAGCAGAAACAGAAGATGTCGACGAGGAGGAAGAGGTGAGCGTATGAGTGTTCGCGATCCCGATGAGGCGAATAGCGGACGGAACCGTGTTCGGGAGCGAGAAGAGGGACGTCAGAGATTGGGTTGTAGGTGTTATGTGGTCGAGTTCATCCAGAATTATGATACTGTAAGAATTGTCAGACGTCGGCGGTGGACGCAAACATGAATGGGAACGAACCATTTGCCGCGATGATGAGACAGGAGGGCTTCTACCGCATCTCTGCCTTTGACTTTCTTAGACCGACCCGTAGACTTCTGCTTCTGCGTATTCCCGAGTTCCTCAATGAGCCTGTCCCAGAGAGCCTCGACACTGTTAAGTGCCATGCAATTGATGAAGATAACCTTCGCGTCTGTAGTCATCTCACGGAGGATCGAATTCACCAGTGCAGTCTTTCCGGTTCCCGGGGTGCCCGAGATGTAAAGACTGGTCGACGTCGCATCATCAGATGGGATAGCAGAGTCGCCTAGGAACGACGTGAGGAAGCCTTGGATGGTGGCACGCTCCGAATCACGTCCAGCGATCTGAGTATCGGCATTATTACAGGTGGCGCGTAGAAGCGCGCGAGCACGAGCGTGGAGAGGTAGGAGAGCGGTGGGAGGCGTAGGGGGAGGTGTAGATATAGCAAGGTAAGAAATACCGCCAGCGGGTGTGACCGGCGATGAGATGGTCGAGGTCGATGCATGCCTTCGGGGAGCTTGACAAGTTTCATTAAAATCTGACTACGATGAAGAGGAAGTAGGACTTACTTGGCCTCGCGCGGGTCGGAGTCACGACAAGTTCCGTAGCCGTCCGCCGAAGCGCCCTGGCACTGCGCGGCGTCGACACCTCCATGTTGATGACTTCAGGGGAAAAGGGCGGTACATTTTCTTTGTTAGAGTCGCCGTCCACTACACTGGTCGATGTGCGAACGCGTTTTGGATTGGGAGTTGGGTCGGGTGTCTGGAGCTGCTGCTCGCAGACAGCTGTCGATGAGCTCTCTTGCTGCTGATGAGCTCTCTTTCCAAGGACGGAACTGCGCGTCAAGCGTGTCGTCTGCATGGCGTATATGTTGAGGCCCGCGATGAGCTCGGGGTATGGGGGGATGGGTCGAGGTGGTCGACTGGAGGGGCCTTGCAATGCTGAGTGTGAAATTATACACAGACATATTCGGACTCCGATGGCATCAAACGCGTCAACGCGTCTCGTCACATGTACCGCGATCAATTAGCGTGCCTTGTTTGGCTCCCTCGACGCGTTCAGCTGTCCTCGATGTCCTATACGCTCAAAAAGAACGAGTTCGAGAGCTGCATTTCCACTGCCTCTATGGACGAAATACCAAAAAAAAACTTGTTGGAAGGTATGTTTCACAGAACAATGGTGGCCGGGCAGAATAAAGCACGAGGTCCATTCCTCTTGGGCCACCGAAACATTGATGACTACAAGCACCAATTAACGACCAATCGAAAACCAATCCAAACCAATCATACATGTTTCTACTAATTATGGCAATTCTCTCGATTGATACCGCTTGTGCTCCTCTCTCGCTTAGATCCTGCCACCCAGCACGTCGGACAATGGCAAACGACCTTGCGATTTCGTAACCTCGTGGCCATAAACTCATAATGGCCAGGTCACTTTGTCCGGGGTATATAAACTGCCCTAGTTACGTGCCTCTTCAAACCACCACTGCTACATATTGACACCCACGACTGCACGCCATCCTCGAACTTTTGCTACTTCAAAGTTCTAACCCGAGCCTCAATCTACCCGTCAGTCTTCGAATATCGTCATGGATCACATTAAGAAGATCAGCACCAAGATATTCAAAAAGTACGTTGCATCATATTCCCATTCCTTAGAAGGTACACTGGTTTATTTTCTGCGATCACTGTAGAGCCTCTGCCGGGTCCAAGCCCAAGTCCCGCAGGGATCCCAAGCTGAGATACTCGAGGTCCATGCCCTTGCGCAGCTCGAACGATACTGAGGAGTCGTATCTTCGCCCTCGGCCTATCTACCGAGGCGAACAGCAATTTCCTTACGATATCACGCCCGGCGTCTTCGATATCGCGCCCGAGGAAGGTGTCCGCCACGAGGACCCCTATGGTGGCTGGCCACACAACAACGACAACCCCATCGACGAACGCAACGACACGAAAGGTTCCTATCGTCAACGCTACCCCCTCATCGAAAGGAACATCGTCGATCAATTCCCTGCACCTCCTTCACCCCCTATCAAATCTCTCCAACCAGGCGTTGGGATTCCCAAGCGTCCAGCGCGTCCCCCTACCCTGGATCTCGAGGACTATCAGTTCACCGAAGCCGAACTCCTCCCGGAGATGAGCCCGGGTCTCAAAGCCAAGATGGCTGCTATCCACGCTGAGAACCTCCGCATGCAGGCCGAGGCCAAAAGAATGCGAGCTCGTCAGGGCGAGAGTATCCAGCGCTGCGCTTCTAGTGCTTCCAATTACGTTCGACCCCTCAACATTAACCGCCACCATGACCGTTCTGTCGCCTCTGCACATGGCGCCTCGAACTCACTATCCACCCCCCAGCCAGGTGCTGGTATATACAAGAACCCCGCGGCGAGTGGCTCGACCCGCAGTCTTGACCCCCATGCGCGTTATCGCACGTGCTTGGCCAGCTCCCGCCGTGCAGTCGCCGCCGCCAACCATAACAACTCCCAGTCCATCGCCTCAACCCACTCCAGCAGCAGCGTCGACGGGAACACCGCCAGCAGCCAGTCCACCCCCCTAAGCCTCGGCCCCAACGCGCGCTACCACGCCGCCCTGGCGAATACCCAGGCCGCGGATGCCACCCCCGCCACCACAGTCCGCCGCCGCAACGCCTCCTCCGGCTCCTCGCGCTCCGCTCTTTCTTCCCGCAGGAATGGGATGGTAGCTGCACCCACCGTCCCCGCGTACGAGGAGCCTGCGCACCAGGAACCGGGGCTCTACCACCCCGATGTCATGCGTGTTGTGCGCGGGTCCCATGGATCGAAGCTCCAGGCGCCCGGGCCTGTTAGGCCAGGTCGCGATATGAGGCTGGAGATCAATGATGCGGATCGGAGGGAGTTTGGGATTGGGGGTCATGGTGGTGCGGCCACTGTCGCCGCGGGATGTGGACGTCAACGTGGACATGCGTCGCGTCGTTGAGATCGACCTTTCTACGCCCTCGTTTCCTCGTTTTGGTTACTTACTGTCTTTGCTTCCGTCGCTGTCCACTGGGATGGCCGCCCACACTCATTCGCATTTCTGTTGTCTATTGCTTCCTCTGGTCTCGTCGGCTCTGCCGTACATCGTCACTCCTTCCACATCTGTTCTCATCGGCTCCGCCGCACATCGTCACTCCTTCCACGCCTGGTCTCATCGGCTCTGCCGCACATCGTCATTCCTTCCATCCCTCGTTCCTGCTCTGTTCTTTGCTATCAGTCGCGTACTACGCTCTCTGTTCTCCTGTCACACTCGTTTTCTTTCCGTCTCTCACAAGCTGTAGAATTTAGAGCGCGCCACACACTCTCATTGCCTCGATCTCTTCTTTTGTATCCAGTAGTTAGTCATGTAGTAGCAGATCCTATGTAGCAAGTAGTTAGAAGTTCCAAATAGAATATATATGCTGTATCGTTACTTAGCTGCCCAGCTTGAAGTGAAGGTGGAGGAATCACTTTCGTCAACTTCAGCGGGGAAATCTTGAGGCCGCTGGGACGCCCCTACCATTTCAACTTCCTCAAAAATCACCAAATTCTTGATCGTCCTTCCAATGCAACCGGCGACCGCTCTGCATTTTCTTACTCTCCGCCGATCCAGCTCAGACATCGTCATCTTAATGAGTATAATCGCAACTTCGCCTCAGCCCCGGGCCCGACGCCACAAATGCGATTTTGGAGAATCTTGAAACCGGGCACGAACCTTAGTCTTGTCCGATGGGAAAGAGTTTCCGTCCGAACCCGCTCGACATAGAATGACGGTGGGTGGTAGGGTACAGTCCACCAACGAAATGCGCAGTGATCTGCGCCACGATTGAGCGCCGCAACTATGAGACATGTGAGCAACGTGTACTATACGATATTAATACCACGCCGCGCGCGCCCTAATAAAATGTGATAATATAGAATCCAAGATAAAAACTACCAAATCCGTTTAACCATAGTATACCTCGTCAGATCCTCCAACCTCACCCTCCCCCGTTTCCCCCCCTGCCCCGCCTTGTTCTCTCCAATCTCTGCCGTCCGAGGCGCATCGTCCTCTTCATTGTCCAAGAGACTTTTCAGCTTCTTATTGTATACCTGCGGGGGATTGGGTTGTGTGCATGGGGGAATTTTTGGGGGACGCACTTGTTCTTCTTTTCCTTCCCCTATTGGATCTCGTCCGAAGTTGTTGACGACGTCCGCTGCCTCCCGCGCCTCCATCCCTGCCCGCCTTCTTGATGCGTAGCTGACTAGATTGACGCCTAGGATGACCTTTATCACAAGGAAGCTAAAAGGTTGCGGTCAAACCTCAGAACCACCTCTAAAACGTCCAAACGTACCATATCCAGAATAAGAAGCCCATGATCGCCCAAGTCAGATAGTGGACGATCTCTGCATTCGAAAGGGAAGGAACCGTCCAGAATGATGAAGAGTCGGAGTGGACGGCGAACATCAGGTTGATGGACTGGGAGCCGATCAGGATGGCGAGCACTGCAAGGGGGAGAGACGCAAATCCCAATCTACGTGCAACGAGTGGTGACTGGTCTACATAAGTGTGCTACGAGTGCTGAAATCAATATGCCGTCTCATGATAGGTTTAAGAAAGACGCTAGAAGATACCTTACGTGCACCTCGTCTGCCCACGGCGCTTCCACTAGCCAAGTCGCGACATAGGACATCGGTGTACCGTTCATACACCGAGGGCCGAATGTGGTTGAACTTCGTGATGAAAGCATGTTTGAGCCAGTCCACCAGCATCTCGGAAATCATCACAGTCAACACCGGCTTAAGAATCGTTAGGTAGAGCTATGGCGTGGATGACATTCCGAGACATACATATGAGATTGTCCACAGTACATTGTTCCCCCGGAACCATCCGAAACTCCTTGGGAGGACGAGCCCTTCCGAGAAGTCAAACTCGGACCCACTAAGCTCTATAAGATTACGGAAGGCGACGACGGTTAACATCAGGGCAAGCGTGAAGCGTTCGACGATGTCTGATTTTTGAGGTGAGGAGGATGGATATTCGCAAGGCGAAAGTACGTACCTGCACAGGTGATTTGGAAAAGACTGTCCTTCTCAAACTTCTTGAAGACGCTTCCCTTTATTTCAACGAACTGATTCGAAACCAGAAGAGTCAACAACGCGTGATCATACGAGTTGATCGCGACGTTAAGAGCTATCAACTGATATACCATGACGAGAGCGTGCGCCACTGGTTCGTTTGCGTTTCAGTCGGTCGAGTTCAAGGAAGGAGAGGGGGACCAACCATTGTATAGGGTCGCAAGGGTGAAGAATAGGAAGGGACGGATGGTATGTGTCGAAAGTGGCATTCTATGCGATAAGGGCTCTAGTGTAGACCTTGAAAATAGACAATCAAGAACATCCTGCCCTATAGATGCACAGAGACGGTCGCCAATCTAGAGTATGAGCATCAGCTACACCTTCTTCGGCTGTGAATGTATATGTAGGAAAAATATGGCGTACTTCCAAGGCATTGAAGATGACATACAATTTGATGGTGTCTTGCCCGCGGATAGTGTGATAGATTTTGCTCGCGTCCGTCAGAGGATTCAGTATGAAGACAGAGATAATAAGCAAGAGAGCACGGAGAAGATCGGCCTTTTGAGACGGCGGTAATGGAGGTGGTTTCGAACGAAGCATGTTTGTCACGAATCGGAAAAGCGCAAACGTGAAGCGAATGGGCAAGATCGTGAACGTGTACAGAAACGAATCAAGGCATACGATGAAACCAAAGCCGATAATCTTTGGACGTGTAAGCTCCATGTTTCGTCATATCAGTAGATGTCATACCTTCTCCATGGCGAGGGGGATACTCAAGAAGTTGCTCACCCGCTCCCATTTTAGTTCTTGATGAGAATCGAAGTCGGTGGCAAGGAGTTCCTCCCGAAGGTAGTCCCACAATGAGAAAGGAGGAGCGGGCTTGTACTTCGTTTCTTCGTCAAGTTCTGCTTGGAATGTCGGTGACAGCAGTGGCTCGTTGTCGAATGGACGAGGCATAGGTGAAGCAGAAATGGGAGTAGGCGGGAGCGACGAGTAGACCAAAGGCACCGTTCGCTCCTCCTCCTTGATGTACATGTGTCGATGAGAAGGAGCCGAACGGATTGACTCTGAGTGCTGATCGAAACTGTCTTCCATGTCAGACTCTTCCGCTCGGCGTAACAGACGGTGAGAGATCCCCAGGGAAGTAGAGGGTGGGCTAATGGATCCCGGTCTCCCGCGACGTCTTGCGATATTTCCGGCCGAAGTCATGGACTGGGGTGGGTTGTGATTCCATCCAGTAGCACTAGGTGAGACTGAGGAGAACCGACGCCGTAGTTTGCGACGGCGACTAGTAGAGGAGGCTGGGGGAGACGGGTTGGGGGCATTGGAGGCCATGAATGTAAAAGAGTGTCTTGGGAGTGTATATCAGACCAGCAGCCTACCGCATGTTCTCTGCATAAATGACACGGTCAACTTCCGTATTCATGATCACTTCTGAATCGTGACGTTCGTGTGTGCCAACGACCCGGAGTAAAAACAAGACCACATAACAGTTCATTTCTGCATTGTCTCTGATTCTTTCTTGCGCTTCTTCCTCCCCCTCCTACGCGTTCGCCTCAGCACAGAAGATATGCCAGCGACGGGCGGCGAAACAGTTGAGCGCCAAAGGGACCCGAACTATTCTGTCCGACGCGTCGAGGGAATGTATTCATTCACGTGATGCGCATGTTTTTATCTCCATCGACATCAATTCAAATTGCGATGCGGCCACGCCAAGCGACATCATGATCTTTGAACGGGTTACTCCCTTCTCCTCGTCCATGCATGCAGTATCATAGCTGTATCGCTCTCCCCTCCCGCTGGAGGCTGTTTCGTGCTTTCCTTGTCTTCGTAGTCGTCATATCACTGCTCATCTCCTACCTCTTCCTTAAATCTCGACCATCTTATGCACTATACGAAGCACTAGCCAAGTACGAGGCGGCAGAATCACGCAGGTTCATACGGAACTCTCCAGAGAACAAATACGTCTTTTTCAAACAACTCCAGGGAGCAGGCTTCAATAACCAGGTGCGTAGTCCAAGATGTCGACGTGCAATGTACTCAGCATGTTACATCGCACATATTACAGGCCCAGGAAATCATACTATTCCATCATCTAGCTTTACTGACCGGTCGCGTTTATGTTTATCAACCTATTATTTGGCGCCCCCGGGGCAGCGAAGCCACGGTCCCGCTGTCCGCCTTTATGCCTGGCGTGACGCGGAACAGCATCAGTGCTGCGGTGTTCGAGGAAGCTTGCTCCCCGGAGGAGACGAGGCACATCAATATCCACGTTAATAACCCATCTCTATGGGAATATACCAAGCAGTCGCTTAGTGGGAACGAGAAGTGTATCTTTGTCGATAATTGGATCTTGAACTGGGAGTACGTGTACTACTTTCTCTTTACCTTGACATTCGCCTGACGAGTTGTCCGTATAGTTTTCTCGCTTCTTCAGCCCTTCATGATATATGGCCGGATTTTCAGAAATACCTTTCGGATTACTTTCAATGGTCGGACGCTATCAGGACAATTGCCTTCCGTGCACGCGCAGCATTAAGTCTACAATGGGACTGGGACCCTTCTATTACCGATGGTGAACCCTACGTAGCACTCCATTTCCGTCGTGGTACGTACGACCTGAATTCCGCCCTCGAGACTATCATTTACTCTGATCGCAGGGGATTTCGAAGGCCATTGCCAGAGTCTCGCCGAAACCCACACGGGCTTCACCACATGGGCCACCCTACCCTCCCTCGAAACGTCCATATACCCGCCTGCCCTCGATACCTCAAACCAAACCTCCGTAATCGACCACTGCTATCCAAGCCTCAACCGCATCGTGGACATCATCGACTCCGTCGTCCGTGATAAGCCACACCTCCGCACACTGCACGTCCTCCACGACGGCGCCTGGGACCACCCTCTCGTCTACGCGCAACACTACAAGCTAAAAGCGGCCTTGACCGATTCTGCCCGGGCGAAGAGTGCGGGGTGGGTGGGTGGGCCGATGAAAAGGGTTACGCATTCGGGACAGGTTCCCATCGAGTGGGGCGAGGCGGACTGGGCTGTGACGGTCGATGTGGAATTGGCGAGGAGGGCGGAGGTTTTTATAGGGAATGGATATTCGAGTTTGAGCACGCAGGTGATTGCGCTGAGACTTGGGGCGGATGGAGGCCGGGCGGAGGATATAACCCTCTTATGATTGTGATACCTTGTGTTCAGACGAGCGGTGCATTTCATCCTCACTATTCTATCATACCCTAGACTGCGTATTGCGTGCCGGTACGTCTGCCAATGAAAAAAAGCAGGAACACAAGTAGTGCACGGCAAGTAACTCTCCGGTCAGGCCCAATGGGATGATGGATCGGCCTTTCACGTGCACGCCCCTTCAAATTTTAGCCACAGTACCGAAAGTTCGACCCATATGGGCAGTAGTCACCGTAGGACATAGAAGGTGAGATCGGTTGACATGACGTAGGGCCAACTTTTATGTATTTCCCTATAACTTGTCAAACAAACACTCTGCGTCCTTGCACTCACTGAACTGTTTCTGAACGAATGCCTCCCCGAAAACAGGCCAAATGTGAGGTCTGCTCGACGAACGATTCGAAATACACCTGCTCGACGTGCATGGTGGTTTAGTACGTCCGCAACACTGGAAATTGGCGTGTCATGATTCGACGAACACAGTTGCTCCGTGCCATGTTACAAAAAACATAAAGGTAAGCCTCATCAGCACCTGGGCTTACCTGTACTCCTTTAACTGTGATTAGAGGAGACCTGTGCGGTAAAAACAACCGCAGGCACGAGTCAACTTCCTCCAGGACCTACTACACTAGAAGCCCAAACTCCAAGTCGGCATCTTCTACCTGTTCGAATCACATACATTCTCATCCCTTTCAGCCGCAAGCAACGACACCGAAGAACCCATCCTCGAAGACCCGAAACCTCTGAGACCGCTCACCTCTCTAAATTGGCCGTACATCCCAGACGAATCCGCCTACCCAGATCCTCTCAAACGCGATGATCCCAAGACTCTGCAGTTGCACCACTACGAGGCAATAGGTGCGAGCCCCTCCCGAGATTGTTTCGTAACAACCTGGGTCTGACTTCCCTATCAGCCACCTCACCTTCAATCCGAAAGACGCTGGCGACACACCCCAACCTAAAAACGCTCCTCACGTCGATCGATTCCTTGCGAGGTAATGATCGAGAACACGCACTGCAACGCGCACTCGGCGTAGGTGCGCCGGATATCAAGGACATTTCTGCACGTGGAGAGTTGAGTGACGATGTGCTGGCTTTGAGGGAGCTCGCGGAGGCGATTGAGGGCGCTGTGAGAGGTGGGCAAGAGACTGCATTGGGGCTTGATTGGGATGCAGATCAATGATAGTGGAGTTCCCTGGGATTTTTGGCCCATATCCTTCCTTTGATGCGAACAACCGTCCCGTCAAAGGTCGCAGCAACTCCAGGAACATCGGCAATGCGAACTTTTGGGGGGGGAGAGCTTGCTGAAACTGAACTCCAGCCCCTTTCTTGGTTTTGAGGGAAGACTGTGAAGGAAGAGGAATTGTCCGATATACATTGCGTTGTCTTTTCGCTACATAATTACACCAAAAGTACAGAACACCCGGTGAACCCAAGACATAAATAGAGCTAAATTCAAACTCCAACAGCCTTTCAAGTTTTCAACGCTTCTGCGGAATGCCGGATTGATCAACCTGGGTCGCATACTCTTTGAGAGCATCAGCAAGACTAGTGTAGTTCGCCTTGATGAGTTTGAGGCGATTTTGGAATGCCTGCAGGAAGTCCGAAGCTGGATTAGGCGATGTCACGAAATACAAGACACAGGATACTGACCCTCTTAGATCCACCGTCGTCGGCAGCATCGGTGGCAGCCTTGAGACCATCAGCAATCAACTGCGCATCGTGGGCCACCTGAATCGCTCGTAAGCATGGAAGCCTGAGATCACAGGTGACAAGACATACAAGAGCCCAGACGGCGGCGAATCGATCAAGTCGGCCACAGATATCAGCGATATCTGTCTTTTGGGCCTCCAAAATCGTCTTGAGTCGCTGCAAGGTGGCGAGCTGGACACGGAGGTCCTCGAGTTGTCTCTGGTCGTCGGCACGTTCATTCTTATATTCTAAAAGCGATGGTATGAGCAATGATAGCAGATCGTCTACGGAAATTTCAGAGACCCACCATTGCCTTTGACGACGAATGCAATCAAGGTTGATAGCTCTCCGATAGCGGCGATGGCACCAACGATCTGTCGAGAACGTTGATTTTCCAAGACGCATGCGAGATATATGCACTTCACATACGATGATGCCCAAGGCAACGGCGGGGCCAAAAGGACCGAGAGCCGCGATAGCAGCGACTGCTCCTATGCCAGCAGCGATAACAGTAACACCCAATGCTACGCCCATGGCAATAACCTGCGGGACATTAACAAATCATCAAGCCAGGTATTAATCGACGACGTACGATGGTCTCGCATCTAAAGAAATAGGCGTGAATGTCGGCGTCAAGCAATAAGAAGCACTGCGAGGACGTAAACGTACTTCTTGATCTCAGCATCAAGCCGGAGGACTTCGCCTTCCAAACGCAAGATCTCTCCTTTCAGCTCACCCTCATGGAACGAGGCAAAAGTGTCGAAGGTGTCCTTGAAAGCGGAGATGTCGCGCCTGAGGTCGGTGAAAGCCTGGGAGTGCTTCTGCGCGTCGGTGACTGTTTCGGTCGAGTTTAGCTTCTTGCCAAAAGGGTCCTTGCGCTGAATAGGAAATCGGACTCAGCAAGTTGGAAATAAAAGCTAAGAAGGGGGTCCTTACGTTGATGAACTCTTTGAGATCAGCGACGGTGTCCTGGTAGTCCTGTGGGGTGACGATGCCCTCCACTCCTGGGATAATAACGTCGAGGAAATCTGTCGTATCCTCGTCAGCCTTATACACCCGCGATGAGCCTGTATTCCATACCCCTGACATAGGCCTCAGTTCCGGTCGCCGTTGCGCGTGAATCCCAGAGAAGGGTGGTGAAAGTCTATAATTCAAAACCGCGTTGAGGAGGGTTTTCAAGGCAGAAAGATGCAAGCCAACCTTCTGGTATGCAATCCACTTAGGCTGGAATTTCTCAACAGGCTTGCCGTCCTTGTCCTTGTAGTTGTTCTGGTCCACTTTCCCGAGATCGATCTTGACGCGTTCGAAGGCTTGGTCGACCTTGACGGCGCTGTCCGCGAGCGCTCGGACTTCGTCCAGAAGATTAGCAGCCGTTTCAGGCTTCTCAGCCTCTGCGGCCATGGCTGCTTGGGCAGTGTTTATCACTGAGGCAGGAAGAGGGGTGGCTTGGAGCTTCTTCAGCTCAACGAGCGCCGCCTCGTAAGTTGGGGGGTTCGTCATGATAGAGAAAAGGTGAGGTAGAGGTGTAGAGGTAGTAGAGAGCTGGGGTGGATGTTATCCTATAGAATCTCCGACTGACAGGCCTTTTTATATTGCAATATCGGACGGCGGGTCGTTCGTCCAGCCAATGAAGGCGGGGTCAATGAGCGGATGCGAAAGGTGCCTCAGCATGTGGCCACCGCAACGTTCTCTTACAATTAGATGGGGCAAGCTGTGGCTTTCGTAAGTCTGGACGTTAACATCTTCCGTCGCAAGCTTTGACAGAAACTTGGTGGAATGCGAATTATCCTGAGGGCAGCGCCCATGTCGATACAGGGTTCTTTTCCGGGCGCGGACGATCAGAATAACCAGCCCAGACGACCAGATTCTCGACCCCAGGATCTGTGCCTTTGCTAGGAACAAAGGAGTTCATGATTTCGAGACAGGTACGTATGAACTCAGAGAGCATCTAACTGTCGAAGTATGAAGTGGATTTATTTTTAGCCATGTTAAGATTGACCGATATTGGGAAATAGCGCACATAGAATAGCAAAGCCTACTGGGCCACTCCACCACCAAATAACTCGAAAATTGTAATCTGACATATGGAGTCGCAACAGTGACCATGGTGTCATCTGGTCTCTCCTAGACAGACGCAATCAGTTGTTCCTCCGTCCGTTCTTCATCAGGCGGCCTCAGCTGTCCGTAGTTTTGGAGGTGAGTCTCACTGGGGACATCACGGTCATGTCGTCGCGCACAGGCTTCGATGTCGCCTTAGAACTGCATACCGGCGAAATATCATCTCCGTGGTGGAGGTAGGGATGACTGAATAGTCGGCGTACCTGTTCAGCTCGGATCCGTTTGTTTGCCAGGGCCTTTGCGGAAGATCGACCAAACAACCCGCACCCCATTTGGGAACACAACCACACGTTGAACGTTGCCGATCTCCGAAAAGATGGCTTTCGTCCAAGATGAATCGTCTGCGGTGACTTCTTTACATTCATGACAGGTTATCATGAAGACAGTTCACGTCGCATGCGGTACATGCTGCTATGCTGATCCTTTTGTGCGTCCCACCATCACGCTATGATTGATGCGATTGAATGGGGAACGGGAGGCCTTTCTCTGATTTTCTTCTCTATTCACTGGATAGCAGTCGGGAGTTGAAACATAGAAATCTTCAATATCTCGGTTCGCCCCGCATCCTTCCAAAAATTCTATGGCCCTTGCATCTGTTCTGAATGTAACCGCCTTGGGACCTGCATATTCGTCACATGCTCACTCTAGGCCTTACCTGAACTCGTCACTGCACGAGGCCAAACAAGCAGGCTGTTCAACTTTCGCAAATCCACTTGCTTGTCGTTCTCATACTTTGAACGCTCTAGACATCATCTAGTAACGAATGGCTCAGAGCACTACCCCGCCGCCTCCTGCTTACGATGAGAACATTGACACCCAAGGCTTTGCGTTACCGGCTGCCCTTAACGCAGGAACGGCCATTGGAAACTCGCAGGCAACTATTATGCAGGAAATCAAGCAACTTGCCGTCGGGATGCAGCGAATGGACAGTACATTCCAGCGTGTGAAGGGCGAGCTTGCATCGCTCAACCCTGAAGGAGATGCAAATACCACCATTTCCAAAGTCCAAACAGATTGGACGAGCTTCCATGAGGTGAGAGGAATCGAACAGTATATTCGAACGGGACACGTACAGCTCACTAACACTAATTCAGCGCTTCACCGAACTTCTCTGGCTTTCTCGAAATTCAGCCACTCAAACGGAGAGTTACCTCCGAGGTACGGATCAGCGTTTTACCTTCTCTCATCCGCCTTTTTTTTCTTGACAGATTTTTAAACTCCTTTTGTTCCCAACATCAGACTTTGTCCAGGTGATTCTCCCATCGGTCGTAGACTACGAAGCATCTACTGCCGAGAAGCAGGGGGATCTCCAAGAGTTCATCTACGTACGGCAAATTCTACTCCCGAAGATCCCAGACTGTCTAACCTTTGTCGTTAGTAGCGCATAAACCCCAATGTTGCGGCTCCTGGAGGAGGAACAGCTTCGCAAACTTTCACGAATCTGGAACTTGACGTCCAGTTGTTCGCATCTCAGTCTGTGGTTCCTGCCGTTGATCAGCTGGCCAGGCTCACCGCAGAGGTCGAGACTTTAACCAAGGAGGTCAACGCTTTGAATGGGAAGTTGAAACAGTGAGTGTTACCCCAGCCAAGCTGAGCAATGTAATCTCAATTATACGCCGTTTGATGCAGTTATCACAAGATAGTAAGCAGCTTACCCAGGCTGTACATACCAGCCGCTTGATGGTATCCCTAGCTCAAGCAAATGCCATATGCCCTCGGTGCGACCGTCACTGTCGTCACTCTCGGAGTCGCAGCCACCCTCGCAGCACCATTCATCGTTGCTGGTATCCTTGTATGTGGATACATATACGTTCCAGAGAATGCAGTTTGAGACCTGACCAAAGGTCACTGGAATCGGAGCGGCCACCGCCGAGGTAACGCAGATCGTGCTCAATATCGAACGAACGAAAGGTACATTGAACAGTAGAGCTATCAGTTATCATAACTAATCATCGAGCAATGCAGACGTTTCACCAAAGTCCAAGGAGGTGCAACGCCGCATCGACGGGCTGAAGAAGGACATACAGACACTTGGAAGTGCCGATGCGCTCGAGAAAGTCAAGTCGATCCTTGACAGCGAGTTGGGGCAGCATTCTCAGAGCATCTCAGCCTATCTCGACAACTTCACCAGAATCTGGAACATGGTACTTTCGATGAGAATCTTCTTTCAAGTCGATGTCCTCTCACCTTAGTCCGCGATAGGCTTCTCACGATGCTGCAATCCTCAAAGCGGCTGATCTCGAACGCATCGAAGATAATGAAGTAAGCGTCCACATTTGGTTTCTCGTGGATGCTGACCTTGGGTATGGTGTCCGTAGGCTCTCTTGTTGCGCATCGAACACTTGACAGATACGTATAAGTCACTGGCCGGATGCTTGGCCGAGTATGCGACGACTCTTGACCGTTGGGAAATAGCTCCTTCGCCGCAGTGAGCACCATGGAGATGAACAACTCACTCTATCCTCTTGCTTGCTGATGACCTGTCTCGTATCGTCTGATTAAGATTGTCGTAGTTGCGGCGTTCCATATTTACAAGGGCTTCCTTACTGCTCGGTGGTTTTGATCTTTTAAGCTAA
The DNA here is from genome assembly GCA_014905825.1 of Lyophyllum atratum. Lineage (NCBI taxonomy): Eukaryota > Fungi > Basidiomycota > Agaricomycetes > Agaricales > Lyophyllaceae > Lyophyllum > Lyophyllum atratum. Next base: position 561,313 of record JACGCN010000026.1, on the reverse strand, counting down.
CATTGTGCATGTCCCATGGCTTAGTTGGTTACGGCGTCCGACTGTTATACTCTCCAATCGGAAGATCGAGAGTTCAAGTCTCTCTGGGACAGTTGCTAGGTTTCTTGTTTTTTTTTTTCCCCCCCTTCCCCTCGAGACCCCGATTCACATGAGCACATACCGTCTTACATTGAGGTCAGCTTGAGCCTTGAGGAGCATTTGTATGATAATGCATCGGCCGTCGCCTAGTATCGCGCCGAGAGCATCAGTGTGATCGCATTCGATGCCATTAAGTCTACTAGAGACTAGTGACGTCAGAAACGAACATACTGTTTCTGAAGCTATACCAAGTCTCTGCACTGTGGGGCCTCCCGCATCCTGGACGCAATCTCTGTTACCTGCAGCCGTTGACCATGCTGACACCGTCGTTCCGTCCTCGAGGCCACTGCGATGTAAAGAATACTGTAGAAGAATCCCGAAGGTCATCGAAGGATCCACGGATCTTATTTATAGTCAACGCCGAAGCCAAGCAAAACTTCTTGATCTCTTAAATTTTGAGCATTCCACTTTGCGCTTAGCCCCAAGATCGCGTTACTCAACACCTCTTCACCCTTTACTTGTAATTCCATCGCTATCGTACTTCCCTTTATAACATCATGGCTGTCGTCGGTATCGATTTCGGTACGCTTCACAGTTTGGTGCGTAATCTCTCCTAAATCAGTATCGAGGCGTCGTCTAATTGCATATTTCTAGATCGGTGTCGCCAGACACCGTGGAATCGACATCATCGCCAACGAGGTGTCAAATCGAACCAATCCGTAGGTTGTGCTCTTTGTCGCCGTAGCAATGAGTGTTAATTATCTTTGTAGATCACTGGTAGCATTTGGGCCCAAACAGCGGGCGATTGGCGAGTCTGCAAAAACCCAGGAGACATCCAACTTCAGGAATACGATTGGATCGCTTAAACGCCTTATTGGCCGTAAATTCGATGATCCAGAAATCCAGGAGGTTGAGAAGCAGTTTATCAATGCTACGCTGGTCGATGTAGACGGAACAGTAGGAGTCGAGGTACGGTCTTCGCCAACTCAATCTTATCCACCAGGCTCACCCTCGTTATAGGTGACTTATATGGGAGAAAAACAACGCTTCTCGGCCACCCAGCTCACTGCCATGTTCTTCGGCAAGCTGCGTGACACCGCCGCAGCCGAACTCAAAACCGGCGTTCAGGATGTCGTCATCGCCGTCCCCGGATGGTATACCGATGTTCAACGAAGAGCCACTTTAGATGCTGCCTCCATCGCCGGCCTCACCACCCTCCGTCTCATCAACGATACGACTGCCACTGCCCTTGGTTACGGTATCACCAAATCCGATCTCCCTGACACACCTGAAAACCCTCGTCACGTCGCTTTCGTTGACGTTGGCCACTCCAGTCTCTCCGTCGCGATCGTCGCCTTCTCCAAAGGTCAGCTGACCGTGAAATCCACCGCTTATGATCGCAACCTTGGTGGACGGGATATCGACCTGGCCCTCGTGAAGCACTTTGCTGAGGAGTTCAAGACCAAGTACAAGATCGATGTCATGTCGAACCCCAAGGCCGTCTTCCGTCTCAGCGCTGGTTGCGAGAAGGTGAAGAAGATCCTCTCCGCCAATGCGGAGTCAGCCCTCAACGTCGAGAACATCATGGTTGACGTCGATGCCTCATCATTTATCACCCGCGAGCAGTTCGAAGAGCTCATCTCTGGTGTTCTCGAGCGTATCCCTGCCCCCCTCGAGCGTGCCCTCCAAGAATCCGGCTTGACTGTCGAGCAGCTCGACGCCATCGAGCTCGTCGGTGGCAGCACCCGTATCCCCGCAGTCCGCGCCCGTATCGCGTCCGCCTTCCCCGGAAAGACACTATCGACTACACTCAACCAGGACGAGGCCATCGCCCGTGGCGCGACCTTTGCCTGCGCTCAGCTTTCCCCCGTCTTCCGCGTCCGCGACTTCGCCATCCAGGACATCACTCCTTATTCTATCAAGGTGCAGTGGAGCCCCGAGCCCACCGACCCGGACGAGAAGGAGCTCCTTGTCTACCCCAGGGGCAACACCATCCCTTCCACGAAAGTCCTCTCTTTCTATCGTAAGGATACCTTTGACCTCGAAGCCGTCTACGCGGAGCCCGATCAGCTCCCCGGTGGAATCAGCCCCTTCATCTCCAAGTTCACCGCCAAGGAGGTTCCGGCTGACCCCAAGGGCGACACTACGTGTGTGAAGGTCAAGACACGCTTGAACCTGCATGGTACCCTATCGTTCGAGATGGCGTACGTTGAGGAGATTGAGGAGAAGGAGGAACCCGCTCCTCCTGCTGCGATGGACGTTGACACGGCTGAGCCTCCTGCACCGCCCAAGAAGAAGAGGATCGTGAGGAAGAAGGAGGTTCCTTTCGTTGCGACGTCCTCGTCGCTGGACAAGAACACGCTGGAAGCCCTAAAGGAACAGGAGAACCAGATGTATGCCTCTGACAAGCTCGTGATGGATACTGAGGTATGCGTCATCTCGCAGCTTTGCCGCTCATTAGGATTACTCACGACGATCGTTTGTAGGAACGCAAAAATGCTCTTGAGGAGTACGTCTACGACACCCGTAGCAAGCTCGAGGACCGCTATGCCCCTTACGTCCAGCCCGAGGAGAAGCAGAAACTCCTCGTCGCCTTGCAAGAGGCCGAGGATTGGCTGTACTCCGAGGAAGGCGAGGACGCGACAAAGTCCGCCTACATCGCGCGCCTCGACGCGCTCAAGGAGCTCGGCGACCCCATCACCTTCCGCTACAAGGAGGCCGAAGAGCGCACGCGCGCCGTCACCCAGCTGCGCGAGACGCTGAACAACTACATGAGCCAGGCGACCTCCGGCGACGAGAAGTTCGCGCACATCGACGAGAAGGACAAGAACGCTGTCATCGAGAAGGTCGCGAACGTGCAGAAGTGGCTTGAGGACCAGATCATCAGGCAGATGGAGCGCCCCAAAAATGTCGACCCGATACTTACGACTGCGGAGATTGCGAAGAAGAGGGATGAGGTCATCTACTTCGCCACGCCCATTCTTACCAAGCCCAAGCCCAAGCCTGTCGTACCCAGCGGGACGGGGACGCCGAAGGAGCCGGCGCCTGAGCCAGCGCAGGCTCCGCCCAAGGAGGGCGAGGCTCCGGCTGAGGGAGAGGCACCCGGTCCGTCTGAGATGGATGTAGACTAGACTGTTGATGCAGTTTTTGGGTTTCTCTCTGCGTAACCTCGAATGCTTCAATGTACGACAATAATTGCGGGAAGACATACATACACTATTAGAAGTCAAAGGGTTTGATGTACGTATTACCACTGTTCCAATAAATTCCATACGCTCCCTTGTTCGTTTCTATAGACGACATATGATAGTCTGCTGAACCATGGCCGCTGAGTGGAGGATTTTGACTGTGGCACGATGGTCATGCAGTTGCCGGACTTGATGCTGAGGAGCTGTGGTGGGAACATCTCAAGAGCATATAGCGTTCGATGAGGCCTGAGCGCTGAGCGCTGAGCGCTGCAGCTGCAGAGAGCGAATGTAATATTGTGGAACACGAGAAAATAGGAAAAATCGAGTGGGCATGAACCTGCATGAACTTGGAATTTGGAAAGCTTCCTTTCAATTTCGCACGGTCACAAATTAATGATGGGCCAGCTTGGCCAGCTTTGACGATCCCGAACTTGCTCCGCGTCAATGGACAAAGACTCAGATAATTTCTGCCAACCACCATGGCCGCTTGTGGAGAACAATGCCTTTCTTCGCCTGGACATGGCCATGCATGTGGACGCGTTGGCGGTCTTGCGAAAAGTATAAATTCAGGCGCGTTCTCCCCTCCTACTCCCAACATTAATTCCTTTAATCAAGCTGGTCTGCGACAAGCTTCAATCTCTAACTGGAACTGCACCTCCGAAGCCCTTCCTATCCACGCTCATTCATATCTGTTTCTTTCTCGTTTCTTCTTCACGAACACACGACCCACACCATGCCCGCCATCCGCCAGTCCCTTCGCGATCGCTGCAAAGTCCAGCTCCACGTCAAAACCGCCATTCCAGCATCGGATGACGACTATTACTACTACGATGACGAGATCAACAAACGTGGGCGCAGCAGGATGCGCAAATACACCGACGTCTGCGTCCCATACAACAAAGCTTCAATAAAGAAAAGCAACCAGGCGCAGCCGCGCCTCTACCCGATCGACACCCCGACCACTGAGGGTTTGCACCAGCTACACCGACTCGTGCCATACATCTATGTCGGCTTCTACGACGCCGAGCACCTCCCGCCTTCCATCGTGTCGGATGACGGCGCCTTGTTCACCCACATAGTCAAGATCACACATGCATCTAAGACTCAAAAACCAGGGCACTGTGACCTCCAAGTCGACGTCGATCGTGGCCTATGCTGTCTCAAGCTCGTCGTCCCCGGTCCTTGCCCCGGATCCAAAGCCAAGGAGAACACAGGAGAGGGCAAGAGTAGGAAGATGGTTTTGACGGAGGAACAACTGCTACTTGCCCGGGACTTCCTCGCACTCGCGCTGCCGTACTACGCTGAGGCGCACCCGCGCGACGACATCCCGTGGGGATCGGCGGACATCGTTCGTATACTTATCGCAGCGCCTGCTGGAGAGGGCGCGGCTGCGGATATCATGTCTATCGTCGCGTGTTATTTGACGTTTGCGTCGGAGGAGCCGGCGGAGACGGTGGTGGAGTATATTAAAGTCGAAGAGGACATTCCGAAGGTGTGGACAGAGGGCGTGGAGGGTCGGGAGGCGGTGAGGCTTATTGCGAAGGTGGCGAGGTTCGGGGAGTGAGGTGTATCATTTGTATCATCGAAGTATCGTCGTATGGGGTCCCTGTTGTATGTCTGCCTGCCCGTGTATCGTTTCGATGTTGTAGCCATAGACCGTGTCGTACGCTGCCTGCCCACATTCTGGAAGGATTTCGCCTGTACTGCGCATTTCCGACTCTTGAAGCCTGGGCTACGCAAGTTCGAAGTGTCAGCGAAGTGCGCGCAGTCGCACGGAAGGTCCTTTTAGAGCTTTGCTCTGCACGTCGTGTAGCGAAGCTTCGAAAACTCTCACCCGCAGAACGTGACGTCCCGCTCGAAAATATTATCCTCTTTAACCGGGATGCGCTCTACCTTCGGCAGTTCAAATTTGCGATCAAAGGTGGTGACGTCGGGGCTGTTCTAGATATTTGCAGTCATTGGATGATTATGTTCCGAGGGACCGGAAAGATGCCCAAGTATGCTGATGCGGTCTTTCACCTTCTCGTCGACTTGAGAACCATGAAGCCAGAGTTACGGTAAGCTCTCTATGACTTCAATATATCTCGTCACTCATGTTCATATTAGCAATGCATGGCTCATGAATTGGCTTGCAAACCTTACGGGCAAGGTCAATGGGTTCAAAGAGATGGACCTCCTTCAAGAACATCAGAATTTCTGGGCTAAGGTATGGTCTAATGTCTTTGAATGTTTTCGAGGATCTAAAGGTATTTTTCAGATCGTCTATTGTGCGAAAGGGTCTAATCGCAGTTGGGACTGGCTCGCAATGGTCACAGTTTCGATCTTTGCTCTCCAAGACGTCATCCGGCGCGTTCAATCAGAATACAAAACACCTTTCAATAGCGCCTCACACACCAAGCCGTCAACTGAAACCGACCACGACAACTATCGCAAATATCTCCAAGGCCTAAGTCTTCTGTCGTACACCCCCAAGCGACGTGATAACCAGTACGCTATCCCTGCTCGTGAACTCATGGGTGCCGGTGCACAATATGCAAACAAGCCCACCGCGTTCCGTAACTTTACCTACACCCGCGTCAACGCGACCAACAGTGGTGTCACGGAAGGTACTCCAGGTACAGTTCCAAGTCAACAAGGTCTGCCGTCATCGGAGGAAGCGGTATCGGAGGAAGTGGATGGTGATTTAGGACATAACGGTTCACGGTCGCTTTTCGATGAGGATATGGCATATGACGATGAATGTCCGTTCTTATTTGATGAGGACGAGTACCCACCTGGAACGGATATGGGAGACTATATTGCAATGACTCGGGAGATTATTGATGAACTTTCAAGGTTTCAATAAGGTATGTCTCTATTCTAGTGGCGATCCTTTATTGCTGATCTGGGGATATCGCCATCCATGAGGGCTTCGTAAGGTGTCGTGACTGGCATGTTGAACGTCATTCAAAGTTCGTCGGGCAATTTGCAGTAGACACTGCCCGACATCATGAGTCGTATTCACACACGGTGCAGGACTAGTCGAAGGACTTCGATGGCGTTCAGCGGGTGTGATGGAGTTATTTCACCATCCTCTCTTCCAGGGGGGGGACACAAAAAGAGGTACGATGCAGAAGCTGCGCACATGCCGAGAGTGGAACAAGTTATGTAGCCTGAAAAAGGCCGCGGACGAACCCAAATCACCCGGATTCAATTGAATCTGCTGAGGGTCTACGCTGAGGAAGATCAACATCCTTGGTAAGATAATTGAGAATCGCTCAGGGCTGATCATGGTTGGGTGCCCAATGATTCCGTGGCATCGGTGAAGATGTTGTTCAGTTTCTTATCTTCTGATATACTTGCTGGTGAAGCATTTTGGAAGAAAGTGAGCGGACGTCGCTCAACTTCCTTCACTAAAGTTAAATTGAGTGATATTAATACGGTGGAGTTAAGAAGGAGGAGGCGGTACCAACCCCTCGAAATATTCATCTTTGGTAAGAATCGTTAAGTTGATACGGCTACGAGAAAGACTCGTCCCTGAGTAGAATCAGAGAGAATCAGAACAGGAAGGATGGTTGTATCGTAGACAGTTGGGAGGTGGCCATATAAGGTTCGAATCAACAGAGACACACTGAGCGGGACTTTTTTTGCTTGCGACAGCGTTCTGTTTGGACGTCAACCACGAGCAGTCCCCTTTCCTCATCGTTCCTTCATTCTGCACTGTGCATTGCCTATCGTATCCTGTGTCGCCCACTGCTGTAAGTCGCCGTCGCTGGCTGTTCGGAGATCGCCATTTTGCTGATCTCGATCCCTTTCGTGATAAGGAGGATCCCATTTAGTGCCACTTTCCAAACAAGGGGCCCATTGCGCCCACAATGTCAGCAAGGCAAAATAAGAAACAGCGCAAAGGCCGTAACAATCCAAACAACCGGGAGCGGACCGTGACGACTCTCACGGAAGACCCCAACACGCAGTTCCTCATCCCCACCCCCAGCGAGGAGCCAGCAGGTATCTCTCTCATGTCTTCGCCCTTTTCTGTGGCCTCTTCCTCCGCTGGTAACGCTCCATCGTCGTCTGCGTACCAGCCCCCTAGCAACTATGCAGCTTTTGGCTACAGCAACAGTTTTGGAGCGCCCGTGCACGGACCAGGTCACCCTCAGCAACATCCACCGCAGCAACCGCCGTACTTCCAACCGCATCAAGGAATCCTGCCACCTGGACGAAACGATCTCGAGATCTTGGAAAATCTAAAGGAAATTATCAAAAGCAACCAGCACGACATATATCGTGCCATCCCGCAACCGGCTGCTCTGGCAAGTATCTATCTTGGTCCGATGGCGGCGCCCCAAGCCCAAATCACCCATCACGCGGAGCCACTCCAGTACGGAAACGTCATCGATGGGCCACTGCAAGCAAGTCCGACTGCGGGGTCTGGTCCCTCATCACCAGTTGACCTTGGGCGGCGTCCACCGCGTCTGCAAAGCAAAGAAAGCTGGGAGGCCTCCGTCCAAAGAAAAACTCTGATTGGCTCAACAGCGAGCGGTGCTCAGCCGTCAAATAATGTGCTATCTGCTTCAAAGTCCCGATGTTGCGCTCCTGCTGACACGCTCCCTTGCTTTCGTTTTTTCCCCTCAGACTAACCAGCCGGCTCAAGGCTATGACGACCGATACAGTCAAGGAAACAAGTTACCCACGGCAATCAACACTTCAAACCTTGGCAATGGGAACGCTAACCTAGCAGGTCCTACCTCGGCTGGGCTCAAGTCCCTCGACGTTCACATGTCGGACACCCCGACGGTTTCTACTACAGAAGGGCCGGGTCCCCACTCCCCACGGTTGGCTAGGTTCGAATCGGACATCGCACGGCCAGCGTCTGGCATTCCTGACCCAGCTCGTGTCCCTGTTGATCGACTTGGCCATGGTGAGTCTGGTTACGGTGGTCCTCGAGGCCCTGGCAATATATCTCCCGACAAGAGCTCTTTCGATGGCAAGGATGATCTTCGCAATCCCAGAGACACTGCTTGGTCAGCCAGAGATGGTCTACCTCCCTCCGATGACAGGCGTCGGGACTTAGATCGTCCGCCTCCCTCTCCCGCACCAAGGCCCATTGTAAATGGTAACGGAGGCGGTGCTGATACGCGTTCGAACGCCGGGGACCGTCTTCCCCCTCTGCCCAGAGATGACAGATATCTTGACCGGGATAGAGAACGTGACAGAGAACGTGAATATCGCGATCGCAGAGACTGGGATAGAGACAGACGTCCTTACGACAGATTCCGTGCCATGTCGGATGCACGACGACCGCCTCCTGAACAACGGCATTATGAGCCAGATTATGATCGGCCGCCTCCCCGTCGATACGAGGTCAAAGAGGAGCCTCCTTCTGACGCTCGGCGTCTTTCGGATGCCCGTCCTCCGCCTACGCTCACCTCGGCTGACGACCGCGCCCCTGTGCGGCCTGCTGACGACCGACTTCCTCCCACTCCTGCAAGGGTGCCCCCTGTCAGCGACTCCCGTCCGCCCATCGACAGTGCTCGTCTCCCTCATCCGGACTCTCGGGCTCCCTTTCCTGATTCTCGAGCTCCCTCATCTGACAATCAACCTGTGCGGGGACCATCTTTCGATGATAGACATGTGAAACCTTCTCCGATCGACGAGCGCCGTGGCGCGCCCATGCTTTCCGATGTCCGGACTCCCACTCTTGCTGTCAGGCCTACAGATGTTCCAGTAGCCAGCAGGCCTGCTGATGACCATGAACGTCCTCGGGTTCCTCCCGCACCGCCTGTCGAAGATCGGAGCTCATTACGCCCTCAAGTCCCGCTGGAAGATCGGATCAGTCGCCCATCCCTCCAGGACCGCCTTACCCAACCTCCAGTAAGTAGACCGGAGCCAAGTCATGCCACCCGCCAAGCGAGCCTTGAAGAGCGCCTTTCTGCGATTCCCGTCTCTGCAGACTCCAGAGAGCAACGTGGACGTGTTCCGGAACGTGACCGTGTGCCTCCTCCTCGTCCTGCTCCCGCGCTTGATAGCAGTACTGGCCCTCGTGTACCACCACCAGCTCCACCCCTGGCTCAAGACGATCGTCGTATGGACGATCGCCCAGGTCGTTATACCCGACCGCTGACACCTCCTGGGAATCGTGCTCTTCCTCCCAGGAGAACACCTTCCCCAGCGAACCGTGTTCTTCCATCGGGGCGGACGCCTCCTCCAGTCAACCGTGCCCCATATCCCCCGCCCCGGACGAACACCGTCGTGGACGACCCACGGGCGGTCAAGCCCCCGCCTTCGCCTCCTCGATCTGTGGCACGTGACTACCGACCACCACCTCGGCCGCTATCTCGTGAACGATCTGGGGGCTCATACCGGCCCGATGACAGAAACTATATCCCTGACGACAGGCGAGCCGATGCTATGGACGTGGACGGCCCCTCCCGCTACAGCGACGGCCGCCCTGTGCCATACAATAGACCTTTCTCCCCTCCGTCTGCTGCTGACCTTGCTCGTGATCGTGCACGCGCTCAGTTCCCACCATCCCCGCCTCGGGCCCCTGTTCCTCTTGATGCGCCACCTTATGACGACGACAGACGATATGCGCCTGGTCGGGACTGGTCGTATCAGCCGTCGTACAGCGGCGACCGGCGCCGAGAATGGAGTGCTGCAGACGACGAGTATTACAAGTCTCGGCAGTGGGACCGTAACGCAGGCCCGCCACCTTCGTCTTCTGCGTCCGAGAGGGACAGGTTCGAACGCGATCCCCTACCACCCGTCAGGAACAATGGATGGGAGACCCGCGACGAGAGAGATCGAAGAGACTTCGCAGCGAGGGCACCCTCGCCTCCACGGAACTATGACGGACCCCCGCGTCCGCTAAGCTCACGCCTGACGGACAGCTATAGCACTTCCGCGCCAGGACCCGGTGGGGTATCGAACGATCGGTCGTACGCGCCTCCCCCTCCTCGCGATGCGCCTCCCCCAATGTTCAGCAGAGTGCGGCAGCGCAGCCTCAGCCCCGTCCGTAGACCTGGTGGGCCGCCGGTAGATGACTCGCGGCCTCCGGACAAGCGGCCCCGTGGGGATGGGTATGCGCCTGACTTTTACCCACCGCTGTCTGCAACCTCGCAGAGCAACAGAGGGGACCCTGGACCGCCTCTGCGTAGGCCGGATAGCTACCCTCCTTTGGCGAGGGGGTCTAGTCCGCCGCCATCGAGTGGTGCTAGCAGTTACTTCGATAGGAGTGGGCCGCCACCGTCGTCGGCGGGGACTACGACGAGTGTAGCTGATAGGGATTATCCGCCGAGGGATTACCCTCCACCGTCGTATGGGCGGCCGAGGTCGCCTGGACCCGCTGGGGGATACGCTAGAGGAGGATACCCTCCACCACGTGCGGATAGTAGGGATGATCGGCGGTACCTTCCTCCGCCTCCTCCGCCTTCTTCCATGCTTCCACCTCCCCGTAGGCCTTGAACGATGCTTGGTGAGTTCCTTTGGCATTTTCATCAGAGCAGGCTTGCTCATCTTCCATCCAGACAGACGAACCAAAGCTGACGGCAAAAATGCCACCCCTGACTGACCCCAAAATTTGTCTTTCCTTAAATTGTCTTGTCTTTTTGATTTCGTGCCAAGTTGCCAACTACACCCGCCTAGTCTCCCCTCTGATGTGGATCGTTTGGAAGCGGACTCTTCCTCTCATGTTATGATGGATATCTATGGATTTCTATGTTTGGCTTGTCTATGTGTCCCGTACTCGTATATACGTTCGATCTAAATGTTCGTGGTGCCTATTTGTATACTTTCTATGCCTATGTGCTGTTTATATTCTCAATATACGTGTGGAGTTTATCGATCTGTAGTCATTTGTGCATCATAGGACAGTTAGGGTTGCTGATTCTGCGTCGCAAATGCGCGACGCGACGCGACAAGCTGAAGCTGTGTCTTGTGATGTGACTTGACGTGACGACAGCTGCCAAAACCCAATTCGTGGAAATGGATCCAGAGACAGACTCGAAAGCCGTCAACTCGCTTTCCGTTCCCCACGTCGCACCCCATGAACGTTAACGCCGTGTTGGCATTGGCAATGAATTCGTAGTGTCAAATCATTGCCGTCCTGTCAATCACTATAAGGGACCGCGATACCACCTGCCCTGATTTCCTACTTGGTTCGAGAGGGATCCTCAAGACTCTAGTCTTAGCGCTTTTGACCACCTTCCAGGATTATACAAGCATATCATGTATAGCGGCACACCCGATGAGCTCATAGCTCTCACCCACGATGTACAATGTCAGTCGGTTGCCATGCGGTAAGTCATATAGCTTCGTCCTCGCGAGCAAAGTTTAGTTGAGCATGTCATACCCTCAGTACAGACGATCAATTCACGCCCGAGGAGGAACGGAAGCTCGTCAGATACCTCACTAAACATAGCACGCTGGGAAACCTGGGGAACAAGGTGTTTATTAGGCTGTGTGTCAACGTATGTCCCTAAATACTTGTTGGGCCATTGAGAGGTTAGGCTGATGTGGGTTGCGGGTGCAGGCTGAGGGGAAGTGGGGCTGGAGCGCTGCGCATGATTGGAAAGCCTGGCGTGCGTTTTATCGCGAGCACCAGGCTTACTTTGATGAGCAGATCAGGACGCGCCAGGACAAATTGCCGGAGGAGCAGCCACGGGGGCAGGAAGAAGTGGATATGGATGTGAGAAAGGGGAGCAGTAGTTCTGCTGTGGGTGCGCCGCATCAGGACGTTGTTGAAGAGGTGAGTGTGTATCGGCTAAGGGTTCATGTCTCAGCGCATTCTGATATTTGTTATGGTATGCAGCTACGTCGCGACGCGATAGACTGGAAGGATCGTCGGAAGGAAGAGGAGGAAGAGGGAAGTCATGAGTATCTCGCGGGGACCCCGCCCGAATCTATCGACCGTGAAAATCTTGGACAGGAAGAGGAAGAGGAAGAAGAGCACGTCATAGCAAGTGGTGGTCATGACATGGCCATTTCTGTAGACGCAGGAGTTGAACCGGTACAGTACGACTTTACTATTGTCAATGTGTTCTCGGACTCACCACTTGTATATCAAGTTCGCCAGACAAGTTGCTGGGCTCCAGCCTCGATCCTGGAGATGCCCAAACCAATTCCCCGCCCGAACGCCGAAAGCTGCGCCCACGCACGAAGGCGAAGGCAGAACAATATAGGTCTCCTTCTCCATCGCCTGCCTATCCGACACCAATGAGCAAAAAGCGCCATCATGACGATGAAGAGTATATAGCGTCTTCATCCCTTTCGCCATCCCCTCTCCCGCACTCGTCGCCACAGGCGGGAAGTGTTTCCCCGAGGCCAAAACATCCACGCGCTAGAATAACCGAAGCTACCTCGAGGCCAAAAAGGAAGTCTACGCTTGCCTCGAATCCACGCAAAAACTCGGGATCAAGTTCTAGGCCAAGCCAATCTCCTGCAATATTGAAGAACCGTCGTTCGTCCCCCTTTCCTGCCCTCGGGTTCGCTCCTATAGAGCCTGCCGATCTTCCCCAAGGGAACGGCTACGGCAAAGGAAAAGGAAAAGAGTGCGACCTCAACTACTTAGGCAGGCGACATTCGATAGCCAACCTCGAGGCCAATATCCCAGCATCCTCGCGTCCTGAACTTGCGGCGTCGTCGAGGCTGAGTAGGCGCAGCTACGGGAGCTTTTCCAACCGCATGGCCAGTCGCTCCTCCCCATTCATGCCCTCTCCCGCTGTGAGTCGCACCAGCACCTTCTCGACGCCTCCATCCGAATCCTCCGACTTCCTGAGACTGAGCCAGACCAGCACCTTCTCGACACCCAGCCCCCGCTTGGAGTCCTCCGTCATCCCCAGCCCAACACGTGCGCTGCCGTTTCCCATCGCACCAGAAGATCGCGACACGGTCCAATATCTTGGGATGTGTGCTTCACTTACGGCCATAGCGGAGCGGTTTGGGTTTCGTGAGGTGGGTGTGTGGCGGGTGTGGGAGGCGCTGGGGAGTGTGGCGAGCACTGAGGAGTTTTGCAGGAGATGCTGGGAGGAGGGCGGGGGTGAGGGCGGTGTGTTGGCGGATGGGGATGTGTGTGCTTTGCTCGGGATAGGAGTGTTGGGAGCAGAGCGTGGCTGTGAATCCGAGCTGTGCGAAAGGGAGGACGGCTTGGGGCGTACGAGAGCGACACATATGGTGCAGTCGAGCTTGGCTCCTATGGGAGTGGAAATGAGCGTCAAAGAAGAGGAGGATGAGGACGATGACATGTGCAGACTCAGGTTGAGGTTGGGAGGACATGCCTCAGGGGAATGAAGCTGCTTGAAAATGTCCTCGAGCGCCCGATGACACCATTTCTGTGCATGAGAGCGGAGGATATGCCCCAGGGAAATGGAGCTGGTTGGGAAAGAGCTCGAGCGCTCGATGACCCCGTGTCTATACAAGAGAGCCAGGAGGACGCTTCTTGACAACAAGTTCCCAAAATGCGGAGACTTGAGCTGCAGAATAGGGATACTATCATGCACTGGACGCTGGCAGCGTCATGTCCAGGAAGGGCTATGGCACGTCCTTGACCCCGCTGTGCCATCTTGCTGCTGATATGCAATTACGAGGCTGGCAGTATTTCGTGGCCGAGAAATCTAGGTATGCAATCTATGTTTTGCTTCCGTCGCGGAGACCTTCCTGTTTTAGGGGTTTCGGATCTATATCTATACCAAACACATTTCGATCGTTCTCAGTCGGGAAAGAATTTTACTAAACAAAGCAACTATGTTCAACGTTCAAGGTAGTTGAAGGTACCCCTTGGATACCTTATGCATACGTGTGCATGGATGCTACGTGACTTGAACTTGTATTGAAGCTGGTTGTGCGAAGCCTGATTGGCATGATGGTGTTGTTCTATATTGTACTCGAGTACAAGGCGAGTTTCTGGCTTCGACAAGGTGGGCTCTCTTACAGCGATTATCGTTGACTTTCTACCCCCGAGACTGCGCTCAGCCATGTACATGAACTGGGAAGTACTGCTTAAGGGCGTTGGTGAAGAGGGAGTTATCCCCGTGAGTTCCGGTTAAATCACGAGTTTGCGCATATTTGGGTGTGGTTGATTTCTCCACCAATCTCGGCTGCTTGTAGTCTGGGTTCTCCAGCGATTGCCCTTCTATTAACCTCCCTGCGATATCTCCCTGCCTCTTATTCTTATATCAATCCTTACTTTGACGACCACCATCACCCGCTGTTGCAATTATTTTCCCTGTGCCACCTCACAACTCCATTAATCCGCGCGTTACCCAATTTCAACGACTCCAATGGCTGCAGCGGGCAAAGGCGAAGTCCTGACTCCCTTTCTTCTTCGGTCATCAACCCCAGGTAGGAGTGACATGATTGCAAGAATCTCTGCAGCTGCTGATGAACTGTTTGCACAGCCCCAAACGAGAAAGGTAGATGCCCCACAATGGAGCGCCACCCAAACCATGCATGCTAAGCTTCCATTACAGTCCTCCAATATCTTGAAGGCATGTCCAGAGAGGGCGACGAACCGGACAATACTCCTCCCCGCTCCGTTGTCGATCCATCTGAATTCCGAAGCAGGGCTGGCTCTCCTCGCGTTCGCTCCCCTGGCGTCCTCTCTGGCGTTCTCTCTCCAGCCCCACGAAGCAAGACCAGCGAGGCCTTGCTAGACCTTGCAAACTCACCAATGAGCTATACAAACCGAAATGGCGGAAAGGCCATACCTAATGATGACAACGATGATGCCGACTCAAATATTCAGGAGGGGCGCAGGTCAGAAGCTGGGGACACAATTCTTCCTGTCGTGAGTGGTATCTAACATCTAAATGGATTCGTCTGACCCCAGTTACAGAGAGAACCCGGTCCCCATGACCCTCCTGGCCCAAAGTACGAGTCTTACGATTCAGGACCCTCCTTCGGGAACTTCGGTCCCCTACCCACAGACGACCATGCTCCGGCATCCAACAACCCCTTTGCAAACACCTGGAACGTATGTGCCGTCTTTCTTGGAAGGTGATTGTATACTGACCACCAGTGTAGCCTACCTGGACCAACGGTCAAGGCAAAACGCCCTCCCAAGGCCCTTGGAATGGGGAAGCAGAACGGAACGCCACGGGACTGACTGATGGCGGCCAATCTGCTTACCCAGCAGCCAGAGTTCCTCTACCCCCCTCTGAGTTTGCAATGTCTCCGAGGGGAACAAATACAGACTTGAATAGACGCGACGAGCCAATGGTGAGTATCCTCCGGTCGTGCTTCGTCACGTATATTAACATTTCTGCAGTCTCCTAGAACCCAATCCCGTGTTCAAAATGGGAAGGAGCGCGCCATGTCGCCCATGTCGGCTCGGTCTCGCCTCACCACCAAAACTCGCGCTACAGAGCAGGGTACTGCCTATCCCGCATTACCCGAGAGTAGAATAGGTGATGACGAGCCCATGTCGCCTGTATCACGGGCAAAATCTCCCCCGGTCCGATCCAAGGCAGCTTCTATCTCGCCTTCCGACTCCCCATCCCAGGCACGCGTCCCCCAATCACCTTCGAAGACGCCCTCGCGCAAGAACACCAAGTCCACAACCGACCCGGCGAACGCCGACTTCCCTTCGCGTAGCGGATCTCGGCAGCAGTATTATAACGGTGCAGGTATTTAAACGATCCATCTAATCTTCGTTTCCGATCTGATCATGCGGCATGACAGCGCGTTCGCCAGGTCCTGGTTCAGTCATGTCGGGCGGCCATCAAAGCCGGCCCTTCTCCCCGTATCGCCACGCTCCAACCACGGAAGATCTGCTGCATGCTGCCATACGGGGCCGTGCGGTGGTGATCCCAGAGGAAGACGAGAAATCGCCCTCCGTCGTGCCGTCGAATCGCTCCAAGGCGCCGTCCCAGATCAGTAAGTCCCCTTCGCAGGGACAGCCGCAGCCCCAGGTCAATGGCGATAGCCAGGCCGTGGCCTCGCGAGCGTCTCCGAGGCCCGCCTCTGCTGCTAGCTCGAGGCGTACCATCGAGCCATCGCATCATGAGTATGTGCATGCGGACCAGACGAGGGATGGAGATGCGACGCCCCGGGCGCGCTCGCCCGATGAGTTGGACATGCAAGCGAGGATCGTGCAGATGGCGTTGGCTGCGACCCCACGCACGTCGTACTATGCTGAGCCACTGGAGCCGGGCGTCGCGAATCATTTCCATGATCATGAGCTTTGTGTTTTGCTGCACCAGGAGAGCGACCCGAATGCGCATGATGTTGTGAAGAAGGCGTTGAGGAAGGCGGTGGTGCAGCGCGTGAAGAAGCTGGGGATGAAGCATGACCATGAGGTGTGTATTCCTGTGCGGTCAGATATGTGGCCCATGTTGATTTCGGTGTCTGTTTAGTCACTGAGACAGTATAAGAAAGCCCACTATGACCATAACCCGCCTAGTCAATACAACCCAGACGTACGTACCGCTGCCGCTCCAAGGCTGTCGACGCTGACCTAACTTCGATTCATAGGATCCACCTCAGTGGGCGTCTGACATCAAACGCGAGCTCGTTCTCATGCAGCAGCGCATCGAGAGCCTGGGGCCAAAAATTGAGAACCTCCGCCCATCCAATCGCTCCTTAAACGGCGCCAACGACTCCCGCTTCGCCTACGAAGGCGACGAGTACTCCCGCACCCCCCTGACACAAACCGTGCACCTCCAGACCCAGCCCACAGGCACCGCCGCCGACTCCATGTTCCAAGGCGCGCAGAGCGAAATGACCATCGACCAGCACCATCGGCACGAGGACGACGAGGACGACGATGAGTTCGACCAGATGACCGAGGGACGGGAGCGTGCGCTGCCGACGGACGGGGAGACGCGGTCGTTGGGTCGGAGTGCGTATGGCCAGGGCACAGGCGATGATCGCGATGACTCGCCTGGGCAGCAGTACCTGGAGGAGGAGCTGTACCGCCTGCGTCAGCGGGCGCCGGGCAGCCAGTCTGGGCGCTCGCATCATACGTGGGAGGTTGCGAGGGAGCATGATCTTGGGGACCCTGATGAGGAGGAGGATGATGAGCATAGGGGCGTGCCGACTATCCCTGATACGAATGGAGGGGCGTATGGGGAGAGGGAAGGATCGCATTCCCCGCCGCTGCCTGCGCTGCCGGAGGAAGATGAGGAAGGCGAGGAAGAGGGTGTACCGGCTGGGGGCGTGATCACTACGCCGCAGGGCCCGTGGAGTGCGCATGACTATGGGCAGGAGGTGCAGCATCAGCAGCCACAGCTGTCGCCGTGGCAGCGTATCCACGCCCGCCTTTTGTCGTGGGCTGTCATCTGGCCGCAGAGCGAGCTCGACCAGGCGCTGAACAGCACGACGCGGGGGCAGCAGGTCGACGAGGTTGCGCTGAGTATCTGGTCGACGCAGACGTATAAGCGGTATGTGCGTGCGAGGCTTACGGATAACCCGCCTGGCATCGTGGATCGTTTGTTCGTCCCGCCGAATATGGCGGATGCGATCAGTAATGCGGTGTATAATGGGCAGCATGGGAATGCGTGTGGTATGTTGAGGGATTTGTGGAGCCCGTTCGGGCTGCCTGGGATGCCGAGGCTTTTGGTTGTGCTAGCGAAGCATAGGTCGGAGGCGGATCATTGGGTCGTTCATCGGTGTGTACTTGCACCACTGCTGCTTTCAACTTTCTCATCGAATTGTCTATAGGTACTCTTTGCCTGATGGTACACTCATGACTTACGATTCATACTCTGGACGTACACTGATGGACGGACGTGTAAGTTCCTGTCATCGTGAAACTATCCCCATACTAAAATTTACATGCACAGCCACTTGGCTGGTGGTTCGCCATCCGCATTGCTTGGCCCAACGCAAACTACCCCAGCCCAGACCACCTCGAACAGAAGATGGTACGCCTGCACAGGCCCACGCAACTGCCCATCGACAACTCCGTAGCGGCCGCGGGCATTTGGCGCAACATCCTCATGGGCTCGCGCGGCGAACGGAGCCTCGATCTCGAACGCTTGCGGGACCTCATCAACACGGAGGTCAAGAACCTGCGCCAGAGGAAGCTGCTTGGGAGACTGTCTATTACCCCGCCCAGACAGGCTTGGGAACATATGAGTTAAATGAAGGGATGTGGACTGGATGGATCATCGATTATTTTGTGCTTGTACGTTACTCGGGTTGTTATTTTCTTCTCCCGTTTCTCCTTTCGCTGGTATTTTTATGAGTGCACATGTGCGGTTTTAGGACGTGCTGTGTGTGTTGTTGTTCTTGTGGCTCGTTTTTTGCGTTGCGTCTTTCTCTGTTACGTACTGCTTACTGCGGTGGATCCTCTGTTGTATGTATTGTCGTTAGTCTTTTGGGCTGAGGGCTCCATTAGGGGGCCTCAGGCTGCTTATGAGAATGAATGATTCTGAACGATTCTCCCGATCTAGCTTCGGCATCCCACTGTTATAATATCCAGTCGAAAGAGCAAGAGTTCAAGTATTTCTAGGGCAGTATACCTTACGCTGGCACACCCCATCACAGCCCAACTTTATTTGGCTAAAGCCACATCGCCAAATATGTGGGCATTTTTCCACCCCTTGAAGTCATAACTCTGAGTTGGCAGAGGAATCATGCAGAGCTATGGAGACAAACTTATGACCACCAGCACCCTCGAATTCAACCTAAACAGCGAGTGTGAAGACATGGACGAGATAGGTAGGTAGTTCGAAATTACGTCCCGCTGCTGCTCATCGTGGCCGCATTTTTTGTTTGGTCCAAGTTTAGGGACTTGTTGACTGGGCAGACTAGGGCAGAGGCTGTGCAGGCATGTTCGTGGTCGTGATCTTTATCCCCTGACATGAGGTGTGCACGAGCAAGTTCGGAGATAACTACAGTGACTTTGCTTCCGTACAATGCCCGCGTTCTGCCTTCCATATTCGCTTGCCAACGACGAAGACAACGAACAATTACGGAAGGTCTCTTTCATATCAGACTCTCTTCATATACTATAGTAATGACGCCATTTGGCAGGTTCACGCCAAGGTAGCCAGGCAAGCGCCGGACGATGGCGGAATCGGAAAGCCAACTCGTAGCCAATATGCTGGTGAGGCCGGCAAAGAATTTCTCAAGGTGCTTCAGGCTGTGGCCGACCAAATTCCTGTTCCTGGGGTCGGTGCCGCCGTGAAAATTGCGACGAGCCTCATCCAAGCCTGCGAGGTAACTCCGAAGGTCCGTAGGGTGGGCCATTCTGATGATCGCTTTTTGTTGTAGGAAAGCCATGCGACTTTGGAGCGTGCAGATGAGCTAAAGTTACGCATCAAGACACTGGTAACTATCCTAGTGAGCGAGCTGAAGGGGAAGAAGGGGGTCGAAATTCAGGAGAAGCTGAAACAAGATGTCATATCTCTTGAGAGGTACGTCTCTCATCGCAATTTCTGTGACATATTTAGATGTCGTCTCCACCGTCCAGTGATCTGAGATATATCCAAACGAAGCTTGACGAAATTGCGTCCCAGAATGCCCTTCTTATGATCTTATTCCGAAGTTTCAATGAAGATAAGGTGAGGAGGTGTGTCGGTCGCTTGGAAAATGCTCTGGAAAGCTTCAGCGTAAGACTTACAATCATCATGAACATAGCTGGGTGACGTGCTAACCTCCTTGCTTTGAAGCTTGCACGCCAGATCAATGATACAAACGTCATGGATCATTTGCAGCAGCAAATACTCGCTTTCCATGCTAGCCACCAGGAGTCTCTGGACAATATTGTAGTGACGATGAACGTCGTGAAGGCGATTTTGGACGAGCGTCTGCCGATTACTTCCTCATCGCGACATCAATCGCGCAGTGTCATGCCTGCCAATACGAGCATCTTCCACGGTCGCGATACCGTCGTAACGGAGCTTGTACGTGCGCTAACGGTTGTTTCGGAAGGCCATAAAAGGCCCCGTGTCTGTCTTCTCGGACCCGGTGGGATGGGTAAGACGTCCGCCGCCCTTGCCGTCATGGCAGACCACGAGATGAAGGAGTGTTTTCCTGACAGAAATCAGGTCTGGGTGCCTTGTGTCAAGGCAACGTCCGTTTCTCTTCTCCTTGATACTCTCTACTCCTCGCTGGGAACACGACAGAGTACAGGAAATACTCTCAACGATATTCTGTCTGAGCTCAAATCATTCTCGGAGCCACTTGTCCTCTTACTCGATAACTTCGAGACGCCATGGAACGTAGACGGAAGCCGGTCAGAGATAGAGCAGATCCTCTACGAAATCGAACGGATAGCTCATGTTGCTGTGTTCATCACCATGAGATCCTCTATCCCACCCTGTACCGGAATCCGCTGGTCCGCATTTGATCTTGAAGCTGTTGATGAAGACTCTTCCCGCCAAATCTATTCTGATATCTACACAGAAGGTAGTGATGATTCAAAGGTCCCGGAGCTGCTCCAACTGGTGGGACACATGCCATTGGCAATCACTTTGATGGCCACCATTGGGACGATGACAGGGTTAAAGGCAGACGATCTCATTAATGATTACAAAAGGTCCGGCACAGCAATGCTGGAGCAGGGTTCAGATTCCAAGCTTAGCATGGATATTTGCATAAGTCTGTCCGTTGACAGCCCGTCCATGCGCCGACACCCAGAAGCTTACCAACTCCTTACTACTCTGGCCATGCTTCCTATTGGCACCACGTACGACGCTCTTCGGAAGTGGTGGGCGCGCAGTATGTCGAACCTGGCGGGCGCGCTGCGGGTTCTCCGGGAGACGGCCCTGGTAAAGAGGCGGGAGATGAACTACTTCGTTCTCCCAGTCATTAGATCTTACATCCTTCACCCTTCGCGCTTCCCTGATGAGGTTCGCATAACGACGATCAGAGCGGCATGCGACTTCCTGAAGCAGCACAACTCATCTCCTGGCGAAGAACTCTTCAAGGACCATGCCGCAGCGCTTTCCTTGGAGGAAGCGAATCTGCAGTCGATGCTTCTGTACCCCATGGATCCCGAACCCAGTTTGATTGAAGCGCTTCTCGTATTGGCACGGCATCAACTGTCGACGAGACCGCGATTGGAGGTCATTGAGCACACACTGAAGCTTGCACTGCGTTTAGAGAATTGCCGGGAACTCCTTGGTGACGTCCTGGACTGTTATGGGAAAACCCTCCGGGTGCTTGACCGCCTCAGCGATGCTATCAACCAACATAACCTTTCACGCCAGACGTATCTCTCGATACCCGACGAAAGGCGGGCTGCTCAGTCTTTGTTGGATGTCCTTGACGTGTACACGGACGAAACAGAACAAGACACGGACAGTCTCCTCAGAATGGCAGAGGAAGCAAAATCCACCTTCGAAAAGCTCAAGGATACCCGTGGTATCGCTCTCAGCCTGCATTACATAGGAGCCTTACATGCGCAGAGCGGGTCCCATGAAGAAGGCATCGCATCCCTCATTCGGGCAAGGTCAATGTTCGAAGAACACGTGGACCCGCTGAACCACGCAAACTGCTCGTACTTCCTCGCACAGGTTTACACGTGGGCCCTACAATTTGATGACGCTCTTGCATTAGCAACATCCGCAGTGGAAGAATATGAGCGCCTGGGACATTACGCTGGCGACGCAACACGGATTCTTGGGTGGACATCATTTTTGAAAGGCGACTACTCAGGTGCCCTCAAAGTGTTGATACAATGTCTTGAGCAGAATAAGTCATACGGTCGACCTTGGGACATTGCTCAAACTCTGGAGTATATAGGACGCACCTGGACAAAACTGGACCAGAAAGCAGATGCACAAAGCGCATTCACGGAAGCGATGAAGTATTATGGTGCTATTCAGAGTTCCATGAAAAATCATGGCATGTTATGTTGCCAATTCTTTATCCGTGCGCTTGGGGACCCGCTGCTGGTGCCCACCGATGCGGAGTTAAACGCCCTGGAAGGAACCTATGTGGATCTTCGACCACCTTTCTACACTTGGACCGGACCGGGCTCAGACACCAGACCTTGTCAGGTTCACTCAAATTGAGTTTGTATATACCTTGTCCAGCAGGTTAAAGACTTGCATCACAATTACAGGATGTCGAGCAACGCAGCAAAGAATGTATACCAATATATGGTCTACAAGTTTATTAGTTTCGGTGGCAAATAAGAACAAGATATCGGTACATATATACCACCGTGTTCAATACAAAAAACAGGGTTAAAAGAGTGTAATAAGTAAAAGAGTGTAATAAGTATAATAAACACATTCTCACAGAATACAGCATCAAGGACCTCGTCTTCCATCATATGCCGGAGGCCCCATCTCGCCCTCCCACCCCTGATCCCGCACACTCCCATCCCTCGAACCCGCCCCCATCAACCCCGCATCCCGCCCCGAAACCAGCATCAACCTCGGTGTATCCGGTCCCTGCTCCGCCAATCCCCGGTTCAGCTCCTCCGCGAGCTCATGCAGCCTGCTCATCGTCACACCGAGTTCACCGGTCGTCCTTTCGTGCTCGGGGGTTCTAGCGCCTCCGTACGCTTCCCACTTTGGTGTTATTCCGGCTTTTTCGTGGTGCGATGTGGAGCGCAGGCCGTCGTCGTTTTGGACGCGCAGGGTGAAGGGGGTGGGTTGGAGTTGGGTTAGTAGTGAGGATGGTGTTGTCAAGGGGGATGGGGCTGATGATGGGGAATGGGCGGAGGATGGTGCGACGGTAGCAGCGGTGCGTACTGTGAGCAATGCATTAGGAGGGAGATGACTGGCGAGGAGCGAGACACGTACTTTGATCCGTGCTTTCGGAGGCGGCGACAGGTGTGAACGCCCCGTGCCTACGTTTCCGGTGATGTAGAAGAAGCGCCAGCAAAAGCAAGAGAAGGACAAGGCCCCCGATTATGCCTCCAACGATGGCACCAAGTGGTGGCTTCGACTGAGCTGAAGCAGCCCCTCCATTTGTAGCACCAGCACCACCGGGAAGCGTGCTCGTGCTCGTGCCACCGTTTGTCGTCGCTCGCGAGGGCGGTTTCAGCACAAGTGGTGTGAGCTCCGGCATACCACCCGCGTCCTGAGTCGCACTGGGACTTGTATTCGTGCTCGTACTCGTGATTGTGTGTGTGCTTCCGTCGGCGCCTGTGACGACGGTTGTAGCCACGACGATGGTTGTGCCTTGCGGGGCTGTAGTCGGGCCGTTGGGTGTGTTCGACTTCGTCGTGCCAGACGGTGCAGGGGCGGGTTTCAGTGCCACGGCTGTGAGGTCGGAGGGTACCACAACACCACCCCAAGGCGCATCACCGCCGTTCTTCTCAATGATCGCCGTGGACGACCATCCCGAATCGTTCGCATCGGGCGACGCAAAATATTGAGGAATGTTATTCGTGGCACGCCAGTTACTTGTCCCCGTGGATACCGTGGCAGTAGAGCCGTCTGCGAGGTTCAACTGGATGGCAACGAGAAGCCCAGCAGCGCCCTGCGCAGCGTTCGTCGCGCGGACAGCGAACACCACGGGCGCCACCCCGTCGGTGTTGAGCGTTACGGAGTACCCGATCGCCGTCGCCCACACCGTCTGCCCGTCGTTCGCTGGGGTTCTCGTACCGCCGATTTCCTGCCCGTTGACGAAGAGGGTAAAGTAGTCGTCGGCCGTGATGAGGACGTTGGCGGAGACGGCGGCACGACTCGGACCTGAGGGTACGTAGGTCGTGCGGAAGGCGCAGTCGCCGGGTGGCTCTTGCTGGTCGGTGCCGGATGGTAGCCAGATCCAGGAGGCGGCTTGCCATGGCTGGAGGAGGCTATTGTTGGGGGCGGCACGGGGGTGTAGGGCCTTCATGGTCAGGCTTTTGCTCGCTTATGAGCGGTTCTTGATATGTTAGGCAAACGAAGGTAGAACGTACTGGCCAACGTGGGGGGCAAGGGTGAATGAGTGTATGAGGGCGGTATGTCCTTCGTAGGTGTTTTGATCATTGTTGGATTACGCTCGTCGGGAGACGTGCAGGGTCGCGTAGCCCATTGTCCTTCATCTTCGGTACTTGGTAAGACTTGGACCTGGTGGGGTACCGGGGGAAGCGAACGGTCGTATGTGCCATCAGTTGTATCCATGTAGATGCAGGGTGCTAGTGACGCTTTGTTCTGATGGTAAATCTATGGGCGCGTTTCATTTCGCTGAGTTCGCTCTTTGCCGCGAGGTCTAGAGGGCTACGAGAGTCACAGTAGGTTAGAGCACTGTCTTCACATCGTTCGAAGGCCTAGCCGAATAAATCTGAGGAGAAGCCATGAAACGCTCTGGATTGAAGGTTCGTCAAGGCAGTGCTCACTACAATCACGGACACCAACGGTCTTTGTGGGAATCGGGAATCGTTGTAACTTCAGGCACCAACGCCCGTGGGGCGGCACGGAAGATGGTAGCTTCGTTATAACATACAATGGGGCTGTTCGTATATACAGGTGAAACCGGATTGCAGAATCAGGAGGGCAGTGGCGTATGGCGAAACATTGAAAACTTCATGCGTGGCTCGCATCATTTGATCATCAAAATCTAATCTGATCTCAAAAGATAGAGCAAAAGTGGATGGAATCATGGATCGCCTATACTATGACCCCATTGTGGCTGCCTCAAGTACCAAACAACCTCGCAAGTGACAGTCCTCAGCTGACAATCGATGTCAACTCGCGGACGAAGCTTATGACCGAGTCTAGAGGTTGCGCGAACTCTCGAGGAGTAGACAGAGGTGGGACGCCAACGGACGCCTGATCGCGACGAGTGGACGAGAGCTAAGTTCTAGTGGGACGTGGGCGCTAGCAGTAGTCTCTCGACGAGCTTGAGAGGCTTGGTAGTCTCATGGAAGGAAAGGTCACTCTGCCACTTTTCGACGAGGTCCATAACATCGCGGGGTTCTGCATTGTTCTCCTGACCCTCCTTCTCCCGTGCCCGCTCCCAATGCTTAACCGACGGCTCACTGGCAGGCATCACCCATGCACGCCGCTTTCATATACGCATTACCATGCAGCACGCAAAGCATACACATCCTTTGCAATTCCCAGAAATGCCCATGCTCAGGCCCCGCGTGCCATCGGATCACCCGAAACGCAGCCTCATTAGCACCTAGATAGCGAACCTATACACAGCCTGGATGGCATGCAACGTGAATGGTAATTTAGAGCGGGTGCGTCGCATGTACAGGCCGTCCGTTGATATCAGGGCTTCCTACATACGAGTTATGGTCAATGTAGCAGTATACACTATAAAACATCGTGACCTCATGTGGAAAAAATGCACAATAACAGTGATCAATTTCCTTATTTACCCAACGATGTTCCGTCCTCTCGCCAGCTCCTCCTCCTGGCCCCTCTCCCTCCTCCAGCGCCTCTCCCACTCCCCCCGGTGCGCTCACTACCGCACCGCCGCCTCCCCCGCCGCCTCCCCACCCCCCACTCCCCCCGCCTCGAAACTCAACCTCCCCCCCGAATCCGAATGGCGCAAACACTTCTCGGGCAAAATCCACGTCAACTACCGCATCTCCATCCGTAACGCGGAGACCGCTGCCAAGCTCGCCGATGCTTTCGTCCCGGAGGGCTCGGAGGGGAAGGTCATCGTGGAGGCGTTCCCAGGTACGCGTCGTCGGTGCCCTACACGCATTCTGTGAGCTGACGACCACGGTAGGACCTGGCCAGCTCAGCCGTGCGCTGCTGAATCTTCCGAAGGAGAGGATTAGGAAGATGATCATTATGGAGGACTGGGAGCCGTATCTGGAATACCTCAGGGTGCGTATGCGTGTACAACCTGCTCTGGGATGCGCTCATCTCATACCGTGACCTCCGCGCAGCCGCTCCAAGAAGCGGATCCGCGCGTCATAGTCGTCGACAGAGACGGATACAACTGGGACTCCTACCAGCACATATCTGAGAGGGGGCTCCTAGACGACGTCGAGAGGCTCCCATGGGACCAGGGCGGTCAGTACCCCTTCTCCCCTCCTTCCCCCGCGTCAATATACGGGCACTCATATATTTGGAATGCGCATACAGTCCACCCGCACCTCCAATTCATCTCGCACCTTCCCTCCACAGTGACAGGCGAACAGCTCATCTCCCAGCTCCTACGCACGATGCCCGAGCACGAATGGCTCTTCCAATACGGGCGCGTCCCCCTCAGCTTCATCCTCTCCGAACACGTCTACAAGGTCCTTTCCTCCCTCTCCCCCCTTCCACTCTCCCCTCCCCTCACTAACTAACCTCCCCCCCCCCCCTCCCTCCCAAAAATACAGCGCGTAACATCCCCCATAACCTCCCCCCAAACCCGCTGCAAAGTCTCCATCGTCGCCCAAGCCTCCTCCCACCTCACCCCCGCCCTCCCCTTCTCCGCACACCAGCCCTTCGACTCGCACTTCCACCCCGTCTCCTCCCCGCACGCCAAGTCCGCCGACACCAAGCGCAGCTCCCGCGCCGTCGGCCTGCCCTTCCAGAGCATGAGCGTCGTCCCCCGGGAGGAACAATACATTAGGAAAGGGGAGATGGGCGCTTGGGATTTCGTGTTGAGGAGGCTTTTTGTGAGGAAGGCGACGGAGTTGAGGGTGGCGCTGGGGGCGCTGGCGCCGGGCGCGGGGGGGTTGGTGAAGAAGTTGACGGATCCGGGGTTGAGGGAGGAGGAGAGGCTGGATGTGAGGAAGAAGATTAATCAGCTTGAGGCGCATGAGTGGGCGATTCTGCTCAAGGCATTTGAGGAGTGGCCGTTTAAGCCTGAGGTGCGTTCACACTCCCTTTTTTGTTCTTTGGTTTTGGTCTGACCGAGTGTTTGCATAGGATCTGAACATTGGGGAGACGTTTACGAGTAAGCAGAGATAACATAACGGGACATACAATGTGTAGCAGGTAGTGGGTAGCGGTCGGGGTACTAATAAATAATCATGATAGCAATAACTTCCACGTAAATCCCATCTACTCTTCAATATGCGTCTCCAAA
This sequence comes from Lyophyllum atratum, assembly GCA_014905825.1. Lineage (NCBI taxonomy): Eukaryota > Fungi > Basidiomycota > Agaricomycetes > Agaricales > Lyophyllaceae > Lyophyllum > Lyophyllum atratum. Next base: position 534,206 of record JACGCN010000026.1, on the reverse strand, counting down.
TCCTGCAACTGCAACTGCGACTCCTCCGACTCCACCAGCTGCGTCTCCTCCCAATTCGAATTAGGTATGTTCTCGCCGCTCTGGTCAGGGCTATCCTGTGTCTCCGGCTCCGCCACGACATCCGACATCACGACATCCGTCACCTGCGAGCCCTGCGTCTCCTCCGCACCTCCAGCCGCCCCATTCGGTCCTTTCTTCGCCTTCCCAGGTTTCTCCTTCTCCTTCTTCTCCTTCTCCTTAGGCTTCGGAGGCGCCATCCCGAAAAGCGTCGTCTGCCTTGACACACCCCTCTCCTTAGCTGCTGGCTTCGCGAAAGGGCCTATGGAAGGGCACCCCCATGTCAGTTTAAGTTGCATCCGAACAAGAACAAGAGAAAGAAAGAAAGACGAACGTTTGGAGGGCCCGCCGCCATTGGCATTGGCATCATCCTCAGCCGCACCCACTTTATCAAAGAAACTCTCGCTCTTCTGGATCGTCTTCCCATTCGCGTCGGTTTTACGCGCGAAGGGGTTGCGGATCTCCTGCCCCGGTTTGCGCGCGAAGGGGTTGAGCTCTGCACGCGCTCAGTCAGTAAGGTAATAAGGTCTCTTGGTTGGCAGCATGGACTTACTTTGTCTGGGCGGGGGCGGTGTAGGGAAGCTCGACTCCAGTTCGTCGAGCTCCGTCCTCTTCCGTTTTCCGTCCCCAGAGGAACCCGAACTCGGCAACGCAACCTCATCTACGAACGGCGATGTCTCTCTCGGTGTCTGCACGGGCGCAGGTCGAGGTTTCACAGTGGAGCCGTTATACTTCGTCGTCTCAATCACAGGCGTCGTCACCCTCGCCAACCTCGGCCTCTCAATCGCAGGCGGGGCCCCCACATCCCCCAGCAGATCCACCCTCGACGACGACCCCGCACTGCCCCCATTCAACGTAGGCTGCACCTCCCTCACGGGCGGGTCAGGCCTAAGCCACCTCCTGCGCTTATTCCTCGCCGCCACGAGCCTGTCCTCGTTCTCCTCCCTATCAGCTCTCAGGACGCCGATCTTCTCTCTGAGCCCAACGAGGTGGTAAAAGTCCGCGATCTTCATGGCGTGCTCGAAGGATGTGGTTTGGTGCAGGAGCTTGGTGAGCTCGAGGGCGCGGGGGATGTTGTCGGCTTTGCAGGCGGATTGGAGGAGGAGGATGAATTCTTTGTCCATTGTGCGCTCGCGCTGGAGGATGGCGTCGGTTGTGAGCTCTTCGTCGAGGGAGTCGAGGGCGGTTTGGACGAGGAGGAGTTCGCGTTCGATGCTGCATTGTGGAGGGTCAGTGTTTTCCATGATACGGGAGGCGCAAGGTGATACGAACAGTTCCTCTTTGGGCTCTTCGCGGCGGAATGGAATGTGCATTGGTAGCTCTTGGATGAGCGGCCGAGGGAATGAAGGGTACTCTTGCCTTCCCTAAAATTATCTTCAGCATCGGTGGTCATAAACTGTCAAGCTAGAAACGGTACCTTCAGAATGAGACACATGAAATTGCTTTCTGTGATCCCAACTGGCCAATACGACTCATCTTTTCCTTGGCGTCGTTCGAGAAGGTTTGTGTCCATGACGCGGGCCCACGATGCATGGTGAGGTATGCGGAACTTCGTGAGGACATGCACCCAACCTGCGCTGTCGTAAATTGCGGGAGCCTATCGACCACACGTCAATCCTGAATTGAAAATAAGGCGGAGGATGGCAATACGCACCCCCTGGTCAGTCAACCCTATCCACTTGAGCACATGGCCTTTCGGAACAGGCAGTACATCACGCTGCTTCACGCTGAAATCCTCAAAGTTGATAATCGAATACGAAAGATTCTGCGAGCCTGAATAGCCCAATCGACTGGTCAGACTCACACCACTCCTCCCAGTAAAGATAAAAAACGCACCATCAATCGTCGTTGATCCCGCCCTATGGACCACGAACACCCATTCCTGTCCCGCGACCATCGACACAAAATCCGCACCAAGTCCCATAATCCTCCTCTCCCTACCCGTCCCGCTCAAGAACGTCAAATCACTCTCCGACGTCGCAACCACCACGTTGCCGTACCCCTGCAACTCCGGATCGTTCTTTTGCCGCAGGCTGCCCGAGGGCCGGAGTCCACCCGCCGCGACGCCTAGGACGGACGTGCCGGGTCGTTTGAGGACGTACGTCCACTCGCCTTGGTTTGTCCACGTGCCGTAGGGCTTGTAGAGTACTTGCGCGGGATGGGAGTTTTCGGGTGGGCAGGAGAAAACGGCACCGCGTTCGCCTGGATGGAGGACGGTTAAGGAAGGTGATCTTTTTCGGTTAGGGAAGGGACTTACCAAGGTAGCCAAGGTCGTACTTGAAATGATCTGTGAAGTGGTATCCTTTCCGTGCGGAACGGTCGAAGAACTCGACGTTGATGATATGGTGCGTATCTTGGTCGGTGACTTCAATCACTCCAAGCATGTTATATGCTAAACAAAACAAAGTTAGCCATACACCCGATACTGTTATAAAACCTGACTTACCGAGGTATCTCTTCCGATTTTCCATGGGTGTAGATCCTGGCTGGAAGGGCGGCTGCGCCTTGGTAATGCTCACTAAATGGTAAATGGTCAGCAAAGGTAATGCATCCAGGATCATAATCTTACCCATCTCCTTCACGAAGCCATCCTTCGTCTTGGCAGCCGCCTGTGGCGCATCCTGCAGCGCACCCCCGAGGTCATCAATAATCCAGTCATCGTCAACGCCGTCAAATTCAGCATCCAGATCAACGTCATCTCCAGCCCGGCCTCGTACAGCCGCAGCTGTAGCCTCTGCAATGTCATCAAACAGGCTGGTTTTGGGCCGCGCAGGAATCGTGGCAGCAGCGTTTGTTGCGATGGAGCGCTTGACTGGGTCGGGGTACTGGTCCGGGACGGCTTTGGGCCAGCGGCTGAAGCCACCTTCGCTGTCGGTCCATGCGAGCAGGTTCTCACTAGGTGAGAATGCTAAATGTGTGATGGTGGCACCTGGGGAACCGGCATGACTGTAAACAGAGGGAGGAAGTACGTTAATACCAGGCGTATTCGTGTTATTTGGGCGTACCTTGCGACTACACGTCGTGTTTGTGTTGACCAAATGTGAACTTTTGATTGCGAGGCGGATGCTAGGTAGACGCCATTCGCAGAGATGGCAAGGGCTGTAATCGCCCCAGAAATATCCTTGTCCGAGAATGTCGACGACTTCGTCCAATCTGAACGAGATATTGTGGCAATCTCTGCAAATGAAGTCAAGTCAGCATTTGGGGGAAGAAAGTCAGGTTGGCAAATACGCACCATGACTCCGCGAGGCTACATAGAAGTATTGTCCTGATGTGTGCCATACAGCGGAACAGTCGTGAGCATACTCGGGTGACCTGGATGCAACAATTAGAGACGCTTTCTCTCCATAAAAGCGACGACGAACAATGTATCGCCAATTGCAGGGATGACGCCCTCGATTGTGGTTTCGATTTCTGGTTGTTCGGTCGACATCTTCCAAACGATGATCTTGCCATCCGAACCAGACGTAGTCTGAAAAGAGAATTAGAAAGATATCAAGGAAACGGGATCAGCAACTCACCAATAGCGAAGAAGTGGGATGCCATGATGCCCGTCGAACGCCCCCCACATGACCTTTCAACTGCGAAAATATCTTGATATCCTCCAACTCCACAACCTTGACATCGAAATTACTAGGGCGCAGAGTTAAACGACTTCCGCAGTACAACGCCTTCGAGGAACTCACTCGGAGGTTATGGCCACCCTCTTCCCCGTGGGGTCAACTGCAAGGGACCGAATCGATACGCCATTGGCATCCCACACATGTCCGTTCAGCTCCGGTGATTGCTTAATATACTGCCTGACCACTGCGTCTTCGCTCCCTGATAGCCAGCTGCTATCCTGTATGGTGCAGTCAGTAGACGTACTTCGTCACAGCTAGCAAGGCCACACACCGACGCTGCCACAGCCGTTATGGCTTGATCAGCCTGTGAAGCCGTCACAGGTTCCTGCTCAGGTCCTTGGTCCATCTTCCATATCCGGACAATGCAGTCCTGTCCTCCTGTATAAGCGTGTCTGCAAGTGATTGCCTGATATCAGAGGCCCTGACAGGACTTTGTGGAAGAGTAGGACGGGGAACTCACGAGCCATCCTTAGAGAAAGTTAAGCAAGTGATCCCAGATTCATGGGCTGGACTTGTTATCAGCTTCGACATGGGAGAAAAGGGGAGGTTGAGGAGCTCGTCACGACAGACGCGTAGTACTGTAGTATTTCGACCGAGTGTTCACAGGGTGTGACGCGTGACCTATAGTGTTCATTGGGCTAACTGTTCACGAGTAGGGATGATCCGTGACGAGGTTGAAAGTATTCATTTCTGCAGAAGTGTTCACATTGTCTTTCTAAGGACTACGTAGCCTAGTGTCAGCCTGAATATGGATTAAGATTTCCAGGCATTCAGGTAGTTGAAAAATCAATAATTGATATGTGATATAATGATCATTGATCAGCATTGATAAGTGATTCAAAAACATTAGCCTGGTGAGCTGGTGGTGCAATGAATAATCTAGCAGAATCCTGCCTCACATGTTCTGCCTGTCTCTTCACAGTCCCTAGGAGGGTGCATTTTGTAGTAGCGCCTGCAGCCCGAAAAAAATCCTTTTTTGTCTTAATTTTACAAGTGTTCACGGCTGACCGTGAGCCGTGACAGGTAGCAAAAGTGTTCAGTTCACGACCCTCCGTGATGCGTGACCTGAACACTCGGTCGAAATACTACAGTAGCAGGAAAACACGCTTGTCACATCGAGGTCACGCGTTTGTGACTTTAATCTATGTTGACAGTTGCCACCTCCACAGGCTCCACTATCGATATCCAACCCCCATCTTCTTGATGCGACTTTTGGCTGGAGCCGGATTCTCTTCACTCAAGTTCATTTTTCCACTGATAGCGACATGGATGCCTTCGCGCCCCTCTTTCGTTGCCCCCCTGGAGGTGCTAGGTTGACCGTTGCTCAAATTTACCGTGACACAAAAGCATTGCAAACGCGGACTCCGCTCAAGGCTAAGCATGGTAGGGGGAACCAACAAAGGTATAAAGAGAAGCAATCACAATTCCTCGTGGGATAAGACAAACATCACTTCTTAGCCTTACGATCAGGGCCACTTCGCCTTTATCGCATTGTACTGCGTCTGAGTGACCGGTTTCACGACGCCATGCTTCACATTCTTCGGGAAGCTCGCCGTAGACGCTTGTGACCACGTACCCCCGCTGATATTATCGGTGAAGAAAGGGACATAACCCTGTATAGAATGATTGAGAGCAGTCGCAGGTACAGGGGAAAGCGAAACCTACCTTAGCCGTAGAATCACCTCCATACTCGTCCAAGAAAGTATAAACACGGTTCGCAACTGTGTTATCTTGGAAGGTCAATGGTCCTTCGGTGACAAGGTTTGTGAGGTAAGAGGTGCTGCTGCCGACGCGTGTCCAGGTTCCAAAGAGGCCGTTGGTTGAGCGTTCCTCCCATACGCGCAGGACGTTTTCGTTCTTGATGAAACGCGCGTAGCTCGTTCCACCCAATGGGAGAATTGTGAGGTCGATAACGGGAGTCCCGGAAATTCCAATGTATATTTGAGGGGTAGTGAATGTGATGAAATCTGTTGTATGGCTGGGAAGGCCGTCAACGATAGTAATTTCGAGAAACAACAGGACCAGTTACCTATACCATATCTGATCAAGGGACGCTGCTCCGGTGTGCTATTGGCAAGGAATAAGGACCCCTTAAACAAATAGAATGTATGCACTCACAGCAGTGTCGCTTGCTGCGTATGTACGAGATGCCCAGTGCACCAAGAACGACGATGTAGCAGTATCCCAGACCGCTTCTGGAGCCCTTTTATCATTAAATCAGCGACAATTGTATGGTCGTTCGCCTTGAGTGACTTACCACACCATACCTGCCGTGGCCGGCATGACCGTCGGCAGACGAGGTGCACTCCAGTTTACGAGATCCGTAGCTGCACAGCGGCAATGTAGGTGAGAAGAAGAAAAAGCGACGAATAGAATGCAACTAACACTCCCAAACCAGTATGCCCCGGCTTCCCTTGGTCACTACAAGCAAAATAAGCAACATGCTTTGAAAAGGTGCTTGAGGTATAGATACCTGCCGTTCCCCAATTATTCCCAATGGCAACGATGTCGAGGTCCGTAGCGATAATGAAGTGCTTCGAATTATCAGGTCGAGAGGCAAGATACGGGTCCCTTGCCCCTTTTGTTCCAATGGTTGGTTTCAGAATGGCGTTGTCCCCATTCAATGCTACATAGCTGATGGGGTTATTGCCATTGGACAGGTGCGCGAAAATGGACGGTTCGCGGTCATAAAAGTGAACCTAAACGCGATCAATATTGATGTTAGACACTTGAACTTTGTTGCAGTCGAATTGATTCATACGTACGAAGAGGTATCCGACATAGCTGCTGTTGACTTGTGAAGCGAGTTCTCCGCGGTCAACGAGTCCTGCGGCAGGACTCGCGAACGCTGTGGTTGCTCCGAGCAGTGCTAGCAGTGATGGTACGAAAAACATTTCAGCGACGTCACAAAGAAGTTTAGAGTGGAATCATGGTCTTGTCAATCCCTATATACTCGAAACTCCAGAATATTGACCGGGCCGTCGGAGAAACCGGCGGGAACAGGAGATGAAGAAGAGAGCTAGTCGGAAGAAAAGGGAGGGCGGAGGCCGACACTTGAACGACACGAGAAGGCTCAGCTGATTTTCGGGAAGAACGATGTTTCCGAGCACGCCACAATAACATGTCTAACGGACTTTCCGCATCATTTACCGAGATCAGACAAGATGAATAGGACAGAAACAGGCAAGGGTAATAAAGTGAGCGTCGCCTATTAGCTTACACTATCGAAGCCAGATTAGCAGCCTCACTATAATGAAAAGTCATGTCAGCACAAACGCTATGGTAGCGGAATGAAAGACCACTAACGCAGCAGTAACAGCAAACACAGTCCCGTGTCGGGGGCTGGCTGGAAGTGCATATCCAGTGCTGTGCGTCCATACACCGGAGGTTATGTTGCCTTCAGATTTGGTCTGATCAGTCACCCTGTAACGCTGGATATAGCACTACACACCTGTTTCAAAAGGAACGTATCCTCGTGGACTGATATCATCGACGAACAGGTGCCAGACTCCCGGGTACACGATAGACTCGAAAATAAGCGGGCCCTCAACATCACCGTATTGAGCATTCGCAATTCCGTTCGTCACTGTTGACCAGGTACCGAAGAAAGTCTTCGACCTCTGCTGGAGAATGAGGCCGTTCGTTTTGCTGAAGCGGTGGAAGTACCCTGACGCCGCGTCCCAGGTGACGGTCGTGTCGATGATATCCCTCCCCGGGTCGATCCATACCGCAGGAGCGGAGAAGGTCTTGAAATCAGTAGTGGTGGCGTAAAGGATCCGGGCGTATGACGAGCCTGTATGAGAGGTATCTGACGTCGCATAGAGCTTAGAAGCCCAATATACGATAAATTTCCCGGTTGAGGTGTCGTATGTTGCTTCGGGCGCCCAGCTCATCCCTGCCTGAGATAAATAATTGCCATCAGCTCGCAAGGCATCGAAACGGATAGCTTTGATTTTTGGATAATTACCTCCGGTGGTGAAACTTGCACAAGACGTTGCGCAGACCAAGTCTTGAGGTCAGGCGAGTCCCAGATTGCAAGAGAACGACTGCCAACCCTGCTCGCTTGGTCCCACGACAAGCCAGAGTTATACATCTTCAAATCCGTGGCGATGAGATAGAACTTGCTTCCCGACGGATCCCGGATGATAAAAGGATCTCGGAGACCTTTCGTGCCGAGAGTCGAGGTGAGGACAGGAGTCCCACCTTTAACGGTGTTCCTATGGATGGGATGAATAATGTATCGAGATGAGTTGGAAAGGATACAAACCATGATACGGGCGAGTTTGTTTTGCTGACAGCGAAATATATCTGTTCACCTGAAGATAAATGCTCAATTATGAAGCTAATAGAAGGAAGGACCGAGGAGAAGTAAATACCGTTTGCCGTGTCTTCACCTGTGAAATAAACGAAGCCATAAGCTGTCTTCGCGCTCTATAGATAATAAGCATTAGCGCAATATCGCAGCAAACGGCCAAGGATGATCTCTCACCGCCTGGCGTTCGACTAAAGGGTTTCCGATTGTAGCAACGGTGAAGGCGGATAGCACGCCAATAAGGACGAGGAGCTTAAACATCTTGTTCAAAGAAGTCTGTCTGCTGTGGATACTGAGTGGGTCTTATAACATCGTATCGGGAGCTTCTAGCCAATATGCGTGCATATCATGGGATGTGGAGGCGTTATGGATATTTCGACGCATCGGAACGACCACATGAAGAGATTTTCCCGGCTGGAAGAAAAATAGCAGCCCTTCGTATGTCACCGGATTAGTTCGCTCCGAACGACATTCTACTGAAGCAGGTTCTTTGGTCAAGTGGTGCGGTCTGCGGGCCGTCTCGAACGTCCTCGCGAGTCGCTGGTAGCTGGCATCGAGACTAGCAGCTTCAGTGGATGGCGGAATGAATGGAAGTCTTGTGCAAGTATGGCGGCCGTGTTGCAGTCTCCACGCTTCGTTCTTATCGCTGCCAGTGTGTTTCTACTGCCAATGCGTGTTGCACTTGAAGCATTGTCGACTAATTTTGAGAAAGGGCGTCCGGACCGCCGACCGCGTGTCCGAATGATGATGCAATGGCCGATGCCGGACGGATGGAAGTCATGGGACGGCGAAGCATCAACCAAGCGAGGGCATTCAAGAGAGGCCAGCCAAAGAGATAGCTTGCTCTGCTTCGCAATTCTGACGCTTTCTAACGGCGTACGGGTTGCACGGTGCGACCTGATAGGCTGGAGCCACCGCCCTGTACAAGATGTCAGTGGCAGCTTGACACCGGTCGTCCGTGATAAATGCTAGCGGGTGCCCTAAGCCATAGTTCACAAATGGGACCGGGTCTGTCAGACAGGTAATCGCAAACATTGTCGGCGCCTGGCGCCGCCTGCTGTAGTGCTCCCGAGGAACTTGAAACTCGAGTGGACAAGTCGTGACTTGCAAAACGCGCTCGTCACGGTTTGTGACTCCAACTTTCCTATCGCGTGATGTGACTAGAGGTCTAGACCTCATTTTCATGTCTGATGTCATGCTTCCGAGTCTGACCAGAGAGTGGTTTAGGCTTGGCTGCTGTCTTTCACGATATTGGATATCCAGCCTGGTCCTTTATTCTCCTGCGGGCACAACACCTAAATCTCAGATCCGCGCCCGTCACTAGTACGAATATTCAAATATTCACTGATGATCTTTTGACATACTACAGGGATCTGCCTCAAGTCCGATTGCTTCACTTTGGTTCTCTTTTCCAGTGGACAAGACCTGCGCTGCCGCATTGGCTGAGGCAGAGCTATGCAATAACCGTACACCGTGACATGCTCCGAATATCGCCCTCTGCCAGCTAGAAACTAGGATGTTAGTGGCGAAACATGACTCTTAACATGAATTTCTACAACTCTTCCACCTCGTTATGCCCACACACATCTCGATTTCCCCCAGCTGACATTTGATTCTTGGGTTCAAAACTGTTTGTGTTACTTACTAGCCTTGCGAACAGCGAATCAGTCAACTTCCGAGTCTTGCTCGGTAAGGCTAAAATCTATCTAGATGTTTCATATGCTGATACCTGAGGAACTTCCAGCGCGCAGGGGGACCTAGACCGAAACACCCTCTCAACACATGGCACATTTAAGTCTGCGCTCACTACGACCCTAGGTTAGTCGAGGGTGATATACCCGCATCTCCTTCACCAGGCATTCGAGTGATCGTTGACCTGTAAGCTTCTTTACCTCTTTTCCATATGTAGCTGATCTCTTCAGACCTGCCTACCCGAACAAGGAACACTGCAGCTGTCGACTTGCTGACTTGTGGAGAGATGTGCAATGTGTATGTCACAAGACCGCGCTTTATCCGAGAGGAGATCCCAGTGACCTGGGCGCTCATTTCGGCAGGGAACGGCCCATTCTTCTCGGACCTCGTCATCTCCGGTTCCTATCTGCGCCCTGGCCTCCCTCTCCAACCCTAGTAGCGAGGACCTCTCCCGAGGCCTATCCACACAGCAACATGTATTTTTTCATCAGACAGCAATCATCGAAACCAGAGGCCTACAGTGCCACAGTCTTTCTAAGTATCTTAAATCAGATGTCTAGATACAAGTGCCACCAAACTTTTTTTGTTCACAGGGATGACACGACAAATGATCTTCACCTCGGACGACCAGAACAGCATCTGGTTGCGACAGATGGGCCATGTACGAGATCATTACCTTGTTTGGAACGAGCGCTCGGGGTGCATATATAGCATCCTTCGATACCGATCTGCAACAAGTTATTGAACTCTTCTTTGATTCCCCGGGCACGTTCGTATGTAAACGGCTTTCAAAAGGGGACCACACTCCTTCGCGCCTCTCCTCCCCTCCCCTACATGGACCCATTTCCATACCCTATATTCCCTCTCATTTGTGGCTCCCTCACAATATCGACCCTCTCTTTCATCTTCGCAACGCTGATCATCAGCGTCACTCCCATTCTATGGATATTCCCCGCAATTTTCATTTCGACTGTCGCCTATCATGCCGCGACCCTTCTCATTTCAAGTGGAGAGACTCCGGGGTCTCTCCGGCTCTTCTCCCGCCTCAACCTCATCGCATCCTGCGCCCTGACATTGCTCTGGGCAGCAGTGTGCGGGATAAGCATTACACTTACCGTGCTCCTCGCCGCGGGGCGACTGAGAGACGCGACGTGGCCACCACGAGGAATGTGGAGCATGGTGGTTCCTTGCGTTTGTGCGCTCTTAGAGGCCATCGTCATGGGATCTATCGTAATTCGCACACGGAAGGAACGAAATCGGATTTTATACGCCGCGAAGTGGAAGTGGAGGCCCGGACACAGTAACGCTGCCTTGTCGCAGTGGAGGTACGCAGCACATCATTTTCTTGTCTCTAGGTTCCGTCTCTTATTTCTACTTTGGTTGGCAGTATCGGCCCACGGTCAGCAGGCTGACTTACTGGGCTACCTGATTGACGCGCACACATCATATTCGGCCGATGGTGATCAGGCCCACTTACGGCATCTATGGCGTCCTCGGCGTGATACACATCCAGCTGATATCAAGCATTCATGTATATGGATGGTTTTACCCACATACCAGACCCGACGTTCGGCCCATCTGTGATTATAGCATCATACTGCATACCGCACAGACAATTTCGGCCATCTGAGTTGCTTTTTCCCGTCCAACACGCAGAGGGGCATAGCATAGCAAACAACATATACCTCGCACCATACTCCACACCTACATGCCGGTGGTGTTATCTACCTATGCTTAGAATAATAATAATACAATACAAGCCATACTCTAAGAGGCTGGATCAATCATGAACTTCGAGGAGACCACTGTCAGACTCGTCACTATCGCCCTCGTGAGTATTACCACCTTCGCTATCCTTTGATACCTTCATTGCCTTGTCCTCGCCATCGTTCATTGATTTCTCGGAACCCATCCCTACATCAATCTCCTTCATGGCCACATCTTCCTCTTCGGTTGGAGCCTTCGAAGTAAATGATTCCGACAACGAACTGACGGTGGTAACAGCCATATCGAGGACCGCCTCCACCCTCTTCCTCAATGTCTCGTTCGAACTTGATACTGCCTGTACAACAAAAGATAATCAGTATATGAAACAGACTGACTGAGGAAGCGTGCAGGAGGGTGATAGGAAAGATCGAACGTACCAGTGTTAGAAGATTGATCTGAGCGTCTGCCTCATCAAGCCGCACGATCAACCAAGGGTCATTGCTATCCTCGCCCTGCTCACGCTCCTCTTCATCGTCAGCATCAGGCATGTGCAGCTCGACCTTCCCGAAATGCGCCTCAAGGAACATGATTAGGCGCTGGATGCGCATGAACGGCGAGGACTCGCTGTCACCGTCCGCATGCGGGTGCGCGCCGAGTCCATGTGAGTGCGAATGGGAATGTGGCTGAGTTGTCACTGTGGAAATAGCTCATCAGTATGGACGGCGGCAGTCAAAGGAACGAAACTTTAACAGACACTTGACGGATGCAGGGCTCTTGTCGATGCCGGTTATCAGAGCCAAAGTAGAATCGGCAATCATGTCATTGCTAGCGCTTGATTCCCATTCCAGAGTTAGCTCGTGGTCATGGGTCTGCTTAACATCCACAGCCCTCATTACCTACCAATACCGGGGTGTGAATCATAGATAGATCGGTAACAGGACGACTGAGCGCTTACCCTCATTGTAGGCACCCCATCTTTGTCCAAACCTTCTTCGACGCTTCCAAACATACCCTCCAAATGCCAGCGAACAAGGTCCCACCCCACACCCATGACAATCTTCTGTCGCTGGGTGACGGTGCAGGTCGACAGGCCCGCAAAGTCCCTGAGATCGCGAGGGTCAAGAAGGGTGTAAGAGTAGTCCTTGGCCACCAGGAGAGCCGATAGAACGTCATTCGCCTGGGGCGGTTTGTCTGCGAGAGTACCGATTGCCTAGCATGATCACATTATCGGTGGCGTTCCCCACCTCATAGTTGGGCTGCTGGCGACCCACCTTGGCTATCCTTTCCCCACGGAACGACAAATTCAACGTCTCCAGATTACGTGGCGTGTGGATCTTGACGTCTTCGTCCCGCTCCTTGTACCGTGATGTCATGGCACCACGTAATCGGGCCATTGCGTTTTGTTCCCCATGTACAAGCACCTTATGCATATTGAGAAGGGAAACGACGTTTCAGAAGATTTTAGGGACTCACGACATGCTGCGCTTTGACCATTTCAATGAACTCCGAGTTTTGGGAGTAGTCCACATGCGCGCTAAATGAGATTTCGTCCACTGACATCTTCCGAGGGATGATGTTGCCTTTGAGACCGACGAACTCTTCTGGCTCAGATTGGATTTCCTAAAAGGGGGCACGATAGTAAGCTTCTGGGGCTGTGGCTTTGCGAAGAATTCATGGAAGGAACGAGTTGTCGGGACACTCTGAAGGGGGGTGACCGGAGGGGAGGAAACACAATGTCCATTGATCACAGTATATACAGGAGCAGCGTACATACAGACAGACGTATCCAAGAGAGAGACGGATGCCACTCACCCTTGCCATTGTTCCTTCGATCGAATACCCAGTAATGATGAGACCGTTGCGTGAATCCGGTGCCCAGAGCTCGAATAATTCGCGACTGGGGCCGACTTGCATGAAACCGGGGCTCGCAAGGACGACGCACGGAGGTCCTTCAGCGATCTTCTTTTCCCAGCCACGTGTTTGAGGTACATGAGAGATATGCCTAAACACGGTGACCATGAGATTCACGACATCGAAGCGGAACCAGTAGACTCACTTGAAGACAAAAGGATTGTCGCGCTTAGCAAATCTTGAGCGGATGTTGTGGTTCATCGTGTGGATATATGTTTGATATACCGCCATACATTTCTTGGCCAGACTTGACGCATAGTAAATCGGTACGTTATGAAGATCCGGGTGCTTCTTCCAATATTCATCCAGGACAAGTAGCAGCTCTTGCGCCCGTCCCAAAGCAAATGAAGGTAAAAGGACATGGCCTCCTCGCTTGATAATCGAGTGCACGAGGCTTGTAAAACGTTGCTCCTTTTCTTCTCTACTTTCCAAGGTCTGGACACCGAATGTGCTCTCCACAATCAGAACGTCGGGTCGGATAGGTGGCAATTCAGCTTTAACAAGGTGTCGGTCCTCTTCGCGCGAATAGTCGCCCGTGTAGAGAATTTTGAGGCCAGCGATGTCCAGAAGAAACATACATGCTCCGAGAACGTGACCGGCGTGATATGGCGTGAAAGAAACTCCAGGACAGATCGTGATTAGTTGGTGGACCGATACAGGGATGATGGAGGCCAAAGACATCGTCATATCCAATGGCGTAAAAAGGGCATCCGCCGAGGACGAGCTTGACGTACAAGCAAGGTCAGACAATGGTCGATAGCCAGAGAAAGTAGGGTACGTACCCCATCCGGACATAATCCTGCATCATGAACTTGTAGACCGCTTTCGTTGGATGCGTCATGTAAACCTTGCCCTTCCCGTCTCTGAAATTTGTCTGTAACATACAATGAGCGTTCTATCAGCATTAATAAGGGGCATTGCAGACCTTTTCAGTAATATAAGTCAATGCCGCGGCATGGTCTAGATGAAAACTGGAGGTGACTTGTCAAATGTATCCTGAAACATGAAGTGTTGTGCGTACTGTGTTATGAGAATGGCGTCCACCGTGCTCCAGTCCAATTCGTCAATGAAGGGAAGGGACGAGATTCCGCTGTAAGCTGGATGAACTCCTGTGTCGCAAACGATCGTCCTCCCGCGATATTGGAGCACACAGCATGACCGCCCTACTTCTTGGCCAGCGCCCAAGAGAGTAACGCTCAGCGTTGGTACATCAGCCATTGATGAAGTCGTTACTGCAGAATTGTATTTCCAGGACAACGCTTGTGGCTGGGAAAGGTGCTAAATAGAGAATTGGAGGACGACGACAACGACGACGACGACGTCAAGAACGAGTTGCTTGAAAGCAGCGAAAAATGGTCACGTTTAGGTCCAAGTTACGTAAGACGCCTGAAAATCCTTCGCCGCCATCATCTTGTATCCTCTACCAATCCTCTACAGTCCTGCAGGCCATGGCCCAACCAAAACGCATAAAATCGAGTGGCAAGGCATCACAGAAACATGTCGCCGCAAAGCAATCTGTGAAGAAGAAGCAAAAAGGAGCCGTCAAATACCAAAATGAGCAACTCCGGGCGATATTAGACAGTCAATCTTCGACGTTATACCCTGTCAGTCTTGTTTAAATCTCTACGCATCTTTAAACTGATTTTTCAACTAATCTCACTAGATTAATACAGTCTCGACACTGACAGAGACGAACTCTTGTCCTGATGACATTCTGTTAGATTCTGTCAAGGATCTGACGTCGACATTGGGGAAGCTCTAGAATTTCTACGTAATTCGGAGGACAATGGATGAAAAACATGTCCTGCCTCTCGCTTCACACAGTGGGATCAGGGAAGCTGCTAGGTTCGACGCTGAGAACTATTACCCTTGGAATTTCTGATCCCAACTACTCTGCATAGGTCTTCACCATAGGCATAGAGTATACTCGGGGGTATCGGTATCCGGCGCTTATGCTCGTACTTCAGCCATCGCGAAGACACGCGTTTTGGCTGCCCAGCGCCCGAACATGTTCTACCGCGACATTCTCTTTCCCAAGCGTTCCACCCGCCCCGGAGTTATCCACGGACGCAGCATTGACGCCCTACACCCCACGTACCTATAGACGTCCAATTTAATATGCATACCAGGGCTACAATCCTCAGAAAATCTATGGAACTATCCAGCTCCTACCCTATTTCCTCAAATCTCTCTCACACCGAATGCTTTGCGGTTAACATGAAACCGGTGGCTCCTTACGTTGCTCTCTCGTTCCTCCCGTCGTTGAGCGCCCATCATACAGCTATCATGTCGGGATAAATATCGTCCGAGATATCGATATAAAATTTCTGAGGGCAACAGGTCCAAGGTGTCAGGAGGGACTTCATGCAAATAGCCGATCAGGTTCCCCGTCAATCCTTGTCTTCCATGTCGTAGCCGGTGAGCTAGGTGGCCTGTAGGTACGCATTGTCATCGCGTTCGAGTTAGGCATCATGACCGTGGTCAAATGAACCACCTGAAGAACAAACATGGCGATACCTCCATTGGCAGTTCAAGCTCGACTTGTACATTTTGACTTTGCTTGCATCTATTAGATACGAACGATGACGCCCTGTCAACCCACCTTGCCTCCATCTTTGAAGGGCTCTCGACTTAGCATGATCGGAGACTTGACTTGTAGCTCCCGCATCTCTCATAAGACCCTCACCGTAAGCTCTTCATCATCCTGGAACACCATGATACTAGGGGACTAAAAACTGGGCCTGAATCACAGTAAATCTATGTGGCAGTACCCAGTTCTTTGCGATCGAATCCACCTGGAATTTATGGAGGAGGAATCCGAATTCTGTATGACGTCCGAGTCACGCTACTTCGAATCTTCGAAGCCGAGCACATTTACCATGACCCAGGAACTCCTAGCGCTATCTTAGTGGCTTAAAGAACTACGTCCTATGTTAAACGTCAAATTTTGACCTCATGTGCTGTCGGCGATTCTGCTTCTTTCCCTATTCGTAATAGATGTGGTCTGTGGCATCCCATGTGAGCCAATGGAAATTGGCGAACAACTCCCAGATTCATCCACAGAAGGTGCTCAAATCAGGATCGCAAACTGCGATTCTGCCCCCGAAGAAGCCTTGCGGAGTCCAGAGTTTCACATCGGGACCATGCTATAATGCCAACGGGCCCACCTCGCGGTTGAAGGCGACGCAGAACTTCCGCACACTTGACCCATAAGAGAAAGCCCCTCTCCGCCTCCGTATCGGTGCTTGCATATGTCCAACCCACCAACTTACCAGGGAGCGATGCGACAGCTCGAGTTACTCAAATCCGGACCCATTCCCCCAGAAATTCGATGTGCCGCGCACAAGGCTATGGAGAAGGAGTTGTCAAAGCCCGAGATAACTCGTAGCTGTCTCGAGGAGGTCAAGCAACTGGTCGATAATGTCATCAAAATCGACCAGGCTTTCGAATGTATCAAGTCTGATCTCGGGAAGATCGACAATAGCTACATTATTTGCAAACCTGTCCACAAATTTCAACCGCCTTGGATTGCACTCCAACAGGTTTGAACGTTCAGGTCCTTTCATGTTTAGCTCAGATGCTCAATGACCGTCTTCGCTAGCGCTTTGCTGTGCTTCTCTGGGATTCGCGCACAACCGCAAGGAAGACAGGCGCATATGTCAAGGGTACGCTCAAAAAGCTCCAAATTCGTTATCTAGAGACATTCACGGTATCCGTTAGAGTTCTTGAATGTCATCCTCCCTGGGCTAGAAGATATTCGAAGTAATGCGGACTACAAGGACGCAGCTGCAGATCTGAAAGAGTTTATCGGAGTACGTTTTTTCTTCTATTTTTTGACTGTCTGGCAAAGAAAGTTTCTTTGTAGCGCAAGGATCCGTTTCGGACGACACTTGATTCGAAAGTGAACGCTAGTCAACCTCACAAGCAGTCGCAAGCCTTCGCTGATCTCCTGCGCGATATCACGTTGTTCAGAAATGACATGGATTCATTTGCACAAGAACAAGGGGTTGAACTCCACGAAGACATCAGTCATTTGCATGGAGTGATCGACAGACTCAATCTGGAGGTCGAATGGTTAGTTTCTGCAGACTTCACATCCGTTAGAGCCGTCTAAAGAGGTCTAACTTGTCCCAGCTGCGAAATGATGGTGCATTCATTGGCGTTTGCGATTCCAATGATCTAAGACAACGGAATATCCAGATACTTTCCATAGGCATCGCACTTGGTGTCACTATTCCAGCTGTATGTGCTAACTCGGTCGCTTCGCTTGCGGCTCTTGGCCTCTTAGGTCCTGCCGTAACTCGCAAAGTCTTTGTACGTTGACTCAAATTCATGTTTTCCGAACTACTGAGCTCCAATTCAACAGTTTGCAGGTGCCACAGCCGCGCTACCCGAGATCAAAGGCTTGATCGAATTTGTTTCGAAGACGAACGGTGAATCAGACTCGGAAAACCTCCCTTTCACATGCAATCTCACATCGCTAAAGATCAACTCTAGAATACGAGGAAGGGATTTCGAGCACCCGCATGCAGGTGAACGATCTCAAGACCGGAGCAAACATCTTGGAAAGGCTCCAAGTGGCGTTGAAAACTCAAGAGGCAGGGATTACCGACACTTGTGGGAGAATTGACCGGTTAGCTGCGATACGGTCCTATGTACGCACGGGAAGTACTACGATGACAAGGGCTGATGCGTTTTTATCTCCTTCAGGTCGCCCATGATGCTAAATTAATCGCTTCGGAATTGGAAGTCGTTGTCCGCGCTGAGGGCGATCCCTCCAGGAAGGTCAGTGCCTTACCAGGAGTCCCCGTCAACACACGGAAATTTCACGATTCTTAGGCATTCATGGCACGCTTGGAGCTCACTAGAAAGACATACGGGACACTTGCAAATGTTTTGAAAGAGTATGCGACGCAGATTGATGGGCATTCTTTCAGATTCGCTCAAGGAGACCTTGAATACAGATAGTTTTAGTGCTTTTTCGTTCAACTCGTACTGTACGTGATTTCGTTAGAGTCGGATGGACACGACTTTCAACAAGGGAGTATTATTAATTCTGAGTTATTACTGAAGCACATGTGCGTGTATCTCATAGAAGCGTGTATGTGAAGGAGAGGCTCGACGCGTGTATAGAATGGAGGAAACTAACTGTGAAACGCTCCAAGTAGTTCACTGAAACCCCGTATGCGTGGCGTTGGTGTCGTCCAAAACATCGATCCAAAAGTCAAGACGAGAGCATTTGCCGACCTGCTCAGCGAATTCCTGTAGAGTACACTCTAGGATTGTATATGTGGACTTCATGTTCTCAATCCGTGCTTTCAATTCCTACGCAAGGTACCTTGAGGAGTGCGAGATGATTGAAAAGGTGTTCGGGAACTGACCTCACAAGTACCGATGCGCCCGAGGTCACTCTCCCTCAATAACATACCGTCACTATGCGCCTGCGAAGCGGGTTCAGAGCCATCTACCACGCGAATCAATATTACTCACAAGATCCCATATCCACGAGAAGCCGCTGATTCTCTCCAACAAGCCGCTGTCTCGCACCAAGCATGATTTTTAGCAGGTAGTTCTCGACGGCGTGTAACAGGTGTAACTTACGCGTCAAGTTCATCATACAAGAGTTGCGCATCTGCTGCCATTTTCTCATTGGGGTAGGTCGAATACTTCTTCAGAAATGATTGAACGTCTTGCCTTAGAGCGGCAGTTGCTTCAGTGTGATCGTCCGACTTATTGCCTGTGTGCGCGCGCTGGAAAGCGATGTGATCAGCAAGGATCAGGTCGAAGCTGGAAGAGCATACCTCGAAAAAATGAGTCAGGGTTTCATGTTTGTGCGCAATAGACGCGGTTTCGCTGAGCATGGAAGGAAGTATAACCTTCGCGAACACTATGGGAGATGCAAGTTAGAAATTAACGCGCTGGTACTATCTGGTAAAAAGCTCACCTCGCGTATTCTCTTGAGCTGCCTTTGCATGATCGCTAGAAAGTTCACATAACGACACAAAACGCTGTCGATACACCACACGACTTAGCCGTTTCAAAGGCTCCTAGTAAAATTGATGCGACTTACTTCTTGGTACTTGATCCACGTCGGCTGAAGCTTTCCGACCGTATCCCCTTCAATATCGAAATGCAGGATCCTTTTGTCCACCTCTCCAAGACCTTCTTTGAGGCTCTGAAACGCTTCGTCCACCTTGGCCGAGCGTGCCATCAGTTTCTTTACCTCTTTTATGATGGCATACACCGTCACCGATGGGTCGGGAGGTATCGCGGCTGTTTCCTTGGGCACCATGTTATTCTTGTCGAGGGCTGTGATGGCGGATGAGGATAACTCAAAATCTGGGGAAACATTTCGCATTTCCGAGACGTAGACCAAGACCATAGAAGCGTGACTGCTGTCTGACACTTGAATGAAACGCCAAGGGCCTCGAGCGAGACGAGACGGTCAGTTGGAGACAGCCTATGTCATAGTAAAACACATAAGGCAGGAAGGGTAAGATCCTTGAGTACTTTGGTGTTGAAATAGCTTGGAGATGCAATGTAGCGATTCCCATGTTGCTGTTGGATAATTGAATTTATGCGGAAAGTTATTGAGGTTGAGCGTGAGTCAGGGCCGATCAGTCTGACCCAATTAGGCGGCTTCGTAGGTGGTTGTTTGGCTGGAGCAGCGGGAACAAACCTCTGGATATTTTTTGCTAGTGACGCTCACCGGTTTCTCGGAATATCTCCAGGAACGGGCAAACCACTGCTGGCGTGGTCTCTAATACCCGATAAATGGCCATGAAGAGATTACAGATATCCCCACCAACCTCAGACGACACGCCTAAGCACAAAAAAACGAAGACCAATGGCCTAGAGACTCCGAACGTCGAGTCTACAGCAGAGACCGATGGGTGGACCAAAGTTGAGAAACGAAAGCAAAAGAAAGTGAAGAAAGCAGAGCTTAAACTAGATGTGTGTGTGTTCTTCTTATCCCTTGATTATGGCGCGGCTTCCAGCATCAGATGGTTTCTTATCACTATTCATTTCTCTAGGCGACGCAACCTCGCTTTATGTATAACAATGCGGAAATTGTCAAGAGGAATCATGCTATAGGAATTGACGTATGTCGTGAAGCATATGTTCACTTACAATCCTTGCTAATCTCTAACAACAGGAAATCCGCCAACTTGTCGTGCACATAATTGCCGATGCACCTCCTCCGAATTGGCTCCGTATAGATGTCGGTCAATTCACGTTTTTTTTACAATCTAGATGGACTGACCTTCTGATACCTAGAACACTCAAGTCATCCAGAGAGTCGTCGCCTTGCTAATACCGGGTTTAACGCCGGAGGTCCTGTCACTGCCGCCCATCCCCACCTCAGCAACTGTAAATCCCAATATCCCACTGTCAATACCTCTGTTACCTAGAACGCCTGAAGCAGGTCCTCCGCCAAACGTCCCCTTCATCGCTGCAACATTCAGTCACGCGTGTCCGACTCGTGCACCCGGCGACCTGTACCGCATGCACAGCGTCCTTAGCGCGTTCTTCCATGGACCCGTCAGTGGCGAGGAAAGGAACAAGCGGATAGCACAAAGGCTTCTATGTATGTTCTATCTTCGTTTCAACCTCACTTCTGAAGGTGACCTATATTCGAAATACAGCAGAGAACGTGAAGAATCAGGACCCAGCACAGTATCTCTTGACTCTTGAGCAGATGATCGAAAACGAATACCCGATTCCATCCTATATGGCCGATATTTTCGAAAAGCCTGTTGGCTGGCTTGAGACTCCAGCACCGACTAAGCAAGGTCTACTTGATACTCTCTCTCCGAAAGGGAAGGACGCTCCAAAACAGAAGATCTACGCCATTGATTGTGAAATGGTATGTATTTGTATTCTACACGAATGCACTTGACTAATGGGGGGGTTCAGTGTCTTACGGAGGATGGGAAGGAGCTTACGAGAGTTTGCATCATCGATTTCCACACCGAGAGAGTTCTCTACGACCAACTGGTCAAACCACCTAAACCCATCACAGACTATCTGACAAGGTACGGCGCACCGCTATGTGAATATCATGAACGTAATTTATATTGTTTCTACAGGTGGTCAGGGATCACAGCCGAAGCGCTTGCGCCAGTAACCACCACACTCGCCCAAGTTCAAGCTCACATCATCACCCTCCTCTCTCCACCTTCCCCCAATCCCTTCTCTCCCGCCTCTTCCTCCCCCACCCCTCCTCCACCCACCCCCATCCTTATCGGACACTCCCTCGAATCCGACCTCAAAGCCCTCAAGATCTGCCACCCACTCTGCATCGACACCGCCCTCATGTACCACCACCCGCGCGGGCGGCCTCTCAAGCCCGGCCTCGCCTGGCTTACCAAGAAATGGTGCGGGCGCGAAATCCAGACAGCAGGCGAGGGCGGGCACAACCCCGAGGAGGACGCACGGGCGTGCCTCGAGCTGTTGAAGCGGAAGATCGAAGGCGGGCCCGGGTTCGGGGAGTTCAAAACGGACATGGAGTCGATATTCGAGCGTATGGGGCGGTCGACGCGGCGCGCGGGGGGCGGGGTGGGAAGCATTAAGAGCGCGGTGGTGGATCATGGGAGCCCGTCGGTTATGCATGGGAATAAGGCGAATACGGCGGTGGGGTGTGCGAATGATGGGGAGGTTTTGAAGGGGTTGTTGGAGGTGGTTCCGTCGCATCAGTTCGCGTTTGGGAGGTTTATGGCCTTGGCGGATGTTAATGGTTGTATGTGCCTGATCTCTGATCCTTTGAGCATGGCTAAGGAATGCGATTCAATTTTACAGGGACAACAGCAAAGTCGGCACCTGATGCGCCTCCTCCACCGCCAACCGAGCCGCCGACACCCGAGACGCTGAAGCCTATATTCGAGACCTTGAACACCCAACTCAAAACGTTACACACCTCCCTGCCTCCGCGCACCGCTCTCATCATCTTCACCGGCCACTCCGATCCACGCCGCATGGCTGCTCTGAACGCCAGGAAGACGGCGTTCGAGACCGCTATTCGGAGCGGGAAGAAGGCCGAGGAGCTGGGGCCCGATATGCGGTGGAGTGCGAGTGATTTACGAGAACTCGAAGGCGCAGTTGAGCTGGCGAAGAGGGGCCTGCTATTTCTGGGAATCAAGCAGTAGATGGTAATTGGGGGACGTCGCGACTGAGTGTTTTCTTACTGGTGTAGATTGTCGTTAATAGATTTGTCGCTCGGGATGTCTAGTTTACCCAGCCTTATGCAATGCCTTGTCTCTTGAGCAGCGCAGCAGAGGCTTGTCATCATACCTCTCGTTCGGCCTAATCTATCATTCATTATATTTTCACGGGCTCTGCGTGTTTTCGATGCCGCAGCCCGAAGGCGTTGTCGTGTGGCATCCCATCCTCTGATCCGATTGGGATGCTAGGCAGGATGAAGGCAGCCCCATCAGTGTGCTCGTCTCTTGAGGTCGACTCGTGCGAACATGTAGTAGGTGCACTTGTACTATAATCTGATACGTATATGACATCCGATAACCCGGAGAATCGTTCCCTTATCATTGTTGATAATAGGCCTTCCTGAGTTGGATGAATCCGACGGCGGGGCAGAGTCAGAAGGAGGCCTCATGGTGGCCGCATGGTCCACAGTCGCCCTGATATGTGAATCGTGGCGGCGCCATCGCAGAGTTGGGAATACGAGGGAGGAAGTTATCTTCGAGTGTATTGGATTTTTTTCCAGCATGGTCTAGAAAATAGTGACACTGTAAGCATCGAGGTGATGAAGGTGTATATCCACTTACACCCAGCCGCCAACAGGAATTATGTCCATTTCCTTACATCGCCATGTTCAGCGAAGTAGCCTTCCTTCACAAGCTTTTCCGCACGCTCCCATATACCAGCCTCTCCACGCACAGAAGCCTCCCAACTCTCCATGGTGTGAGTGTGTTCCACAAGAACGACCCTACGGTCTCCGATCTCTTGTATACGCTGAGCAATGATAGTCGTAGCCCTGAAATGGGGCGGCAAGATTACCACAAAATATTTAAGGTTCCCTGCAACCTTAAGAATTGTCTGTGCTCTTCCCCAATTCTGGGAGCAGACGCCGAAGTGTGTGAGCGACCGGAAGAGTGCAATGGCATTACGGTACTCGGGGTCGGTCACGTCGGAGCTCTTTCTATGTCGTGCAGCTTCTCTTATCTGGAACCAGCTGTAAGGCCCGTCGAGAATCATCAGGTGTGTCAAGGAAGACAGCAGGGAAGGAGGGAAGCTGAGCTCGGAGGAATGTTGGGACATGAGTGATAGTCGTCGAATGTTTTGTGACCGGATAAACGGAAGAAAAATGGTCGGATTCCGTGTATTACCCCAGACTGCGAAATTGACGATGTTCTGGGAACACGCTGCGAGAATAGCTTTGGACTGTTGGAATGTCACTGAGTCGCCGATCGCTAGAGACTTCACATGCTCTGCGAAAAACCCTCGAGGCTTTGATCCAATAGTTTCGAACAGCAGAGTGCCATCTCGCTGGCTTCGAATTATGAGACACTCATAGAGGATGGGTTCAATCCTGAATTAAATTTGAGCACGAAAGCATCTCTACTGTGTGAATCGCACCATTTTCGCACATGCCGGGCGACCAGTACAAGTTGTTGAGCTGTCTTCCCATCTGCTCTTGCTGCAATCTCGAAGATTAGACGCTGCAGGTCATCTGGGAAGCGGTCTGGCACTTTGACCACGAGTTGGTCGGCCTCGACCTTGAGCCTGGGCATGGTAGTTTACCTATAGGTGACCTGGGTTCTCGTCGGGTTTAAAGATGGAGCTCCTTCGATTCTGTGCATGGCCGACATCGGATTCGAAGAGGTTACCGTTTACGACACGACATCAAGTGACAAGATTACTATCAGATTAGATATGATATAGATATCCTGCAGCACGTGACTGGCTATCGTAATTTGAACAAACACGCTTGACGCGACAGGTTGAACATTCTAAAGACTCCGAGCCAAGACATGTATACCATGCAACTTTGTTTCACGAGAGTGCCACTTTGTCGTCTAGGTTTGGCTCAGTTTGGAGGTTGTGGAAGGTTTCGGTTTGGATGTCTCTTAATTTTTGTTTTGTACTTTATTTTCAGTAAGTCATGGCTCAAAATGGAAAGATCCCTTTGAACTTGCTTCCAATGCTTGCGACATTCAAGATTGTGATTTCAAGACCTCACACAAAGCAACGCCTCCCCCCCTCAGCCATTACATTCAAAAAGGACCAATTCGGCACCAACGATAGCTGCGAGCTCAAAGTGGTTCATTTGTAAAGCTTACGTGCTTGGCTCCAATAAAGCCTGGTTGTAAAGCTTTGAAGCCTTGCAGCCAAAGCCTATATCCAGTGTCGCGCAGTCGTTCTTTATGGAAATAACGTGGGCTGCGTGAGCATACGGTTTGTCATTTACTTGTACAGAGTGCCTGCGGCCGTCGGCCATCACGGTTGCCGAGGTTTGTCCAACTGCGGATTGTGCCAAGAAAAGAATACATCATGGCTGTGGTTGATGGATGCCTAGTCTCATACCAAGAACGTCCACGTGCGCGTGGACGGTCTTGTACCAAAGTAGGGTTTTGATGAGAGCAATGTAAATTGATGCATTGATGCAGTGACCAAATTGTAAGAAAGACTACAAATTTTGTAGTCTTTTGCCAAACACTACAAACGTCCTCGGTTTTTTTCGCCCAGCTGGAGGCCCAGGTTCAACTCAAAATTTTATTGTTCACGGGAGAAAAATGTTCCTTAGCATCCTATCTATCACACTGCACGATTAGAATAAAAAAGCTGGGGGGAAGAGGTGTGAACGACGGGGACGAAGACTTTGACATTGCCCTAGTCAAACCCCTACTTTGATCTAAGCCCCTCCCACGTTTCACGTGAGAGGGGCTTAGTCAGTGAGCCTAGATGGATGCCATCCCACAACCGGATGAATATCTGGTCATAAGGGGCAATCGCGATGGCATTTGGGCCACAAAGTGTTGACAGGATGGCTAAAAAGAGCAACAGTTTCTCTTGGATGGATGCATGAGGTTGTACTTACGGAGGTCCGAATCTGTCTGAGTATCTTTTGTCCTGAACTGATTCTGAACAGCCTCCTCGATCATCATACTCGTCCTTGGCTCCACTCTTTGGTCCTTCGTCTCCCACCTTGGCTGTCGTTCTTTATAACCTTCACTGGTTGACGGTTAACCACCACAACGGCGTCGACTATGCTCTCGCTCTCTCTTTCTCTGTTCTTCCTTCTCCCTGCGTTCTCGTCTGCAGCCGCACCTGAACCATTGCATTTTAATCTCTCCCGTCGTCGCTCTGGACGTCATGACATGACCTATTACGCTTCCGCTGCGGAGCACCTACGTGGAAAGTATGGCGGGGGGAAACACACTAAGAGCTCCAAGGGTAGACGAGCCACTGCTGGGATCAGCATGGTTAACCAGGTGAGTGCCACCGACCTCTTCCGCCACTGCCTTTGTTCATCGTGCTTTCCCCGCCAGCAATCTGATGCAAGTTACTTCGCAACCGTGAACATCGGGACACCGTAAGTATCTTCGGTTTTGCGGGGGAGGACGGAGGTGTTGATGGGAAAATGTTCAATGTGATGTTCGCAACGTCCACGATGTTGCTGCCACCGTCCCTGTCCTTGTTCCTCGTCCAATTTGGGCACGTGCCTCCGCCAGTCTGTTGCGACAGATCTCCGTGGTTCCATTTTTAGATCATCCGATCCTAAAACTGCTAATTTTATCCACGACCTGATCACGCCTTGTTTTGCCAACAGACCACAACCCTTTAACGTGATATTGGATACTGGATCTTCGGACTTGTGGGTAGCAGACTCGAGCTGTACATCATGTACTGGGACCACCCCGATGTTCGATGGGGCAAGGTCGACATCACTCCAGCTATCTCCATCTGGGACGAACATTCGCTATGGCTCAGGCGAAGTCGCGGGCCAGATAGGATCTGATACTGTTAGCATGGGTGGCTTCACAGTCCCTCGACAAACATTCCGTGAGATGCGCGCTACTTGTGATGAGGACGCCGAGGGATCTAACCCGTGATCTCGAACAGTTGCCGTCAACGATTTGACTTCCGGACTACTTGACGGTTCCGTTTCAGGAATATTGGGACTCGCGTTCTCCACCATTGCTTCTACCCAATCCACGCCGTTTTGGGAAACGTTAGCGAACAATGGTCAACTAACTACGCCGGAGATGTCTTTCTGGATGACTCGATTCAGGGATGATCCCACAGCAACCGACGAGGAGCCAGGAGGAGTATTTACTCTTGGTGGCACCAACTCCAGTTTGTTCACGGGTGATATCGAGTTCTTGAATATGCCTGTCAAGACACCCAGTTTCTGGTTGCTGAGCTTAAGTGGTGCGTTGATAGCGGTTGATAATTGACAGCGGGCCTAACTTATCAACAATTTTTTATCATAGCTGTAACTGTACAGGGAAAGAGCATTCCAATCACAACTGGCGCTTCGTCCCTGTCGGCCATTGACACTGGTACCACATTGATCGGCGGTCCGACAAAGGACGTCGAAGCCATCTGGGCAGCCGTCCCTGGCTCGCAGACGGTCCCATCCATGGCAGGATTCTTCTCGTTCCGTAAGCCGCGCCAAACGAAGCGTATTCATGTATATCGCCCTCAACTCACCTGCCTATCCAGCTTGCAACACCGCCGTCACCGTCAGCATGTCTTTCGGTGGAAAGACATGGCCGATCAATACCGCAGACATGAATCTCGGACAAGTGTCACGAGGCAGTACGCAGTGCGTCGGGGGCATCTTCGATCTGAGCCTCGGCAGCAACATCGTCAGCGGGAACGGGAACCCCAACTGGGTCGTTGGGGCTACATTCCTGGTCCGTTCCCTCCCCTGCAGAAATGACTGAGCACTCATACGTTGGCTAACTCCCCTCCCCTTCCCCTTTAGAAAAACGTGTACTCCGTGTACCGTTCTTCCCCGCCTTCTATCGGCTTCGCCCAGTTGTCGGACGCAGCAGGGGGCTCAGGTACGACCCCTTCTTCCGCTGCATCGTCATCCCTTCCTGTCCTGACGACCTCTCTACCTACACCGGTATCGTCAGGCGCTCCCGGTGCTGGCCCTACAAGTAGTGGAACCAATGGAAGCAATGGGAGCTCTTCACCAAGTGCGTAGAAGCCTATTCTCGCGGGTGTCCCTGCTGGAGCTGTATATTGATCGTTTTGTGTAGGCGGGAACTCGGCTGACAAGGCAGGTGCGGGCACGATGCTCGTTCCTATGCTTGCGAGCCTTCTGGTCGCTTGTCTGCTGTGATTTATGGATTCACGCGACGCCTACAGTTATTTTCAGGTTATACGGACTCTTGTTGGATGACAGTGCTTTTTGGATATATAATCATATAGCTCCCGTATACACGCGGATTTATAAATGCCAGATTCGCATAATCCATGGGACGCTACTTGGGGAATCGAATGTGTCGCGCGTGAAAATAGGCGAATGGTAAGTAAAGATTGGTAAAGGATTTCCCTTGACAAACTGTCAAGGGAACATGTTCGAACACATCAGGGGCATCGCCAAGGGCACTTCACGATTGACAAGCAGATGCGTTTCCAGATCATTATCATCGACATGCCAGATCCTTTTTGTACGTACCATTCGCCGATACTCTACATCGCATCACGAACAGAGCAGGAAGCAACTCAGGCTTTAAATCGCATCACATATGACGAGGTTCGGCAGCGGCTTCTTGTCAAGAAGCACCATTACCGCCTTCGCAGTTGGACTCATCATCGCCTCTTTTGAATAGTAATCAGACCACAGGTTCCCATCCGCCACGTACGGGTTCAGCACGAGGAACAGAGCGAACTGGTCGGGCGACGCCACATCAGCCATGCTCGACGGAAGAGCTGTCTCCGAGGATTGCGTCAGTACCGTCGAAGGCGAGATGTTGCGTATGGCGAGATGGACGACCTGAAGCCAGAAGTAGGTCATGCTGACGTGGAAGGTGCGCCCCCGCGTCTGCGGGCTTTCCGCGATGTACTTTTCGATGCCGTCAAAGATCATATCTTTGCCTGAATGAGAGCCATATCAGCTCCGCTTTGCAGATGCAAAATTGATTCTAACCTTTCCGACGTCCGTAGGTAGTCAGCAAGAGGAAAGCAATTCGGATGTGGGTATAGTGATCCCATGCCGGAAGGGATATAGAATGGAACTGCGAGATAAACTCCTAGGGATCCGACTCATTTTCAGCTCTCGACACCCAGGAAGCGATCTTCTCTGTCAAAGGGGAAGCAGCGCGCTGGTCGGGCATGGCTGGCATTGTGGCGGGGGTAGGCCTCCCGGCTGCTGCATTCTCGAGGGCGAAGCGAAGCCACTCAAAGACGTCAGGGAGGCCTGTTTTATCGATGTTCTGATTCGCGAATGTCTTGAAAATACAGGACATGCGGCCCGACAACACTTTCGCAAATGCTTTCCTGATATCGTCGATCGGAATGAGGTTTGGAAGGTCCTGGTTATTGACGAGTCTGCAGAGCAGTCGAAACGGACCGTTAGAAGTATCCTGCATGAGTAGGGAATGTTGACGTACAGAAGAACCGGATAATCCTTGGAAATACCAGGATCCTGGCGCTCGGAATCAACAAGCTGTAGAACATACTCAAGAGTTTCTACATTCTCTGAGAGTAGATCCCGAGAGGAACCGTCTATAACCCAAATCACCGCATCACCTCTAGCCGCAAATGACAGAAAGACAGGAGAGACTTTCGTATCCGATGCACAACCAGCTCCGAAGTCCCAACATTCCAGCTTCAAAGGTCCTCCGCCAGCTGTCGGAGCATCAAATGTTTCTACATTGAAGCCGATCGAAGGAATTGCTTGCACGATCTCCCCGAGCTTCAGCAAGTAGAGAAGCGTCGTTTTGCCACTGTCGCGCAGTCCCAGAATGAACACTGTATAACCGTTTCGCGGGTAGAGCTTGTCCATGAGACGGCGAATGATGGCTGACATGATTTTCTTGTCAATGAGGAAGTTGGAACGTCATCTGAAAACCTGCTGCCTTTATCCAAAGGGCATTGACATGCTGTTGACAGTACACGTATTTCTGACAGGCCACGTACAAGTAGTAGGTCGTGAAGTAACAGCGGCAGTCATTGAAACTTAAAAATCATCTGATTCCGGTGTTGGGGGGCGAAAGATTGGTTGTATGATCGCCAGCAGACTGTTTGAACGTTCAAATCATACCATGGATCATCGGTCTCTTGACAGGCCACGTACACTGCCAGCATACGTGTTGCGATACCGTCTGTCTATACCGCTGGCGGCGTCATTATGACAAGTCGTTTGATGCCTGTTGAGAATTGCTGTACCCACGTCGATAGGCACCTGAACCCGGACTGATAGGCTTACTATGATAGTGAACGAGACTCGGCTTGGACCCCCAGCATCGCCACCGATGCAAAGTCAGAACTTAGCCATAGAGTACTGGCTGCGGGCGTTCCAGGCGTTCTTTATATATTTCTGAATGAAGAACGTCAGACCTGGGATCTGATCTTAGCAGTCTCTCCCGAAATTCGTTAGTTATGATTTCATACCGACAAAATCAGATACTGTAATCGAAAACTCATGTCTCAACTTGCTCCCCGGTAACTTTTGACATAGTGTATGACGCCAATCGAAGTTCAGATAGCATCGCGCACGACGAGATTGGGCAGCGGCTTCTTGTCAGGAAGCACCATCCCGGCTTTCGCGGCTGGACTCATCATCGCTTCCTTGGAATAATAATCCGCCCACAAATTGCCGTCCGCCAAGTATGGGTTTAGCACGATGAAGAGGGCGAACTGATCTGGCGACGCAATATCAGCCATGCTCGAAGGGAGAGCTGTCTCCGAGGATTTCAGATCGGTAGATGGCGAGATGTTCCGTATACCAAGGTGGACGACCTGGATCCAGAAGTAGGTCATGGTGACGTGGAAGGTGCGGCCCCCTGTCTGCGCGCTTTGGGCGATGTACTTTTGAATACCATCAAAGATCATATCTTTGCCTAGAAAAGAAACACGTCAGCTCATCGACTCGTCGACCTGAATGGGTTCTAACCTTTTTGTCGGCCGTACATTGTCAGCAGAAGAAAGGCAATACGGATGTGGGTATAGTGATCCCAGTCGGGGAGGGAGATAGAACGGAACTGCGAGATAAATTCTTGGGGGTCTGAATCATTTTCAGCTCTCGACACCCAGGAGTCAAGCTTCCCCGTCAAGTGGGAAGTAGAGCGTTGGTCGGGCATTGCTGGTAGTGCGGCAGCCGTGCGTCCTCCTGTAGATGATGCATGCTCGAGGGCAAAACGAAGCCATTCAAAAGCATCTGGAAGGCCCGATTTTTGGATATCCAAGTTCGCCGATGTTTTGAACGCGCATGTCATGCGGCCCGACAGCGCTTTAGCGAACGCTTTTCGGATATTGTCGATTGGAATAGAATTTGGAAGGTCTTGCTTATGGCTGAGTCTGCAATGCAATCGGTCATCAAGTGCTCTGGAAGAGATAGGTAAAGGGCTTACAGAAGTACCGGATAATTGTTGGGTACCCCGGATTCCAGACGCACTGCATCCACTGCTTCGAGGATGAGCGGGAGAGCGTCAACACTCTCAGATACGCTATATTGATCGGAGCCATCTACAACCCAGATAATGGCATCAGTCCTGGCTGTGTAGGACGCAAGTATCTTATTCATTCGCTTGATATCTGAGCAACCGGCTCCAACGTCCCAGCAAGTGAGCTGTAAAGGTTGTCCACTAGTTGTGGGCGCATCAATTGTTTCGACGTTAAAGCCGATCGAGGGAATCGTTTGGACAATTTGTCCAAGCTTCAGTAGGTAGAGAAGGGTCGTTTTGCCACTCCCGCCAGCTCCGATGATGGTGGCGGTATAGTCGTTGCTACGCGGGTACAGCTTGTCCAAGAGACGACGAACGATGGCTGACATGATTTTCTTGAGGAAGTTGGGATGTTATCTGAAAAGCCGCTGCCTTTGGGCTGCCTTTATCCAAAGGCCATTGACATGCTGTTGACAGCACACGTACTTCTGACAGGCCACGTACGAGTAGTAGGGCGTGATGCAACAGCGGCTCGCCCCCATTGTCAGCAGCGAAGATGAGAGCTCGACTGATGGATGTCGAGAATTGCTATGCCCAGGTCAACAGATGCCCAGGTCAACGGATGACCTGAACCCGCCATACGTACTGTATTGCAAATTTATTGCGCGTCAAGCGGGACCGACGCATCGCCACTGATGCATCGATGCCCAACTGATGCGGGGCAGCTGCATTATTTGGTCGAGGTGTGGATGCCAAATACGTTACCACGCAACAAGTTGGACTCGGCCGTCACGGCACATCTTACAAGTTTTGTAACGACTCTAAGCGCTTTCCTCCCTCAAGGGTCGCTACAATGGCCGAATGACGGCCAAATATGCGTTCAAGGGTATCGACATAGGGAAGGCGGGTCTGGAATTACACTAGTTTCCAGCGCCGTTCGGGACTCGTGCGGCGCAACGCAACGTCTTATATGCCTCAGGCGAAGCCTCTCGTGTGCGATGTAAGCACTCTCGACCTTCTGGGATCTTATTCGTCGAAAAATTTCGTCCTGCCATTTTTTATCAGGACTCGAACTTTTCCAAGCTTATGCATCACACCCCATCCAGGCTGCCCGGCGACTTGAATAGTAACGCTACTGTGAGAGCTTCCGCGGGCTTATTGCATGACACAGCCTCTCAACTAACTCGCATAGGATTTGTTGCCTCGGCTATATGTTCCTGGCGAATTTGATTGAGAGTTTACTAACTTCTCGACGACAATCATAAACATACCTGTTTCAAGGACCAGCGTCAGCTCAGCAAGCAGCACGACGCTCTGTAATACTCTTCATCATCGCTCTGGTAGCTTATACGTATACGCAGCCGACGCGCCTCTTCGCGTCGCGTAACGATGAGGCCGCCGTCCTGCAATTCTGAAACCTTTCCAGCTGCATAAAGGTAGGACCCACTGACCCAGTTGTTGCATCTCCCTTCCGCCCCTTCGATCCTTTTCCTTCTCCTCCTTCCTTCCTTCCTTCTTTTCTTTCTTTCGCCTTCTCCCTTTTAATCCACCATGTACGCTAATCCCTTTGGATCTTGGGCCGCCGGGTCCCAAGATAATTCAAACCCTGCGCCCTCCATTTACGGCGCACTTCCTTACACGGGCATCGCGACTTCCGACCTTATCACTTTTTATTTTACTTCTTTCAAACCCTCCATCCTCAATTGCATCGTTGTCGGAGCACAAAATGAGGTGCACTATCGCATCGAGTCACCGGACGACGTCCAGGGATACTCTGTTATCACGAACTCTGGAGGCGCAAAAATCGCCTTGGTGGAATGGCGCACCCCCCCTCTCGTGGAACTGCGGGGTCTTGTGCGCAAACAGCCAGTCAACCAATGGCTGAAATTGACTCCAAACCGAAGGTATGTGCCATAATTCCCTATTTTTGTTTGCTAGATTGGTAGTCTGACCATCAGGGCTTAGTGCACGAGAAATGGACGTGAGAGGCATGCGATATGTTTGGGCCCCCGTGGACAAATCTATCAATGTAAGAACACTGTGAATTCATAGTACTGCCTTCTTTCCTGACGCTGCGCCTCCAATCTCAGTTGTACGCTGGTCCATCTTCGGGCACTACATTCTTGGCCAAGCTAACTCGGGGACCAACATATGTTACGCTGGAGATGACTCCAGATGCCGTCCAGCTGGGGCTCTTAGACTCCGTCGTCATTGCGGCCCTCCTACTCCAATGTGGTCGAAACATCGACTGAGGAGCCTTCCAACCCCTTTTATCACGACAAGAACGAAAATGACGCTCACTACATAATTTATCGAATTATCTATTGGCCCCTCGACATCGCACCACACTCCAAATGGGCTTCATTACTAGACGGACATTATTAGATGGACACATAGCACAATTCCTCTTTATTACTTATTTAGACATACCGGACACTTTCTCTCATCATATTCGGACACAGACTCACATCCCACGGACTTCATAGAGCTAATTACTGTATCCTCGTTCCCGACTGAAAAAGACTACATGTTTCTTCGACACTATATTGTCTGCCGCGAGCGACGAATTCAAGATAACTTGGAAACATAGGAGTTGAGCATAAAGCGAATACAGCAGGCAACGACCTGGAACCTAGATCTCAAGCTATTCGAGACTCCAATTCCGAACGCGAACGAAAAGAGAAGCAAAACGGAGTATACTCGTATGCGTAGCGTAGTACACGTAGACACGAATGCCAATGGAAACGTAGTGATATGGGACAGGAAACGAGGGCCGAAAATATGGGGAACATGAGGAGATGGGAACAGGAGATAGATGGGATATCTAATCTAATCTACGTATCGTGATGTCGTGACCCGTGAAGGTCTGTGTCGTTGTCGCCGCCGTCGTCAATCATCTGCCTTCTGCGCGGCCAGCCCTGCTGGCTACCCCACACCAATGCTCTTGGACTTGCACTAAGAGAAATCAACAGCGATAGCACGATAGATATACGATACGTGTGCAGACAAACAATTGTGTAGTGTATAATAATATTCCATGCAGTTCCTTTAAAGTCCATCCATGCTCCATCCACCTCCATTCCTTGAATATAAGCGCAGCGCAATGTCTAAGGATTCACTCGCGAATGTCGGCTGCGCCCTAGCTCCTTGGAGACATAGTGCCAAATATAATGTGACCAGCCCTCCATGACGCCTGCGCCAGCCATGATATGTAGGCAATCACCCGTTGCGTGCTGAGGGAGCAGGAAGTGTCAGAGGGATAAGCCCCAGAGGACAAACGAGACTCACTGCATCAGGTCGTAGGCGCCCAGGTCTTTCGATCGCGAGATAGTGTAGGTCGGGGTACTTCTCCGGTACATCAGTGATTAAGTGCTATCGCAAGTGATGTCAGGATCTAGACAGAAGCTAATGTGCATGGGTATTCACCTCGAAGACCTCGTTATATCTCCAGATGCTGCCCCAGTTGTACGAAGCCCACTCTGGCGTTTGTACTTCCGACCATGGATCCTTAATATCGTGGCAAGCATCGTGGCCGGGGAGATACGCGCGGACAAGGACCTGCCGTTTCCGCTTGCCCCCATCCTTCCGTGTCATCTCTTTCAGCGCACCCTGCACCTCCTCCGCCCACTTGTGCATCGCATGTCCGAAGAAGTCGATGACGCCGTCTATACCGTGTTTGGCGCCCTCGAATGGTAGGGGCTTCTTTTCGTTGTAGGCGCCGAAGAGTGTGGTGGTCCAGTGGCCGCCGGTGCTTGCTATAATCGTGCTATAGTTGCCTTCGTAGAAGAGGGGCATGTAGTAGCTGGGGCTCAGAGACCAGGCGGCCTCCTCTGAGAATAGCGAGAAGTCGGGGGATGTGTTGGGATGGACGGTTTTGTGGAGGTCTGTTAGTTCGTCCTGCGTGAGGAGGAGATCGATACGTCGGAACGTGACGAGGGGTGTGCCGGTCATGTTAAAGCCAGGTGGGAGGTATAGATCCTTGACGAGGGGAGAGTTGGGGTTGAGGTATAGGTTCTGTGGCCAGGCGCGGTCGAAGTACGAGTTGGGGGTATATATGGGGGTGGCGATGACATGCGGATAGAGGACACATGATAGGGAGAAGAAGTGGCCTTCGGTGATGGAGTCTCCGAGCAAGAGCCAGCCGCCTTGTTCCACCATGTCGCGCACCATCTTCTCCTTGTCCATCTCCTCTAAGCCCTCGCAGCCGTCGCTCTTCCCCACCGTCCATCTATACGACTGAGTCGCAGGGAACCTATCGAATTGCTTCGAATTGTCGGACGCGAGATGCCAGTCAAACTCGCGTCCGCTGGCGCATCCCTCGAAGCCAGAGAAGGCCAGTGCCTGAGACTTGTGTGTCATAACAGAGGCATTGGTACGGTAATGTGGACCAGTCCACCGCCCGTTTGCGTAAGCTCTAGGTGGGCATCTTCCTGGTATCCTGTCGAAGTCGTGCCCGACGAACGATTCTGGGAATTTGATGTTCGAAAGAAAGGTGGGTTTGGTGTAGGTGTATAGGAAGAAAAGAAAAGTGATGGTCGTCCCTAGGAGTAGGAGCTTGGAGGTCAGGGACCGTGGATTGAAGCCTGCGACTGACAGGATCATGGTAGTTGGGCGAACACAGCTCCGGGTATATGTTTTCGCTTGGACTTCAATTTGTGTGATGCCCCACACGGCACATGGAGGTTGTCTACACTTGTTTGATTCGGGGGTCGTCGCCCGGGTAACGGCGCCACACAACCAAAATTTGCCCTTCACCTGCAACCTTGATGGCAATGCTGTACTTCATGTGGCAAATCAACAGGTTTACTTACAGCATACGACCATTCGCTCTCCATCGACCCGGCTACAACGGAAGGTTCAGACTCTCCAATTGGACAAATTTCCCCGTTTTGAAGCTCTCATTCTCCATAAGTCCGACGGCCAGGGCAAGGGCGCCATCCTTCTCAGTAGCTCCTTGCTTCGACACATCGCCTGACTCCGGTTCCTGTCCAGACGTTGGTCCGAACAATACATTCAGCATTCTCTTGTCACCGCCTCCATGACCGGCGTGATCGATAAACTGGGATGTTTTTTGGCCCTTCTGCCATAGTTTGTGCAAGGTGATCATCGCTCCGCCCTCATGTGGGAGGGGTTGAGTACCGTGGATCAGGCCGTCTAAGCCACCTCCAGAGGATGGAATGAGATACTGGGGTTCCACGACCTCGAGCTCTAGTCGTCCCAGCGAGCCGTTGAACATCACGCGGTAGCCTTCCCAGGGAGGGTAGGCCGTCTTTCCTGTTCCTTAGAACAAGTCGCCGGATGTTAAAGGAAGGCCTCACCAAATGATATGTCAAAGTCGCTCCTGTGTTGTAACGGACCATCGCACTCATGTCGTCCTCGATTCATGAGATTCATATCCTGTAACGGACAACCTAACATACTAGATAGAATAACAGCCGCCTTCCTCGCCTTTCGGAACCGACAACACGGTGCCTTCCGCGCCAGTCTCGGAAAGACCGCCGATGTTCTCGATACGTCTCTCGAGAAACATATGCAGAACGGAGATGGTGCTCTGAACGATCAGGCATTCCATGACCTCACGGATTCGCAGAACGAGGATTTCATATTTGCTTTGTAGTATGTACTTTCTATTTATTGCCCAATTGCGCGCTACTGCGACTTTACATGGGATCCCACCGCGGGCTCTACCAAGGCGGGTGTGACCCTACAAGAAGGCGTTCTTGTTGCGAGTGCATCCGTGCAGCCTTGTGCATGGGCACATGGTGTAGTTGGTTATCACGCCCGCTTAGCATTAGCGTCTGCGGGCGGTCCCCGGTTCAATTCCGGGTGTGTCCAGTTAGTTTCGGCCACGTTACACCTTTTGCTGAGCATCTGCGCCGTCGGTGCGAGCAATAAATGGCCATTCATTTATTTTTCTTTGGGAAGGGAGGAGAGCAGGTGTAGGGCCCAGGGCCCAGGCTGGCAGGCCAGTCAAACTTGACACCGGGCTTGTTGCACTACCACCACCTCGATCCCACCTTCCAAGCAACCACCTGGCACCATCCAACCATTGAAATGCTCTATTCTGGGAGCTTTATAACCGGGAATTGGTATTATGATGTTATTTAGACACATGCATACCACCGTTGAGACTAGGCCTTTAACTCAGTCGTAAAGGGTTCCGTAGCCCTACTTATCTCATTCCTCAATGTCATGAACATAGCACATGGGCACATGGTGTAGTTGGTTATCACGCCCGCTTAGCATTAGCGTCTGCGGGCGGTCCCCGGTTCAATTCCGGGTGTGTCCACTTATCATCTTGAAGCAGATCTTTTTATTCCTTATATGCACCTATCTTTCTGCCGTCGCTTCTGAAGAGGGAACACTGAGCACTGAGCTCTCGCGGAGGCCTGAATTTTGGCCCTTGGGCTTTGATGCTGATTCCTGAAGCTGAAGTTTTAACACATCCGTATTCCAGAAATCGCATGCATGGATGGCCCTGCATAGCGACGCTCGACAACACCAAGGTCCATTACTCGATACCACCACGAAATTAGAGGGCTGTAATTTGCTTGTAATGCAGACATCAGCCCGCACAAGATGTCAAGAATTCGATGTTTTGATTGAGTAGTGAAGTTCGATGGGTGGCAGATGCAACGAGACGGGCGTAGTACTAGAAACAGCAAAGGAGTGATCCCAGATAATGTGAATAAATATTAATAATAGACACCAGACGAAGCACGAAGGATGAAGCAAGGAAGAATGCAAAAGAAAGCGTTAAGAAGAAAAGAACACCAGCACGCTAGAAAGACAAGCACAAGCTCGCAGGAAGGGAAAAAAGAACGAAAAACAACCCCGAATTAAATCTCATCTTCAGGGTCCCACCGCGAAATCTTAGCAAGCGGCCGATAATAATACTGCTTATACTTCTTCGTCTCGCTCCTCTTCCCAGGGCGCGGCATCATACTCCGTATCAGCGCCGCCCTCTCCTGGTCCTCGTCCAGCTCAGGCACATAAAACCACTGCGCCTCCAACGGCCGATCCGAGTCATCCTACAAAGACAAAACCCAAACCAAAGCAGTCAGTCCTCCATCTCACATCGCGAAAAGAGAAAACCACCACCACGAACCTTGAAACTGCTCTCCACCTTCCCAAACACCCCACTCCCCCTCGTCGCCTCCCCATCATGCAACACCCTTTCAAAGATCTCCATCCACTCCTTCTCCCCGCGCTGCTCCTTGAGCGCCGGGTGGCACTGCATGACGTTCTTGTACAGCGTCGACGCGGGGAGACACGACGCGCGCGAGGTGGCCATGCTCTCGATCAGCATACCGCAGATCTCCGTATCCAGCGCCTGCGTCTCTGGGTCCTTCGGCGTCGCCGCCTTGGGTTTGGGTCGCGACTCGTCCCTGGGCGGGGGCTTCGAACTTGATGCAGAGGAGGAGGGCGTGGACTTGGACTTGGATTTGGAGGGCTGTTGTGGGCGCGACCGTTTGGGCAAGACCTCGTTGTCCGACTTTTTCTGCTTCTTCGTTTTGGGCGCAGGCGCGGCTTGCTTGTTCTCTTCCTCCTCATCCTCCTGCGCCTCCTCAGCTTCTTCTAGCCTCCGCTTACCCTCCTTCTGCGCCTTCCTCTTCTTCTCGGGTCTCCCCGAACCAGACCCAGATTCCTCCGAGAGCATCCTCGACTTCTTCCTCGCTGGGCCCTCCCGCTGCCCATCCTCGTGCTTTCTCTTCTCCTTCAAAACGCTCGTCTTAGAGGCGCTAGACCCTTGGTTCTTCGAATCAACCACGCTGTTCTCGTCCTTCGGCTGCAGCGCTTCAACCTCGACATCCCTCACCGGGCCCTTGCCATTCTCCCCTGGCCCTATCACAACGACCATATTCTCGATCCCAACCTCGACTTCCATTTCCTCCGCCATCGGGATGCTTACATCGACCATATCACCGACATCTCCGCCAGGCTGCAAGACACTCGAGTCATCAACCATTTCCGTACTCATCGCTACGGCTTCAGCAGCCTCCTCTGCCTTAGGCACGTCTTTCTGGGATGTTGGTAATAGGACAGGGGCGGGCTCGGCGACAGGTGACGTCGCCGCTATGATGACTGGTCCACCAGCTAGGCTGAGGTCAGGCACCTCCGTGCGTGGCACAGGCTCCAGACAAGGGAACGGCGCTCGAGGAACGACAACAGGCGACATTGGCGCCGGTCTTGGCTCTTCCGGATCTTGCCTCGCCTCAGGAGTGGATGTGGGCACCAACTGAAAGAGAAGGTCGATCGAGGACAATCAGAGGCTAGGCTCGCGAACTCACCTCTGCGAGTACCTGGATGTCAAGTGTTGCCACTGGTTCCGGGTGTGGTGTCGGAATCACA
This sequence comes from Lyophyllum atratum, assembly GCA_014905825.1. Taxonomy (NCBI): domain Eukaryota; kingdom Fungi; phylum Basidiomycota; class Agaricomycetes; order Agaricales; family Lyophyllaceae; genus Lyophyllum; species Lyophyllum atratum. Next base: position 494,973 of record JACGCN010000026.1, on the reverse strand, counting down.
TCTACCTCGTGGTCGCTCTTTAGGTCCATATCCTGCTCGTTGTCTAACGACAGAGAATCCGCGAAGGACAACGGGGAGGATGGCGGAATATACGGAGACGAGGGTGCGAATGACAAAGGGGAGATGGACCGCATCATGGGGGAGGAAGGAAGAGAGGAGAGCGGGGGCGAAGAAGGCGGCAGCGGCGAGGGTGGGCAGACCAGATCCTCAGGCTCTGTACTTTCTCTGCCACTCGTAAGGGAAGGCAAACTGCTTGAGGCGCCATAAATTGCGGGGCTGGACTGATCCGACGAGATAGTGTCCACGCCGGACGTCGACGGAACTTCGGGGCGGCTATCCTCTTCTTCGTGTGAACCATCTGGCGTCACAGGTGGAGTCGATGTACGACCAATTGACGGTGCAGGCTCAGATATCGGCCTTGTAAGTAGGTGTAGACCCGAAATTGGGGGAGGGGAGGAAGTGGGGGCAGATTGCCGTAGAAGGGAACGGGATTGGAGTTTGAGGGGTTGGGGGTCGTATCTCCACTGGCCGCGTTCGGAAGATGTGCGGAAGAAAGTCGCACGGGCATCTTCTTCGACGAAACTGTAACCTTCGCTATCTTCCTCCTGCTCCTCTTCTTCGCTGTCACAGAAAACCGGCGTGTAGGATGCTGCTTGCCTAGGAGCGTCGTTATGGTGGTGTTTGTCGAAAAAGCTAGCTTCTCGGCTCGACTCTTGCGACGCGCCGAGACGCGTAGAATGGGTAATGGGAACCGCGTCTGGGAAGAACGATTTGAAGCCTGGGAGGGTAACTGATGTATCTGGCAGCTTGGTGGGCGGATGGGGGTAGGCGCGATCCCAAGTGGAAGGAAGCTCATCGATGTAGTCGGAAGATGGATAACGAGCTGTTTCAGAGCCAAAAACGGGGCTGGAACGAATGAACGCATGACTCTGACTTCTTGACGAAAACGGGGTCAAGGGAGGGGAAGACGACTGCGGTGGAGAGGACGAGAGGGAGGAGAGAGCCCGTCGACCATCAGACCAGCTCGATAACGGCGGTAGGGATACGCTAGAGGCAGACTTGATATTTCTTCTGTGCGGCGCTGGGATTGCCAGAGGTGGCAGGGTGTTTGACATGGAGGTTGGGGTGATAAGACAAGCGTCACGTGTATTCACGCGTTAATTTCTGGTAAACGCGTTTTCAAGCGGAGCTGGATTTCGATCAACTCCGCGTGTCAACGGACGCGTCAAACGCGTCAGGGTCATGTGGATGGTGACGTCACTGAACGTCGCGTGGCTGAAAGAGGGCGGAACACAGCCAGGAGGAGCGCCACCTCGCCGTTCGTCGAAAGTTTCAGACCAGGAGAAAAGCCAAGATGTGGCGACTGAGACGCTCGGGAGGATAGGGCGTCGTGGTAGAGATTATGCTAGCGCCAAGTTACCCCAGGCTGGATAATGGCCCAAAAGCACTGCGTTGCGTATCGTATCTGTAGGGCAACGACCAGAAAAGGGAGTGTCCAAGTAATGACGAAGCTGATCAGACCTTCAGAAGCCGTTGGCGATCCATGAGACTGCAGGAGAGGCCTGCAGACAGACGGGTGCGTAGGCTCGGTAGGTGACAGGGGACAGGTGGCACGCAACAGGTCTGGTCCACGTCTTCAAGCTCGGAGCCCCAGTTGTTGCCCCGCCCCCAAGGGGCTGTACGAGCCAGATGTCTCATATGCGTTGAGCCTATTCGACAGTAAGCTTATCGTGCAGGTAGACAGGCTGGCCCGCGACTCGGTTGAAATGGAGGGCCTAGCAGAGACATGGAGACGATGAAAGCCATGCGTACCAAGACATCCCCAATGATCATGGTGTTTTGCTTCTGCCACAAACCAAGCACCACTGAGAAACCACGAGCTGAATGGGCTGCAATAGAACGGCGGGGAATATAAAGTGTTTCGAAGAATGGCGGCCTGTCGTCATTGAGTCCTCGACTCCTCGGAGCTGTAGAAACCCCATGGCATGAGAGGCGTCCGCGGTCCCTAATATCTCAGGTCTCTGTGGATGAAGAGGTGCATATAGCTATGCAGCGAGTCGCATGCGCATTTTACCTGCCATGTTCCAAAGCCCCATTGTTCCCCTATCTGGGAAAGCGACCCATAAGAGCTGCTTCGCGTTCCGACCATACATGTTCGTCCTATCGGGTTCTGAAGAAGAGGCAAGTGCGTTTGTTTCCATGGGAAGTGCGACTAGTCATGGTGGTTGTGGTTATGTGGCGAGGCTGTGTGGCAGAGAGTCGCGAGTTCAAAAATAACATCATGCCCAATTTAGAACAGCCGAAAAATTGACGCTGCTTGGCTCTGCTTGGACCAGAAGATGTCGCACGTGTGCGATAATAAATTTCGTCATGCCAATTTACGACCACCAGCAGCCACCAGCACAACATGTTTTGGGCGAAGGTCATGGTGGGCGTCAAATTGCGGCATCTATGGGCGAGAATGTTAGTTAACTGAGTAGGGATGTCGATACACTGATGTGGCGATCTACCATTTGTTGGCGCTCCTGCTTTGCCAAGCGTGTTAAGTACAGGTTGGCAGGGCCGACATAGACGAGAACTTCCACACCAGAAGGTTGACCCAAAATGCGCTGTAAGTGTCAAAACAGCCATATCCTATATTCGAAGCGATGTACTCGATTAAAGTTGAACACTGCCCCTCGTTCTACGTGACTTACTCGCAACATAGCACAATGTTGAGCTATGATGGTAGTTGATTGCCTTGGCATAAATTCCAATATCCCCCAGTTGACGTGTACAGTTGCAGGTCACCGCTGCGAGAAGGTTAACAGTGATCTGACTTGACGCGTACCAAGTCATCGCCAAATGCCACCGCTTTCAGTAACCGTCACGTGGGTCGGCTTTATCTTCAACGGCGGGAGCAGCCCAGTCAGCTTTCCTCTGACCACCTACCCATCGATCTGCTCAGCATTTCTTTACCACACAACGCTCACTCTACGCCCTCACTACAATGTCGTCCGACTACGAGATCTCTGATGACGATGAAGACTATTACGTCGACGATGAGGACATGATAGATGGAACCCAGGACGGTCAGACGCTGCTTCCCTTGCCTCGTGTCTGCAATACTAACAGCTCTTTCAGAGGACGAGGACGATATGGACATGGATGCCTACATTGATGACTTCAAAGTCGCCCCGAAGAGCAAGCGGAAATCATACGAGGTCGACTATGAGTCTCTGAGCCAAAAGGATGTCGTGAAGCTCATGCAGTCAGACATAGACCACATATGTGGTATATTCGGGGTAGACGTGAGTGGAATTTATACCTGTTTAATGCTACGAGGACGACCTCGCACTACAGGGGAGTACAGCGGCACTTCTGCTGCGGCACATGTCCTGGAACAAAGAGCGCCTGATTGAGAAATACATGGACAATCCCACCAAGGTCCTCGTAGCCGCCGGTGTTACCGTCGAGGAGCCCCCCTCACCCCCCGCACCGCACCGATCCCACTCTTCCTCTACCAGTAACAATCAATCCGGCAGCAGACGCCCAACACGCTCTTCAAGCAAACTCCTCGGCCTCGCCTCGGGCTCCAAGTCCCCGAAACCGCCCTCTACCACTCCCACGGCGCCGAAATCCTCCAAACCCAATAAACCCACACCCTTCGTCTGCCCGATCTGCTACGACGACTCCCCAAACCTCAACCCCCTCTCCCTCGACTGCGAACACACATTCTGCTCTGGGTGCTGGACCGCCTACGCCAGCTCCAAAATCAACGACGAAGCCGAGCATGCCATCCGGTGCATGGCCGAGGGCTGTGCCCTCGTCGCGCCCGACCCCTTCATCTGCTCCCTTCTCATGCTCAACGCCGAGCCCGTCGGCGATCCGGCGGAGGAGGTGGAGAACGCCGCGACGTGGGCGCGCTTCCAGGAGCTGCTGGTGCGGCACTTCGTCGCCTCGAACCCGAGCCTCAAGTACTGCCCCTACCCCTCCTGCACCAACACCGTCTCGTGCCCCGCCGCCGCGTCCAAGATGAGTCTAACAAGTGTCGTACCCACCGTGTCGTGCGGGGCGCGCGGGATCGGCGAAGCGGCGCAGATGAGCCAGAGCCAGCAGCTGGGGGTGGGGCTTGCGAGCAAGGAGCACAAGTTTTGCTTTGGGTGCCCGATTGAGAGCGACCATCGGCCGGTGGTGTGTGGGGTGGCGAGGATGTGGCTGAAGAAGTGCAGGGATGATAGTGAGACTGCGAATTGGATCAAGAGCAATACGAAGGAGTGTCCGCAGTGTATGAGCACTATTGAGAAGAATGGGGGATGCAAGTACGTCGTTGATCTCTGGTCTTTCCGTTTTGAGTGCGGTTTTTGAGTGTTTTTTTTTTGGAAAGCCATATGACGTGTAAGAAGTGCAAGAATGATTTCTGCTGGGTGTGCATGGGTGCGTTCGGTGTTCCCTCTTCCGCGAAGTAGTTCTGACTCGTCGCAAAGGCCCGTGGGCGGAGCACGGCACCGCGTGGTACTCGTGTAATCGATTCGACGAAAAGGGCGGCATCGAAGCACGCGATGCGCAAAGCAGGAGTCGGGCCTCCCTCGAACGGTATCTCCACGTGCGTGCCATCCAACATCCTCTGACTCCCCCCCCCACCTAACTACTCACGCTCTCCCCCCTCTTCCAGTACTACAACCGCTGGGCGAACCATGAACAATCCGCAAAGCTCTCGGTGGAGCTGTACTCCAAGACGGAGAAGAAGATGGAGGATATGCAGATCACGTCTGCGCTTACCTGGATCGAGGTCGGTACCTTCGGCTGGGGATCATTCAATTCAATGTGCTGACATGGTGTCGTTCGACGCGCTAGGTCCAATTCATGAAGAAGGCCGTGGAAGAGGTAGAGAAGTGCCGGACGACCCTGAAGTGGACGTACTCCATGGCATACTACCTCGCCAAAGGAAACGAGAAGGAGCTGTTCGAAGATAACCAGCGGTACGCCACTCCCCCCACCTCAACCTGACTTTTGCGTGACTTTGGTTTTTGGTACAGCGACTTGGAGAAAGCCGTTGAGGATCTTTCAGAGCTGCTGGAATCGCCCCTCGAGGCGGAGAATATACCGATTCTGCGGCAGAAGGTCACGGATAAGACTGTATGTGTTTTCCTTTTTTGGCTTTTTTTGGCTTTGGGAGGGACTTATGGTTGGGTTGGTGTGTAGGTGTATGTGCAGAAAAGGAATGATATTGTGTTGGAGGATACGGCGACGGGATTTTTGGAGGGGAGGTGGAGGTGGAATGTATCGGTTGAGGGGTTCGATGACCCGGAGAAGACTGAATATTGAGTGTTTTGTTGGTGTTCTGTACTCCATACTAGATCTTATGATCGAAGATCCCCCCCTCCACCCCCGGACGCTTCCTACGTTCCTCCCTTTACATATATATACTGTCATCGCTGTCCCTCCACTACAGATAGCTACTATCCTCCCATAACGAAGAAAGACTCAGGCTACCTACATTCCCCCCGCCCCCGGACCATTCACCTCGTAGTACATGCTGTCCTGCTAATTCACCAAGCGTACCCTGTCTGGCCTGTCCTGCTCGGAATTTGAATGGTTCTGTGTGGCGAGCGCCATGAAGGGGTTGTGCTGAAGGACTGATACTATAGCATATCAACGACATGAACAAGGACTACCCCTTGCCGAATCAGATTTACAGATTTGGTTTGTATTGCTGGTACTTATGATATTATTGGGGCCCTGGACGTCTATTAAGAAGTGTCAGTGGAGAAGTAGTGTAATATGCACCTGTGAAAGCTATCGGGGGGGCACCCTGGGCAATCACAGAGGTTCTACCTACGAACGGGACTGCGACGCAGTCCCATCTTTCCAATTAGTGTTCAGAGAAATGCGTGGAATATACCCGCCTAGCATCCTATAGAGACTTGGGGTACCCAAAATCACTGGCAGGGTGCTTCACGGAGTTGGCAGTGAGGTCCATGAAAATGTTCTAGGCTACAGGCAACGAATGCGCTATATTTTCTTACCGATGACAGTTCGCATACATTCTCCAAGTTGGCGAGGGAATGTATAATGGGTATGTGCGATCTCTAGAGACGAGCGATTGCGCAACTGTTTTGTTGGCCGCCCATGGGGAGGAGATATTTACTTTGTGACAAGGTCACACTCGGTGGTCTCATTATAACAGTCATGAGCTCGATTTGAGCTCGAGTATCATCGGAGTGGATAACGATCAAAGGCCTTCAACGGCGACTACGAGATGAATAAGTGACTTCGGGAGACCTCTGTGCAGGTGAGCTTTCATTTAGTATTACCTACAATGCACAAGGCAGCGAACCCGCCTCCCGACCAACACATACTTACTCGACTGGATGCCACGGAATCTTCTCTGTCTGTTTAGCAAGGGAACCTCTGCCTATCTTGCTGAAGAATCAAGTGCGCGGTCAGGTATGTGCGTCGTTCACGTCAGATACCACCCTTGCTACTCAGCTGACCCTCCCGTTCACGCGTCGTTTTATCACTTAGGCATGAAGGAGATATCATGAAGCCTCTCAAGGTCCCAACACATACTGGGCGCGTCCAGTCAGATTTCGATGCCTGAGAGAAGGAGAATATACATATGCTGGTTCTGCACCCGCCGCGATCAATGTACAGGAGTCCACTCATGACGAGTGGACTCCTTCTGCAGAATGAAGCACTTGCTGGTATGTACCTATCAGCTGACATTTGAGTCGACAGGGGATGGAATTGACGAAAAATTGATAGGTTTGAACTTACGACAGCTGCTCAATTCCGAGCTGCAGACGGCCCCCTTTGCCCGCCGAAATTTGCTAGTGGCACTCTTTCCCATCGCCTTTGGGCAACAATGGCTGGTGAACATACTTCGCTTCCGGCTAATCGACGCCTCCGACATACAGACATCGTCTTCTGACCAGGATCTTGACTTGAAGCTTCCAATGCGCCTTCTATCACCGATATCAATAAAGATCGTCCGATTGACATGTTGTGCTAGCATATCATACCACAAAAAGGACTCCGGGGAAAGTCTATCGCGGTCCCCATCTATCCTAGACGGTTTTCCTAGACCAGCGAGTCAAAACACTTCTCGTTGGACGGAGATAGATACTTCTCACATCCAGGTCTGCTTGCTGATGGACTTTCTCTTGATGCATCCTGCATGATCTCCCCGTGTGAAGAAATCGGAAAACATGGGTTGTGGACAGAAATAGATTTCAATCTCACTGATTGACATAACCTGAACACAACTGATGGACTCGTTCATGATCAGGAACGCCACGATCCGTTGTATGAATCCTCCGTTGATGGTGCACGGGCACCGTAACACCCTCCGAAACGCTAGCCAGTTTTGTTCCTCTACTCATGGACACGCGCCGATGAGGTTCGGGCGGAGAATGTTTCCGTTTCCGCCTCCCGAATCGAGCGCAATCCGCTGAAGACTGGATTGGGATATGGCCAAAGAATCTTCACGTCCACTATGCAAACCTCGAAGTGTCCTCTGAAGCATCTTGCTATATCGGAAAGGATGTAAGCTCGTGCACCACGCTCTCCCTGTCAAGTCCAGACTTAAATACGAGCTGATTTACTGTCCAGACCCTTCAGACCCATACCATCTATCGCCTGCCTTCTTTCCAGATTCAAAGATGACTTCCTCTCCTCCGTCATACGAAGCTGCGCTCAAAGAGCTCGAAGCCCTGAAGGGCCGCGAGCTGTCCGCCGCGACCACGGCGAAGGTCTATTCCGCGATGGCACAGAAGGCCTCCGAGTCGGAAGGCATGACCATCGACGAGACACAGCTCCTCGCTGCGCACGCCATCAATATGGACCAGGCGTTCGAACGCATCAAGCACGACCTTGAGTTCGTTGACAAGAACGATTACAAGGATAAGGTCGGCAACCCAATAGGGAAGCTGGCACCGACTTGGGCTGGATATCAGAAGGTATTTCGGTCGCGATTATCTGTTTGGTGTCATGTCAGGTGCTGACTGAACCGGTCTTTTTCAGCGCTATACCGACTTGCTTTGGTTTTCTCGCACCTCGGCGACGAAGACTGAGGGTTATATCAAAGGTACATATATATATTAGGTACTTCACAGTTACTGCACACGCACTCACACTTGCCCAATAGACTTCGTTGAAGTGATCATCCCGACTATCCTCGACCCGGAATCGACGCAAGACGAGAAGATTGCCGATATTACCGAGTTCATGGGTGTAGGTTCAATTTTCCCCTTTCTTGTATGTCAAACTTAGCGTACGCGGTTTGATCCCAGCGTCCCAACCCCAACGGCGCAAAGATCGTCAAAGGGCAAACACAGTCCCAGGCATTTACTGAGCTCCAGCAGGACGTGGAGACATTCACACACAAGTTCTCGACTTTTGCTGATGACCAAGGCACGAAGATAACGACCGAGATCACTGGCTTAAATACAGAGATTGCTGCCTTGAACAAGGAGATCAAGGAGTAAGTGGAGCACGTTCCTGGCCTTACAGGATGTTTTGATCATGTCTCGTCCGCTGCAGATGCCAGAAAGTGGTAAGTGGTATTTTTCTTTGTCTTGTTTTACATTCTTATCTCCTTTCAGGTCGAGCAAATGGGCATCGCGCTCGGGATTACCGTTGGCGTTGGAGGCCTTGCTCTCATTGCTTCGATTGCCTCGATTGCCGCACTCGGACCCGCTGCTCCCGGTGTCATCGCTGGTATTTTGGTATTCTACCTTCTTTATGACCTTGGTATTGGAATTTACTGTTCTCAAGATTGCGGGAATTGGAGCTGCCATTACGGAGCTTTCCCAAATCATCGTCAACGTCAAGCGGATGAATGGTAATACTGTTCTCGTTGTTTCTTTCAGTAAAGCTGACTTGTCCCAACAGCCGCGAAAGACGAGCGCAACGAGAAGCAAAACCGGGTTGATGAGCTCAACAAGGAACTCGCAATCTTGGCTAGGCTGAAGGCCACATTGCAACGTAGCGAGGAAGATGCTCAGAATATCTCTGGGCGTCTGGACGGTTTCAGTGGGATGTGGGGAAATGTATTTCATTCGTTTAACTTCACATCATGGGGCAATACTAAACCATCTGTTCATCCAGGTCGCTCGTGATGCTGCTTTGCTGCTGAGCTACGATCTCCAGAACATTGCGACCAACAAGGTGAGTTGCGGGCTGATTCTTCATTTTTGTTCCTATGATGGTACTCAATATGATGCTAGACTTTGCAGTCCCGCATCGAATTCATGAGGACAACCTATACCGCACTCGCCGGAGGCCTCGCCGTGTATGCGACAACTATTGACGGCTCCGGAATAAAGGCTGCCGCTAAATGACGATAATTTTGTCGTTGTATCGTAGCTCCTGTAACTTGTGTACTGTATCAGGATGGGAGCAAGCCGGGTTAGGGAGGATGTATCATGGATCTGAGATCTCCAGTCCGAATAACCGATAACGCTATCACACTCCGCCTCTAACATGTCTAAATACTCGCGTTTGTAAATGCTACCGTGAATCCAAACCGCCCATACAACTGCCTTTCCGTGCTGCGAGTAAGTACAGTAGAACTCGTGAACGTACTCCGTACTCCGCTAGCCTGATCATGGGTTCTCAGTCTCTCGAAGAACAGGAACCGGCCGGTCGTCTTCGATTCCGCTAGCGACTCCTTTAGTTGTCGGCATAAAACTTCGCCGTGGTGAAGAATTCTGGGAAGGCGATCTTTTCTATTCTCAGTTCTCCTTGGAGGAAAGATATGTACGCGGACCCTGTGCGGCGTGCCTCGAGGGGTTCCTGTCATGAAGGCGTTAACCCAACACAATCAGGGGAGAGCGAGGGCCAGGCATGCGTCCAGTTACGCCTGATGCTAAGAAATCAGCGTCCTATCCTGGACACAGTAGTGCGTTCTTCATAAAAGGGTGGAGGCCGCGATTGACGTTTTACCAACACCCACAGCTTAGAATCACAAACTAGATAACATGAGTTTCGGCAATGCTTTCAACGTCGATGAACTGGTGGCCGCTATCAACAAGGCGAATGCTGGTCTCACCTAATCTGTCAACAAGGCGATTCAGGATGCGCTCTTGGTTCCAGGCGTTATATTCGGCATTGCACCCTCTACCGACCCCGGTCAACTGGGAACCGACGCTGTTGGGGTCGCCCAATCCTTCGTTCGCTCGGAAAATGCGTTACAATCGGTCGATGTAAACCAGCCTGGCAGAAAATGGCAACCAGAGTGGCATACCCTTAGCGAAGTGAGGATCTTCATCTATCACGACCCAACAAATATTCAAGAATATCTGATTGCGACATACTCTGTCTTCAGACTTATGCTCGATTGCTCCGAGAGACGACTACGCTCGCTACATTGGCATACCAGTACCTCAATGGTGATCGTTCAATGGATCACTTTTCTGCCCTGTTACTCACCACCTATTAGATTTCAAGAAAAACGTCTCCGATCAATTCAATGTAGATGAAGCTCAATGGGAGGCGAACCGAGCTCTCGTTGCTGCCTTTTCCAAGGTCTTATTTTCCGATGCTTCGAATCCATGGTTTCTTACAAACATGCGTTCCACAGGACCCTCGTGGCGATCAGATCAAGACCTCGTCCGCAAGTACTTCCCAAGGGTTTACTGATCTCCGCCGTCTAGTCGAGGCTTTCAAAACCCAGTTCTCAGAATTCGAAGCCGGACAGAGAAAAGATTACGACGCCCGATCAGACAAATTGCAACGCGATATGCATAATTTGCAGGCCGACATCGCCGGGTAAGGTCTTTACTCCCTCATATTCATTGCATGACCAGCTTACCATTTATTCAAATAGGCATCAATCTACGGTAAACGAGAAACCTGCAAAATATCTCAAATTGCACTCATTGGTCTCCATAGGCGGCTAAGCTCGAGAGGGGAATAAAGCAAATTCTGGGAATAAACCCTTTATTCTCTTGGCTTATTTCCGAGATCCTAGGTGTACGTGAAAGGCGATTTGTGACTTCGCCTGGGTTACGTGGCTAACGGCAAACGTCTAGGGTCTGGGGGTCACAAGTGCTGACGATGCCCGCAGAGCGCTCGACGTGACTTACCGCGAAGAAGCAGGTGGGCCTTGTTTTCTTTTTTATATCTCTGCACTGGGTTCTCATCTTCCGTGACCTAGAACTTCGTGACAAGAAGAATGCGGTAGATCGAGAAGCGGTAGATGTCAACAACCGCCGCTCATTGCTTCAGCAAGTCCAGCAAGCTCTGGCTGTTCTGGTCAATGATGTTACGGACATCGCGTCCCGCCTCAACCGATTCGCACAAACATGGTCTGACGTTAGTTACTGTCCTCTCTCTCTTTGTCCGATGAGTCTGATACATTGATCTCATTCGAAGACCCACCATGATATCAGCTTACTCGAAGCGAACATGAGCAATACCTCAGACTCCGCTTCTAAACGCGTGCGTATCCTTCCTTCAGCTTCCCACATCAGTTGCTCGTGTTGACACAGCCCTTCCAGTCATTTGCTTCCAGAATTAAGATTCTTGGAGAATCCACCATAGCTCTCTCTGCGGCTATGAATACTTATGTTGCTGCCGTCGACATGCCCAGTGTAGCACCGCCCTTCTTTGAACGCATTTAACTATTACGTCCTGAATGAACATAATGATAGAATGGAATAGATATCATCCCGAGGTCCCGGAAATGACGTTGCAACGCGTCACCGCCCTCGCAGAGGTCATTGCTCAATTGATGCTTTTTCTACGTCTTCAAAACGGTCCCCTAGAATTTCTAGTAGCCTTCTTGGCTCGCCATGGGTCCACTCCTAAATCTCCTCCTGCAATGCGATTTGTCGAGCCGAGCTACTCCTCTTCACCCACCGACGTCGCGAGTGCTAAAAGTTCAAAATGCTCATTGGACATAATCCGACCATCACCATGACCTTTTCCCTACCTTTCGACTTTGAAGTTGACAAGGTTGTCCGAAGATCTAGTATCAGAGCTATTGGCGTAACTTCGCAGCGGATTCCAGCTGTTGTTTAAAATTCCTCCACCGTGATAGAACATCTACTGGGACGTCAGGAATACGCTTATGGAAAAGAGTCAAATCAGGATGCCAAGTAACGAGAGGAAACAATTCACCTCCAGCCACCCGACCACCGCCCATGCTATGGTATTGCGACCGTCCGTAGCGTCCGCTTTGATTATCAGCTCGTGAGCTTTCTGCTGATAGCACCGCACCGTTGATCACGCGTTCTCACCAGATATTTTGTTGATATCTACAGTCTGGAAGAGATCCAGCAGAGCCTTGTCGCCAGGTGTTGCTCGGAATAGATGTACTGAAAAATATCCTTTCTCATAATAGCCACTGTGATCGCGCCTAGAACAGCAGTCACAAACGACCTCAGTCACGATTAAGAAAGATGTTGCCCTCGTAAGGCAGGCACTAGACCAGCTTACTGGTCATTTGTCCAAGTCGCTGTTCGTGGTTCCCCCGCTAAGAGATATTGTCCACATGAGAAGGCGAGACGAGCATGCCGGATCCGTGCGTCAGCAAACAGATCCCCACACCGTCTTGGGTCATTCATGAAATCCACAAAGATGCGTCTTGTACAGAGTCGGCCATGGTCATGCTTATTGGTTTGCTTAGCATCATAAGGGTTCCATGTGTTCAGATAAAAATAGATATCCTGCCAACTTGAATGCTGCATCGACTCCGGTTGTAACACGTTCAAGGCTGCCACATTTCGAGCTTTCAACAGCCAAAGCTTGTGGGTCTCGTCGGGCCACATGTTGCCGAATATGATCAGCACTCGCTGGATGAATTGGATATTGCCCGGGGATTGCAAAGAAAGATGAACAGAAAATATGAAGTCGGTGAGAGCAGTCATTTGCCGAATGATGGCCTCAGGCGAAGGGACAAGAACCTAACAAAATTATTAATAATTGTTGAATATCCTTGGATTGCAACCACCTGTAGCCCCAGCAGTAATTTCTCGATGGCACATAGTAATCTGTGCTTGTCTACTATATCCCAAGTATTTGATGCATGGATGAATGGAGCCCACGTGTTCGGATTGATATCCGTTAGGGCGTTCACCGCTGTTTTCTTGGCGAGAAATTGGGCTTTGTCTTGGATCGAATGAAAGTGGAAATAGAGGCTATCAAGGAGGTACAGTTTGGCCGACCTTCTGAAATGAAATGTGAGACGGGAATGACCCATGAAATATAGAAGCAGGGCACACCGGATTGCCTGGGATGTTGTATTCGACCAAGTGGTGACACGTTTCCAAGATGCGAGAGCCACATCTGCATGAGTATCAATAAAAAATACACCAGAGCGGTCCTCACTGAAGACAAAATCTGCGAGGGAAGCATGGAGGGACCTGATCTGTATTTCCCCCGCCTCAACCACAATCGCACCAAGGGATACCTTCCCAGGCTTCGTTTGCTCGAAGGAAAGAAGTGAGTGCAGTCCCCGCAAGGCAAGCATGACTTCCCCACGTCGGAGGTCAAGAAGCAGTTCGATCATAGATGCGGTTACCCCAGAGGAAAGTGTATTCACGGGTAAGAGGACGCAAGCAAGGATGCGCTTCAGAATGACTGGCTTTGGGCTTATGGATAGAATCTGGATGTATAGCTTGTCGAGCTCAGCAAAAGCAGTTGTGGGCGATGACAGTGATGGATGCAACACATTGTCCAGCCGACCGAGGGGTGAGAAGTATTCCTCTTCGACGAACCGAAGAACTACAGATGCGTAGATGAAGTACCCACCAGATTTTGTGACGAGGTCGTTGACGATGCGATCTTGGGGCCAGGGCTTTTCAACGTGCCTCATAATGTCCGAATGACATTCTGCGTCGTGGATCTTGTCGAAGCCGGCACGGAGGAATGAGAATATATCTACATGTGCCTGGTGATCGCCAAGAAGCGAAACTACCTTGAGTTCATGGATATTGACGTCTTTGAAGAAGTGGAGGATGTGTGGTTCGGGTCGGCTGACAACTAAGATATACAGGGGAAGGTGATGGGCGCGGATAAGGTCGACAAGGTTGGTTAGGAGTAGGCCTTGGTTGTTATTACCAGTACATTCATCCACGCCATCAATGACGATCAAAAATGGTGGTGTCGACGTCGTTACCTTCGAAACCCTTGATTGAATAGGTTTGACTATCAGACGCTCAACCTGGTCAGGCGTCATAGCCTCGTGTCCAATCAGCGGGTTGTCGTGGACAACCTGTGTTATTCGGTCCCGCAGATCGGGTGCTGAAAGTGCTAAGTGGAATGCAATAGTTGGAAAGACGCGGTTTATGGACCCTCGATGCGCGTTTCCCCGAGAGAAAAAGAAACTTGAGGCTAGGTGACCACGATCTGCACTGGATTCGCATAGTGTTTGGGCAACGGCTGACTTTCCAGCGCCTGCCGGGCCATGAAGCCACGTTACACTTCCGCGGTGACCGGTGGCACCACTCATAACCCACTCCTCAAGGTCTTTGAGGATCGATGGGCGAGTACCGGGATAGCATTTTGGAGGCGGATGTCGTTCTTGCGAGTTGTACGCTGCCCCGGTCGCTGTCACTGGTGATAGTGCTTGAAATACTAGCATAAGAGCAAATCATAAGGTCAGGCCAATACACGTGGAGTGGGCAGGCTCACAGGGGTCCACTTGGTGAATCGATATGTCTCCGCCTGTCTGGTAGCTATACGCGTTTCCCTGAACGTCGGTGAATGAGCCCCCATAGATGTTCGCGATCTGCACTTGAGGCAAAATCGGCATGACGAACTGAGTGGTGTGCGTGAATGTTGTTAATGCTGATGGTTAGGGGTGAGCGTCAGCGATTGAACATCGAAGGAATAAGTTTTGGCCTACAGTGCCTGCAATCTTCACGTGCGCTTCCAGAATAGGTCTTGCGGCGCTTATCTGAATGTTACAGGAACAGGGATAGGTAGGTGCTAGTTGCAAAACTCCCTGGTATCATCGAAACTTAGAGTGCAGATGTCCATTTGAGGCGAAATACTTGTTTCGGCTCCAAGTCACGACTGCACTTGATGCTAGAGATGGTCTGCCTAGACAAACCTGAATGTAATATAGAGTGCCAGAAACAACGTGCATGCTTTACATAGTGAGAAGCGCTCTTACGATTTTTGTAGTGACCTTTCGAATGCAAAAGAAAGTGAATATCAGGCATATAAGTCGTTGGGCCGTTCATGCGATGCGCCATACCAGCAACCACGCGGCAGGTCTTTGCAGTCATCCACAATCGATGCGGGCCGCTTGGTTGGGGTGTTTCCATCCTGCTCAGGGCGAGGTCTGTAGCGGGCAGTTTCGCGCCCCGAAATAGAGGTGTATTCGGCTTGATGACCAACTGATCGACCTAGGCCTGAGTCGCGTACAGAGCCAGTCTATCAGCAAGCGCACTGTAACCGTCCATGATGAGCTCCGGATGGGCCGCGAATGCCTATTGGATTTTTCGTTAACGATACAGGAGAGGTTCAGTCGGCAGTGTAGATCTGACCGTCTTTACTGCTGACAGATAATTGGCAAAGTTTCTCTAGGGCGATAAAGTTTTTGATTGGCCATACCTAGAAAATGGGGAGAGTTGATTTTAGTTTCTTTACCTGAGGATTCAGTCGGTCCAGTCGGCAGTGACCCTTTATTTAGCCCAAGAGCACGAGAATGTCGTAAAATGAAATCGCAGGGTAGCCCGCGCTCATAGCCAGTCGTGATTCGCGGACTCAAAAACCTGGAGATGACCTGAAGAAACTGAGGCACGTCGGACAATGTGGGTGAGTTTCAACTTGGAAGACAAACGGTGAACCTCGGGAGGAACCCTCCGTTCCTAACATGAACACGCATCAGTCGGCCCGCGCAAATTGTATGGAAAGCCAGAGCGACAAGCTGCCAAGAATAAGTCGGCATTGCAGATGCCGACGCACAAAGTTTTTTGCGGGATGTGGACCCCAAGCACCTTGAGGCAAAATCTATAAAACACCACTCTATCATACATGATATGTCATATGAGTAGAAATTAGAATGCCAACTCCAGCTGGCCTGAGGAGCGTTAAGACTTGATATGATTTGGGCAAGTGTCGAGCGACCCATGCACGTGACCGTCCGTGACATGATTGCAGCCCAGACTTGGCAGTGGTAGACCGTGGCCTATGTCCCTAGCGCTGCTAAATGAATGAAAGCAGTATGGTAGAACCGAATGATACATGCCTAAGGGTACATACTGCATTCTCAAACCATAACTAATTTGTGTTGTCATGTCGTTGTACCCACCTGTGGTTGGCGTGACTTCGCGAACCCACACTCTGATGACATCAGATAGGGTTCGCGAACATGCCTCTAACTCAGAGGGATGTTTCACGAGTCCAGAGTCGATCAGTCTAAGTCGATCCCATCAAACGCCCGACGTTTGACAGGACCTGTCCCAAAATTCCAACCCTAACCTCGACGTGCTGGCCACTTTGCAAATTCTTGCGGCGCCGGCGCCGTCGTGCACTTCACTATCACTATCACTATCACAGACTTCGACGGTGCGTTAGAAAACGTAGTGTATGATCGTCGCTCACTCAATTAATTTATCTAGATTCCGACGGATACAAAATGAGCGCAAGTCAGGTAGGGCGCCTACAATGGAGTCCTCTGGCAACACAGGCCCCTTCAACGCGTGCGTCGCCTTCCAGGAAGCCAGCACGGAGCTCGTCATCTACAGCCCGCTTGTAGGACAAATCGTAACGGTTGCGTGGTAAGTCGGGCCTTCGTTTATTGTCTCTCGAACATAACTGATAATAATATTGACGCGCGCAGGCCTCTCTATCAAAACAAGAGGATCGTTCCAGCAGGTATCAAGTCCTGGCTCCGCAATCGGGGCCTCCACTGGCCTTGCTTTTGCCCTCTCATCTCGGGGAAGTCAGTCTCCGCGCGGATCGTCGAGTCGCAGCAGGGCGAAGTCTATGTGTTTTGCAACGAATATCCTTCGAGCTGCGGGTTTTTTCGTGAGTTATACATTTATTATTTCATGATGCGGCTGCCGTTAACGCTCGACTCAACGACTACAGTTAACCTCACGGCGATACACCATGGTGCGGCTGTAGAGGCCGAGTACGACCTCCCTACGCTCGGTAAGCCTTTTTTTCAATGCACGTCTTCTCGACCTTACAGCCGCACCAGCTTCTGGACGTAAACCTCCGATGCTCGAGCTCCAGATGACGTTCAACCTGAACAGCGCGGACGACGCCGAGCCAGGCCCTTATTTCGAGGGCTATTGCGGCGAACACAGCAGCGACCACCCCGAGGTGGAACAGCTTAGCGGGGGAGAATTCGTATTCGACCTAGGTACGTATCATCTACTTACTATGCGCTCAATTTGCGAAACTAATCCGTCTTCAAGCCCCAAATCGTCAGACTACCCCGCGCCAGCTCGCCACGATTAACCCGCGCCGTGAGTTCGCGAAATATTGGATCCATTAACAGATGCTCAAGTGTACATTAGGAAACTTTCATCACGCACGCCTTGTGCCGCGAACGGCCTCGCTTCCTCACCACCACGCTGGCCACCCCTACGAACGAATCAAGAAACGGCCATCCATGCCCTCGCTTCCGCCATCCATGCCCATGCTTCCGCCCGCCGCATCGTTGCCTCCGCCCACCGCACCCTTGCTTCTGCCCGCCCTGCCCTCCCTCTCGTCGCCGCCACTGTCCTGCAACATTCCATTTACGTTCTCCTCGTCCTCGCTTCGCGCCGACTCCCTCTTGCTATACAATTCCCGCCGCGCTTCCGCATCCAGCTCCTCAACGCGTTCCTCGACCTGTAGCAGCATCTTGGCCCCCTCCCACCCCAATCGCAGCGCATCCACGCATTCGGCGCCCGAATACAGCATCAACCCTCGTAACGAAAGCTTTGTAGACTGGCGCGTTCGAGCGCTGGACGTTTTCGACCGCCTTCGCGTAGGGGAGGGCGTTCGGCCCCGAGAGTGGGAGGGATTGGTTGAGCAGTGCACCAAGTGCATGGAGATGTTCGCCCCAGGGCCCCTCAAAGGCCATATTCCAGACTGCGACGGGTCTATTGTTCTGTAACTTTGCACACGCACTCATCCATGCACGTATTAGCCGCCCGTCTTTAGTATATGTAGAAATAACGCCCTGGACGTTTTGTTGTAGAGACTTATAGAAGATTTTTTATCACACCTTATGATACTGAGCCCTGACATTGTCCGACAAATGGGGACATGATCACGTACGTACACGTTTTACGTTTGTTTAAACCACCATGCCACTGATCTGATCTCAACCTTAACATCCTTTTCCTGTCCCTTCTGCAGGCCGCCCCAAGGTACTCTCTTCCAAGGTGCGCCCCTTCGTATGTTTTGGGGAAGGTGGACGCGTTTGGTCTGGCGCAGAGATCGCTCCTCGGTCACGCCGCGCGAACCAAACGCGTCCACCTTCCCTCGAACATAGGCTCCCTTTCTTGAAGATGAACGAAGCCTAACAGAAATATTTCCACCCAGGCAACTTGTATACAATGGATTCCGACTTTTCCACGGTAGGTTGTTCCTTCCTAGTAAATGTGGCGTCGCTAAGAACAAAGGACCAGGATCCTTTGGGCCTCGAATTCAAATTCTACAAGGTTCCCGAACTCGACCTATCCGTGCTGCTCGACGCAGCTCTGCAGAGAGAGACGGACGTGGTGCATGGTGGCGCAAACGGTGCCTCTGCACAGGAGACAGGTACGAGCCCCTGCCTTCACGCGTCCCTACCTCCCTTGACGCGTCAAAAACTCTGCAGCAAATTCCCCTTCGACCCAGCATCTGGTCGGGGACACGCCTTCAGCCTCAAACGCGTCGCCTCCAGTCACCTCTCCTCCTATTGCCGCGTCACGTCGCGTCGCCTCTCCTCCCATCGACGCGTCAGCCCAGTCCGACCTTCACGGCGCCGCGCGTCACAGGATGGCTCGCAAAATGAAACGCCAGCACAAACGGCTGATGATCGACACGCGCCTTCGCGAGGCGCGGTTGAATCTTTCGAACATCGAACGCGCCAACAACTGCGCCGTATCGATCGACCACAGCGACGCAAGGCATTCGAAGCCAGGTTGGATCGGACTTCGCGCTCCCACCAACGACCTCGGCGACGTCGAATATCTTTTGAAATCGGGGTACAAGCTGGTTAGGTACGAAAAGTATGTATTTTTCTCTTCTCTCCTTTTGTTTTGAACTCATCCATGCATAAGGAGGTCATGCGCGTTTTTAGACAAGGCCAATAGAGTGTTTTCCATCTTCATCGACCGCCCGACTGGGATGGTAGGGGTGAACGAGGAGCTGTGCACCGCCATGGCCCACGCCCAGGAGAAGCTCCAGTTCGGCAAGTCTACAAATGCGAAGGATTCGTCGACCAAGGCCAAGCCTCCCCGGCGTGGAGATTTCCCCAGCATCTCCGTCGGAATATCCTATGGCAGTGGACAGCTGGTAAGGTCATAGATTCACGATAAACCTATCATACATCTCACGCTAAAATCAAGGAGCCTGGAAATCTCGCCCACAGCGCGAGCAATCAAGATGCTCTCGACGTACTTTTGGGAACCCCTGCCGTGAAACGTACGGCAGCGTTTCAGGACAGTAAGTTCGATCTTTACAAAATCAACATACTCTCTTTTCTGAAGCACTTCCTAGAATGCTATCGCGCCTGGATGCCACGTCTTCATGAGGCTTCCGAGAATGTCCTTTCCCAGCTGCTCAAGTGGAAACCCAGCCTCCGCCGCAACTTCACGAAAAGCGCTTACTGCTGCGCAACGTTCAACTTCGGACCACATGTCGTCTGCAAGGCTCACTGCGACCATTTGAACTGGGCACCTGGCGGGTGCATCATTACATCAGGAGGTCAGTTCGACTACGTTCGTGGCGGACACATTGTTCTCGTCGAGGCAAAACTCGTCATCCAGTTTCCGCCAGGCTGCAGCATCCTCGTACCATCGGCCTGCATCACGCACGGCAATACTCCCGTTCTCGAATCCGAAAACCGCATCTCGATGACGCAATACACCGCTGGAGGACTTGTACGGTGGTTGGATTATGGATGCAGGTCAGCAGGGGACTTTGAGAAGCTTGATCGCAGGGGGAAGGAGGCAATGGATGAGCACGGGCATGAACGTTGGAAGGGCGGCATCAGCATGTACGACACTCTGGAAAAGTTGAGGGGTTTCTGGACTTCAAAGTCAGGGAGAGCTGAGTAGAAACACTTCTTGTATTAAGTACATAACAAGTCTATCCGTATTCGTCTACCACATTCCTACGAGCCCCCCATTGCCGCCATCTCCTCAACCGGCATCAAAATAGGAACCTTACCCGTACCTTTGCGGAGTAAATCCTTTCCACCCCCAACAATCTTAGTGTACGCGTCCCTTGCCTTTCCCAACGCCGTTCGAGATTTCGCGAGGCTCTGTGTTAGGTCTGCATATCGTTGAGGCTCAACCCTCGTATCAGTCGTCGAGAGCGCCTCTGTGTATCGAACGACCTCCGCTTCGTGTTTCGAAACTTTGAGTGATGCTTTACGGATTTTACTGTTGTGATTGTCGATTTTCGAATCTTGACCAACGAGCGTGTGATGATGAGCGGTAACTAGCTGCGTCTTTAGCATGGTTCATGATAATAAAAGACATATATACATTTGCGCTTCACGCCCCTTGTTGCGCGTTCCGTAGGGTGGCCTGATTGATACGATGGTCGAATTCCAGTGCTCTCGAAATCCTGGACCCCACGTAGCATCAGATGCAAAGGCGCCATATGAATTGGACTATTTTAACATACCTGAAGCGCCTTCATGCTTAAAGCATCAAACCACTGTCCGGTTTTGACGGCGCCTAACAGAGAGAATCCGACGCCTTCGCGGTTGACGTTGGCGTGAACGCTTTCGACGAGGTTCGTGGTCGAGTCGCCTGAGATCCATACAGCCTTCGGGATATGGCTTCTCTCCCAGCATATCGCTTCGAACGCGAATTTGCTCGTGACCTTGTTTTGAACCCAATCTTTGGTCAAGTTCCGCACGTTAAGCCTGAAGAAAATACACGGGAATTTGAAGATTTAACTTACCTATTGCTGGTTTTCCTCCGAGCGTCTGAATTTTATTGAGCGTGTTTTCCCAGTCGTTATGTGACATACACCACAGGCCGCGCATGAGATTTCTGACGTCTTCGGTTACGCTGCAGCCGCGGATATTTCGCATGAAGTGTACGTAGCAGAGGCGGAAAACCCGATGCAGGTGTTCATATGGCGACAGGTCCTTCAAAAGGCGGTGAGGTTCGTGTAGATCGTACTTGGTAGGATACTGCTCAGCAATCTTTTGTAGATATAAACCTAGGCCTGATGAGGGAAACAGGATTGAGAAAAAGACATAGATAGATGCGGAGGGTCTGACCTTTTGCCTGACCGGCATGTTGATCCGCACCCCATTGCAAAAGCAGTCCATTCGTTTCGTCCAGTGAGGACGCATGGATATGTCGCCAGCGAAGGTTACGGCCAGTGTCGATTTTCACGATGTCATCGAGTGCTTCAAAAAGCAGCTGGTGCGCAGCTGCGGTTTGACGCGTAACAAAGATACGGCAGAATACCACACCTACCATTCATGAGCCTGGAAGATGCGTGAGGGACTCGGAAATTTGACTCACTCATGTTTCTAATGCGATCGAAACAGGCCAGCTCGAATTCGTAGAATCCGACTACCCGTTTGAAGCCGATATCACTCTGTACGTATTGCGCATCCTGGAGTCGCTGGCTCGCTTCCTTGGTCATGCATATAACAAATCGGACATCTTGGCTGTCTCCCGAAACCTGATGGTCGTCCTCCTCGTGAACGGCCATAGTGTCACCCTCGATGGCGAAGGCCTTGCGAATATAGTGGTCTTCTGGTCGGAGCGTTTCGTCCTGCACCCTCTTCAGGTGTAGGAGTCCTGTTGATGTTGGAATTGTAAATATGATTGAGAATTAATTATGATGGAAGCAAGGATACCTTCCCAACCCGTTCCATAAGGAAAGTTCTTGCTAATGGCTTGGTCAATGTATACCTTGACGTGTTCGCGATTTGACAGGGAGATGTGAAGGTCGCTCAGCAAAGGCGAAGGAATTGAGGGGAATCGCGCGGTGAGGTACGCACGTACAACTGGATGGCGGAGGAATCGCCGCGTCGTGAGATCTGCAAGACTCCCACCGAGCTTGTCCAGCAACGCCATGATCTCAGCGCGAATGACGGGGGGCGTTTTCTGTGGTAGTGGGACAGGATGAGGGTGCGATCCCACAGCGACGAGTAAAATAAATGGGCAGTTGTTTCGAAAATCTGCGAGTGGCTCATAGATTCGAAACTTGACTTGGCATGGCAAGTGGACCATCTCTGGCTGCACGAGGCTTCCATTTTCGAGGCGATGGTCAAATGCTGTCCCGAAAACGAAAACGGCTCGTTAGTATGGTTTAACAAATTTTTGGGAGTAACTCACGGCAGCAAACTTTCTGAGCGGAGAAGTTTGTAACCGTCGTGCACGCGCGCAGGGGTCTGACGCCGAGAGCAGACGCAGACTGTTCAATTCTTTCGAGTTCATCCTTATCCTTGTCGAAGTATGCCTTGATGTAATCGAAATCGAATCGCGTCTCGTCGATGTGCTGTATGTAGTGATCACGATTGATTTTTTTGTTATAATGCTCGCACCTATCAAAGCTCGGTTTCAGCGCGATAAAATCTATCAGAAATTAGTAACTTACTTGATGTACATACTCAGTTCATCGTAACGAAGAACTAGGCGCCCCTCGCATCTACTCTCGATGCTGATATACCCGCGTTGCGCCCTCGAGGCCAGCTCGCGATTGGCCAGTTCTTCTGCTGGTAACTCAGTCTCTTCGCCTCGCGGCGCTCTGCATCCAGTGTTTCGCAACGCAGCTATGAATGCAGCTGTGTTCCTAAAGACCTCGCTCTGCGGCGACAGAGCCGCTACGCGCTGGCTGCGATCTGATAAAAGACGCAGCCTGACGTCCTCCCGGCTCGCAGACGTATGCGGCGCCGAAAGGTTCTTGATATCTGCCTTGGGGCAAGCTTTCGATCCCTGGCCTACCGGAAATCATAACGTTGGGAAAACAGGGATTTATTTGATAAATACAGGTGTACATACATGTGAAATGGCTCTCCGTGCAAGGAACTAACACGCCCGCGCCGTCCTTGAGTAAGGGGTTCGATACCTCGCGTCCATTCTGCGTGCGACCAGAGGGAAAGCCCATGGAATACGCCATCTCGTACGCCGGATTGTGCCAGCTGTCGGGGTCACGACGGAAAAGGTGTCCGATAGGCTCGGGTGAGCCGGTTTCAGGGTATTCAACGTACGCGTGGACGTCGTTATAGGTGTAGAGCATAGACAGCGTCGTCTGGCGATTGAGCTTCACGTTACGAGTAACTGTGGGGGTGATGGTCGAAGGGAACGAAGAAGTCGCGAAGTGCTCCCCAGATAAGCGAGGTGAAGGAAATCGCAGCAGCCTAGGAGGAGACTGTGGCGCATCCGAAGTCGACGAGGAGGGTCCGCGGCAGGTAGGGGGAATATTCCGAGCCCTGAGATGGTCAAGCAATTTCGAAAGTGAACTCGCAAATTCGCCGGGAACCAGAACAGGCGCGGAGAGGTCGACCAAGGTGCTGAGCTCGTAGATGTTGGCGGCAATGTCGACTTCGCTCTCGGAATTCAGCAGCGCGTCAATAGATATACGCGATGCCATGGTTTGCTGCAAAAAACGCGTCGTAACTGTGCGCGCAGCGCGATAGCCACTCACCAGTGATACGCGCGAAGGACATCTGTGAAGAACTCGCAAGGTACAGTACTATCAATTTAGATACTAGAATTACCACTTACATTCTAGTAGCTTAGTGTATCACACTTAATTGAAAGCACCAAGTCACTGAACCGAGCGCCGAGGGACGAAAAACAGCAAAGACATTCTCATTTGAGCCATGTAGCGCCCGTGATAATGTCATTCGAAGTCTACGAAGCAAATATGTGAGGATCTGCAGGGGCACGCACGGAGCAGTCACCCGTCGGCGTGCCCGACGCCATCAGGATTCTTGCTATTTTTTTCTGGAGATTGTTTGGCGACGTGTGGCTAACGCGTTTCGGAAAAATCCCGGCTGTCTTATTTGGGCACCAGATGGGATCGACTTAGACTGATCGACCCTTCCCTCATGTTTCACGAACATCACCTCTGATCAGAAGGCGATATTCGCGAATAATGCTCTGGTTTAGAAGGCTGCTACAGTTTCTCACACACCCAGTCCCGCCTATATACCCCGATTTGGACAGGCCCTCCTCTTACCTTCGAGCTCACTGTTCAGACCGGCGGCGGCGCCACTTCCTCATTTGGGCAAACTCCATTTAGACATTCACGCTTCAGACGTCGTATGGGCACACCCGAAATCCCCTCCCGCCTTGATAGATACTGGAATCAAGAGATAGATGCACGGTAGAAATTATATATATTAGTTATATCTACAGCTATAGTGTGTAAGGTCTAAGCTTCCCCATCAGCCTTATCGGCAGTCTCGACGTCTTCTGGTAAAATTGAACCGTACCCCGCCCAACGATGCCGTGCGTGAGCAGCACGACGCCGCATGGGCTGCCTGCTCGTGTGCATCGGCATCCCTCCCCTCAACCGTGGCCGCCGAACCCTCCGAACCCTCATCGATCCGCCCCAGCCTTGCCCTTACAACCCGATGACGACCACTAGCAAGGGGGATTGGTCCAGGCTGAAGACTAACTGCAACATCCACTGG
This sequence comes from Lyophyllum atratum, assembly GCA_014905825.1. NCBI lineage: Eukaryota > Fungi > Basidiomycota > Agaricomycetes > Agaricales > Lyophyllaceae > Lyophyllum > Lyophyllum atratum. The sequence goes on along the minus strand of JACGCN010000026.1, from coordinate 470,216 downwards.
AATAAAGGAAGATGGGAGGTTAGTGATCTTCTTCAAAGTGTAACGAGGACTGACCGACCTACAAAATTCTGGGCTCGATTCGGGCGAGCGTGGAGAGGTGGGGTGGATGGTAGTGGATGAATGAGGGTTACGTGGCAACTCGAATTGGCGTTCCGGTCGTTGCCGAGTTGATTTCACACGCCTCCTCAAGGTCGCAAACAACGACGACGAAGCTTGTAATACTTCGTTGACTATACCTGGTGGGGACTAAGACATAAAAATGGGCTGAACAATAGATTCTCCACCTACTATGTAATTTAACTGAAGGGATCTCTCCGAGTATTCCATAAAACTTGTGTTTTACTCCACATGTTTCCGACTATTTCCTACCTAGTGCGGACTCTAGAGTACAAATACATATGAGATCTCCAAGTCTGTTGATGGTTGTGTTCCACTTGTGTGTACTACCAATGTGCTTGATAGGTTCCATTATTAGACTTGCTATATCCCATAATTTTTGCAGACGGTGTTCAAATATAATGAGACTGTATTTTGATTCCTGAAGCTTTCCGACGGGTTTTCTGCGGCCCGCCATATTCTACAAGATACTCGGGGCGGATGTGTCACACCTGTTTGCCACCTGTGTCCTACCGTGTGCCACCTCTTTCCTACCATGCATTCAATACATCGAGCGTTGCACTTGCCATCGAAGGCCACCCCAAATGCGGAGGAACGGGAGGAGGAGAAAATGAGGTCGAAACACCGAAATAAGCGATGACCGAAAAAGGAATTTTTTGATCGCTGTATCGGACGACGAGCGGAGCTTATTGAGTGGCGGTGCACGTGGAGGGCGCGATGCGGCTGACAGGAGCGACCGAAATGTCGTGGGGAAGAAGGGTTCGCGAACCCGCCCTCTAACGTTGTTGTTGTGACCAGAGGCACATTCGCGAACCCTGTCTGATCTCATCAGAAGATGGGTTCACGAATTATTGGTTACATAGCCTGTTGTACCTCAACTCAAGTCAGTGTGAGTCAGTGTGTCATGTCGTCACAGGGCGTGATCATTGACTTGCATTTTCAAATTCACTCGCATTTCAGGTTAGGGAGGATATTAGACATGCTCTGTACATACATTATAGTGTGTATTATAGTGTATTATATGAGGCAGCCTTACCAGGAATCTACTGAATTGGAATCTACTGCTAAATCAGCGCTTCTGAGGATGCTAGTAGAGCTCATCATTACTCACAGGATCGTGTTTTGTTCCTGTTGGCAGAGGCTGGTTTGGTGTAAGTGCGTCTTCCTCTTCCTCTTCGACTCCAGGTACATCGCCTTCATCTTCGTCTCCGGATGCATCGTCGTCAGGCAGCTCAGCCATTGGTAGATCGAACCATTCGCAGAACCTGTTGCAACTGTGCTGGACCGGAAACAATTTGAAGATCTTCCCGATGTTTCCACCTCCAAATAAGTCGTCGCCCAGAGATCTAACCGAAAAAGACATTCAGCACGGAGGTTGTTCAGAGCGAATTCATGTGCTCACGGATGGGTCATGATCTGAGGATCAGTTAACACTGTAGACAGACCTGTAATAATATCGCTTTCAGCCTGGTAACGGACCCATAAATTATTGACGACTTGCCTTGAAAATCGGAGATAAATGCGAGTCCCTCGGTAAGCATGAATTGTATGTGCTGGATGAAGCAACAGTATTCAGCGATATCATAATTAGCTTCGTGGGGTTCGGTCAAGGGCTTGGCTTTGCCATTGTGAACATATTTTTGGAAACTCTTGCGGTTTGCAGGGAGAAGCTCCTCCAGCAGATAGGCAGCACGATTTGTCGATACTGAGACAGCCTTCGGATCGATGTCCCGAAGACTGATTGCGATGCCCGCCTGTACGAAGCGAAGGTATGGAATTTTGAAAGGAGCTGTGTCCGGCAGGCGGCTCTTAACTAGCTTTTCGACATGCGCCTGCGCGGAATCCAACAGGGATGTAGCCCAGCAAAGCAAATTGGCCTCGTTCATGACCGCATCCACTTCTTCAGAAAATGCGAACCGCAGAATAGGGCGTTTGGCTTCGTCTTTTCCCAGATCGCTTTTACGATGAAAGTAGGGTCGCTTTAAGGCGACAGGAGTAGGGGTTGATTCCGTGGATGTGTCACACTTGCTGCCCAATCCTTCCGGAGGAGAAGCTGACAAGAAGGCTAGTGTTGCTGTCTGAGCGGTTTTGAAGGTACCTCTTCCGAGTAGCGGCTTCTTGAGATCGTAGGATAAATGGCCTAGAAGGTGGTCACTATGGATAGAGAGTTTTGTTAGAAGTGTGACTTGGCACAGGCCGCTTCAAGTATGACGCACCGAGGACTGCCGACCCGCATGCTCGGTAATCATACCGATCATGTTACTAAAATTAGAGTTCCGTCTTCTCGATCCCGAGGATCGAGATAATTTTCCTATGCATTCGTTTTCATTTACTTACCAACCACTTACAATTTTAGTTACAATTTTCATAGAAAATTTACTTATAGAAAACTATATAAACTGTACGTCGAGTACAGGAATATCACTCGTTTTACCACACAACGTGCCTACCCCCTACAAACTCTAACAGGTTATCGGGCCCCCGCTTGCGCTAAAGCACTTACAAGGCACATACACAACGACCACACATTTAACTTACACCAAAGACACATTAAACACCACACCAACCTCGACTCGACACGAAATACAACATGTCTAAAGATAGCAACAACCCCCCTATCTGGTCAGACGAGCACAAATTTGACGGAACGAACTTTGTGGGCTTTAAGGCACGTATCCTCGTCACTACAAAACTTCGTGGCGCACTCGGATACCTTGAAGGGAAAATCCCGCAACCCACTCCACTCCCAGCCGGCGCACTGCCGCCTGAAGCAACCGAATGGGAGTCGACCTCCCCATCCGTCAACGAATGGAACAAGAGGGACGCATGGGTCCTTGCCCTCATTACCTACAACAGCAAAAATCCCATGGGGTACGGTATTAAAATGGACGGTACGGGCGCAGACACATGGAAATCACTTACCACTACATATGGTCAGACTGATGAGAATGCCGCCGCCCTTGCCGAATGCCGCCGCCCTTGCCGAACGCACACTTCGTAACACAAAACTCCCGGACAACGGGGACTTCGTCGAACACATCACCCTCCTTCGCACCAGATGGATGACAGCGGTCGACAAAGGAGCAAAGATAGATGATAAAGGTTTCCAGGCAATAGTATTGGGATCACTGCCGAAGGACTGGAATATCATCGTATCCATCCTATACTCCGCTAAAACATCGGCTGAAGCAATAGCTACGTTAACCCTACACTGGGAGCGAATTAAAGAGCAAAACCCACAGACAGGACCATCCACGACCGCTCTCCAGGTTAAAACACCCAATAAATCAAACCAATCCAACCTCAAATGCGTTAACACCAACTGCGGTCGAACCGGCCACACCATAGACAATTGTTACTGGCCTGGAGGTGGAAAGGAGGGTCAGTTCCCCGCACACTTTCGTAACAAGGGACGTACCCAGGCGGGGAATACACCAGAGGCGAAGAAGCCGGCAGCAACAGCGAATGTCGCAGACGCCACACCATCAAACGGAAACGCCACTAACAACTCCTCCCGCGTCACCTACGCCCTGATGGCCAGCACCGACGACCTAACACTCCCTGCCTTTAATCTCCCGCCAACTGAACCACAGTTCATTCCGTCCGCGGTAGTCGAGGGACATGAAGACGCAGTCGAAACCTACTTCACCGACATGAATAGAACAAAACTCATGGTGGCTTCAAAACGCTATCTCACCTACGCCGACTCCGGAGCAAGCGACCACTGCTTCGTCGAGCGAGCAGACTTTACCGACTATGAAGAATTCGATCCACCAAAGAACAACTGATGAACACTGACCGATAATGCGAACTTCCCCGTATTGTAAGCTTTCTCAACGGGTTCCGGTCCTCACGAACCACCATCTTGCCGAATTGGAATGGGAACTCAGGTGCGAACTCCCGCAACGGTTCGAGGAGGAGATCGAAAACGATGTTGATAATATCGCTAGCCGTCGCATCGGCACCGATATCCCGACCTTCCTTCAACTCTAGTAAAGGCTAGAACGAGGATTAATGGACTAGACCGACAAAGGTGACGAAGATGAACGAGACTCACCTCAGCCTTTTTAGCGCCAGATGCTAAATACATCACTTGAGCAATGATTGGAATCTGGTTGATGATTCCACTCAAAGAAACCCGCTGTTGAGCTTTCCTTGGAATCCGAGCATACCCTGCCCATCTACCCCGCTCCGAGCCCCATTGCTGGTGTGCAGCAGAATACCCAGTGCTTGACAAGGGTTGCTGTACCGCATTAAAATAACCATGAAGATGGCTGGGGTTTGCGACGACCGGATCAGAATACCGAGGCAGTGGAAGAGGAGGTGGCAGCATCGGTGTCACTCTACCCACCGCTGAGTGAACACCTGACAGTATAGTGTGTATCAATCAGTACTTAGTTAATGCTTAGACTTAACCCGCACGTACCTTTCCGCTGGGATTCATTCACCCTGTCTCTTATTTCAGTGAAATCAACCGCACCCTTTCTCGAATCATCCTGTACTTTTGGCACGAATGTGGCAGGCACTAGATGACAGCATTAGATACAGTTTTGAGCTTTGAGCAGAGCGAATCAACACATACATTTACGGATTGTCATGCTGAGGTTGCGACTACTGCGGTAATGCTGATAGCATGCTGCACAGACGTACCACCCACTCTGATTAGGGTCTTGACTTGCAATATAGTGTCTAGGTTCCCCTATATTGATGCGAGCGTCGCAGGACTGGCGGTCACAATTGTAGACTCGTTTGGCCAGAATATCCTCGGTAAACTGACTGGCCAGCTCTTCACGCTGAGACATGGTTGCCAGGAGGAAGAAGCACGGCCGATGGGTGGTGCAAATTGCATTGTTTATTGAGTGGATGATATTTGCGCCAGAGCGCCATTTCTTATCTCCTGCCCCTAATGTTTCGGCGAGATTTGTTCCTTGATCGACGATCATGATCGTGCACTCCTAACCCTATTTTTTGGGTACCATTTTAGAACCCCATTGCTCGCTCTCCCAAACCCCATTGCTCATTACTCACTCGGACATTCAGGCATGGCACATAACAACCAGCACAAACCCTTGCGTAGGAAAATGCCCTTTCCTGTCTTATCTGTCACCTAATCCGGATATTTCAGCACCTTTGGACGATCTAAAGCCACATATCTTGCGGTACTGGGCAATGCGCAAGACCGACAAGGAGATTCTGACACTGCTGAAGGAAAAACATTTTGATACCAATGTCTATGGGCTTGGGTAGGTTGCTTCAGGCTCTATTAGCATTCTGATAACCCTAACAAGTTCATAGTATAGTGTCATTTAGGCGGCTGCGGCGCGATAGACTGGGGCTAGAGCGAACTCGTCAGCAAAAACACACCTTGCAATCGATTCGTGAACCGATGCTCTCCTTGCGTCACCAATATCCCAAAGCTGGTGCGATAGATATGAAAGGCTTATTGTTCCATGAAAAGGGAATGTCGGTGTCCAGGTCAGTCTGTCAACCATATACTTTGCTCGATTTCGTGCGTGATGATAGGGCAATTGCAGGCATCTGATAAACCAATACTTCAAAACTTACGAGCATGGGCTTCTGAGAGAGCGCAAGGCCTGTCGCCTGAAGCGCCGCCGTTTCTGGGCTGCTGGAGTCAACGATATTCTGGCAGTTGACCAGCATGACAAGTGGATGAGATTCGGACTTCGACTGCACACTGGGATCGATCCTTTCGCTGGGCGGATCCATTGGTTAAAAGTTTGGTGGACGAACAGCAACCCCAAACTAATTGGAGGCTACTACTTGGATTTTATCAACGAGACTGGACGTGAGTTAATTTCTATGCGTCTCTGTATCAAGTATTATCATGGGCCATGGCAGCTAACCGATTTTCTGTATAGATATGCCCTTAGTCACGCAGAGCGACCCAGGGTCCGAGAACTATGGCATTGCAAATATAACGACCGGACTTCGACATTGGCACGATCCTAACCTTCAAGGGACTCTACAACATCGATGGATGCGGGAGAAGAAGAATGTTATGCCCGAGATTGCTTGGTCACAGATGCGACGGCGCTTTACTCCCGGATTCGAAGATATACTCGAAGTTGGTGCTCAGAATGAATGGTATGATATTGACCAACCTCTCGATGTGTGAGTATCTGCAGTATTGGAGTTTAAACTTTGTCCACAACTTTTTCATAGGCTGGTATTCCGCTGGGTTTTCATCCCCTGGCTCCAGCAGGAACTCAACGCCTACATGCACCGCATCAACAACTCCAAGAAGCGTTCAGATCGTAACAAAATCCTTCCACATGGTGTTCCCAATGACGTCTATGAGTCGCCAGAGAGGTATGGCTGCCTCGACTTCAAGGTAATTCATGATCTCAAATGAATGATATGTCGATTTCGACTGAAGAACATTTCAGGTGAAAGTAGACCCTGCTGCTGTAGCTCACATGCGAGAACTGTATGCTCCACCCAGTGACCCTGTCTTTGAGCTGGTGCCAGCATCTTTCAACCGGTTTGCAAATGCCTTGTACGAGACGATGCACAGCCCGGTCATTACACGCGATAATGTCTGGCACATATACCTCGAGCTGCATGACCGATTCTCCCACTTGGACGAAGCATTTGCATATCTCGAGCGGTGGCAAGAGGTTTTGCAACCGGAAGGGAATCCTCAGTACGACCTTTTAGAAGGACAGCAGGATCTCATGGGTGGCCCTGACGACGTCGGTGAAAATGGTTCATATTACATGGGAGGTGTCAACAATGGTCATGGACTAGGTACGTGCTTCGAATTCTTTATGACTTGGTTTTCCCTTGAAGTTTCCAATGATCCAGATAATTCTCACCACACCATATTGGACGACATGGATGGCGATGCTGAAGATTTAGTGGTCTCGTTTACTGATGATGAGGAAGAGTTGGCAGTTGAGCATGACCTAGCTGTACGGTTTACAGATAACGAGTACATACCCACAGACGAGAGAGATCAATGGTAGTACATATTCAATGTACAGTCAATTTTGTTCTATGAAACACAGGTGAATCGGTTGTCTACACCTAGGGCAAGACCTCTACATAAAAACACGAGCAAACAATCTTGACCTAGATGCATCGAGCAAAGCAACATCGCGCTGCTAAATGAATGAAAATGGCCAGGTACATTCGAAAGTAGTACTATGGTTGTCCCCTATAACGGTGTGTTTTCTTAACTTATTCATTATCTGCAGTGTCTATGCAAAGGAGGACACGGCAGGTTAGTTTGCATTAATTTGATGTTAGTTTGCATTTATTTGACTGCAACCGCATCGAGCTCATGATGGATGATAACTTCAACAAGATAACTTACACATTTCTAGGGGATATGACAAGGATCCGGAGCAGATGAGTACCACGAAGATTCGCGACCTCGGCCAGCCGGCTCGGCGAGTGTAAGCAGACAATTCATGAAGGTATTGGCCACGAACTCTTCGAGGTAAGGCCCACCTCAATGCCTTGTATGTAACCTCACCAATCTGATAGACATACCTCAGAATTCTCCTATCGATGTGTTTTCCCAGCGTCTCAGCACCAACAGCCTCTGCCCTTCCTCCGAGACATGGCCCTCATCAACCGCTTTGTTGGAGGCCTCGGCATCGTACGCATCGACGGCCTGCTCATTGGCCTCAAGTACCTTGCGATGGAGACCGCGGCCCTCTCCTGGATCACGTTTGGGGAGGTGCTCAATCCGCGCCAGGACAAGGCGTGGTTCAAGAAGGGCGAGGGCGTCGTGGCAGAGAACGACATTTCAACATTTCATCGGGCAGGTCAGCTTTGATGTCGTCGAGTGAGGAATGGGGAGGGGCGCCGCCATCGTAAGACCCCATCTACTTCGCCACACCAGGCTCGAAGGAGTGGATGCTCTCGCTATTGACGATGACGGGAGGGACCCACCCTGTCCTCCACCTTCTCACCTCACACCTCAGACGCTAGCAACATGCCAAAATCTCCCCACATCGCCCACAATCCCTTCGCCCCCGCCCACCCCTACCTTCACGCAAAAACACCACCCCCCGATCCTGCTCGTCCTGGACGTTTATCGGGCGGGATCGGTTTCCATGTCGACTTCGGACTCGAGTGAGGAATGGGAGGTCCCGAGTGAGGAATGGGAGGTCCCCAGCAGCGGTAATCGCCACCCATGTCCATCAACTCTTGCTCTCCTCACCCACGGCTCCTGCTGAAGGGGCGCAGTTGTCTGATTATAACATCGTGCTTGGGGTGCGTCCTTGCAGTTTCTTATCTTGTACTAACACCGCCCACAGATCCAGCAATGCATTGCCTCCGCCTTCTCCCACCCAGCCGCCCACCTCACCACCCTCTTTGTCATCAGCATCCTCACAGTCGCCCTCGGCACCTAGATCACCTAGATCCGCCTCAACTGCTTCTGCACCCTCAGCCAGCTCTTCACCTTCGACCGCATTCACCTCCAACCGATCAAAATTGTCTCCAACCCCTCCACCCAATACAGCGTGTAGCCCTGAAGGCGGCACATCATCTTCGAAGGCCGTCTAGTCTTGTTGATGCAAGCGCAAGCGCGGGCGCGGGCTGCGGGAGGGGTGGTGGAGGTGGCGGGTTAGAAGAGGAGGCGGGGAGGCGGCATTCGTCCGGGGAATAGGACGAGGTCGATGATTATTATTGAAAGTGAGGGTTCAGCAGGAAGTTGGTGCGAGTTGGTGCGAGGCGAGTGCAGGGTCGGGGTCGGTGACAAGCTGGGGTTGAGGCGAGTACAGACCTTCTTCTCCCGGGCTGACATCACAACATTACTGGGAGGAGGGGGAGGAGGATGTGGGGAACGACAAGGCAAGTGACGAGGCAGGTGCAGAAGGGAAAGGGGGGTGCTCGAGTGGGGAATCTGAGGAGTCGATTGAGAGCGACAAGGGGGAAGGAAGACCGTGTCTTTTCAAATTTGACGTAGTCCTAGCTTCATAGGATGTGCAATGACATGAAATAGAACGAGACGTCCCAGAACAGCGAGGTTGGATGATGTCGGAGGAGGTGTGAGAGACGGCTGGTGGCGATGCAAGAAATTCACATTGCAACACGAAGTAAAAAACATTCTACAAGAAGCTCAAGTATCTCTAACCTAGAAATCAATGAATCAATGTCAACGCGTCATCGTAATGGCAACGGTGATGATGGTGGTGATGAAGAGGTTGGCAAGGAAGGTAGTAATAATGGCGATGAAGGTGGGGAGGAGGTAGCGGGCAAGGAAGCTCGTAGCAATGGTGAAGAAGGTGGTGAAGACGAGGTTGGTAATGAAGACTGCGATGGTGAAGGAGGTGGAGACGAGGAGGTTGGCGCGTGGTATGAACGTGCTGAAGCCGAACGTGAAGCGCGAGGGCGAGGGGGCAACGGTGAAGTCAAGATCGACAGTAAGAGGTCTCGGTCCGCAGATCGACGAGGCTTCTTCCGCTTGGGTGCCAGGTCATCATTGACGTTTTCCTTCTCTTCCTTGTCAAGAGGGCGCTTTGTGGCGGTAGCGGCTCCAACTCTAGCGGATGATTTAGAGACTGCAGCTTTGACAGTCTTGAGCGCTGTGCTAGAGAGGCCATCCTTGTGTGAATCCGTCGCTTTCAACTTGGATGTCTCCAGCGAGTATTCCAGTCGCTCATGATAGAAAACGGGCACTCGTGGGTCTCCTTTGCACAACATGACCCTAGAATATTGATGAGCAAAGATAACATGAGATTCTGATATTTTCGAACACCACTCACACGTCTTCGCCACGGCCCTTTATGCGACGCGCGATTCCACAGTAATCGAGCGGCCCAACAGCATAGTTCTTCGTATGCTGTGTTATGTGTGAGAACAGGAGTTTGCTGCGTTCCTCGTTCCCGATGATTTCGACCTTGACCCGTTTGGGCTTCACGGGGACGCTCTTCTTTCTAAAAGGAAGTTAATCTCCACGATAGAGAGTGAAATCAATTAGAGCTTACGTTTTGGGATGCACTGGCGCATATTCAGGATAGTCGGGAGTGTCTGCGGTCGAGTTTTCATAAATAGGAATTACGGACCAGACATTGGTCCTGTTAATGCGGTAAACTGTTGTTGGCTCCCAGTTGGCTCTAAGTTCCTGTGGGCCCTGAAGAAAAAGTCGTTCATACGCAGTCGAATCGAGCCAGGAGTTAGATGTCGCTGAGACTATTCAAATTAAAACATGTCCATAACAATACATGAAGAGACTTACATTCAGGCTTTGTGAAATAACGGGTGAGAGCGTTGTCAGAGGTCAAAGGTAGACCTTCAAGGGCAGCTAGACGTGCCCATGCGTCGTTCCCGAAGATGAGAACTCCCAGATTGAGATCATCGAGCTTGGACAACGCAGCTCGACAAAATTCAGGCTCAAAGACATCGAACGGCATGTCTGAATCACCAGGCCGCCGGCGTGCCTGTATGCCGATGGCAGATGCTGCCAATGCTACGGACGTCTGAAATATTTATTGATTACTCGGAGATTCAGAAAAGTTGAAAAAGAACATACCTTGAAATCCTGAAGCAGGGATTGGAAGCGAGCGCTAAAATGAGAGCGGTCTTTGCCATGAACAAGAAGGCTCTTCGTGTATTCCAAGCGGTCCTTGTTGTTGACAGCAATGACATAGCCCACCATGTACCTTTTGACGAGTTTCCTGACCAAAAAAATTGTCAACATCTGATGAAAGCGATTTAGCACACTTTACCATAGTTTCATCTCATCTCCAAATGCCTCGTATACGAACGTATAATAGTATAATAAGCTGCACAGAGGCGTGCGGTGCGGGAGCCAGAATCAAAAACCTCGGCCTCGGTGAGGCTTGGAGATAAACCTATTGAGTTTCATCTTAGAGGCAATCAGGAATGTTGATCAGTTTGAACATACCCGCTCGGTGCCATATTTCGGCAACAGTATAGACCCCAACACCACAGAAAATCCCCTCTGACCTCATAACTTCCATGGCGTTTCCACTGCGGTTAACCTTCTCGTCACATCTTGACTGCAGCCACTTGGCGAGCTCGTCCAGGAAGCGAGGGAATTCCGATAATACGTTGGCCCCCTGGGCGGGTAGCTTGTCTCGACTGTTCGCCCAGTGCAGCTAAGAAAGTGGAAAGAAGAACATAAATCAAATCTGAGTTCTCGAAATGCAAAACGATGCAGGAAGAAAACAAATGACACACCTGAATCATGTTATCGAGCGTCACGAAAGCCATTATGTACTTTGCAAACTGAAATGCGACGCCGACCTTGAATCCACGGGGCTTGCTAGGGACCTTGGCAATAGATTCATTCCAGTCATCGTTGCTGTAGATTTGGAGGACAGTGTGTGTGAAAAGTTGAACCTGGGTGCTTCGGTCAGAAAGACATTGGGCGATGTCACTATGCTCAAGGTACGCACCTGTAACCAGTACTCGGCGCCAGTGCGGTCGTTGAATTTGAGGATAACATTACGAGGGTGCGGGAAAACTCCGGTGAGCGTGAGCTTGTGCGATGCAATGGGTACAGGGGGAGCTGCACGAGAGGTCGAGTAGTTGGGAGGGTACACAGGTGTTTGTGCACCACATTGCCCCCTAACAATCCTAGTCGAGGAAGCTAATGGATATACATGCCCAGTGATACCAGCAGGAGGTATAGCATCAGGAGAACGAGATGAAATCGTAGCCTGTGCCTTCTGCTCCTTTCCAGTCGCGTCGACTAAAATAGCCTGGAGGATCTTCTCATTCTTTGGTTCGCGTTCATTGAAGTCTTGGGCGATTTTTCCGGACTGGAGGCTCTCTTTGATCTCCGGCATGAAGTCCTGACAGGAAGAAGCTGTGTGAACAAGCAAGAGAGGTGCCCCAGACACGCGTGAAGAAGAAGTCGCGATGCAAACAGTGACTCGACGCGTTGACATGATATCAGGCCATCGTGTGACGTGTGACATTTGAAGTACTTCCTGACAAAATCTGGTCTCAACATCACACATCTTGTTTTTGTTATACTTTAAAGGTCTCAAATAGTCAATACCCATCCCAATATCAATACAGTATGCGCGGTTTTCATTCATTTAGCAGCGCGAAAGAGATATGTGGGCAACACAGTGCCCTCAGGTCAAATTCGGTACATGAGTCACGTGCCGATTACACGAGTCCATGGGGTCTCCATCAAAATATTTCACTCCCAGCATCTCGGCGACCATGAGCCGGCTGTTCTTGGCAGCTTGTCGCTCCGGCTTTCCATAAAATTGAAGCTCCGAGTCAGGCTGCTCAACTACTCCCTCACCCCTGTCCTTCACTCTTCCACCATGCGTGCCGGACCTGGAACGGTTCCGAACGCGGTGGGGTACTCGTGCGCGTTGAACGAAAAATGAAATGTTCTACAGGTAAGCAAACATGCTGATTTCACCTTTTTTGTGTTGTATGCTAAATAACGTTTCGTATAGCGATAACCATGACGAGTCTACTATGTATATGAGGCTCGTCGATTGTTGCCAAAAATCAACTATGAGGTCCGCTGGGGTGATCTCATACCTGATTAGTATCCACATTCGTCAGGGTACTCCCATGTAGTCATAAACGCCTGACATTGTCGTTTTGAAACGACTCTCAAGCTATTCGACGAAGCACGGAGGACTGGAGGAGTTTATTGAAGTACGTCCGATATACTTTGCCTTACTATTGTTATCTACTTGACATCTAAAAATTCTAGTGTAACAGTCCTATTTTGAGGCACTCGAGGCAGCAGCAGCTGCCTTTTTCGCTACTTGGCCTGCTGTCTTCGCGTATTCAACTCTCCACTCGCTACTGCTGTCATCATCTGAATCCAATATGACGTGACGGTTTCAGCAAGCTCCAAAGGGAGTTGGGGATCCTTCAAGTTGACGCGGCTGAAGTCGTCGACAAGGCGCGCACCTTTCTGGTCCAGTGTGTAGCTTCTCAAATGCTTGGTAAATCCTCTCTATTGCTTTATTTCGTGGCACTGTCTTAGCAGCTCCATGATTCCATTTCTGCCATTTATTCAGCTCGCCTGCGAGAAGCTCCAACAATTTCGCCTCGCTCAAGAAGGCCCTCCTGAATTCGATTAAATCACATCCAACGCGATAAAATTGATTCTCCGTGCTTCCACGCGGAGCTTACCCGTCTGCTCTTCCGCAGAATTTGAAGGCTCGCATCGAGCTCAGGAAAACCGACGGTCGATTCGGACCGAGTGTAGCGGAGTATGCGGAGTATGTAACCACGATCGGTCACTCAGTTGTCTCAGGAGCCCAGGACCTCCCAGGACTCAAATTGGCGCTTGCAGCAAATAAACGTTTACCCCAGCTCTCTCCAGCTTCTCCGCAGCCCCCATGTCGATCACAGAATGAAATCACTCAATGCCATCATCCATCGAAGTCTCTTTTCGTAGCCGATAGAGCTCACACATGGTCACGCTCTAAATTTAGGCCGAAATTGGGCTGCATGACCGCGACGCGTCGATAAACCGGATTTGTCGCATCCCAAGCGCCGAAACTAACCATCGCCCTCACTCCAGCCTCAACGCGGTACCGGGCCGGTACTTGGCAGTCGGTGACGTTTAGCTTCTGGCCGTTCCGCTTGGATCAGTTCTGAAAAATGTCCTATAAAGCGTGGAGCAGACTTCTATTCGATTCTTCGCCTCGTGGTCCGCACTATCTCGGACCATGTCAAACTCAAGCAGCGCTAAGGATCCAGCCCACGCCGCCGACTTCGTTCAGGGAGCAGCTGCGCAGCGTAGAGCGGAGCTCTATGATGGTAAAGTTGGCGTCAACGCTTTGTTGAGGAACAAGAAGGCTGTTGCTGTAGCTGCTTTTGCATCGTCAGTACCCCTGCGGCTCGATCCTTTTCTGTTTACTAACGGAATTCCGCAGGATCGGCGGGTTCCTCTACGGGTACCAGCAGGGAGTGCTTGGAGGCACCTTCACCAAACCATCCTTCCAATCAAAGTTCCCAAGGACTACAGAGGCGACCGTCCAGTCCCTCCTTACGGCTATTCTCCAAATCGGCGGTTACGTCGGTTCCCTGACAGCAGGTCTTTTCGGCGAGGTTTATTCTCGGAAACACACGATCTTGTCAGGGGCTCTTTGGGTTATCCTTGGTTCTTTCCTCTGCGCAGGGGCGGAGAGTCTTGATTATTTATATGCAGGGAGATTCTTTACCGGTTTGGGGGTTGGGACGCTGGCTGGTATCGGGTGAGTTTAATAGTCCATCTCGAGATTATGTTTGCGCTTACTTATATGGGTACAGATTCTTGTACAATGCCGAGCTTGCACCCCCTGAAATTCGGGGTCTCCTGGTTGCGATGCAGCAGCTTGGGGTGACGTTCGGAATCATGGTGAGTCGATACCATGATTTCACTTCGACCATCGATGTACTCACGGGTATTTTGTCACTAGGTCGCATACTGGATTGGTTACGGCACTAACTTCATCGGCGGCACAGGGGCGACTCAGAAAGCCCTCGCCTGGCAACTTCCTTGGATCATCCAAGGCATTCCAGCGGTCGTTCTCGCCGTCGGCACGTTCTTCATGCCATATTCTCCGCGTCTGCTTGTCAACAAGGGTCGCGATGCCGAAGCTGTATCTACCCTCTCCTACCTCCGAAATTTACCAGAAGATAATGAATTGATCCAAATTGAATTCTTGGAGATCAAGGCTGAAGCGATCTTCAATCGTCGCGTACTGGAGCAGAGGTATCCACAGCTCGTGAAGGAGGGCAGCAGCATCTGGGTTAGGGAGCTTATGGGATATGCGAACCTCTTTAGATCGAGGGACAGTTTCAAGAGGACTGCTATTGCTGGTATCATCATGTTTTTCCAGCAGTGGACGGGCATTGATTCAAGTGAGTCCTTTTCGATTCTCCTTGCCAAAATTTACGGAGCGAACTGTGATTACAGTCATTTACTACGCGCCTTTCATCTTCGAAAATCTCGGCCTCTCGTCGAACTCGGTATCATTGCTGGCCACTGGCGTAGTCGGCGTGATCATGGTGCTCGCATCGGTGGCCAGCATGGTTTTTATTGATAAGCTTGGAAGGAAGGTTCTATGGATTGCTAGCTGTACGGGTATGGGCCTGTGCATGTTGGTTGTGGGCATCATCACCGCCAGATTCTCGTCGGATTGGCCAGCCCATGCAGCTGGTGGCTGGGCGGCCGTGGTGTTCGTCTGGATATACATCGTGCGTGGCCTCTCCAAATGCTCAAGTGACATCCGTAATGACTAATACATCTGAACATTAGGCGAACTTTGCGTATGGCGCGGGGCCCGTGTCCTGGACCCTAATTTCCGAGATCTTCCCTCTGTCAACGAGGACGAAAGGAACTGCGATCGGCGCAACCTCGAACTGGGCTAATACCATAGTCGTGGCCTATTCCGTTCCTCCGATGATCAAGCATATCGGGTTCGGGACGTACATCCTCTTCGCCTGCGTGAATGTCCTCTCTATCATCTTTGTGTACTTCTTCGTTCCGGAGACGAAGGGGAAGACGTTGGAGGAGATGGATCTGGTTTTCGGCAGTCATACGTCGCAAGAGGAGACCGCGTTGCTGGCGGAGATACAAAAGGAGGTTGGGCTCACGGCGCTTTTACATGGCCAGAGGGAAAGCATGAGCGAGGAGAAGAGTTGTAATGAAAAGTTATGAAAGGACAATGTGGGTGTCGCCGCAGCCGTCTGCATCTGTATATATAAAGTAGAGACAAGTCCAATCGAGGTTCGCTGAACGGTGTGACAAGAGAGTAAGCGAGCATCTGAACGCGAACTTCAACCCGCATCAAACGAAATTGAGGTCGATGTGGCCATAGCTGAGTTCTTGTTAGAATAATCTGAACGGAGAAGACTGAATATTGAGCGCTGAGCGCTTGAGCAGCAATCCTACTACATAGTAGTGGACGCATTAGATGATGGTAATTGAAGAAGCCTTTTGTTTTGGTCGTGTTAGTGTTTGGGTATCTGGGCCTTGTCCCATACCATCATGTCCTCCAGTGTTCTCCCCGTCCTCTAGCTTGCCGGTGCTACTTAAACACGTCTAATTTATACCTAATATCATTCCAATCTTCCCCTGCCTCATACTTATCAAATGGTTCAACCCGAGAAGCGGCTGCTCTGGCACCCGCGAAACGACAACAAGTTCATTGTAGGTGGAGGGTCGCAGATAACTCTATATGAATGGGCTCCAGACCACCCTGGGATCAGACAAGTTACTTCGCAGCATGATTTGCAGCATTTGAAGGTGAGTAATAATGCTATACGATGGCCATTGTGTAACGAAACAACAGTGTTTCGCCTGGTCCCCAGACCCCAGCTTCGACGACCTCATAGCAGTTGGGAACTCGAGCGGAAAGATCGAACTACTACGCTTAGAAGCCTCCAAGACCTCACAGCGGAGCAACGTGCTGTCCAATGGCCAGGGGGTCCCTCTTATGGTCCGCAATTCACGTTCCTGCAACTCGTTGGCGTTTTGCACGGCAGACCCAAACTATCTCGCGTCAGGATTCGACAAAGTACGAGGGGACTGCAGCCTGATAATATGGGACGTCAACACCGCGTCTGCGATGCTCTCCGTGCCCTTGGGTCCATCCACAAGCCACGACAACCTGAAACGTCCCCCGCGTCCGCTCCCTATCATCCCCCAAGCCGATGTCGGCCGAGGCGCCGACAACCGCGTTCTCCAACAACACGCGCCAACCGAAACGGTCTCCACCGTCTGCTTTCTCCCAAAGTCCACCCACCACCTCCTCGCTGGCATATCCCACCGCTGGCTCCGCCTCTTCGATCTCCGCAGCCCCGTACCTTCCACCACCAATGTCGCATCCAAGGTCCAGGGCATCGCGACGGACCCCTTCGACGCCCACCGTATCGCGTGTTTCGGTGAAGGCGTCATTACCGTTTGGGACTCACGCAAGCTCCAGCTGCCCGTTCTCACATTCAGCGAAAAGGACGCCTCGGCGGATGGAGCGTATCTCCGCCCCAACTCTGCGTTTTCAAGCATCGAGTTCTCGAGCACACGAAGAGGGATGCTCGCGTCGCTTGAGCGGGACGCGTCGTATGTGCGTTTTTGGGACATCATGGATGCACAGGCACATGCGCAGGACGACCCGTCAGATGGCAACAAGGCGCGGGAGCTGGGGAGGGCTGGGCGGAAGTCGTGGGCTAATTTGTCTTGGCCGTCCGGCTCGAGTGGACACCAATCAGCACAGCAGTCGCCCAAGGAGCAGGAAACACACTCTTCCGCGGTCCTCTTCGATACTCGGAGGAGTACGTTGCTTTTCTTCCTTCGAAGCATCACTAACTAACCCAATCACCAGCCAAAGGCTTCAACCGCCCTCTTGCATCTTTCGCACTTGCCCCTAGCCCAACGCAGCACCCTCTTACCTCTAACGTCATGGTAGTGAATAAAGAAGGCGACCTGGAGCTCTATGCTGTCTACGACACACCAAAGCCGACCGTGTGGAGCTCCCGTGGCGACCTCGCCTTCGCCGCCGGCCTTTCCTGCCGCATTCTCGAAGGAACACGGGACTCCGACACACCCGACGACGCTCCGCTCAGCTCCAGCCAGCTCTTTGGACTTGGATTAGGGACTAATGCGAACAGCGGCCACGGCTCGCGCTCACGTGAGGAATCGCTCCTGCGGGGAAGGCAGAAGCCCAAGTCTGGGCCCGTCGTCCCACCGCCCCCGCAACAGCAGCCGCAGCCCCCGAGTAAGCATGCACCGTTCTTCGGACGAGGAGACGAGGAAGGGTTCCCTGCACTGGGGTCGGCCAGGTCCATGGGTGGGGAAACTGCCGTCAATGGGATGACGAAGAAGGGGCAGGGAGACGCGGGGGATCAGTCTCTGGGACGTGCTACCAACGGGATGGCGAGTCGAGCTCATAGTGCGAGCAGGGGAAGGCGGGGTGGGTCGAAGGGTGTGAGTCTTATTGTGGAGAATGATATCTCGATGGTCATGAGGAGGAGGGCATTGAGGGGGTATGGACTCTCTGAGGTGCAGTTTTTCTTTTCTGAGATGAAGCAACGGCAATCTCACGTGTATTTGCTTTATAGCCACAAAATAATATGGACGTCGTGCGAGAGTGTGACGTGCCCCACCACGGGACGCACATGCTCAGTGACCTATGGGCATGGATATCTCGTACGTAGGAACAACACGCCCTTCTTCTATAAAGCTCAACCAACATCCATCTTGCAGACTCCCACGAGTACCTCTCCGTCCCTAAGTCCGTCTTGCATGGCTATGATTTCGCCTACCAAGGCCTCCTCGGAATATGGGAAGGGTTTCCGCCCCTCCCCATTTCCGGCAACATGGACTTCCCATCTGTAGACGGCTACTTCGATACATCGCCGTACCATGACCGACGTCGTGCCTATGGCCCTGTCGACGAGCTGCACGGAAACTTCCAGGCAGCACTTGGTGCATTGGCGGTGCGGAGGGCGGGGGATCGTCCGTGGAAGCCGACAGTGGCGACATCGAAGGGGCTGCAGAGGCAGATTGCGTTACAGCTAGTGGGTTGGAGTTTGAGGGAGGATGAACTGGCAAATACCCTTCATAGGTTCGTATTCTTTGTATGAAAGGAGTGTTGCGTCTGATGGGTCATTCAACAGGTGGGAACGTGAAGGGGAGTTATCGAGAGTGGCGTGTTGGTTGGTGTTCACGAAGCAATACACCAAAGCCATTGCGCTTCTCATGAAGAGCTCTGGTAAGTTCCTAGTCAATTCGAGCCCAGACACATGCTCATCAGTCCTAGATGAGTCGCACTGCATGTTGTCAGGCACCATCGCAGCTCTTGTCCCGCACGGATCCAGAAGCACGGAGCTTCGAGAGCATTGCGAGCGGCTCATCGTGCGCCTACAGGATCCATACTTCCGCGCGATGCTCACCCACCTCGCCTTGAACGACTGGTCCGAGGTCCTCGAAGAAGAGGCTCTACCCTTCCGGGAGCGTCTCGCGATCGCCTTCCAATTCCTCGACGATAAAGCTGTGACTTCGTACCTCCGCCGATGTATGGACCGCGCCCTACTTAGAGGGGACATCGACGGGATCATCATTCCTGGGCTCTCGAATAAGGCGGGGCTTGATATTCTGCAAGGATACGTGGACCGCACAGGCGATATCCAGAGCGCAGCGATCCTAGGGTCGTACGTGCGTCCACCGAGGAACCCGAGTCACCCCAGGAGCATATCGGGTATGGAGAGGCGGGTGGGGAGGTGGGTGGAGGGGTATAGGGATTTGCTGGATGCGTTTAAGCTGTTCCATCTTCGAGTTGGGTTCGATATCGAGAGGGGCCAGGTGGCACTCGGGGGGCGTGGAGGTGTCGTTACGGGTGGCGGTGTAGGCGATTGGGTCCCCAGGCAGATCATCATTCGGTGCAATTATTGTAACAAGCCTGTCGTTCCCGACGGGCCTGGCGGAGGGATTGGGGCCGAGATCGGCGGAGTGCAGCAGCCTGGGAGGGTATGTCCTATGCTTTTGCTTCAGGTTCGTTGGGCTGATATCTATCCCTTCATAGCCGACGGCATGTTACCACTGCAATCGTTCATTGCCTAGATGCTCGATTTGCTTGATGACGCTCGCCATTGTTCAAGATGCAGTACGAGAAGCCGAAATGCTACATTCTCAACCCAAAGGTTCGTTATTCACATTGTCCAGCTATGCTAGACTTACGCAAGACACTGTAGATGCCTTCGACGATGCAATTGTCATGTGTCAAACGTGCCGACATGGCGGACATGTTGCACATATTCTTGACTGGTTCAATGGAGAGGATGGAGGCCCCGCACACGACGTCTGTGCCGTGGCTGACTGTGACTGTCGCTGTGCCGAAGAGACCTAGACATGCGTTTACTGATATCTCTACGCCATCAACTTAGGGACCACCATGGTGTGGATCTCACTGCGAACGGCATATACACAGACGCGCTTTCCTTCGTGTGTCAAGCATTCCATGCTTTGCGAACACTTTGTCTAATGTACAATTTACCCAATAATTCTGTAACTAGGCTTTCAGCGCAGTCAACCCCCATTTATAATCTACATACCCTGCACTTCATATCCTGTCCACAGCCCAGGAACATGGTCGGGATGCTTTCAATTCTTTTCTGGAGACCCAGCCGCAACGTAGCTCTTGCAGGAGACGGGTTCGTGAGATAGAAGACTACATTCCGGAAAATCGTTGAAATCGGTGCATTCATATCAGCAATGTATTCCATAGTGTAGACAGAATCGAGGCAATGAAAGCGTAGTGCAAAAGTCCATGTTACAGTGGTGCAAAAGGAATCGAAGTTGATAAAGAAGGATCAAGCAAATTGAAGCCTGGAACGATAAAAAGGCATCGTGTGATGATGTAGCAAATGTGAATTTCAGTTGTATCGTTTTGCCCCCGCGTAAGGTCCAATTCGGTAGTATCAGATTAAGCATCCGGTTGCACTAAGTGCATCGAAAGCGTCCGATTCATCCTCGTAGGCAGGCAGCACAAACATTGCAATATGGTCCTTCCAATCGTCATCGCTTTTCCAATTCACGGTGACGAATGCCTTGATGTACTCCCAAAATTCAGGGAACCATCCGCTCCCATGCCAGTCAACGATCGCAAGGACATCGGTACTGGTAGCAGACATCACAATGTTGCCGGGGTGCAAATCGCAATGCGTAAAGACAATTGAGGCATCGTCTGAGAAGGCCTTACGCAGAGACTGGAAGAACGGGCTGTCGGGGTAGCCAGGAACGCGGCACCCCAGGGCAAATAATTCATCTTTGAAGGTTCTCACTGAGTCAAACGGACCAAGAGGACTACCTATGCCGTTCCAGACATGTTCCAATATGTGTCCATGAAGTAAGGCACCTAGATCAACCGATGTGATAAGAAAATGGGTATTGCTGTTGGAAAGAGACCAACCAATGTATTCATCACCAGAAGATTGCCTCAAGCGCCTCATTGACGAGACCATCGAAGCCAATTGATCCATGACAGCCAGTTTCTCCAAAGCGGAAAGCGATGGCCAGCGTTCCTCTACCGTGACGCCTTGAACATGCTCCATGTAGATGAACCTTTCACCACCATCCTCGCACCAACCATACACCTTTGGCACCCGTATGGACGTCACGAAAGAGAGTAGCCACAGCGTTTGCGCCTCAGAGACCGGCGTCGTAGATGTGTCACCGTATTTGACGACGAGCTGAAGTGTTGGGAAGCATACGACGTGCTGTCTACGTGAATTGGTAGGTCTTCTGAGTATTATATGCCCTGTTAATCCATGCGATGCATTCCGCACTTCAGTTGGCGAGGGCAGAGGTGTAGAGAGTGTCCAGTTATCAAAGAATACCGCTTGGCCAGTTGGAATGCAGCGTTCATCGACTACATCGCCATCTTGAATGGGCGATTCTGAAGGCGAGGTTGTGCTGGGCTTAGGTAAGCTACTGGGAAACGAGTTGAACGAAGGAAAGGACATAAGGATCGATGCGATGATGGAGAGAATTCTAGCGCGTTGCTGTGGGGTTGTGCCACATCTCTAGATGTTCTGAAGTAACACACAATGGAAACTTCGGAGCCCAATGATTTTGTGACAGGATGTGGATTCGTTCTATCATTGGACGCAGCTTCTCCGGCTCAATCGCCTGTCTTCTTCTTCTCAACGTTGTTCGCTTAGGTTTGGTGTATCTCCCATGCTGTGGACGCGTGTCCGAAGTCCCGTAGAATTGTATAAAACAGCCTATCACGACCGCGGAATCCGCAACTTCAAGCAATCAACATACACGGCAATGTCTACCACCCGCAAAGTATACCTTATCACCTACTCTGCCAGAACCGGTCGTGACCATTGGGGACTTTTTATCCCGACCACGTTCAACGAGGTGTGTAGTATCCTCCCCCTTCTCACTCTCCGTCGCTTGTTCATGGCCTCAATACGCTCCAGGCCAAGGGCAAGGTTATCGATATCGCTGGAGAGCCTGCCAAAGGCTACATGCAGGAGGTCAAACACTACTGGGACTCGGATTCAGAAAGACAGAAATTCACCTTGCACCTTCTTGGCGAGACTGATGCCGCCAATGTCGTCGATGCTGCGATCAAGGACGATAGCATTCCTCAAGAAAGTACCTTCACACTGAACAGGGCCGACAAGTTTGAAGATCGTGCCAGCCGCCTCGCAGCCCCGGGAAGTGTTCCAGCGCATCTGATGCCGGCTGAAGGCTCCACCGTCAAAGAAAGTCTGGCGTACTGGGCCCAGGATATTCCTGGCGTTAAACGCTGCCAGGAGTGGACCTGTGAGCTTATCGACGACTTGGTCGCGCAGGAGTTCTTGCCTCAAACTGCTCTGGCTGTACGCGATGCTGCATGGAATGTGCGTCGGGTCCCTGTCGTTTGAGAATTTACCTGTAAGACAAACCAGATCGCGGTGCTCTCGATGATGCATCCTTACTTATTCACCCTATTGCACCCAAAGGTCTATGTTGCTGCATCAGATCAAGTGTACTGGTGACACCCACATATCGATTCACCGCCGCTAGCCAGACTGTAGCTCGGTCGACCCAACGATGCCATAAATTCATTAAGAATTCCTCCGTGCCCCTTAACGAAATAACTGCAGCAGCCATTCAGCCAGGGTCCGAGCAGAATTGAGGGCATAAGAGCCATCTTACACGTGTCATCTTCATCGTTCTCGAAGATAAAATCCAGGACTTACTTCGCGCGTCCATTTTCCGCACAGATATGCGACGAGGGCAAGTTAGAGAAGGGCGACCTCCAAACATCCAGTAATCTCGAGCATGGCCCTCCGGCCTGGAGCCTTCGTGCCTGTCGACGTTGTCGTTCGAGATCTCGTCGAGATCGCGGAAATTCACGACCACCACGTGCCACTTTTGACATCACGAAATTGAGGATACTCTTATATCTCTATATAATGCTGTAAAAGAAACGAAATCAGCAGAAGATTTGCAAGCCTTGCGGACCCCATTACACTATTATATAAATATCGGGATGGTTTATGAGCCAACGATGACCTGTCTTGTTCAGCCCTTAGATCATCCTTGCTTTGTTGACCAACGGCAATATCCTTGATTCAAAACAATTCCAACAAAGGTTTGCTTGTTTGACAATCACCATAAGGTGGGCGAATGTTGTGCATCACCCGATCACCCGTCGATAGGAACTTTTATCTCACTTTATAAACGTCGGTTCGAATTATCCATCTCAACAGGATTAAACAGCATTCAAGACACTAGGAGCTATCCAGTCTTTATCATGACGACAAATTTGGCTGATCCACCATGAGTTGATACGACCGAAGTTTGTCTTGTAGCCGCAATCTTTACTTTATTTTTCAACAACACCAGTTATGGCCCTTCTTGCTTGACCACCGTCTGCCACCGTCCTGCTTCTAATTGCGATTCTATCTAATCATGAAGATTATTGTACCATTGCTCACATCCCTGATCACGACACTGCTCCAGGGATCTCAAAGCTGGTCACGCATGCTAGTTGTTCGACGATCTATCATGATTGCAATCTCGTCGATGACTGAGTAAGTCACACCGTTCCCAATTATGCTGCGCCTTGGGTGACCACCCATTCCAGCAACCCTGACACTTCCCCGGGAATTCGAAAGCTGACCAAACACGCTACTTGTGACGGTATCACCCACCACTAGAGTCTTGTTCATGCTTGAGTGAATCATAACATACCTCCAACCATGTGGCACATTGGGGGACCCGTCGGCTGTCGTAACCTCGACACTCCTTCCGGAACATCAAACATGTATTAGTCCGCAGCTCAGTGGGCCGTCACCCATCATCACAATCCTGCTAATGATCTGGTAACACATCTCCTACGCAATTATGTCGTGGTTCAGGTAGTCACCCCTCGTAGCAACCCTAACAACTCGTTCCAAACTTAGTCAACTATGTTGTATATCGAGCAACTCGCCATCATTTCCATTTCATCAATCGTTGCACAATGAACGACCTTTCCAGCTATGCCGCGCTTTGGGCAACCAACCGGTGCCGCAATGCTGTTGCCACTGAGATAACCCTCGACCTAACCAACTACGCTGCACATTGAGCAATTACCTATCTCCGAAACCCCGGCACTCCTTTGGTGATCCTCAACTTGGTCAATCATTCCGCTTGTCAGGAAACTGACCATAACTCCAGATGGTCACCCCTCGCAGCAACCCTAACACTCGTTCCAAACTTGGCCAACCATGTTGTATATTGAACAGCTCGCCACTATTCCCATTTCGTCAGTCTTTGCAAAGTGAACGAACTTTCCAGCCATGCCGCGCGTTGGGCAACCAACCGGTGCCGCAATGTTGTTGCCACTGAGATAAGCCTCAACCTAACCAACTACGCTGCACATTGAGCAACTACCTATCTCCGAAACCCCGGCACTCCTTTGGTGATCCTCAACTTGGTCAATCATTCCGCTTGTCAGGAAACCGACCATCACTCCAGTACTCTTGCTGTTGTTTGAGTGGCTCTCACCATGCTGCTCCTTGAAGAAGTGAACAGCGTCCCAAGTCTTTTACATGTTGGCTAGCTCTCCATGTCACGCAGATGTGCTGCTCTTTGGGCACCTACGCAGTGTACCAACATTTAAGTTTTCGATAATCATGCGGCGTTGCGCCGATTGAGGACATATGATAGCAGCAGATAAAGACGCGGATTTACACGATGCTTCGTCACTATAAGCATACATATCAGGTACGGTATCCAGCTACTGCCTATTGTGAATGATTGCCCGCAGGTGTTAAGATTGTAGAGCACGCAGTGCGGCGCGTTTAGCTTTGATCTTAGCATGGACTGTGTCCTTCTCAGATGCTCGCTGGGTGGATAAATACGACGGAAAAATCTGCCTAAGGGACGTTCAGCTTCGAAAAAGATGAAGTAGATGTTGCTCAGTACCTGTTCCACCAATTCAGAAGATCATTCACTTCCTGCTGCTCATCAACGTCATCGAACAAGTCCAGTATTGAATTATAAAATCGTTCGGAGTCGGTAGCCAAATCGGATCGCGAGAATATTGGCGAAGAGGTGAGAGCAAAGCGAACCTGAGAGGTAGCATGTAGGACGAGAGGATCGAAACCGGATGGCATAGAGGAAGATTTACCTGGGTCGCCACATACGCGATGGATGCCGGTGTGACCCGGGTCATGCCATGAATACGAGCATTACCAGATCGTGTTGCCTTGGGCTCCTTATCGACAGAGCTGGGAGATGTGAATATGTGTTTATAGGCCTGTTATGAGTCGCGGAAGCCGATAAGTCGAGTTATTGCAGTCAACTGAGGTAACAGCTGAAGTCTTACGGTTACCAAGAGAGAGCTGCGGAATAAGCCATTCCAGGGATCTTCGGGATTATATGTATAGCCGTGAAAGATGAAGGTCGGCCACTGATCGCCTATGGTCGTCATTTCTCCAGATCGAAGTTTTTCCTTGACCCTAAGGTAGACGTTATGGACTCAAGATGTATCTGAGTGCTTGAACTAGTACTCACTCGGGATCTGACCACTTCAAGTCAACGGGACACAGCAGCGCGCCAGTACTCTCGTGCCGAAATCCGCGGTTTTCTTTCACGTTGCGGGCAAGGGGTGGGTGAAGGGTGCTGCCTCGTGGAGTAATCCAGTCCAGGATAGCTCCTTTCAAGCTCTTGGTGTCGTCAGATCGCGCATTGGAGGACCCCTTGTGAATCTCAAGAGAGAAGCGTCAGACAAGACAGGGACACATCGAATGCTTGATAGTAGCTACCATATCGGCCACGTGCATCATCTCCTCCTCAGATCCTTCCAACAGGCGCGTCTCCAGACCAGGTACCATCTCTAGAAGATGGCGATAAACGCGGTACTCGCGACGTTGCCTGTGAGTGGCATAAGTCACGATGGAAGATAACGAAGGGATCTGAAATGTACTCGGCTGAGAAGGATTCCAATGGTTGGTCGACAAGCTCGACCTCGCGCATTATCCCATTGGTGAGTAATGTATGGACACGGCATAGTGCGTGGATTGTACGACCGAAATGACGACCATGGTGGACAAGAGGGTCTGTCAGGGTACTTTAGGTCACTTCAGTGCAAGGGATCGAACGGCGAGAGAGCATCATTGCGTACGCTTTCTTTCTCGGACCGAGCTGGAGAGCGTTCTCGGGCGGTCGATGGCCTAGCACAGACATAGTCGAGGAGTCAGCAGAAGACATCAAAATGTGGGAAATGCGAGAGTGATGGGGCGTTGAGGGGGTTACTCTGTGGTTTATCAAGTTTGTCGGCGTCCAATATAGGACAAATTATCCAGTACCCGATGGGATCTAGGGGGTTTGTTTTGTATCGCAGACGTTCGAGCCCAAAAGATTGTCTGGTGTCTTCATTGGGCTGAAGGGCTAACAGCAAAGGAAATTCTGTGGCCAAAAAGAGATCCATAGAGTTGGTTCATAGTGAGCCCTGATAGGGCAGAAGATTCCGTGTGTGTCATTCCTTGGCGACTGGCCGGTTAGGGAAATCCTATCGCCAAAAGCGGTCCCATCAAGTCGCTTCTGAAATCAAGCGGGAAATGTGTCATCAAAAGAACCCCTACAGAGTCGGAGGACTCAACGACCCTCGTTGCCAGTGATTCGGGTGAAAGGATCACTGGAGGGTTGAAATGGCCATAAAGGCTGGCAAGTGTTAGAGTAATGTGTCGGACCAGCTAACAGTTGTTATCATGGCCTCACCTCCACTTAGCAGCATCGACACTATCCAGACGTTCCTCAAGCGCATCGAACAACAAGAGCGTTCCGAGACACCTTATATCCTTCACTACGATCCTGAAAAGCAGGACCTTCGTCCTTGGCTATGGTAAGCCACCTTCCAGTGTAGTCGTGGCATACCCACTGAATGGACGCACCTCCAGGCCAGTTAAAGGAGATGGACAACGTATCAGGCCCGAAGATCTTGACGGTCATTGCGAAACCCATGATCTTCGTGCTCCTTCTTGCCTCTGCGCTATCCTTGATAGGAAGCCCCCGACCATTTATGTTGAGGGGATCTTCCATAGGCAAGGAGACGCCTACAAGGTCAGCTGCGCAAGCAACAGATGTGGATATTCAAGTACGTCAGATTGGGTTCAATATGAAGACATCCCGCTTACATTTCATCAATGTGCCAGTTGCGCTGGGAAGGTTCTACACTTTACCAGCTTTGCCTGTGAAGAAATATGGGCTAAGGCGTAAGTTATGTCTCACGATCTTTCAACGCGACAGTAAGACTTACAGAACCTCGACATAGGTAAAGATTGTCCCGAGGACGAAGAGAACAGGGTTGGAAAGAGAGTTGGTAGCGATTGTGAGCCAAATTTGTACCATACACCCGTTGCCAATGGCTTGACATGCCTTACGAAGTTCTTCCGTTGCGATTGCGTATACCGAAAAATGGGCAAGCGACAACCTTTGGGCTCCTTATGCAGCTTGATGATGCAACTGCTCCTGGGCTTCCAGGAGACATCTTCGCCAACATCTTTGTCCAGTGTATCTGGTGCCGTTGGGTCACAACAAGCGACGCCTTCCATCGTCATACGTGCCTTGTAGCACCTGCACCAAAAAAGGTCCTGTCAGATCTTGCGTTAGGTGGTGACACGGGCGCAGAATCGGACGCAGAAGCTGAAGTATCGTAATTAGTGGAGTTGGTGACGAGTGTCGATGGCTGTATACCAGCAAAGATGGCGATCAGAGAAATTCAACGTGAACCTGCTAGATAACATGCCGAATGAGTAAATGCATCGACCCCCGAAGTGCGATGAGGTACTACATGCCCAGAGGACACTCGATCCTTCTTTCCTTCTGAGTCCGCAGCTTGTGCTGCCCTACCTGTGTCGCCATCGAACAGCAGGGGATGGCGGTCGTGTTGCGCCTCATATATAGGCCCTGATGCTCAATCTACGTCGTCCCTTCGACTCAAACTAGCTCGTCAACTTCCGAGCCCCAAAGACGCAAGGACGCTCTCAGAAGGTCTGATGCTCCCTTTGCACACATCCGCAAGACGTGATCTACCCTGCGAAATCCACGCCAGTCTTCATTTCCGATAAGAGTGCATGTATCCGTTTCTAGTTTTCCCCGACCATTTCACATTGGACACAGGAGCAAAGATTGATGAGTGCGTACGAACTGTGAGTCACTCAGAGGACCGGAGAAGATCGCTTCCTGCAGCTTGAAACTATCGCTACGTCGATCGTCCGATTCGAAAGGTGTGGCAAGAGAGTTCTCAATATAGGAAGAAATGATATTTATTGTTCGATGGGTGATACACAGAACCCGCAAGTTAAATTTGGAGGGGAGATGGGGATCTCAAGAGCCATTGCGTCCGCTGTACAAAGCCACGGGATCAGGGACATAGCCTATGATAAGAAGATGTTACCCACCTTGCGCTGACCATCAGCAGTTGTTCCCCCAACGAGCAAGTCAATCACTCTGCATCAAAGCAAAATTCTAAGAGGCAGCCGCACCTTGAAGATACCAACACTTACTGGGAGATAGTAGCAAGTGACAAGGCCAGGATCCATCATCCGAGTCGATCGAACTACATTCAAACGTCCGGGTGACTGTGACTCAAAGCAGAGCAATGTGGACATGATGTTGTGGTCGCGATATGCGCTGAGCTAGAATAGACCTGCTGAGGTTGATCGCCAGGTACCAGGAAGAATGACAAGGATGACAGGAATCCAAAGCCTTCTCCTAGAAGTGCCTCCAACCTCATGACCATGTCGTCTTCCCGAGTCAGTTCTTCTTTGACAGCGCGCGATGTCAGTAGGGTCTTCTCGCATTCCATTTGTACCAGGCGGATGAGGGCGATAGGGTACGGGGTCAAGCTACAATCAGCACGCTAGATAGTCAGCAAAGAAAATGTTCAATCATTTAGAGGCTTTGCATACTTAGGATGGCTTAGAGGATCCACAGAATTTTTGGGGAAACAGTGTAGGACGCGGCCTCGTTTCGACGCATTTGAAAGGAAACTTGCCAAGATTAGGGTCACGAATACGTGGGCGCCTGTTCGGTCGTTGCCCAGGTTAGGTCAGAGAATTGCTTTTTTTGGCAGGAACATATTTAGTAACATCACCTGTGCTTCTTCCCCTTGTTGCCAAGACATTACAAATTTTAACGATTCCGCTGGCCGTGCCCCAACAAGCCCTACTACTAGTAGTACTTTCTTGCATGTGTGTAAGTCGGAGGTGGATTAACTTGAGGGCATACTCGATGGTCACGGCAGATGCGTGTCGAGTGAGGGCCTGAACCAGCAATTACTCCACGAGTCAGCAAGATGTCGGGGATGGATTATTTTTCGAATCACTATCAGTAGCATGATTTCTTATACATTATTCGTCTTCGAACCTCCAGAGGCCGAAAGACTTCCATGCGAGAGTCGCGCAGTCAGGATGGCAGGAGCGGCCTGGTGCCGTAACACTTAGCAAAAGCAAGGTTTGAATTAACTGGAGGGCAAGCATTACCACTATCAGTTACGTTATCGTTCCTCCTCGCCGTCGTCATCCTCGTCCTCATCCTCGACATCCTCTCCAGTGTCCTGGCTGCCCTCATCTTCACCGCAGGCACAGACGAGTCCCGAACACGCTTCAAAAGGGCGGAGATACCATCACGTTTCAGGAATTGCATCGCTTTGTTGTAGTCCCTGGTAAGAAGGACGAGAAGCCGCAACACTTGGAAGGAATTCAGCCCCGGGGAATCCAGCTGCGTCAAGGAGCCATACACAGAAGTCGAAAACGACAGACTTTGCTTCGGTGAGAGGGGGCATCCATGGATCGCTTCGGAAGGAACGGGTCCCCTTCTTTCGGAAGGTCATGGCATGAGGTTCAGCTGCAAGAGTGAATAAGGCTTAGATGTGTCGCGAGCCAATGAGGAGAGTGGTCTAGGTGATCAATACGGGGCAGCAACAACGGCGAAAGGCTGTCCATTAGCGTTGTCCGGATATCTTGGGTGAGGAGTAACGGCTAGTCCGAAAGCACCAGCGCGAGCAGGCGACACTGACCTGCAAGAGGCTGTTCCTGAGCATCGTATGCATGGGTGAATTATGCCTTGACATCGTCGACGAGATCCCGGACCGCTTGTTGACGATGGGTACTGCTCGGACGAAGGGATGACATGGAGTCCAAACAGCAAGGGAACGGGGTCGGGGTTGTCAAGGACTTGGAGGGCTTGTCGGCTAAAGCGTGCAGGGAGAGGCACTCGCGCCTCATTTGACTCCTTTTGCCACTGCTCGGCAGACTTTCCGGGCGCAACTTCGGGTTCTTTGGGAGCCGCTGGCGGCTCTTGAGATATCTGTTCCTGAGGAGCAGGAGCGGCGCCCTCGACTGGGGTAGCTAGGGCAGCTTCCGGCTCGGAAGCAACAGGTCCTGCCTCTGCTTCAGGATCTGGAGGCAGAGGGAGCGGCTGAGAGATTGGAAGCTCGGTGGCCGCATTGAGGTCGTGCAGTTGAGTATGAGAGCATGCTCGACAGTGGAATGTGGGAAGCCGATTTGGACGCGACCTTCATCAGCACCGGTGGACCGCGCCAAGGCATAACTCTTCTCGGCGTTCGTGCAAATACGTAGTTTCGAAGTTACCAGCATTGCAAAAATCAAGTAGCTGGACCGTGTGGATGGACCGTGTGGAGAGCATGAGTCGTTGTCCGCTGTAGGGATAGGATTGTTAGATATTTATAAGGCTGACTCAGGATGTACTCACCGTCGGCAAAAAAGGTGGTGGAGAGGCCCATCCTGACACCATGATGCGCATACGCGCATGCTCGATCCACGCTCTACGCAGACGTGGAAAGGACATGCTCCGGCCAGTTCGGTTACATCATCGCCATGGTGTCGATCTTGGGTATCGGGTCGAGACAATCGACCAGCTTTAGCGGCAGCGGATAGAAGATCTGGCCGGGTAAGCGGCCTGCCGGGTAAGCAGCCTGAATCTCTGTCATTGCGGGGCTGCTGAGGATGGTACCCAGACCACACGACCTGCAGGTTAGGTATAAGTAGTTCGCCACATAGGCGAAGGAGTCGACTCCGACAATGGGTCATGGCACCGAAATGAAGCCACAAAGGACATGACCTATCGTTCACGAGGCGGGGGCGGAGGAGGGCGTCAATCGAACGGGATGTCCCATATCGATGTGCGCACTGGTAAGTGCGCGAGAGCGGCAGGCGACCGAACTTGTTTGAAACTGTGACTCCGAGGAGCCCAGTGACTCGGCAATCTAAAGTTAGTTTTCCCACGACGACTGAGGAACGTTTCTTGAAGTTGGCAACTTGTTGACTCGGAACTTGATACTAGTAGTACTACCGTGTTAGGACAACTTACTACAACCTCCGAGTCAGCGACCTCAGGCTGCTTCCAAACTTTTAGCGCACAGTATTCACTGTCGCCACATTGTACTTCAAGTTACCTTCCTACCATATAGTACTAGTACCCAAAAGTCATCTACTACTTCTGCTAAGGCCTGCTATCGCCGCGCGATTCACGTAATACTGGCCGGGAGAAAGCATCGCACCAATGACAGACTGGCTGCCAAAACCTGACCGAGGTGCCACAGCTGCGACACTGTGGGCTCCACCTGCGTATCATGGCTACAGAGAAGATGACCCCCATCAACAATACCAGGTAAGTCACGCCCAGGGAGTAAGACACTGTGATAGAAAGAGTCACTAACATCGCGGTCTATTTGATGGGTCGGGCAGGATGTTTGCAGAATTCTAAAGGCTTTTGGTATCGTCGGACCGGCCTTGTATCGACGGATCAAAGCCGATACGAAAGCAAATAGATTGTGGGTCGACGAGGCCAAGTGCCCAGTGAGTGGTAGCAAAAACAACGAAAAAACAGAATCACTAACCTTCATCGTTATCGAGATCTGCATGGACAAGGGTACCGGCCTGGATTACTTGATTGCTTGCCCGTGTAGGGCGCTGATCTATTGCCATGTCAGTCTAGAATCTTAGCTTAAGTGCCAGAGGAGCAATGCTGATCTACGCCTACTAGGGCTGCGTCAGACAATGGGCCCATAGGAAGGGCAGGAGCTTATCCGGAATATCATGTTCGAATTTCTTCGTTTTTGATGATCCATTAATTGGCCTGCTCTCGAATCCAGGCCCGCAGTGTTCGACAGAAACGTTTATTGTCAACTGGAAATGGATCACTGGTGACTTTATAAATCAAGCCAAGCGGGAGGAAAAGAAGCGGGTTAGCGATCGACGCCGCACGCACAGGAAGTCAAATGAAAAGAGGAGGCAGAGACTGACTGGCGCAGCGAATGCGGCTGCTGGCGCTGCACGCCAGGAGGAGGCGGCGGAAGGTGACGATGAACAACAGAGAGCAGAGGCTGAGAAGGGCGAAGAGCTTCCGTTTCACAAGAGGATCAAGCGGGTTAAACTAACGGTGCGCGACCCAGGTGCATGAAAAACGCGGTGACGATAAATAGATCCCTCTTCGGTGATCTTTACCTGCAAGGTCATGTTTTACTTCCAGTCATTGTTTCTTGACATCGTATATCGATTCTGGTCTAGCAATGCTATTTGCCTTTCTTCAGAGAGCCTGCTAAGTAACTCGAGCTTAAGACCTGACCAGCGCCTTCGTTTCCTCGATCGGGCTCTCCCGACGCACTTCCTAATCTCGAGCCTTTCAACTATCGTCGATAGTCATCATATTAGTACATATCTTGCATACACTGTTTTCATACTGTCCGAACCCAACAACGTCTAAGCTTGTCCATATTCCTCCTGAATGATATATGGAGTCGTATGTCAGAATATTAATCGACCATAAAATTTGAAAGCCTTGCCTCGATATGTCTCAGAATTTCCGCCACAAACCCTTCGTCGAGGTGAAGTGGAATAGGAAGCGCTTTGCAGTTAAACTCGTTCGCATGGGGTACAAACTCTGCCCTCGCCGCCTCTGTCTTCGCCCAGCCTACAATCTCTGCAATACGTTTCGTCCATCTAGAGACCTTACAAAGGAGGTGCTCTAGGAAGATCGTGCCAAAGCCAAGGATATTTTTGTCAAGTTGTGTAAGATGTTTGTCGAGGTGATTGAAAACGATGGTCAGCGCAACGTACACTGCCTTTCGATTTGGAAGTTTGTATCCGAGCGCAACCAGTCCTGCGAAGGCTCCCAGATGACTATTTTGCCAAATCCAGTCAGCAAGCTCACTGAGAGTGGGTGATTCGACGATTTCTGCGTGTGCCAAGGCATTAGCGGTTTGCATGACTGTCAAGCCACTTTTAAATCCAGATATGGCGAGTCCAGTCAGCATCCGGATGCAGGATGACCAGGACTTTCTAACTCCAGAATACATCTTGGGGTCCCGATCGACCATGTCGCCTAGAAACTGGATCCAAACTTCCTGGACTTGGCTTGTCCAGTAAGGCCCAAACTTGGCAGCCAGATCAAGACGGTTAGAGTCGAGCAATGAGGGCAGCGCTCGTTGGCCGCGAATTGTCGGAATGAGCTTTAGAGTATTGCAGGCCGAGCCATAGATGCGACTGTTGGATATCTGGAGAAGCCCAGAGATATGGGGGGGAGGGGTTTCTATGTCGGGTCGCACATCCTTGCCATCGAGATGAGTGGCGAGAATACCTTCGTTGATTTTCAGGCCTCGGTTAAAGAGGCCCATGCAGTCGGATAGCGTTGCGGTAGAGAAATTTCCAATGTAATTTAGAAACGAGGAGGTTTTGTTTCCTTGACCTGTTCCCATCCAAACGAGCAGGTTCGATAAACCAACTGGGGTCGCCAACTTGCTGCCTGGCAGCTTTTCTTTCAAAAGCTCTGCTCCCCTGTTATGTAGGCGTACAGGATCAAATTGATCCCTGTCTGCGGAGGCACTCAGACGCCCATGTCCGGGATCCCTGCCTTCTAAGAACAAGCGGAGTGATCCAATGGCGGGTTTCAAACCACGCCGCTCGTTGAGGGCCTCCCGTAGGATGAGTCCTGGAATCCCCAATGATATAGCAGCTCCAGATCCCTGGAGGATTTCACTACTAAGTGGTAGGTGGTCGAGGAAAGGACGGATGCGATTGGCATGCTGGGGGCGGCAAGTCGGTGGAGTGTCAGTAACGTCTGAGCTATTGAGAACAATATCAGGAATGGATTTTCCTTGGCTAAACTCCACCATTCGATTATTCACAAAGCGAGCGATGGCGCCGGTGATGACAACCATATCCGAGGGACAGGAGTCGCGGATCCAGGTTCGTATAGGATCCAGCATTTCCTCTGGTTGCCTCCGAATTTGCGACAACAGTTTAGACTCGGTGGAGATATTTGTACAGAATAACCGCCTAGGGGTGTTGAGTATAAGATCAACGCCTGAGGTGGCGCAAATCGTCTCGTCCTCGAGTTCGTCAACTAGACACTGCAGTATGGTTCCACGGAGTTGACATCCTGCGAGTACCTCCTCTCGATTCAGCTGCCGGTTCTTCCTCCGCGTTCCAGTCCCAAAAGCATTTGAGGTGTACAAGTAGGGCAAAACCAGCTCATCGACCAACAATGTCTCCAAACACTCCCTCAGTGCACTATACAATCCCTTGGGCCCATTGGCGATGGATTTGCTCCAAAGGACTCGTGTGGTGGGAGTGCTTGAAGCATGCTGGGCCTCCGTTGGATGGACGGGACGCACGCCGCACAAATTCCAGGGAAGATCAATGAAAGTGTGAGACTCTTCAAGAGTTTTTTGTCGGTAATGCTGGCGATAGACTGTCAAGAACTGGAAGAGCTTCAGTACTAATCTTGCGAAGGATCCGTAGTGTAATTCCAGAAATGTTTGACCCAGCTGATGAGCATGAATGAGGACATTGACGGTCCTTTGGAGACCAGAGATGAGGAAGTCGTTGAGAATCAGGTAACTTCGACATTGCTGCCAGCGTAAGGATAAGTGAACGATATCCATGACCAAGCCATTTTCCATCAGCTTCGGAAGACACCTGGCAGCATCAACCGTACGACAAACAAGCATCTCAATGCTTTGAGCCTGGGGAGCCGCTTTATGCCGTATATCAAGATTTCGGTCATCGACTGGACTACACTGGAGAAAGCCTGTGCAGTCATCTTGTACCAGATTCAGAGCCATGAAGCTGGACGTCCACTCTTGAATGCTTTTTCCAATGTTTTTGTAAAAAGTTTTGTCCCCTTTGACCGTCTGGAATCGTTTGGACAGGCTGTCATACTCTGATTGAAGGCTTTCGGTGTCAAGCCACCGTTCAAGAGCAACAAGACGGTGAGTGCTGGTGGTGACTGTCCGGTGAACGCGTCGACGCAAAACCTCGGGGTTATTTGCTTTGTATTCGTTCAGCAATATATTTGCATGCCTTGCGTTCAAAAACACGAATGAGCCAAACCACAGAAGGCCTAAATTTAAGTAACTCACAGGAGATCGCTCTCCTTGTAGAATTTGTTATGGGCTGTATCGTAGTGTTCAAATTGCGCTTCGTACCAAACAACATCTCGCTTGACGCACTAGAAAAGGGTTTTAGTAAAGAAACGAACTCCCACTAGATCTTTTAGACTTACATGCCCGACTATGGCATGAATTTCGTATTCAGCATGCCAAGTCCCTCCGACTAAGAAATCCTTGTGGCAGAGTTCAGCTGCACATCAACAGATTGCGGATCTTTCGACTCACCTCTCCAACCACGCCCTTAGACGTGTCAGTCACGACATCCTCATTCGCGTGACCCTTCTTTGCTGCAGGAAGCTCCTCTGGAGAAGATGAACGGCTTGGAGATTCCTCCTCCTCATCATCGTCTGTCCGAATGACATCTTCATTCGCGTGACCCTTTTTGGCTGCAGGAAGCTCCACTGGGGAAGATGAACGGCTTGGAGATTCCTCCTCATCAGTCTCCTCCTCATCTTTCCGACTCTTCTTAGCTGCGGGAGACTCTGTCGGTGAGGATGAACGACTGAAAAATCCTTCCTCTGCTTCCTCCAGATCGAGACAATCAGCTTTACGTTTCACCTCATTCTCATTTGCTGGATGGGAGGGTACCAATGGCAGCTGGCATTCTTCGCTGGTGCCCATTTCATCCTGAGAGGCAGCTAGTCCATACTCGGCCGGTGCCTCTGAAGGGGTTGGTGAGACTGAGCGGGATGGGGTTAGGCTCGATAAAGGGGATCCGGCTTCCAACTCCGTTGAACTGGGCTCGGATCCTGGTAGATTTGCGCTCAACACGAGGGTAACTGGAAGTAGCTGCACAGCTGTGCGTGATTCAGCTGGCCGGCGCATCAATGCTGCTCGTAACTCTTTCTGGGTAGCACGATGCTGTACCCGTGTGATGCCCAGATCAAGAGACGACGCCACGCGATATAGGTACGCATAGTATCCGCGATAACGCCAGACTTTCTCTGCGTGCTCTGGACTCAAAACGTCCAGCTCAGGTGGCAAGACAGTTTTAAGTGTTCCGGAGGAGGAATCCTTGTATCGAACCAGGCTGAGCAGCGAGGTAGCGGATTGCCCTGGCATTTCCAACCCACTCTGAGCGAGCATGTTGAAATAGGCAAATGTTGCTTCTCTTGCTAGACGTGATTTGCGCTCCTGATCAGTGCCAAGTAGGTGGGTTCCATGCTGACTGAAATTAAGAGCAAACGCAGTGCTGCGCGAAGCTGGACCGTGATTTGAGAAAATTGTCGGCTGTGTCACAGATATGCCGCCAGTTCGATGGACAGCCTGCGAGGGAAAATATACTGGGATGCCTATCCGATTGACTTTTCCAGCAATTTTCCAGAATTCATTCAGCTCAGAAAAGTCTGGATCCTGCTCCAAGGCCTCGCGAATCGTTACCTGGCGTCCCGAGTGCATATCCTTGCCATTGAAGAACATGGAGACGACTGAAACCCGAGATTCGCGCATGTACAGCCCACGCCGACCAAGTAAGAAGCTCCCTTCATGAGCACCTTTCAACGGTAATTAGTTACAAAGGCAGACGCTTTCGTAGGTTTAAGTTTACACACCAGGAGGCAGCTTCAGCAGAAGCACAAATAGGGTACGACAAGTGAGGGCATCTCCCCCATCAACATGCCATGTACCTTGTATAAGGCCAATTTCATGTACCAAATCCCCACCGCTGAATCCAGAGGAGACATTGAACTGCACGCTGATGCCTCCCTGCTTGATACCTCCAAAACTGAAGACGTTGTTGTCTTCAAGATGAAATTGTGTTGTTTTCCATTCAAAACGTGACATGGACAGTGGACCCAGCAGCTGATAGAGCTCTTGAAGGGTGTTGAGAAGCGTCTGAAAGCGCTCCCATGCTCCGTCGTATGATACTTGCTGTGCCGGAACCAAGATTCCCTGGCCAAGTTGTAGTATCGTGGATGCCATACTATAGGAACCATTGTAGTCTTTGGAAATGCCGGCCTCGACACGTGTTGGTTGCCCTTTATTAGCAGAACGTAGGTTTTGACGGAAGAAAGGTAAGGTAAAAATGGGGCGGATTTCGTCTGAAGCTCCAGGCGATGAAGGTGGTTGTCCGAATGCCTGTAGACGTAGGCGTTCTGTCAGGAAGGACACTCGCTCATATATGTGAGGATACATCCTGCGAATGGATTCCAGTGTGTGGAAGCAACCATAAGTCGACGAAGCGTGTTCAGCTTCGATATCCAGCCGAAATGGTATACCAGAAACCATCTTCACCATCCCCTCCGGTGGATGATTGATGTATTTCCCGGTAGTCAGATCGAATTCAGGATCTACGCTTGGGTGCGTTGTCAGACGATTTTGCTGCTCCTTTTCACGAGCTAGGTCGCCAGGTTCAGTACTAACAGAAGCGGCATAGCATCTGCCGCACTCATAGTGGTTGTCAGCCTGTAAAGTCCAAGATGGCGATTGAGGATATGCAAAGCCCATCGGTGGCTGCATAGTATGAGGCGGTGGGGAAAGAGAAGACGGAAGCACTGGTAAATTTTCTGGCAACACCTGCTCGGCCTCGGGAACTATGAATTCTGGTCCATTCACAGTAGGTACTATCTCGTTAACATCGCCGAGGATGTGGCCATACGGATTTCTGACACTTGGGACTGCTGAAACAGACATCTCAGGTGATGAATTCTGAGCGGTAAGCTCAGGATTTCGCCCCTGCTCATTCATGTGATGATTGCCTGTCGCGCCGAGATCCAACTCCTGCATCAAATAGTCTATAAAAAGAGATAGTGAAAAATTGGCTCAGCACTACAGGCCCCTGCAGGAAACGCACCGAGATTGACATCGTACACATCTTGGTCCTCATCTTGCATATCTTGCCCCAGCCCTTCTAGTGGCTGGTACGTAAGATCTTCCTCCAGGGCCAAAAGATAGCTAGGGAGACGTAATTGTCCTTCATACACCTGTTCTGTTGGTGACGGTATTTGCAATTATAAGGTGTTCAAGCCCGAGGTGTAGTGAGGGGCAACATACCTGAAGCGATGCTGTCCATTGGGTCCAGCTAACAAATGCAGAGGAAATTGGATTAAGATGATGCTAGTGCTTTGGAATTGTCACGATTGCGTGCCAGTGTGGGATGTCCCACAAGGCAACGCGGTCACGGTCTGAGGGTGATAACGCCGTGGAAGACGTGAAACTTTGAGTGCGGGATGACCCAAAAACTCAAAAAATAAGCCTCAGATGGTGTTATGACGGAAGTCCGGCTTGGGTAATATAAGCGCTGGCGGGAAGGTTGCTGGCAAGTGAGGGCGACTCGAACGTCACGGTCGTGCAGTTGTTCATACACAGCCACCATTTGATCCGACAGGGCTCAGCAGCGTGACCATGATGGATTGCCAATTTGGGATGGTAGGGTGCCTGGAGGGCGCAGCTGCGCCCTCCCAAAATCCTACCATCCATAAATGGCAATGAGACGCGCAGCCCACGCTGAGGCAGAATCTCTAAGTCATCACACATATTGATGCGCTTGAAGCACATCCTAGTTCGCGTTTGACTCAAGATGCATGTATAGTAGTAGTTACAGTAGCGACCACAAAGCGACCATGACATGGTCCGATATCATATGTACAGGTAATTTTTCGTAACATCGTGCTGTCCCACACGTCCTACGCAACGCCCTGGATTCCGAAGTCCTCCAAGACTGCTTCCAACGTGTGCCATGGCACCAGAATAATACCTTGTTTGTCGCCTGCCTCGTTCATAGCGTCAATGGCGATATGGTTGCCGGAGTGCCTGGAGAGAAAAGATGTGATCAGTCTCGATGAGTATGGAGTGGTTGGGACATACCAGATGGCTTGCGCCAGCTGTTGATGCGTGCGACGAGCACCCTCCGGTAGATTCTCAGAGTCGACCGTCGCGAGGATGTTTTTGCGTTGAATTGCGAACGCAACATCGATCCACACAGGCCAGTCTTCGCTCATCAAAGGAGCCCTTACAGCGGGCTGCTGAAGGGCCGAAAAATTGAATGCGGACGGGTTGGGTGAGGAGTTGCCTCTGTAGGCGCTAAAATGATCCATGTTGACCATGGGCGGCGCTGCGGTCGACAGATAGTACGGGGTGGTGCCCACAATATAGTTTGCCCCCGTCAGTCTTAGATCCTCAGTGGGGTGTGGTGGCAGTGCGGCGATTCCAGTATCGACAGTTTGGGGAGCATTACGAGAGAGGGTGAAGATGTCGTGTGGTACTTCCATGGCGGTCGGGAGGGACCAATGGCCCACCTCCTGTGGCGCAAGGTTGGACGTGGATGGAGGCGGTCCACTGTCAAAAATGCCAAGACCTTGTAGACCCTCTATTTCTTCCCCGAACTCAGCACCATAAGACGTCTCGAGCAGACTCGCTGCAGTCCGAGGAGGTGTGTTGATGATATCATAGATTCCGCGTATGATTTCATCGATGTTCGATGCCTCGGCGGGAACTTGGGCGGCAGGGGGCCATGGAAGCGACGATGCCGAGCTCTGGCGATCTGGAAACCCAGAATTCGCATGAGCACTCGACACCGCTCGGGCCAGCAGGTATGTTCGACCTCCCGGCTGGGTGTCGGCGGGGACGTCGGGTACTTCGGACGAGTCATCGGAGGTACTGTGGCCATGAGAGGCAGCTGCGTTCGGCCGCGGCTGTACCAGGACTACCCAATTTGTATAGTAAGTAAGAGCTCCCGAGTATAGTTCGATTGGACATACCTGGCGCACCTCTCCTCAATCTTCGAAAGATCACCTCTAAGGCACAGCAGGAAGTTAGACGCTGGAAATAACTACTGTAAAAACACCTACCACCATCACTATTGTGGCTGTAGCCACTTGCGGCACTTGCTACGTGTTCCATATCGTTGCGGCTATCGAAGATGCCTGTGCCAGATATAAATTAGCGACGGAAGCTAGTACTTCTATGTAGTAAGATGCGTGGCTTACCGTAGGCTCCTCCGCTCGTAGGCGTAGTAGCCTCTATGAGGGTTTCTGGAATTCCGAGTCAGTGCGGTAAATCAGTCGACCGCCCACGAGTATAATAGAGAATCCTCGGACTCACCAATGTGCGGAGCGGTATCCCTCGGATCCCGGTGCATGGGTCTGAAGCTAATACCCCTCCGACCTGGTTGGGGGTTTTTTCTGGTCATGATGTCTTGAGCAGTCTGTTGAGGGATGAAAAGATCGTTGGATTCCATAGTAAGGCCAGGGACCGCTACTGCCAGAGACTGAGCGCTGAGGGTACTCAAAATCGTCGCCAGCCATTATAAGTTCGGCCAAGGAGATACCCGATGATAATAAGAAGTAACTTGTCCTGATTATAGGGAGCCTGGGAGGGACGCGGATGCTATATTCTCAATCCAGAAATAAAACGAGTGAATTCGGCAGGACCCTGGACAACCCTACTCTCGGCGCTTGACAAAGTTCATAAAACACTTCCATGTTTCAAGACCCCACCAGAATATACCCACGTCATGTCACAGAGTAGGGCTTTG
Organism: Lyophyllum atratum; assembly: GCA_014905825.1. NCBI lineage: Eukaryota > Fungi > Basidiomycota > Agaricomycetes > Agaricales > Lyophyllaceae > Lyophyllum > Lyophyllum atratum. The sequence continues at coordinate 429,254 of JACGCN010000026.1, read as the reverse complement.
AAAAAGTCATGTCCAAATATGGCGATGAAATATCTATATGGGTATCCTACGTTGCCGTCCGCTCTATTCCGAATCAAGTCCGAACCGATGGAATGCATTTTGGACGCAGGCAATGGTACTAGGTATAGTACCGTTGAAAAGAGAGTATATTACATACATCAGCTGGCTGAAGCCCCTCAGGGTTGCTGCAATCAGCTCTCCCACAGGATCCTTTTCGCATGACTATAAGACAGCCATAAGATCCCCATCTTACACTCGAACAGCGAGCGCTCTCATTCACGTTCATGTTTGCTCCCATATGGAGTTCGAAGTCCTTGATTCGTAGCATTGTGTTTGGCATTTCGGGTTATTCCGAGGCTTAGAAATGATATATAGTCTTTGATGTAGGTTGAGCCAGGTAACTCTGAACTAGTGGTTGACTAGTCGTCTACTTTGAAACGATGTCTCTGCCATTGAAAAGAATGTTCCATGACACTAGCAACATTTCACGCACACCTTCGCCTATGCCCGAGCACAAAATCCGGACCTCTTCGTCATATCATGTAGGTTTTTCAAGCGCTTGTCCGATCGACCCAGTGCTGAATCTCTTTACCAAGCCTCCTACTCCGGATTCAGCGAATCGTGGAGCCGCGATTATCAGTACTCAGATCAAGCGTGCTGTGATTCCGTCCTCATCCGCACAGGAACAACAGCGCCATCGGCCAGACTGCCGCCGGTACACAGACGTAGTCGTCGCGCACAGGTTGACGGAGGCAAAGCTCGCCTTGACTTTGACGCGTCTTGCAAACTCTATCGGGACCCATGGCGAGAGTCTTGCACACATCGACGCGACCATAGCACAAGCGCAATTCAGAATTGTTAAGAAGATCAAGCAGGATTACGATGCGAACCCCCACATCTGCTGCCCCTCGAAATCGTTGTGATTTCGTCGCTGCTTCGTGAGCATCTTTCAAACCGTCTTTCAATAGATCAACATTCAACTTATACGTACATTCAGCATTCCACCTGCCCGTTACGCGTGCTGTATTCTTGTTTGGACATTTACCTTTATTGCCTGTAGACGCTGGTCGGCTGGTCGCGCATTTGTATTAATTCTTACCCTGGTTGTGTATTTCGATTTGAGCTGATGTTGTGTAAGGTGTTATAGTAGAAACGTCGCAGTTTACCAAAAAAAAATTCAATCATTTTGTACAGCACAGTGGGTGAATAAGCAGGTGGATCATTTGGTTTAAACACTTGCGACATGGTGTGCGACTGCACCACCGCTTCCCAAAGTCATCAGTCACGGGTGAACGCGTTCTTTGGTTTGCTTCCAGTCCAATTTGAGTCTCAGTGTGAAAGGCCAACTACAGATTGACTCGGGGAGATTTGCCGCATCAAATTTTGATCATAGTGCGAGAGATATTGGGAGTTTTCTGGCTCGGACGCTCCGAGTCAGCAGGAAAAAGTTACTCAAGACCATACAACTCACTGGCAGTGAGTATTAAGGGTTGAAGGCAATAACAATCATAGGCCCTGACGATCGTCAGGGACATTTTTGGACATCGGAATAGGACAGAATTATACTATAATGGTAAATAGTCGAAAAGAGGGCGGCCGAACCGTAATTTCGGGCGTGATTTATACATATACCAATCGAGATATGGTGGCTGAGCTCTCCCGTGCAGCCTGTGATATCCTCTTCCATCCTTACGCCGCGATTTGTTGGGAAATCCCATACGCGACTACCACATAATCTTAATCATCGTTAATTCGCTCATTTGCCTATCTCAAATTGGCTACAACTTGAAGTGGCGAGTCCGCACGACTCGACTGGGACCTCCGAGTGTGTCCAGCCATTCCGAAACCGCGCCTGGAGAAACAGCACTTACTAGCAGCCTGCCGTGACTCAGCCGACTCTGGATACTTGTGCGGACTGCTCTTTCACTGACTTCCCAGCCATGCTGCTTCCTACGGCCGCGGAGCGTGAGGCCGACTTGCATTCTACATTTTCAAGTTTTCATTGTGATCATGCGAGCTGTAGCAGGGAGTTTTCTACCGTGGCGGCACTAAATTATCACAAAAGAAGCTGTGTCCCTAGCAAGAAACGCTTGCATGGTGTATTATCGATCGCAAGAGAGCTCTTTGAACAGCGCAAAAAAGCTCGAACTGCATTGCCTTCCACAGCAGTATGTGCTTCCGGTTATTTGCGGCCGGACTTGTTAAAATGACCCGATTACAGGATGACCTCTCCATGCTCCCAAACTGGCAGGGAGGAGAAAATCATGCATCGAACTCTACTACGGTGAGGGAAGTCGAACCACCACCTGTTTTGGTACATACTATCACTTAGATGGCTGGGTTTTATGGAAGGACTAAACTTTTCTATGCAGGAAGCATCGGACAATTGTCTCCGTGGCGGCGATGATGAGAGTACAGGAATGCCAGTGGATGGCGAGGAGACCACCGATGATCGCCTGCAAGATGACACCGGTCTAACTTTGGCCCAGAGGCGCCCAAGAAGAACAAATCGCCAACCGCCAAAGCGCTATCGTGACATGTTACCCCAGCCCCCTCCTCCACTTGGTAAGTGGTATCAACGATGTATTCCTGCTGGACTGACGCCACTTCTACTCGCTGCGCGCCTATCTCAGTGCCGGTGCCAATGCCCCAAATGCCGCCCCTGGTGCCACAACCTCCAAATAATTCACCTGCTCACGCTACAGTGGTCCTTCGCCACTTCTCCACCCCAAGTAATCTATACAATATTTATCGCCGATTCTATGGCCCGAACCCTCCAGAAAATGACCCTGATGCAAATCTCACTCTGAACAACCTGATCGACCCACCATCAGAACTCAGTGAACTTCCGCTGACGCATGAACCAACACAATGCCCTACTCCGGATGACACTAGTGCTTTCTTTCCATACCCAAACAAGAGTTCATTTACTCTCGGCGAGTGGTACTGGAACAAAGGCTCGCAGAAGTCACAGGGAGATTTCAAGTCGCTTTTGGATATCATCGGCCATCCTGACTTCGACCCAAATGATATACGTCGTACGAACTGGTCCAAAGTCAATACTACGCTAGCAGCCAATGCACAAGATTTAGATGAACACGACCCTCAAGTCGAATGGTTGGACGAAGACGAGGGTTGGAGGCGCTCCGCAATCACTATACGCGTGCCGTTTCATCAGCGCATGAAAAATTCCGGCTCTGAATCTTTCCTCGTCGGAGAGCTCTATCATCGCTCCATCGTATCTGTGATAAAAGAACGCATTTCTTGTAACCCCAGTGGCGAACGGTTTTATTACGCACCCTACGAGCTCCTTTGGAAGCCAGCAGGAACTCATGAGGAAATTCGGATCCATGGCGAAATGTATACATCCAAGGCATTCCTGGATTCTCATCGGGAGCTTCTTGAATCGCCAGGAGAACCTGGGTGCAATGCACCTCGGGCGATTGCATCCCTCATGTTCTGGTCGGACGCTACCCACATCACGTCATTTGGACATGCAAAACTATGGCCTGCATATATGTTCTTCGGAAACAACTCTAAGTACCAACGCTGCCGGCCATCGCAAAACCTATCAAATCATATCGCCTACTTTCAGAAGGTGGGTTCATTCCATTTAAATTGTACTCCTTCTTACTTTGAATCGACTGGGTAGCTGCCAGATTCTTTCAAGGATTTCTTCACGGAGCGTTCTGGGGGGAAGAAGTTAAGCAAGGACCTGCTAAAACATCTTCATCGCGAAGTCTTTCACGCGCAATGGGAGATTCTATTAGACGATGACTTCATTTATGCATGGAGGCATGGAATCTTGATTTGTTGTAGTGACGGAGTGACGCGTCGTATTTATCCAAGAATATTTACCTACTCCGCAGACTATCCAGAGAAGTCTGTTCATCTACATGCGTCTTTCTAACGGTGTTACTCACGAACGAATGGCTACTTCCATTTTCAGGGTTCTTATTGCTGGGATTCGAAACCGCGGGAACTGCCCATGCCCGCGGTGCCTGATCTCGATGGCTCTCATCCCTAACATTGGGATGGAGTCGGACATGAGGATCCGTACTTCCCATGTGCGCGTGGACGATGAAGCACACAAGAAAATTTTAGGAGATGCACGCTCACACATATACGACAAGAAGTACGCTGTGAATAGCCAGGTGGTGGAGAACCTGTTGAAGCCCGCGTCGCTTCTACCTTCTGCGGTACGTGAATTTTAGCTCCCAGAGTACTTCAAACCTTGAGCATCGACACAGAATGCCTTCTCAAAACGGCTGTCTGACTTGGACTTCAATCTATATTCGATGCTGGTGGTTGATCTTCTCCATGAGTTCGAGTTGGGTGTCTGGAGAGCTTTGTTTATCCAACTGGTTCGGATACTCCATGCTATAAACAGCTTACTGGTAAATGAAATGGACCGAAGGTAATTGTCCCCCTTTTGCCCAAGATAGGTCCGTTGCTGATTACAATACAAGATACCGTGAGGTACCCCGCTTTGGGCAAGGTGTTATACGGAAATTTTCCGCAAATGCATCTGAGTTGAAAAAGATGGCTGCGCGGGACTATGAGGACCTCCTCCAAGTACGTCACATCGACATTATAGAATGAAAGCGTTCGTTAACTGTTCTCGTACAGTGTTCAATGCCTGTCTTCGAAGGCCTTTTCCCAGAACCGCACGATGAAATTGTCCAAAATTTGCTTTTTGAATGTGCACACTGGCACACTCTCGCCAAACTCCGCATGCACACAGATTTGACACTCAAAATCTTCGAAGACGTCACGGTGTCATTGGGAAACGCATTCCGCCGCTTCGAAAACGAAACGTGTGCTGCATACACGACCTACGAACTTCCCCGGGAATTCGAAGCACGAAAGCGAAGGGAAGCGAAGACACGTGCAGGAAAGGACGCGTCTGACACATCAAAGGACACGAGCGTGGAATCGACATCTGCCTCGGCGAAGCCCCCCCAATCAGCCCGACGGAGGAAGAGAGCATTCAATATGGCAACGTACAAGTTCCATGCACTCGCTGACTATCCTGGCATGATACGCCTCTATGGTACATGTGACTCCTATAGTACTGAGCTGGTGTGTGCAGCATCTCCTTTATACATTCTTTTTTCCAAATGTACGCCTGAACTATGAACAGGGTGAGCTTGAACATCGAACTCCAAAGGCGAGGTACCGTCGGACCGATCGGAAACATTATATCAAGCAGATAACACAAATAGAACGCCGGCAGACCCGTATTCGGCGTATCCGTGCAAAGAACTTTCCCGTCCGCAAAGTGCGATCCAAGGAGGATGAAGTCTCTCTGGGCGGCCCGTGTCCTGAGGTGCACCACAAGATAGGCAAGTCTGAAAATACCCCTGAACATATCGGTATGTTCATACGGAGGAATGATGGGGACCCTGCCATAAAGGTTTTGAACCAGACTTGCCTTCCCTTCTGTTGGTACTGATACCAAGGTCATAATAGGGATTTATACCAAAACTTAAGAAGCACCTGCTCCCGCGCATAAAGTCATTGCTGGACCTGGAGCAAAGCACATCTGGAAGTGGAGCCGCTGAAGACTGGGAACTCGTCGCCTTTCACAGCGATCGGATCTATGGTCATGCGACAATGCGCGTCAACTTCACGGGATATGACATTCGCCGTGGAGACGATGTGATCAACGCTCGATCCCACAAGTCTAACATCATGGTGCTGAATCCAGACTTCGATTCAGAAGCACGTTCATCTGACGCGCACCCTTTCTGGTACGCCAAAGTTCTGGGCATCTATCATGCCAATGTCATCTATATCGGGAGTGGGAACGGAGACTATCGGCCACGCCGTATCGAATTCATTTGGGTCCGATGGTACGATCTTCGTCGGGCGGGGGGCTGGGATTCACGACAACTGGACCAGCTAGAATTCTCGACCGTCACTGATGAATTCTCTTACGACTTTGTGGATCCGGGTGACGTGTTGCGGGGATGCCACTTAATCCCGTCTTTCCACCTGGGCCGGGTTTATTCAACTGCGGACCATGGTCTTTCTCACTGCGCTCAAGACCGACTCGATTTCAAGTCATACTTTGTGGGACGGTAAGTACTCTCGACAATGAATCCCCAGCTGATTATTCACATGTCTTTTCAGTTTTGTCGATAGAGATATAGCGATACGCTATCACTGGGGGGTCGGCATTGGTCACACATATGCTTCTCCGGCGACCGGTGGAAGATTTAGTCACGGTAGCTCTGATGGGAATGGTGCCGAGACTAATTTGGATGGAGAACTTGAAGACTCGGAGGAGAATGCTGAAGCCTTTCCAAACGATACAGTCACTGGTACTTTCCGAGTCGAAGAGACTGGCGAACCTGACAGCCCGCCTATTTCAGAGCGTGGTGATAGTGATTCGGACGATGGCGCAAAGTCGGAACACTCGCTGTCTGACCACGATGACAATTGGTCACACTCTGACGAGTCCGAGTACGACCTCCGTTTCCTCGATCCTGATGGAGACGAAGACTCGGATTTAGATGGCTAGAGTAAGTAGGCGGCCATGCTATGTGCTTGGACGCCAAGTCATGGGTGCCCTGGGTATAGTAACTTGCGTCACAATTTCAAACACGATATGATTAAATCACGATACAACTCGGAATTACCTCCAGATTACTGTCCTTGCCTCCAACTCGGATTTTCATTCCTTTCATCGTTGTCGTTCCATTCTCATTCTCATTCTCGTTCGTTGATACGCTATGCCATGTATACAAATATATCGTCTTTTGCCTTCTGAGTTGCGCTTCCGAGTCCCCGCTCTCGCTTAGTCTGATACTTCATGACAATCATACTAGTGGCACTGATCGCTAACTTGAGACCACATTCTAAGGGCAGACGGTAACACAGACGGCCACAGCCAGAGTCGAAACTTTAGATTTGGATCATGGTGGTCTTAGTAGCATGCCCGGGCCTTCAGTCTGTTGCGCGACTACACGGTCGGCAGACTTCATTGTCACTTTTCACTTTTTGGCTCCAGGAATTCCTTCATTTGGTTTCATGAAAGGTAGTGCGCCCTGGGCTACAGCCTGAGGAATCAGACTTGACCCTGGAAACGAATCTCCAATTTCTCAGAGTCCCTGGGTTTGTTCCTGTCAACGGCGAATTTGAACCGAAGTTGGGAGTCGCAGGAGCGGAGCTTAGCTTGTTTCGGTGGCAAATGCTCCCATTGCTTCGCCAAGACCAGCACAGCACCTTCTGCTCCTTTCTTGTTAAGGACACAAACTATCCTATTTCGGAAATGGCGGCCCCCGATCCTGTAGTCCTGCGGCCGCTGTACCGGTACCATATGCAACCACTCCTCCTGGTTTGTTCGCAAAGTACCCGTTTTAGCAAAACCGGGTCACTAAGCGATTTGCTCTCCAGTCTTTGCGGCTTCAAGGAAACGAGGGCCTGAGGTCACTAGGGAGCAATATAGATGCCGTCTCGGACTCATCCATCAGCTACTTCGAGCACCCACCATCTGTATTAACTTACGACTCCACTGATGCCACCCCAACCCAACTCCTCTGTGTTGAGGCGTCAGCCCTCAGTTGCTTCTGGGCGTTCTGCCAACCCCCAAGTGTGCGATGTTCTTTCTTGGGTGAGGAAATCCGGGAGGATGTGAGTCTTGGTATTTCATACTGAAAATTCACTATCCTGAACTTCACTGTGCAGTTTCCCAAGAAATCCTCTTGCACAGTATGGTTGCCATTTTGGTCGGACTGTTCATGCCTTCTACGACGTGCACACACTTTTGGTCAGGGGTGTTAAGATTTCGGTGGACGGTGCTACTACGAACTTTGACTCAAAGATTCCACCGAAGTGAGTACCAGTATCTATAATATCATCAGCATGACTTGAATAAAGAGTGCTTTGACCCCCTTACAGTGAGCAGCGTGAATATAACTTGTATCGTCAACTTCTTTCCATGGTCCCTGACCTCGAAGCGTGTTTGATCAACGGCTCTGAGAGCGAGATTATGTGCATTGCTCATATGGCGAGTACTCATGATTCCGGGTTGCGATGATCTGCCAATCGTTGACGTTGTCACAGCTGCAAAGCGGAGTCGCTCTGATAACGTTGGATGACGTTAAGAGTATGAAGGGTAATATTCTCGAGTGGATCACCCCGCCTGGAGTTACTCTCCGTGCGCGCCTTGACCCTAGTGTGAAGAAAACTCGTGGTTTTGGTCATGCGGTTACTGGTGCTTTGTTGTGTCCCGCTCATTTGGACTGGTCAGACCCTTAGTAAGTCGATCACATACCACTTGCAAGACTTCATCGATAATTGAAACCATGATCGCGCCTTAGTGTTCAGGAGGAGCTTCGCACATCTGGCCCGGTGGGAGTGGCAAATGCAGCCGAGCATTGGCCGATCTTTATTTATCAGAATTATTTCTACGATCCAGACAATGTATGGGAGGGTTTGTTTCGCAGCTCCCTACTTGTGACTGTAATGCCCCTTTCCTTCTCCGGCGTCATCACATTTCATTCATCACTATCAACAGGCCTACCGACACATCTTCCAGAATCCAAGAACGCAGCATTACGTTCAGCGTGTCCAAGGCGAAGCTCGAGTTACATTGCCATCGATTGCCTATGTCGCGACTCAGGTGGACGCTTTACCTCCATTCTTTGCTACGCTACTTAACGCTTCACAGATTCTGCACTCGCTCTCCTCTTTCCCTTCGTTTTCAAGATACGATGCATTGTTAGCATCGCAGGGTTTTTATCAATCCATTTTGGATCTCTTCGACGATTTCGAACAGGAATGCCAAGGGCTGCTTGATTGGTGGAACCAGTGAGTAGCTCCGTAGTATGACTTCCGCAAGAATTCTGATCATCTCTAAGGCAAATCTACCCACACCACACCTAGAGTAGGTTGAAGGGATCACTGCTGTGGATGTTGACCTAAAGGTGGCAGAGATACCCTAGTTGCAGTGTCAGCGAGCATGACAGTTGTGTTTCACTACCGCTTTTGAATGAACATGATCATTAATGAACAAGTTGGGTGCTGAAAAGAAGACTTACTATGGGCCTATTCATGGTTCACTTGCGGTCGTCAAATGATCAACATTCTACAAGCAATAGGGCAATCCCTAGTCGCTATGTCATATGAACGTAGTCCGAGTCCGATTGGGAGCTACCATAAAATAATATAGTGATAGTGATATTACCCACGGGCGGTCCCGACGAGGAACCTGTGGGGTTTCCGTACTACGTACATGCAAGTCAATGAACAAAATCGGTTCTAGCAAAACGCCTCCGAGGACTTACTATGATGCTTGTAAAGCGATCCCTGTTCTACAAGCAATAGGGCATTCTCTAGTCGCCTGTCGAACAACTCGGAGTTCGAGTCGGAACACACGATCGGGAGCTCCCGTTTCGTGGTTGGATTGCCCCTGGCTCAGTAGTACTAGTAGTAGTAGTAGTCAAAACTTGTTGAAGTCACTCTTCCCGGTTCCGAGTCCGAGTGCGGCCAAGTCCAGACTCAGGCTCATTCCGAACTGGTAAGTGCCGATCAGTGCCACTGTTCCTGACTTCAAGTTCAACTGCCAGGTTCCTGGCACATCATCTCAGTGCCAGCCTCTGCTCTCCTCTGCTCCCGGGAGTCGTTGGCAACTTCAACTTTCGGAGTTTGTCGATCACTTGTTAGTACCTTTTCGAATTCACTCAGCCGCTCATTTCATCCGCTCATTTCATCCGCTCCTTTCATTCCGAACCGTTACGTGTTGTGTTTTGGGACATCCCACACTCAACCTTTCACAGTGTTATCATCCTCACATCGCGTTGCGTGTTGGGACATCCCACTGTTATCATACCTACATCTTGATTTCATTCACAAGCATCACTTGCTGAGTTTTGGGACATCCCACACGCAGCTATTTCCACCCACCTATTTCGACCATGAGTTCTCACCATACGGCCGCGTGGATAATACAGGATCGGATTGCTCGTCAGCAGGATATGCATGATACGCTGATGCGACATAGAGACGATGATAGACAAGTTATCGACGCGAACGGCGAGGTTCAACGCTTTCCTACACTGTAAGCCAGTCTTCATCGCCGTCTCTTTGTAACTGTCATTGATTTATATCTCACAGCCTGGACAAAACATACGGCGGATACACGCACAGAGGGAATACAACCTATTATTCTCCGAACTCGAATCGTGCGGTTGATGTCCCCATCTCCGACGACAAAAGATACCATTACAAGTTGTTCTTCCGCAGAGATAACGCGCTCAACGGAGAATACAAGAACCCGGAATGGTGGACGCAAGAATACGGCTGGGTCGCGTTCACGCCCTTGAGTCCTCCGTTGATAGGCGCGCTCCTCGAACGTCTGCATCACATCCCTCCTCGCCTGCCCGTCGGTGACGGCGGTGGGTATCGTCTACCACTCGACGTCGCCGAGAAATGGGAGCACCTCGAATCCGTTTTGCTTCAAGCAATTACTGCAATCCGGAAGGTCCATACCATGCCCGCCATCTTACCATTTTTTCCTCGAGCACTGGGTTATCATGCCGAATTCAAGTGCCATGAACAAGCTAAACTTCATATATACCGCGCTCGAGAGTGGATATTGACATGGACGGGCTTACTGTCGTATGTGATTGCGATGTCAAATAAGAACAGGCGGCTACCTCGATGGCAGTCGATCCTCGCACATGAAGGCTTTGATCTTCCGTTACTCGATGCCATCGCGACCTCCTGCATCTGCGACTTCAGTCCGTACACCCGGAGAGTGGGAACGTTCGTTGATGTCTCTAATTACGAGGTCATACTCTGGCTCCATCAGCTCGGCGTCCCCGTATGGTACCAGTGGAAAGACCACCACGCACGCGATCCCTTATTGAAAGTCTTTGCCCCTCCTCCCTATACGTCTTCGATCGCCATTCATCACACAGAAACATTGCCCCCTTCTTCGACGCCTGCCCGCGATCCGTATACGCCCTACAAGACGCTAACAAAAGCGGAACGGCTCGCTTTCGTCAACTCCCATTTCGAAATGCGTGAGAAGGCAAACGAATTGAAACTGCAAAGGGAGTCTGCAGATGCTAGGCAGAAGAGATTGAACCGTATGAGACAACCGCCGACTGTGTCCGCTAGTGTCTTCGTATGGGAAGAGGACTCGGAAGACAGCACCAAATTCGTCAGGTGCCAGGTGCCAAAGCAAGAACGAGAAGAGACCCTTGGGTGGTTCAGCCGCAGTCAAAAGAGATATGACGCGTTCTGGAACGAATGGGATTGCTGCGCAGAGATGGGCGAGAACGACGACGACGAGGAATACGACGACGACGACCCCTTCGACCCATCGGAGTCGTTGTTGAGCGAAATGCCCGCAGAACATCCAAGGTGTCTGAGTCCTTCAAGAATTCCACGGAAAGACAGCGACGGCGAAACCTTGGAACGCTTCGACGACGTGAAGTACTCCGGGAATAACTTTGCGCTGATGTGCGACGGCTGGCAGCAAGACTTTTTGGAAACGCTACGTATGTACTACGGGTACCTCCCACCTTTGCCTTATCCGACGTACATGGCGCCAATGGCCAACGAGTCCGATGCGAAGCTGGTCTTCAAGTTTTTCGGAGAATCTTTGACACATACGCTGTCTTTCTACAGACATCGGCCCATCGCTCAGCTCGCCCAACAGTACATGCAGCAGCTCATCAAGCGGGGCCTTCCGCCACCCACCACATGCGATGTCAACGACGAAAGCCGTGCGGCTCTCGCTAGCTCCCATAGGCTGCGACTTTTCCGGAAAGTCTTCTCTGGTCCAAGAGACGACGAGGTGTGGTACATGTTCGACCTAGGTCAGACAGCGACTACCAAATGGCACCTCGCGGTTCAGAATGCAAGAGACGCATTGGTGATATGTAGGCTGCCAGATGACTCGACCGAAATCGAAATCGCCCAATACCTTCTGAGGTATGGAATCTACTTCCACACCCTGCAGTCTGCGAAAACCATCCTCCGAGCCAAGAAGCGGCCATTCCCTCCCTGTGTGTTGCCTACTCGTCCGAAGGATTACACTTTCGGCAACAAGGATTATGACGCCTACGTTTTGCAACGTGACGCCATCTTCTCTCAACCATCATCACGGGCAGCGCTGATGCGAGGTGGATTTGTTTGGAGATTGACTGTGCCCAACGTCAGCTTCGGGGCGGTATTAGATGGTCCATCTGGTTGGAACGAAGCACCAGACACGATGTTCACCGCAAAAGACATCAAGACGGGCGAGCTCTTCGTCGACGACCAGCTGACGGGGATCGAACTGGACTTGATATGTGGTGCGTACGTTTGCGACATGGGTAAGGTTTCAATATCTTTTTGTCCTCGATGGCATGCTGACTTGTGATCATAGCGTCTGGCAGCCAACCGGCGATCAAATCATGGTACCCCCTCGTTTCCACATTCGACAAATGCGGTGAGAATTACGGCCGATGGACGGTCTATAGAGAAGAAGGATTCCGAAGACGAACGAAAGAGATTAATTGCATCGACCCGAGCGTTGCTGAAGCCTCACGCGGCCCTCTGAACTTCAAGAAATGGCGGGACCTTATGAGAGGCATGAAGGACGTGAGATATCTCAACGAGAACTTGGATCGGTGGTGTACGGAGTTTCTTGACAGACACATCTCTTCAGGAACAAAATGAACTGGACTAATTCACATCACTCGCACGAAGCTGTACCCATCACGCCTGTAAATATACTGTTTTGTAGTCAACTCCCAAAGCACTCTGCACATGTGGCAGAAGACAAGGGAAGTTTTGCCGCTGTCGTCGTTGAACTTGAACGTGTAGTACTACCGAGTGCGATCACATTGCCTCACTAAAGTTTACTGAGCTTTCGGGCCACTGCCATGGTTGAGTTCGCGTTGCCTCGACTGATCTACCGTTAATTGCTCTTGTTGGCCGCCTTCAAGTTGCGTTTTTTTCCGCCGTTGGGGTCAGCCTATTGTTCAACCGCCTCTATGGCTTAGAATCAGACCTGGATCTATGCCTGGATGCGCAGTGCGGACTCCGACCTTCATGTAGTAACTGCGCACCGTGGCAGCTGTTTTTACCTGAAATCGGAGACTTATCAGCAGGAACCATGCTACTCGAAGGGTCAGACAGATTCGGCGCCAAGCGCCCTCCAAATCGAATTGAAAGCGCTGCTCGGAGATGGCATTTTTGACCCCATTCAACGAGCCGTCCCATTTCTCATATCCGGCCCCCCGGGCGATGGACCCCAACGACTAGCAGGAGTTGACCTTGGGCAGACGGACAGTGATAGCAGAACATCATGTCAATACTGCAGCAGTGGCGGAACTTAGATAGAGGCCTCAACGTCAACTCAGAAACATAAGTCAGGCATTTGGTCAGACTCTACTACCATCCTACTATTGCCCTTAGGCTGACAATACGGATGGGTCCAAAAATTACAAGACGATCCTGGGCTGAGTCAGAACGGCTAGGCGCACAAATGCGCCCACCTCGTTCTAGATAAGGGCTTTAAACATTATATTCAGTATGCCATGCGGCTTGTATCAGTCATTCCTGGAAGAATCTGGGTACACTACCATCACAGTGCAAACCGTTTCAGATACGTATCACAGAAAAGGCAACTCCCATTACAGAAAAGGGAACTTCTCTGCCCCTAGGCACATCCAACGAGACAGGGTGCCGATTTGATTGATATATACTATGCCGAACTAATTTTTGAACAGGGCCGTTGCTTGAAGAATATGCACCCTTGAGTCTGCTTTGGTCTCGCAACTTTCTTTTTCAAGCAGTGTCAAGTTCAGGGAAGGCAGGACTTGAGATATCCCTGAGCTATGTTTTAGATACGCGGCTACTGGTGGTGGGGTGACGGCCGCAGTGAATGGGCTGACTGAGTCAATTACGCGATATCAAACGTCTCTCTGAAACGGATACGTGACAAATCTACTTCTAGTAGGTTGCTGGCACTGCATGACTGGTAGCCGAAGGCACCTTTACTGCAAGAATTGCCGTATTCAAGCCCCTGGCATTCCATTGGCTACCAGGGATTGCACTGGCAGGACTGGCATAAATACGCAAGCGGCAATGGGACATGAGCTCAGACTCGGACTCGTATCATCAAAGCCACTGCCAGGCGCTTTCAAGTTCAAGCCTCAACCACTAGCACAGTGACGAGACCAAGAACTTCTGCGATGCCACTGCAACCCAATTCCACAACACTGAAGCGCCAACCGTCTGTTTTCTTTACGCGTCCAAACTTACCCGCAGAGCTTCCATCCTCCCCCAGCCAAAAGTTCAGGAAAATGTCAGTCCTTGCAATTCTAGTACGCCCGCGGCCACTAACCAGAGTTGCAGCTGCATGAGCGACCCTCTCGCCGAACTTGGCCAAAATTTTGGCCGTACTGTCGATGCTTTCTGTGACTTTCATACACTACTCGTCAGCGGCATGGTCGTTACAGCCGCCCTTGCCACAGAGCCCGAGAGGCTTACGGATCTCTCCCAAAAGTAGGGTTCGCATGAGATCTTGATTCCGTCTCAGCTGATCATCATATCTGATTGCCTACAGGGAGTTGTGCGAGCTCAACATTTATCAGCGCTTGCTGCGCATGGCGCCTATCCTAGAAGAAAAGTTATCCAATGCGTCGAGTCAAGATATTCTTGAAATTGCACACTTGGTATGTCTGAGCCATGTCTTGAACAGATTGCACGCTCAAATCGTTCCTATGATATGATCAGTTGCAGAAAGGCTCTCGCTTCGTGACAATGGATGATGCAAGGGTTCTCAAAGGCGATGTTCTCAAGTGGTTGACCCCACCAGGGGTTATTCTCGTTCCATATCTTCACTGCGATGTCAAGACCAACCGCGGATTCCACCACGCAGTCACAGGGTCTTTGTTGTGCCCCGCTCACTTAGACTGGTCAGACAATCAGTATGGTCAAACCATTACCGCCGTCCGATTCGAGTCTAACAACAGCGCGCACTAGCACTCGAGAAGCCCTCCGCGCTGGCGAGCTGCGGCCCAATCCAGCAGAACACTGGCCAATTTTCATCTACCAAGATTATCTCTATGTTTCAGGCCACCCTTGGAATGGTCTATTTCGCAGCTACCTTCTGGTCACGGTATCTTCGTCTTCAATCCCAATCGTTTTTTCTTCCTCACCAGATACTTTTCAACCTCGGTCAGGCCTACAAACGTATCTTCATGTGCACGCCGGGCACCGCTATGGGGAAGCCAGCGACAAGTCGTGCGGTGACTCACCTAGTTACGCCGGCATCAATCGCCTATACGGCGACTCAGGTAGGCCGCAGTGACTCCATTCACTCGATTGTTCATTATGTATCTCATTTCTTTCAGGTTCGCCATGCGCTTTCCTCCTCTGCAGTATTTTTCCGATCCGACACGTTGGCTGCATCAGAAGCATTCTATCGCTCAATTCTGAATTTTTTCTTTATTTTCGAGCATGCGGAAGAAATTCGCGACCTTCTTGACTGGTGGAATGGGTGAGCCGCATCTTTGTGCAATTTTAAGTGGTGCTGAGTGTCCGTTCAAGGCAAATTGCTTGAATATCTTATCCCCGAGACTTCCATTCGGTACTATAATTTTTGGAGGAAGACCGTGACATGGCTTCCAAACCTGGATTCATTCAGCCCTCTTCTGTACATACCACGCGTATACAAATAATTTTTCGAGAGTCACTAATACGGTTCAGTGCTGAGTTCAAGTTGAACGCTGTGTGGTCACTGCGGCTTGGTTAAGGTCTGCAGCGGCAGCATACAGGTCACAATTATGGCTGCTCCACCTGAAAACGGTAAGTCCGCAACAAGGAACTCCTACCGCGACATAGGCCCTTTGGGCGAAGAATTTCAAACCAACTACAGCTGAGGTTACTGAGGTTACCTCACCCAAGCAAAAAATGACTTCGGATTTTTTGTCTCACAAAAACGCCGTGGCGTACTTAGAAATGGGAGATGTTTGGAGAAAATGTATATGTTGAGAGCGAGCAGACTCGGAGCCTGAGGTATACATACGCAGATGACCCTCCGCTGGATGAAGGTCCGAGTCCAGACTGGTGTGGATAGTACTAGAGTCTTTCACTATGAACTGATTTTCATTGTGCTTGCCCCTAGAAAGTATTCTTGTGGCCTTGAAGAGAACGAATGCAGGGATGTCATATCTTGCGCACTGACTCTCGGATAAAAGCCTACTACTAGTAACTTCAAGTTCAAGTTGCGGGCGACTCGGACTTGCATCCGACTCGGAACATCACAACCTCGGACGGACTTCTTACTTAATTTAATTTTATGTAACTAACTTTATGGTGGTGGCAGTGCACGTGAACGTTAACGTTGATGGGGGCCCGGGCTTAGCCCGCGTCCCAACTGCTCACTTCGGATCCCCCAGTCTGCGGCACCTGGCAGTGCCAGCCTGAGGAGTCCGAGTCTTGTCTACGGCGGACCTCGTCGGAGTCGCCCACTACTAGGCCCAGGCTGAGACCTTCGCCTCTTTCGCGAACGAGGCGAACGATACCTAATCTCTAGGGTGGCTTGGGTACCCTTCCCGGCAGTCTTCAACGCTCATTTCATTCCGAGCCGTTACTACTTGTTGTGGTTTTGGGACATCCCACACCCAACCTTTCACAGCGCTATCATTTTCACAACGAGTTGCCTGTTGGGACATCCCATACGCAACAGTTGCAAAGCACTATCATCCTCGCACCTTGATTTCATCCAGAAGCGTCACTTGTTGAGTTTTGGCTCGCGCAGGAACATGAAGACCGATGGACAGCAAGCGGACACGCAGCAGCATAACCACCTCGACTTCGATGACTTCCAGCGGTCTGTCAAACTTTTCAACAGCCGCCCTGCCTACTTACATCAAAAGCTACGCGCCCGTGGAGGTGACTCTTTCGATCTCCCCATATTTGAGAAGTTTATGCGGGAAAAGCAGAAGGTGTGACTTCTTTCTGTTAGAAGTGTGACTTGGCACAGGCCGCTTCAAGTATGACGCACCGAGGACTGCCGACCCGCATGCTCGGTAATCATACCGATCATGTTACTAAAATTAGAGTTCCGTCTTCTCGATCCCGAGGATCGAGATAATTTTCCTATACATTCGTTTTCATTTACTTACCAACCACTTACAATTTTAGTTACAATTTTCATAGAAAATTTACTTATAGAAAACTATATAAACTGTACGTCGAGTACAGGAATATCACTCGTTTACCACACAACGTGCCTACCCCCTACAAACTCTAACAGGTTATCGGGCCCCCGCTTGCGCTAAAGCACTTACAAGGCACATACACAACGACCACACATTTAACTTACACCAAAGACACATTAAACACCACACCAACCTCGACTCGACACGAAATACAACATGTCTAAAGATAGCAACAACCCCCCTATCTGGTCAGACGAGCACAAATTTGACGGAACGAACTTTGTGGGCTTTAAGGCACGTATCCTCGTCACTACAAAACTTCGTGGCGCACTCGGATACCTTGAAGGGAAAATCCCGCAACCCACTCCACTCCCAGCCGGCGCACTGCCGCCTGAAGCAACCGAATGGGAGTCGACCTCCCCATCCGTCAACGAATGGAACAAGAGGGACGCATGGGTCCTTGCCCTCATTACCTACAACAGCAAAAATCCCATGGGGTACGGTATTAAAATGGACGGTACGGGCGCAGACGCATGGAAATCACTTACCACTACATATGGTCAGACTGATGAGAATGCCGCCGCCCTTGCCGAACGCACACTTCGTAACACAAAACTCCCGGACAACGGGGACTTCGTCGAACACATCACCCTCCTTCGCACCAGATGGATGACAGCGGTCGACAAAGGAGCAAAGATAGATGATAAAGGTTTCCAGGCAATAGTATTGGGATCACTGCCGAAGGACTGGAATATCATCGTATCCATCCTATACTCCGCTAAAACATCGGCTGAAGCAATAGCTACGTTAACCCTACACTGGGAGCGAATTAAAGAGCAAAACCCACAGACAGGACCATCCACGACCGCTCTCCAGGTTAAAACACCCAATAAATCAAACCAATCCAACCTCAAATGCGTTAACACCAACTGCGGTCGAACCGGCCACACCATAGACAATTGTTACTGGCCTGGAGGTGGAAAGGAGGGTCAGTTCCCCGCACACTTTCGTAACAAGGGACGTACCCAGGCGGGGAATACACCAGAGGCGAAGAAGCCGGCAGCAACAGCGAATGTCGCAGACGCCACACCATCAAACGGAAACGCCACTAACAACTCCTCCCGCGTCACCTACGCCCTGATGGCCAGCACCGACGACCTAACACTCCCTGCCTTTAATCTCCCGCCAACTGAACCACAGTTCATTCCGTCCGCGGTAGTCGAGGGACATGAAGACGCAGTCGAAACCTACTTCACCGACATGAATAGAACAAAACTTATGGTGGCTTCAAAACGCTATCTCACCTACGCCGACTCCGGAGCAAGCGACCACTGCTTCGTCGAGCGAGCAGACTTTACCGACTATGAAGAATTCGATCCACCCCGATCGGGGCAACCGGCGAACCAAGGGGGATCATTTAGCATCCTTGGGGAAGGGACAGTCAGGAAACTTGTCACAGTTAACGGGAAGGAAACCGAACTGGTGTTCAGGAAAGCCCTTCATACCCCCGATCTCTCCGCTAACCTCATCTCCATCGCCCAATTCGACAAAGCCGGGTTCTCTGTCCACTTCTCCGGAGGACAGGCAGCATTCATAGCCCCCGACGGCCGCCTGTTCATGATAGGAACAGGATCCAGCGGGTTATATCTCCTCGAGACCAGTAGCGCTGCCCCTCCGCAACCACCATCCACGTCCAACTTAATCACCGCCGCCGCCAAGAACAAAAACATCATCTTTGCGAACGTTGCGAAATCCCTCGACGTTCCGGCACCCCTGGAAGTTTGGCATCGAAGGTTTGGGCACGCAGGCGTAACGGGAATCCGGGAGCTCGCCAAGAAAGACCTCGTGGACGGCCTAAACGTTAAAGGAGACGCGGAGGTTAAAGGAATTTGCGAAGATTGCATATACGGCAAGCATACCGCTAGGCCCTATGACGGTACTGCAACCCCCGAGGCTGACGCGAACATAAAGGTTCATATCGACCTGTGGGGGCCGGCAAGCGTGGCTTCCCTGGGTGGTGCCCTGTACATGATGCTCTGCTGCGATGGGGGAACTATCCGCCTGAAGGGTTTCTGGCTCGCAAGAAAAGACGCGCGGACGACACTTACGGCGTTTGAGATCTACCATCGCGAATCGGAACGACAGACCGGAAAGAAGCTGACGTGCGTAAGAATAGACGCTGGAAGGGAATGGTTTAATGAATTATGGCGAGACTATTGCCAAACACACGGGATCCTTCTAGAATTCAGCACACCTTACGCACATGGCCAAAATGGACTTGTTGAAAGATGCATCCGAACCGTGATCGAAGGGGTACGATGCATGCTTGCAGACAGCGGGCTACCAAAATTTCTATGGGCAGAAGCCGCCGCAACCACCATCTACCTACGGAACCGACTCCCATCATCCCGACACCCTGGCATTATCCCTGAAGAAAAGTGGACAGGGAAACGCAAAAGTGTCGCACATCTACGACCATTCGGATGTGACGCATTCGCCAAGATCCCCGAAGAACTGGTAACTTCCAAACTGGATCCCCGATCCATCAAATACGTCATGATCGGCTATTCAGAGAACGGATACAAACTATATGATCGACAGACTCGGGCAATAATAACAAGCCGAGATGTAATATTCGAGGAGGGAATTGGCCACAGAACACTCACTATCTATGAGGACGACGACCTACTGGCATCCGACGAACCCGCGATAAACCCTTCCACACCCGCCATCATTCATGCAAAACAACCCGTTGCACCGCGGATCCGGGACACTGATGGACCACTCCACGTGGTGCCTGAACCCCAATCTGATTCCGCCCCGAATCCCGCCCCGGTTCCTGGACCTAATCCTGGCACAGATGGCGGGACGCCACCCGCCCCGCCCCCGCCACCTCGTCGCTCTGTGCGCCTGATGAACCCGACCCCGTCCTCTGCTATTGTAGCGGCGCGTGAAACCCTTGCCATTGAGGAAAGCGCAAGAGCGGCTGGGGAGGACTGGGCGTCTGACACTAGGCGTCCCAGCGCGCTTCTCGCCAACGGCGCCCACGCATATCTTACATCCATTGATGCCAAAACGTCGTCCGATACACACGTCCCCAAACACTATGGGGAGGCCATGCAGCGACCGGACCTTTGGGTCCCGCCTATGGAGGCTGAACTCGCGATTTTGAGAGCACGCGAAGTATTTCGGCTGGTTGATGAATCCGACGTACCTGCAGGGAAGAAGATTATAGGCTGTATGTGGGTATATGCGAACAAATACGACGCCGATGGGAACATTATAAAGCGGAAAGCGCGACTTGTGGCCAAGGGCTACACGCAGATCCACGGCGAAGACTACGACGAGACCTACGCGGCTGTCGTGCGCCTCGAATCTATCCGGATTACCGTCGCGGTCGCCGCAAAATTGGGACTACGTCTGTGGCAGATCGACTTCGTGTCCGCCTACCTGAACAGCGTCAATAAACATGTTGTATACATGCGCACACCGCCAGGGCTTCAAGGGGGGGAGGGGAAGGTGTGCCTTCTCCTTAAAACCCTATACGGCATGATGCAGGGCGGCTATGACTGGTGGCACACCCTAAACGCCTGCTACAACAAACTCGGGTACATTCAGTCACGCGCGGACAGCTGCGTCCGCTCTAGGATGATTCAAAATGAAAGAACTATCACAAACACATACACCGACGATACCATCGGCGCATCATCCACAACAGAAGGCGAAAAATGCGCAAAAGATGAATTAGCTGCCGAATACGAGACCAAAGACATGGGGGAACTGAAATTCGTCCTCGGAATGCGTGTCGACCGAAATCCCGAGACAGGCGCCATTTCCCTCTCACAACGAAAATATCTCGAACGGGTCCTTGAACGCTTCGGAATGGCGGACTGTAACGCACATCGCACCCCGCTACCGACTGGAATCCAGTTAGTGGAATCACCATCCCCACAAACAGAAACCGACAGAAATTTCATGAAAGACAAACCCTACCGTGAAGTACTCGGATCAGTCATGTGGGCTCAAGTAGCAACACGCCCTGACCTATCCTATTCCGTCGGGCTCCTCGCACGTTTCCAGTCGAATCCAGGACCAGCTCATTGGAACGCCCTTTTACACGTACTCGGATACATCAAAGGGTCACTCGACTACACCCTAACATACACGAGGGAAGGAAATCTCAAGCCTGCCGGATATGTTGATGCGGACTACGGGGGAGATCTAGACACCCGACGGTCCACCGGTGGTTATGTTTTCATGATGGCAGGGGGAGCTGTCTCCTGGAGTTCAAAACGACAAAACACAGTCGCGCTCTCTACCACAGAGGCTGAATACATGGCCCTTACTCGCGGGGCGCAACAAGCTCTTTGGATCCACAATTTCCTTCTGGAGATAGATTTACCACAAACCCTACCTGCCACCATACATGTCGACAATACTTCAGCCATATCCCTCGCTCAGTCAACCAAAGGTCATTCCCGAGCTAAACACATCGACATTCGCCACCATTACGTACGCGAACGTGTTCAAGACAAAGATATCGAGATTATACATATCCCTACCACCGACAACCCCGCCGACATATTCACGAAACCCCTTTCGCGTGTCATTCACGAACGCATGGTCGACATCCTCAACCTCAACAAGGGCCGCACCCGTCAGGGGGAGTGTTAGAAGTGTGACTTGGCACAGGCCGCTTCAAGTATGACGCACCGAGGACTGCCGACCCGCATGCTCGGTAATCATACCGATCATGTTACTAAAATTAGAGTTCCGTCTTCTCGATCCCGAGGATCGAGATAATTTTCCTATACATTCGTTTTCATTTACTTACCAACCACTTACAATTTTAGTTACAATTTTCATAGAAAATTTACTTATAGAAAACTATATAAACTGTACGTCGAGTACAGGAATATCACTCGTTTACCACACAACGTGCCTACCCCCTACAAACTCTAACACTTTCCTTCTTGATAACGGAATGCTTACTTCAGGTCAAAGTACAGCCTTAGCACACCGGAATTTCAGGCCATCTTCGAATGATATTCGGAGGCTGCTACTTTGGGCTCGACACCCCCAGTCTGCTCTGCGACCTCGTCTGATGACTCAAATACGAACATTCACGTCGTTCCTCCTCTCACCCGACAATTCTATATGACGGATCCGCTTTCGGATCGCTACGTGTCTTCGTCGCATAGTGCATCCCTCGATCAGCTGGTAGATGTGAGCAGATTGGAGGATACATCCGAGCCTTGTTACATAGCTACAGGAGCGCCGAATGTAAGTCTCTTCCTATTTCATCCAGTTTTTCCTATCTAAATCAACAAATAGCTGCTTTGTGGGCATCTTCGACGGTATTCGCCGCGTTGCCCTATCCCATCGTTATCTCCGCCGAGGTCCACCGCTCACCGGACAGGACGCCATTGCTGATATCATGAAAGAGGTCTTTGATGATGTCGGACTTGTAGTGAGCTGTATGCTTATAAAGGCGCGGAGTTCTCGAAGGCATTCTAGGGAAGGTCGTCGGGTTCGTTTTGACGAGACGAATTTTGCACCCCAGGCTGTTCTCGAGGGCAGCAACGCAATCCTTGGTCATCGAGCAACTGTTTATATACCCTACTTGGCCGTTCTTTCGTTAAACATCCCTCTTTCCGGATCTTCGCGGCTCAGAACCCTCTCATTCAGGGCGGCGGACGCAAAGGACCCCCAAAGTCTTTTCGGCTGTGCATGTAGTCCGGGGAATCGTCTAAAGGACACCATACACGTCAATCCACATATGAGAATGAACTAGATGGGACCGTACGGAGCTTGTGCAAGTATGACAAATCTTCATCAACTCCGCATATCCAGACTGCTATCCGTAACTCGAAAGGCCCGAGACGGTGCGAGACCTAGTAAATTTGTTCCTGAGATCGCCTTTGACATACTGGTGAAGCCGCAAATAAAACTTTTGGAAGCACCGAGTCTGAGGTGTGTCGAGCTGGTGTATGCGACCTGGATGGGGCTGGGCCGAGCTCAAAATTGCTTGAAGTCGCATCTTGGGGCCTAAGTCATTTTTGACCGGAGTTTGATGTGTTCTCAATGTCGTCATGACACGTTTTGGACGTGTTGCCAGGATATATCGTGAATAAGATCGCGGTTTATCTGCCAGTTAAAAATCGCTGATTTCAGAAACAAAGCTGTCGCATATTGTTTACAATATATCCAGCCTTTTATCCGGTGCTCTTATCAAGATCATATTAGGAATAAGATCACGATATCACTGAAGAGCAAACATTGAACATATGAGAAATTTATCCTCGATATCGGCGTTGATTCTATCCTGAACATTGACAATATATCCAGGATTTTAGCGCGAGATCAAGGCTGGACATATTACTGATATATTCCCTGTATATTCATTCCTCTTGCAATCGGCGGATATATAAGCCAATGTACCCGGTGCGGGCGTGGCTACATCGGAAACTCGGCTACATCGGTATAGTGAACCGCACCCAGAAGGACATCAATTCCGAGAAAAGCATGACGGATGCCCTGGACAGTGAAACCGAGTTCTTCAGAAACCACCCTGCCTACCGCAATATTGCACACAAGAATGGGAGGGAGTATCTAGCGAAGTCTCTGAACCAGGTATGTCCCTAATCTATTCCTCTTATGGAATGGCCTGTCTCGTAACCTTTCTCACCTCAAAAAGGCAGGGCGCGTTGGTCCTCCGGCTCATGACCCAACTTGCCCGCGACTTCGTTTCATCAATCGAGGGCACGAAAGTCGACCACGAAGGAACTCTCCGAAGGGTCCCGGAATATACTGCGTATTCAACGACGTCTTCGACCAAGCCCTCGCCTCCATCGACTCGACCCACGACCTAGTCGAGTAAGGATCTTAGCTATTTCAATTGAAATTATCCCTCTCCCACGCCGATGTAACTGGGAAACTCCAATAAGAGAAAAACGACAGCACCCCGGCTGCGTGGGACAAGGTCAAGGAGATGCATGAGGCGACCTTCGACACAATCCAGAAAAAACTAAATCCTTTCGATGTCGAAGTCACGAAGCTAAAACCTGATGTAGGCGGACGGAAGATCAGGAGAGTTTTGCGTCGACCTGCACGGACAGGTCAGAACAGGTTTGTTCTTGTGGAACCGCGAGTATACTGATTTACATTGAATACACATTTTAGCGCAAGAAAACTTTGTCGAGGAGTTCCACGAAAAAGGACGCGCTCGAGGTTTTGTGGATCGACGGTCTTGTGACCCTTCAATGAGCTCGGTGGAGCACATGCTTGAGCGATTCACGAAAGACCGACGACGAGCGTCAAAGGGCACGGTATTTGACCCGGAGGACGAGGATGAACTTACGCGTTATGGCCAGAGCCTTTCTCAACTTGACGATCCGATAATGTTGACCTTGGCTTGGATGACGATGAAGAGCTTACAGAGGTATCCAATATCTTGCCTGTGGTACTTTGTCCCGACTCACATTTGTCAAGGTCAGATCGACAACGAGATCGTTCGGAAGTTTCGATGACGATGATGAAGAGGACGAGATCGAAGGGTCAGTACGCCTTACCACAGGGAATGATGCAGCTATTGTCCTCTCTGTTTCTCAGCCTGCGAGGTAAACGAGTAAAGCTGAAGTCAAGGCGGAGGTCATGGCAAAATGGAGGGAACACAAGGTTTGCTTCCTTTCTTCAGAACTTCACTTCTATTTTCTACCACGTATATCCTATAGCTTCGACGACGGATGGAGCGAGAGCAGGAAGACAATGTCTGACATGGACTCGATCACGACCTTGATGCATTATGTGACCTGATATATGCCCCAATCCCTCGTCCATTGTAAGCAATTCCGTTCCCCTTGGACGGCCTCACGCAGGGATCGTCTCAAGCAGTGGTGTTAACATTGCCGGCCGATACAGAGGCTTACGATCGACACGCCCGACAACTTGCTTTTGACAAGCAAGCCAAGCTTAAGGACAGGACAAACACGGAATAGGAGCTCGCGCTAGAGGTAGAGGAGGTACTCGAGAAGGCGGACATCTGACAGGGAACCTTCGCTGACTCGTTCGCCGCCACCCCTTCCCAGCTATTCTAGAGCATGTGTAGAGGTGCATACCTCGCGTTTCGTCTAGTCTAACCACCGAGATAACACTACAAATTAAAGCCCTAAAAGCTCGATGAGAGGCGTCGGAGTCAATCCTCGTCCGTCCTTAGGTATACCATCAACGCTGGTGTAAACCGGGGAACCGTGACTTTCCTGCGTGTTTTCTGTTATCTCGCAGAGGAGCATGCCAGGTACTGAGAAGTTCGAAAACGCCTGCAGAAGAGGCCGATTTCAGACGACTTGGGTAAGGAGACCATCATGGCGGAATGCGCATTACGATTGGCATTCGAAGAGGGCATCCACCGGGACTCGCTTTGGACCCGTCAACGGCTTGGGGCGGAGTATATAGCTGGGAGCAGTGTAAACCGTCTTGCCATCCCGAGAGTGTTACCTATATTTTGGAGCGTCCGAGCAGCTACATGTGAAGGCATAGTCGAACTTACACCGTGGAATCAACGTGGTCTATACTTTCGCTACCTAACGGGCCCGTGTCCTTCCCCATTGCTCTACCAGTAATGCACTGACGCTACATAAACGTGACTATCGTTCCTTCGTTGTGCTGTTGGCCCGGGTGTTTCTATCGGTCCAAAATGCCGTGCCAGCGTGGCAGTGGTACTGTGGGACGGAAATGACTACGCCGGACTTGGGGGGCGTGATCAGCATGGATATCAGGAGCGAGACGCCCGTGGAATCGTTTCACTTATGTTGGTATTCGGATGTTGGTGTTCTGGGTATAGCTAGTCGTTCGCCCTTAGTTGGGCCGCCTTCCCTTCGGGTTATTCCCAGTATCGTGTTTTCATTCTGAAAGTCCTTGCATACTGTAATGGTCGACAGTTGAGGTCCGACGCGTCCCAGATAGATGTAGGGCAGACAGTTACGCGTGGAGCGCCAGTTCCGGTGGGCTCTGAGGCCTGGGTTCCACCAGGATGTTGGGATGACCGCTCCGGGCATCGGCACTGGCTGGAAAGGCACGCGGTAGCCTGGGAGGTTACTCCCTGTAAGGCATGGAACTTGGTCAGAATGAAAGATGGGCCCGAGACAAAAAGCGGTGACGCACATGTCGTAACCGAGAAATCGGAGGTGGAAGGAGAGTGGAATGACCGAGAGTGAAAGAGGTAGAAAGACGAGAAACAACCTGGTGGGCACTGTCGCCCACTTCGCCGGGTCACAGTGAATCCTATCGACTGCCAGATTGGATCCTACAGCATACTACACATCATTTTCGGGGTTTAATTATAAGGTTTGCCTTTCCGGATCGAGTTTTATCTCGCGGTATTCAGGATTTCGAGTTCCGCGATCTCGCCAGGACTCCTTCGTCGTCGTTGACATATGTGACTATAGTTCTTGCGCCGTGTATGTTCAACTTCTAGGTCACACAGTCCAAAGTGCTTTCAAAGTATTACCGTTTTCAGTTTTCACCCCGCGTCTTCAATTCCAGCCGGATCAATCCCTCATTAGCCTCAACTTTTTGTTCTTTCACTCGTCGATTCCACTCGTCGATTCTACACGTCTTTCCTCTTCGACACTCCCAAGGGACGGCTCAACACCTCTGTTCCCACCTTGCGGAGTTCAGGTTAGTCCATCCTCTGCATTCAGCACCACTGTATGTGTTCGATTAAGTCTTGAAGCTCCGGGTTAATCCCATCTTCTACGGCTCTTCTCAACAGAAACGCATCGCGTCAATCTTCTCGCCATCCGAATCCCTTGTTTTCACTCAGAAATTACAACACCAGAACCACTCGCCATGTTTTTCACGACTCTTTACTCCATGATCGCTTCCGCACGTACCATCTCATCGAAACCGTTCACTACCTCTGGCACATCAAATGCTAATCGACAACCCATAACACTCTGGCGACGGGAACATTGTTCGAAAAACGAAAAACGCATAGCGCGTGGTGTCTTGAAGAGGGTGATGAAGGTTCATGGGGATGTTTTGAAGGAGGCTAGAGTTAAAGAGCTGGTTTACATGTATGATTTCCTTTTTACTCTGATTACTTTCCATTCAGGCTCCTACAGCACGGAGAATCATTGCAACGGAGACAAACATCACAGTATCCGAGGGTTCCAGCGGTCAGGGCGGATGTCGTTCTCCATCCACACCGACGACGTCAATACGGCGGTCAAGGACAGAAAGAAGGATGTCCTATGGGTTTACAAAGTCGATCGAAACGCGACGCCCGGGTTGCCTACAGAAGAAAAGGACCTCTCCCAATCACATGTCGACGTCATACGCCAAACTTTCCATCCCAAATCCATTACCAACAACTTCGATCCGGCCAAGCTTCTGCGTCTCTACTAGATGATGCACTGAATACGCAGGAGAATCAATTTCAGATTTGTACCATACGCTGCACCTATTGGACTTGCATGGACGAGGCTTTCTTGATACCACTGTCACTATAGTTTCCTCCGAGTCGCACGCTAGTTTTCATCCTACCATACTCACGATTTTGGGAATGTTCCCGATTGCCCATTGGACTCATCAAACTTATGTACCCATAGATATCATACCAATGCTTTTGACTTGCTGTATTTACGATTTTGGGACTGTATACTTACTAGATTGGAATTCAATGTATATATAGCGATACTAATGCCACCTTGATGCACCATTTATAGCTTGGTCAAACGCGTCACTATTTCGGTAATTGGTTGAAGATGTCATACTGTTTGACTTTAAATATCACGCCAATTGCAGCGCAGTTTGATGGACTTACCTTTAGATACAAAGCCTTAGCAAGGGAAGTCAGCCTAATATAAATTTCTCAACTTCGTCAGATACCTCAGGATTGGTGTACGTGGTCAAAGATGTCATTCTGCTTGACTTTGGATATCACGCCAATTGCAGTGCAGTTTGATGAACTTACTTTTAGATACAAAGCCTTACCAAGGATAGTCAGCCTGATGTTGATTTCTCAACTTCGTCAGATACCTCAGGATTGGTGTACGTGGTCAAAGATGTCATTCTGCTTGACTTTGGATATCACGCCAATTGCAGCATAGTTTGATGGACTTGCCTTTAGATACAAAGCCTTAGCGCGAAACATCAGCCTGTTTCAAATTTCTCAACTTCGTCAAATATCTCAGGATTGGTGTACTTGGTCAAAGATGTCATTCTGCTTGACTTGGGATATCACGCCAATTGCAGTGCAGTTTGATGAACTTACTTTTAGATACAAAGCCTTACCAAGGATAGTCAGCCTGATGTTGATTTCTCAACTTCGTCAGATACCTCAGGATTGGTGCACTTGGTCAAAGCTGTCATTCTGGTCCGCTTTAGTTGTCTTGGAAGGTATATTGGAATTTCAGGACTTTACATGCCAATACCTGACATCTATCACATTGACGACCGTTTTCAAGGCAAGACATGCGTTTATTCTGTGCTATCTGGCTGAGAACTAATTATCAACTCCGCCTAGAAATACCAGGGTCTCCCCGTTTTCCTGATGGACACACTGACAAGTGACATCAACAGTCCTTCCTCCAACCCAATCAGTCCTCCCAGTTCTCGAGCTTGCGTATGGGTCAGCATCGCAATAAACTTCCTTCCTCCAATCTAAGAATCAAGAGTACTGACCCGACTGCCAGTCAGAACTTTCTAGGCATAAGGATCTCTCAGCATCTCCAAAGGGTCAACTTCCTGCCAAGATCACCCGGTCTGAATGCCGAGCCATCTCGTTCTGTGTCAACGCCGACATCTCTTTCTCTCTATAAAAGCAATATAAACCAGGTCTTGCCATCCCTAGATACGAAAACGGAAGACATATGCTATAAGAAGCCCAGGATCGGCGGAAAACGAACTACTACACCAGTCGGAATGATCTGTTCCACTAGACTGCTACTGGTGGCTACCAAGTAGCATCTTTCGGTCTGTCATGCTTCGCACTTGAATAATAACCGATCTACCCAGACCTTCAGTTTTATCTCTTTATTCCCCACGGGCGGGGTTGATCACATGTGAACAAAGATTCTAGCCAACTGAGGAGCTTCGAAGTGAATCCTTTCCAATAGTGGCTGTAGCGATATTATAATGTGGTGTGCAAATCTCACTTTTCCACATTGTTATGTACCAGCCAACCTCTAAGGCCTTGATGACATTAAAATGTCTCCTATCCCAGGGGGGGTAGGCCTCCCCGACATTATAATGTGCAGTTTTTTTGTGCCCCCCCACATTATAATGCAAGTACATCTACCCCACCCACCCCAAAGAACAGTCGAAAATTCCCCCCCCCACATTATAATGCTGTTCTACATTATAATGTGGGTATCTCTACCCCCACTCCCTCCCAAAAACCTACATTATAATGCCTCAGTTATCACATGATCCTACATTATAATGTGGGTTCCCCTACCACCACCCCTCCTCCATGCCCTACATTATAATGCCTTCAAGCCTTGACCATCACATGATCCCCTACATTATAACGTGGGTATCCCTACCCGCACACCCCTCCCCCTCCATATCCTACATTATAATGCCTCAGCTATCACATGATCCCCTGCATTATAATGTGGGTTCCCCTACCCCTACCCCTCCTCCATATCCTACATTACAATGCCTCAGCTATCACATGATCCCGTACATTATAATGTGGGTTCCCCTACCCCTACCCCTCCTCCATATCCTACATTACAATGCCTCAGCTATCACATGATCCCGTACATTATAATGCGGGTATCCCTACCCCCACATCCCTCCTCCAAATCCTACATTATAATGCCTCAGCTATCACATGATCCCGTACATTATAATGCGGGTATCCCTACCCCCACATCCCTCCTCCAAATCCTACATTATAATGCCTCAGCTATCACATGATCCCGTACATTATAATGCGGGTATCCCTACCCCCACATCCCTCCTCCAAATCCTACATTATAATGCCTCAACTATCACATGATCCCCTACATTATAATGTCAGTATCCCTACCCTCATCCCTCCCAAAAATTCTGCGTTATAATGCCTTGACTATCACATGATCCCCTGCATTATAATGTGGGTTTGCCTGCTCCTACCCCCCTTCAAATCCTACATATAATGCCTCGACTATCACATGATCCCCTACATTATAATGTGGGTCTCCCTGCCTCCTACCCCCCCTCTGGATCCTACATTATAATGCCTCGACTATCACATGATCCCCTACATT
The DNA here is from genome assembly GCA_014905825.1 of Lyophyllum atratum. Classification (NCBI taxonomy): domain Eukaryota; kingdom Fungi; phylum Basidiomycota; class Agaricomycetes; order Agaricales; family Lyophyllaceae; genus Lyophyllum; species Lyophyllum atratum. The sequence continues at coordinate 398,821 of JACGCN010000026.1, read as the reverse complement.
ATAATGTGGGTCTCCCTGCCTCCTACCCCCCCTCTGGATACCACATTATAATGCCTGTAATGCTACCAACTTAAGTTTCAATGGTTTCAGGATGTCCGCAATTCACTCTGGATGTAAGCTCGAGGAGTTGATTTACTTGAAATTTATTAGCTACCATTAGACCGCATATTCTAATGTTCGCAGCTGTCCATCACGGTATCTACCTAAAAGTACAGCTTACGCTGACATCATGAGTTCTTGATCACATATGTGTGCTTGTTTCTATTGACATCCGGCCCATCTCAATCGGACCATTCCTCTTCTTCGCTCTCCTCAATGTCTAGCTCAACCTCTATGACATCAAAGTGTTCTTGCAGCTTGTCTCGTAGGGCCTCCTTTGCCCGTTCGCGAACCGGAGCCCACCGTTGGCGCCACAGCTCAGCCCTTGATCTTTCAACTTCTACCTGCTCGGCTGCGTACGCGCGTAGGCCTTCATTGAGACTAGCTGACCCTGATTCCCGATGGCTACCCTCCTTCTCCCACCAGGACGCTCGCCATTCGCAGTATTCAAGGACACGCCTCATTTCCTCCTCAAGCAACATTACCTCCTCCCTCCACCTCTCCGCCCTCGCACGTGCCTTTACCCATTCCAAGCGAATACCCTCATGCAGAGAGTCATCTGCGTCGTCCTCCATTTCTGCGGCTGTCACAGTGTACCAAATCCATGACATGTTTCGGTGTCCGTCCCCAACCCGAAGCCGCAGGGTCGAGAGTGTGCGTAACCCTACCTCGCCATCAGAATTCTCATCAGCATCTCCAACAATAGCGCGCGCCCGTTTGCCCGTCACCGCCTCCTCCTCCAAAACGGTCCACTCATTGACAGCCCGAATGTCCGCAGCATTCAATGTCCTATACGTCTCCTCCCATTCTCCACTTCCTCTCAGCTTGAAAAGGGCGTCGCGGGCAGCGCAATAGCGGTCACGAGCAGATCGAATCTTTCTTTCGATTTGATCTTGAAGCGCGCGCATCCTCGTGTAAGCACCCTGACTCTTGGCGTTGTCGTCCTTGAATTTTCTTGCGAATGTTCTAGTGCGGAGCTGTCGACGCAAATCACCCAAGGCTTCGGAAGCGTGAGCTTCACGTAGACGATCTTCGATTTTCGGAAGATCAGACGTGCAGATGCGCGATCGGCTAGCAGCATCCAGGGATGATGGCAGCTGTATATCAATCTGCTCGGGAACTACGCCGGACTCCTCAGCTCGCACAAGTCCAGGCATGTAAGTCGTTTGGACTTCGCGAAATTTCTGAATTTTGCGGAGGAGCGAGGTGCGTTTCTGTTGTAAAGTAGCCTCTTGAGCTGGTGTCCGATTTTTTTTGGCTGCTTCTGGACGCAGGGACAGCCTGTGTAATGAATAAATCAATGATAGAAAGAAATCCATATGTCAGGATGCACGCACTGATTATCCGCAATTGCCAGGCCGGAAATGATGAACGTGGCTGGCGTGACATCCAGGGAAGCGCCGCCACTCTCAACGTTTTGATGGTCTTCTTCGGCAAGTTGTCGTCGGATCTCGTTGACAGATACGGCTAAGTTCAATGTGGTGGTCAGCGGAAAACTATCCACCGTGAGTTCCACGTACTATCTTCCTTGATCAGATACGGGTCAGGCTGCGTATGGTCCGCCTCCCAATCCTTGACCATTTTCTCCCAGCTCAATAATTCCTCTCGATGCTCCTTACGAATAGAATCTGTAAAAACATCGAACGCCTGTCGATGAATGATGGCTTCAGGGATAGCCGCAACAAGATTCTTCAGGAGTGTTTGCCCTCAAAGTGAGAGAATGCATTCAGGTACTGATACAAATCTGACATGAGGCACACTTACCGAAATCGACTGTTCGCCGGTAGTTCCAGTAGGACATGAAATCATCCAGTGTATCGTGGCGAGCACCTGGACCCATCTGGCTAGTACTTGGTGCCGCACCGTTGAGGAAAGCCCAGTTACGCTCAACACCCTCACCATCCGTTCGGCCGACGCCCTGCGTATAGTTCAGCGAGTAAGGACCGTGGCATCCAGGTTTATGCGGCGGCAAATGGAATTTAGGGACTTTCCACCAGATCCTCGGCACGTTAATGAATTGGAGGTCGTCAGGGAGGTGTGACAACCGGGTCCAGAAGTTTTTGGAATATTGGCAGGCTATGTCGTAGGAGAGTACCACCCACATCAAAAGAACACCAGCCATGCTCGATAGAAAAATCATGTCCATGTTCGCATACCTGGAGGGGACTGAGTATATTCAAGGGGACGGTACGATATCAATAAACTCACCTCTCTCCTTTCTGCAGGTCCCCAGTTCCCGTCGGTCTAAAAAATTGATGCCGGGAACAACTAACCGAGCCGACACCAGTCGCACGAAGCCCCTTAGATTTCTTGCTATTCGCGAGCCAAAGCGCCGCAAACCCAACACAGTGAGAGATCTACAAGGACGTCTGTCATGATCTGCATTTGGAGGGAAGCAACTTGGCGTACCTCATCCTGATCAGCGTACTGCGAGACATGACGCAAGTATCGATCACTCGCCAAGAAGTACGCCAGCCCTGGCTGGAGGGATGGATCTTTCTCGTCAGATGAACGAAGGCGGTTCTTGAGCCGAAAGTTTGCATCCTCCGAAAGGAGTAGGGTATAGAGCCAGCTTAGGGACAGAGTGAGTATGTAAAATCTATTATTCGTTGCATGACGTACGCTATAAAGGGTGGAGCCTTCTCCCAACCAACGGGGAGGTTGATCCCAGGCTGGGGACAGGCCCGACAATTAATGGCTAACCCTCCCGAAGGAGTACCCAAAATCCCTCCAGGGTCATGACCACGCCCAGCACGCTTAGATGCTTTCAAATGCCGCCATTCTCGAACAATCAGCATGAACGCAGAGAGCCGATCAGGGATGTTCGTGAGGCCAGTGGCATCTGTCAGTTGCAAGATCGATTTGTAGAAATCATAACCGGCGATTTTGCCCTGAAGGTTGACGGTATGGAACAGCCGGAGGACTGCAAACGTCGCAGATGTTTGAGGTTCAAGTGGTGTTGCAGGGAACCACGCGACATCCAAAAGTTGCTGAAACGGCTCATATTTTGGGTCGCAACCGCAGAAAAAAAGGTTTACGAAATGGACGCCGTTATCATGAATGACCTGAAAGTCCTTCCGTGCGGCACGAGAAAATGGACAGATCTTCCGAGGTGCGTGTCCGAGTTGAAATTGGAGGCCCAGACTTGCGAGAGAGATCTTCTTGAAATGACGATCAGCCCAGATCTACACACGAAACATCAACACACGAATTATGACATTCAATCAAAACTCACCTCAATTCTATGCAGCGGCTGGTCACCATGATCACGGAGCAAGCAATGTCTGCATACCACACGCCGGCCGTGACAATCAATACAGCGGTATATTGGCTCAATGTCCCCGCATGATGCACATTTTTCGGCAAATCGACCACGTCCCTCTAACTGCAGCTTAGCATCAAGATACCTGTCGCGATAATCAATCCACGTCAGAAGCGGAGTATCCTTCAAGTTGAAGAGATTGAATCAGTTTGAGTATCAACTGGGTCAGATAGCTTTACTAGTAGAGAACATACCGAGTTTTTGTACCGTTTCGCTTGCACCTTCACGGAAATCCCAGCTGTTAAATCAATGTCGCCAGCTTCAGCCGAATCCCCTTGTGGGTCAAAGCTATCCCAGTCGTTGACAAGCATTTCCCCTTCTACTGCATCGGATACCGATGGCCCCGCGATCGTCTCGGTCCAAGACGTTACAGTCCGAACTTGTCCACTCGAACTTGCTGTGGTGGCCGTGGTAACCTCTACCGGGTTGTGGTTATAGACGCCCCGATTCCCTTGGTACTTCTTTGCGCGTTTCGGTGGCATAATGAAGGATAACGATGAGCAAACACTTGCAACGCAATGGAGTCCCGGGCTCGAGTCACCTTTGACGTTGCAAGCAAGTGCACAAGTTCAAAACCAAGAGTCACTGTTTTTGCATTTGCGATCAACACCTGATGCTGACTTTGATCATGATTGCAGACTCACCAAATACACCGTACTATGCGTCTTCATCGATTCGTACTCCAACCTCAATCCCATCCATCGCTCATCATAACAGATTGTCACTGAACATGTCTTTCCTTTGCAGAGACAGTCAAAGATCATCTATAGGTTATTGGACCATTGCAAGATGTATCGAACATGGTATATTTGGTATCGCGAACTCACTACGCCGTGCATCAAGGCCCGACTCGGAGGGCCAGTTCCTGTCTGACAATCGCCACCCACACTTCAAATTCACCACTACAACCACCAGCAACAGCAGGACCATGCCGGCACCTGTAACCGATGATGATGATCGTAAAGTATACCGTAAATGGGTTCTCCAGGACTATCGCGCAAAGTGAGTTCCTGTCACACCGTCTGGGGTATATATTTACTAATGATATGAAGACATCGGGAGCGATTGAACCAGAAAGCAAAAGAAAGGGCTGCCAAATCACGAGCCTCTCTGAAGGATCTCCCGGTTCAGGTCCAAGAGGCGAAGCGGCTCGCAAAACTTGAATACGCTCGTCGATACCGGGAGAAGTAAGTCATTGTTATTTTCCTGAAGCTGGAGCATCAAACTGACTGACTTTCATCAGAAACAGGTCTTATTTGAAAGCGCAAGCAAGGGATAGAAGAGCCGCGTGAGTATTATGTTGTCGTCTACATATGTTGGGCTAACTGTAATGACCAGGAAATATATTGACGAACATGGATATGAGGCTTACTGTACCTCTTACCGAGGTCAGAAACCATTGGAGGATTCGGTGGATGCTTCTCTGTAGTATTAGACCCTGTATACCCGACTGTTGGGCATCTTACTGCATATACAAGTTGAACCACCCCTGCTTTTTTGAATAAGCCTTTCCGCCCACGCCACATAATGTGCAATGACATAAAAATGATGATTGACAACGAAAATATATCGGAACACTGCGGATACGTCTATGGCAAGATTACGGTAAGATTCACCCTGCAATTCGGTTCATTGTACTCTAAGGCTCAGAGCTAAGGCGGTAGCGAGATCAGCCTCCTCCCTGGCAGCTAAGTCATCATCCCGGTGAGCTCGGTTCTGAGCATCGGCCAGGGCCTGGGCGGCGGCGATTGCAGCTGCGATGTTGCTAGGTTTCGAGAAAGGCCCGTCGAGTAAAATTTTGACCTTGACGTGCTTCTCGTTATAGAGTCGCGTGTAGATCTTGTGAGCCGTCTCCCAGGAGTCGAAACCCTCCTGAGCAGCGCAAGGAACGCCGTTAGTGTGGCTTCCAACTGTGCACCTGCAACAAATGTGAGTAGTTGAAAGAGGAGGCCGAACATGAAGCACACCAGTCGTAAAAAATCCCCACAGCCTGGCCAACAGTTACGACGTAGTAATTCTTTACGATAACATTCAGCCCGGGCCTGGTGAGCTCAGACGGCGCGACAGGTCGCCCTACAATGTACCTCACAATTTTCCCGCGGTGATTCCGGGCGCTCTCGATGGTGAGGTCTTCTAGCGTGAGGGAGGGGCGAGGAGGGACGGCAGGCACGATCACAGTGACAGGCTCACGACGCCGAAGAACAGGTTCTCCGCGACGTAGACCGGGTTCTCGACGACGCTGTGCAGGCTCACGACGCAGAGCACCGGCAGCTAAAGCTATTTAGGAACAGTTGAGGCTTCATCATATGCAGACAGTAGCGACTTACCTTCTGTATAGGTGGGGGGAGCCTCGTTTGGAGGGTCTTCGTCGTCGTCAGATATAACGACGACCCGGCGAGGTGTAGCGTTGTTGGAAAAAGGGCGAGCAGTGGGCATGGTGTTCGCAACCGGTAGAATGCTACGCCGGTGGTTCGTAATTAAGCGGACTTGACAAACAACGTAAGTTTAAATACTTTTGAAATGAAAACAAGGAGTAAATACCATTGAAAGTCGAAAGCAGGGTGTTGACACGTGTCCTAAACAACACTCCGAAAATGACCAAAAAACAGGGTACAGGCAGAGGTTCGACCGGTCGGCACAGCTGGGTCAAGGGTAGCAAACTCGAGTTCTTCGAGGCTCGCGAGGAAGAGTTCTTCGACGCCCGAGACGCTGGTCCGCATGCGACCGGCAATTTCTACCATAAGATGGCACGTTTGTTCATGCTTCGTTGGGGGTGGGATCTACCATTTGACGAGGATGGCCCGGTCCTTGTCGAAGCCTCCGAGAGCAGCGCAGCAGTGCCGTTGGATTGGTCTGACGTCGACGAGGGGGAGCAGGAGGAACGAAGCCAACGGTACAAGCTTTTACAAAAGGTAAGTCAGCCTTTACTTCAGCCATTAATGATGACGATGTACTCATGTCATCCTTTTAGAATGTTGGACAATGGTTCCGTTATCGATTCACGCGGATCAAGAAGACAAAAACGCACGACTCCGTGCAGCAGATCCTTGAAGCCTTTCAAGATATGTCGGCTGTTCGACCTCGGAAGCAAACCGCGCTTCACCTATATTCAAACCGCAACTATAAAACGAGGTTTAAGAAACCATTCGACGAGCTATGGAACACGATGAAGGACAACATACCTAAACCAACAAGAGTTACGGCCAGTAACGAGTTTGTACGTCAGGCATGGCTCAACGAAACTGAGGAGTATCGCCTGGCAATGGAGAAGGAGACGGAAACTCTCTTCCAAAAGGAATTGAACGAGTACAAAGGCGACGGTGTATGGACACCTCGGACCCCCGAGGAGTATGATCAGTGAGTCTTAAGCTATATAGTACAACGTCATGTGAGCTCATCGGCGGACAGGGCGATGGCGGATTCGGCCACGACCCTAATCCCATTTGCGGATGCAATCGCCCAGCGGCTCGGTGTCTATGTCACGATAATGCTTTGCGGACCGATGGCCGAGGGAAAAGTTGAGCTTCGAAGGTACGTGGGGATGTCCCTGTCTCTAGAATGCTGCTAAACCAACCGTATCAGTATCCACTCGACGACTACAGGAGGTCGCACCTCCAAGATTTGGCCGGAGCTCGATCCTGATGGATATTCCCTAGCCCAAACATCAATAACTGCATATGGGAACCGATTCTTTGGTCAGTTGTCGCAAGCTATCCCAGGGTAAAGATTCTCACATGTTCAATCCAGCAAAAGAAGATATTGAAGCACGAAAGCTGGGGACTCCAGCACCCGATGGTGAAGCTGGGCTTCGTGCTGAACCTGACAAGGAGGCAGCAAAGCCTCTGTTCGTGATGCAAGACCTGGATATCGAGATTGAGAAGGCCGCTCTGCCGACCTTGTCCTCTAAAACCCTGCCCACGTCTTCCCCTTCCGAGGCTCCAGGCCCAGAGATTCCGATGGCGACAATCCGATTCAGCAATGACCCGGCTGCCCCTGCATCTCCAAAGCTCGGCCCTGGCGTCAATAGCGAGGGGAAACAGGCTCTGATGGGGGAAGCGATGCCTAAGACATCTCTAGGTAGAGCACATGGTCCCACTGCCATCCACATGGAACATCCGAGTGGGGCTGAAACGAATGGAGGTAGAACAATTGATGGTGGTGCCGCTACGATGGGAAAAGGTGGCGACGGTCCAGGTCTTGGGGTGGATGGGAAGGGTGCTAATGGCGGGGATGGGCCGGAAGTTACGAAGACGGCTGTCCAAGGGGACGGCGGAAGTGACACGGAGAGGGATAGGCCGGAAATTATCAAGGCCCTCGTCGAGAAGGATGGTGGAAGTGACACGGAGATGGATGGACCGGAAGTTATGAAGACGCCCGTCAAAGAGGACGGCGGGAGTGAGGCAGAACGACGCCCAGAACACGCTAGGGTGAGTGATGACATGGGAGAAGAGGGTGAGAACCCAGGGGCGGCTGGTACGAGTGACGAGGGAAGCGTTATCAAGGCCCTCGTCGAGAAGGATGGTGGAAGTGACATGGAGATAGATGGACCGGAAGTTATGAAGACGCCCGTCGAAGAGGACGGCGGGAGTGAGGCAGAACGACGCCCAGAACACGCTAGGGTGAGCGATGACATGGGAGAAGAGGGTGAGAACCCAGGGGCGGCTGGTACGAGTGACGAGGGAAGCGGCGCCGTGGACAAGGTCTCCCAGGGCAGCGCCGACAACATTGACCTGGAAACATTAGTACCTGCTGAAAATCGAGGGACCCTGGGTGCACTCACCTTTCTGAAAGGGAAGGAATGGGGACCCGTGTGGACTCAGTGCCTACACGCGTGGATCACGTTCGAGGCTATCCGAGGATTTCCAGTGCGTAGTAGTGCTTGTTTATCCTTAGCAAACGGGCTGATGATATTCTAGCGTGAAGACGGGAGGTTGGCGACTCAAGGGAGGCCCGCTGTGATTGGGCAGTGGATGAAGGGAGGCCGTCGATGGGTTGACCAGAACGTAGGCAGTAAATTTGCTGCGGAATGGGCGAAATGGTGGCATGTCTTGAAGGGCGGTGACGACGCGAACGTGGATTGGGAGTCTTTAAACAAGGGTGGCTCGACAGGTTTGGTCCTTGTGGTGCTGGGCCTGGCCTGGTGGGGTGAGAAGATCGAGGAGATAGGAAGGACTTGTGAAGATCCAGGGACTTGGCTGGCGGCTGTGCGCGACGTGATCATGATGCTTGATGGTCTTCTGTCAAATCAGCCGCAGGTGGACAGTCCAGGGGGAAGTATAGAACCCACCTCGAAATCTTCAAAGTAAGTGGCATCAGCGTCGGATTCCTGCGCCGAGATGATTGACTTCCAGTGTTCATAGACGCAAGCTTCATAATTCAAAGAAACAGGATGAGTCCCCGGCTCCAAAGAAAAAGAGGTATGAAGACACACCTTCCGCGCGTATCTCGCTCATGGCGCGTTATTCCCCCAGAAAATGAATCTATCAACTTCCTGAATCGTGCCCATTCCCATCCTAACACTCCTGTAGACCTTAATCTTCTCCATTTAATACATTGTGACTCGTATGTGCGCTGATGGTGTGGCCAATGGATGACGATGGTCAATGCTCGTGTTACAGATAATCGGTGGACTTGACGCACTGACTGATGTTAACCGTTGTTTGGTTCGGAGGCTCTGAAAATTATTATCTTATCTGATGTGTTCAGATTGACGGATGTGGAATGAGGAACAATGATGTCATGCCAGTTCAAAACGCTTCGAAGTCTGGTAAACTTGAAGGCATATGACATCATGCACAATGATGTCATTTTTTTGAGGGGCAGATTTGCGCCCGGTGTGCCCAAAATTGCCCCTCATGTTTACAGGCATTTACAGTTCTGACTATTACTACCAATGAACGTTATTGTCTTATTAGTAAACATAGTAAACAGTCTAGTAAACATAGTTAACATTATAATGTAGGGGATCATGCGACAATCCAGGCATTATAATGTAGATAGGATTTTGGGGAGGGGTGAGGGTAGGGAGACCACATTATAATGTAGCGGATCATGTGATGCTTAAGGCATTATAATGTAGGTTTTTGGGAGGGGGTGGGGGGTAGGGGAACCCACATTATAATGTAGGATCATGTGATAACTGAGGCATTATAATGCAGGTTTTTGGGAGAGGGTGGGGGTAGGGATACCCACATTATAATGTAGGATCATGTGATAACTGGGGCATTATAATGTAGGTTTTTGGGAGGGGGTGGGGGTAGGGGCACCCACATTTTAATGTAGGATCATGTGATAACTGAGGCATTATAATGTAGGTTTTTGGGAGGGGGTGGGGGTAGGGATACCCACATTATAATGTAGGATCATGTGATATCTGAGGCATTACAATGTAGGTTTTTGGGAGAGGGTGGGGGTAGGGATACCCACATTATAATGTAGAACAGCATTATAATGTGGGGGGGGGCGGAATTTTCTACTGTTTTTTGGGGTGGGTGGGGTAGACGTACTTGCATTATAATGCGGGGGGCACAAAAAACTGCACATTATAATGTTGGGGAAGGCCTACCCCCCCCTGGGATAGGAGACATTCTAATGTCATCAAGGCCTTAGAGGTTGGCTGGTACATAACAATGTGGAAAAGTGAGATTTGCACACCACATTATAATATCGCTACATGGACACCTCATCCTTTCCCAGGACTCCACTGGTACATCGTCAATGCGACTCTTTGGTGTAACACAGCGGACGGGGACCCCATTCGAAAACGGCAAGATGCTCCACGCAGAGCAGTCTGAAAGGGATCGCTTCCCGCCCTCCGCATCCCGCGACCTCTCTTTCAACGCAGAAAAAACCGTGCTACCCACAAAGGGCTTGCTACTTGACCGAAATGGCCTGCCTCTAGTCCCTCAGCCGAGCAGGTTCAAGGACGATCCTTTAGTAAAAGGTTCACATACGTCGCTTCGCGGAATCTGATGACGTGTTACAGAACTGGCCACCATTGCTGAAGTGGGCCGTCCTAATTCAAGTCAGCTTTATGGCTTTCCTTGGCCCGTTCAATGCTGCTGTGGTGAATCCCAGTCTGGTGCTTCTTGGTGAAGCCTTCAACAAACCAACCACAATTGTCGTCTATAGTACCACCATCGCCATCATCACGGGTGGTTTGGCCGTAAGCCGCCTCTACGCTGGCCCTACCTATATGTTGCTAATGTCGTCCGTGTGATCAGTCATTTATTTGGGTACCATTGACAAACGTCTACGGTCGTCGCCCAATCACGATACTTTCTCAACTTCTTGCAGTTCTTGGAAATATCGGTTCGGCGCGTTCGACTACTTTTTCTGCCCTTTTGGGAACACGCGCTCTGAACGGTATTGGCATGGCGGGTATGATGTCGGTAGGAACAGCGTGTGTTAACGACATGTTTTTCCTCCATCAGAGGGGGGAGACGACTGGAGTTTACACGATATTTGTTACGAATGGTGCTCACTTCGCCGTCCTCGGTCAGTCCATCAAATATTCCGTTCTACGATGCTTCATTGCTGATGCGGATGGTAGGTGGTGGCTTTCTCGGACAAAAGGCCGGCTGGGCTTGGGATTTCTGGATGCCTGCCATCATCACAAGTGTGTCTATGGTGGTCGCCATCTTCCTCTTCCCCGAAACCTTATTTTCTCGCGAGCCCCGTTTTCTCGAAGAGCGGAAGGTTGAGCGCACGTACTGGGGTATGCTATTCAATCTCAAGAATAATCTCATCCCGCAGCGTCGACTACAGGGCCAAGATTTCCTCGCTTCTTTCTACATGCTCAGATACCCGTCCATATTATTCTCCTTCTGGTACTACACATGGGCGTGGACATTCGTCAACATCCTGCCTGCGATCAGCATGGCAAAGCTGTACTCCGACCGCTATCACTTCAAGAGTGGCGTCATCGGCCTCTGCACCGGAATCCCGCTCATCATAGGCTGCCTCATTGGCGAAGTCTCCGCTGGCCGCCTTTCCGACTATATCATGTACCGCCTGGCAAAGCGCCACAACGGCATCAGGAAACCTGAATACCGTCTGTACCTGACCACACTTGGTGCCGTTTTCATGCCAGTAGGCATGATTGTCTTTGGTATCTGTATTCAGAAGCGCACCATGTTCGTTGTCCCGTTGGTAGGCCTTGCGATTAGTACGTCCCTTTTTTTCTCTCCAGAGGCTTTTTTCGCGTTTTAACCTTACTGTCGGAAGGTGCACTCGGCCTCCAGATAACGTCAACATGCCTCTACGCTTACGTTTCGGACTGCTACAAGCCGCAGACCCCTGAGAGTGCCGTGCTGATGAACCTGGGGCGTGGGCTGTCGTTCGTCATTGGATTCTTTGGATTGCCATTCGCGGAGAGGATTGGATATGACTGGGCGTGGATAACGTTTGCGTTGATCCTATTCATCTTTTGGCTACCGATCTTGGCGTTGATGAGGTTTGGCGAGAGGTGGCGGGAGAGGCTGGGGCCGCCGGGTTTCCACCAGTATATGTGAGCGGGTGGGATGGTTTTGCAGTGTAAGGTTCGTCGATCGGTCGAAATGAACTGTTTCTCACAGAAACTTTTAGATCCCTGATACCCTTTCAATCCCCAGATCGTCTTTTTGTACACGTGTGACTCGTCCTCCAAGTCTCACTGGCAGAGTGTGTAGATTATATTCGGGCCTTGACGGCGGCACACCAGCCCCTCTCCCACAGAAATAATGCCACGTCCAAGTCCCTTTTTATAGGATTTTCTCCCCGCGGCCCGATGTATCGAGGATAATCTTCTCCTGAATTCCTGATTCCACGGTTGTCTGTCATGTGAGCCGTGGTATGTAGTTTGAAGGCCACTTGACGATCACCAATTTGACGAACTTCTTCCTGTATGAACCCATGCTACAGAATCCCAGGTGACTCTCTCTCTCAAGGTGCCATACCTAGCAACGCGATTATTGCGTTTGCAGTGTCCCATCGCCAGGGGTTTTCGATAGATATGTATACCTCCTAGAGATTCACATTAGGCTATGCGACTTCTTACGCAGAACAATTATGAAGAAAGGTAAATTCTGAGAAATCCTCAAGTACACCCTAGGATAAGCTCTTCGTATAATGAGAACTTGCCCATGTAGTGCACCCTCAATCGTCGTCTTCGGTGCCTACTTCGACGCCCCCAACTCCTCGCACGCCTCCCCCTTCAATGCCTCCTCCAACACCCGAAACCCATCATACCCAAACAACTCATCCAAGAACTCCTTCCTGGACCGAATATTAATATGCCCCTCCCAAATCCCCGGATGCGCCAGCAACCACTCATCTCGCCTCTCCTGCTCCACCCCATCCTCCATCTGCGTGAACCACCGTGAGCCGACGGACGCCTCTGCCACCATCGCCGTGCGTGCGATCCGCAACCTCTCGTACAGCCGTAAGGTCGTGGGTAGGGTGTCGGGCGTGGGGAATGCTGTGAGGAGCCCGCCGAGGATTGCGGCGTCTTCGATGCCCATTGCTGCGCCTTGGGCGAGGTACGGCGTCATGGCGTGTGCGGCGTCGCCGATGAGGCAGAGCTTCTCGGACGGGTGGACCCAGGTTGGGAGCTCAGAGTGCGTGTATAGCTGAGGCGAGTCAGTAAAACCAGACAAAACGAGGAGAACTACGTACCCGCCATTCTAGCACTTGCTTAACATGCTTCAACATCATATCGAGTCTGTTGAGAGGGTTAATGGTAGCTTGCCGGCATCTGAGGTGTATGATACCTTGGGTCCCAGCCTTGGAAAGCCTCGCGGACCTCGGTGTTCGTGCCTATTTTCTGGTTCACGCCGTCCTCCATTCTCGTATCGCACCTATCGTACGTCTAAGACAAGACACCCTTCCCCAGAGATGATACTCACGTAAAGACAAGATTAACCAACTTCTCGTTTACACCTTCCAGCAGGTACGACAGGACCGTTCCGTGTGGACCAATCCAGTGATTGTTTCGGGGAACAGTGATCATCTCCTCTAATTCTGGGATACCCTCAAGTAGCCTCGCCGGGAGAGTTACGCGGTATACCATCTGCCCGGTGGGTATGGGAGGACCGTGGCGGCCCAAGACGATGTGGCGACAGACTGAGTTGAGCCCTGCGAACATAAGTCGGTTGTTGTATAATAAAAAGTAAACAGACCGAGACTGTACCGTCGGCTGCGATGATGAGGTCCGCACTGAAGCGCGTTCCGCCTGCCGTCACCACTGCGGGCGCCTCTGTGTCGACATCGACAACACGGCTGTCAAGGTGCGACTCGATCCCTAGCTCGTTCGCACGTGCAAGCAGACCGCGATGGAGATCTGCTCGGTGGATGTGCCTATTGCCGATGATCAGCTCGCAGTCTCAACCTTGGTAGGCCTCGAGCATACCAATACGGAGAACCGTATTCCTCGTGTGCTGGCTCCTTCAGCGGACATTCGACGAGCACTTTACCGTCTTTCCAACGCATCATACGCAGGTCTACGGGTTCGGTGCAGTATTTCTCAATGTGTTTGTCGACGCCTAGTTTTCTCAGGATTCGCGAGGAGTTGGGGGACACCTGTATGCCTTTCAGACCTCAGGACTTGCACTCTAAACCTAGGAGTGTATGGGGAGACGTACCAGCTCCGATATATGTGATTTCAGCGGCACTTTCCAAGACTACTACCTTGTGGCCAGCCATAGCCAGGGAAATCGCGATTGTGAGTCCAGCGAGACCACTGCCGATGACAAGGACATGCTACACGGCAACGTGAGGCGGGGTTTTGTGGTATATCTTGAGGACCTCACTTGCCATGCTTTTCTGCTGAAAGAGTGTCTTGAGTGTCGGAATTTTTCAGAGCTGCAATTTCAGAGAAAGTTTCCGTTCAAACGTCGTCCTGCGTAATTGTGAAGGGACTCCGAGTCCGGCGAGTATTCTCATGCATGATCAATGACAAGTGACTTCGACAATCCCATGAGAAGACCGCATTCATTTGGGCCCAAACCATGGCTCTGGGAGTAAATCCAAAATTAGATAAACCGCGCCGACGAATGACGCCCTTCAGTTTGCCAGTGGGAAGATTTGAGCTAGGGACTAGAACCATGGTCACCGCAAGATCGCTGACACGGACTTCGAAATCGGGCAGCGTCGCAATGGCGATTGCCGCGATCACATGACTGGAACTTCCCACATCCCGGGCCGGAACTTCGAAGGTCCTCCTGCCACTTGTGTCGGCGACTGGTCAAAATAACTCGATAAATACTCATGAAGTGCAAACCACCGTGTGGCGAACATTCGACTAATGCGCAGGAGGGATTAATGGTAGTCCGATCAACAGTGATAACATCAAGACCAAACTCCCGTTGACCCGGGATTATCCAAGCGTCATCGATTCATCCCGCACCATCCCGCGCGCCCCTTTACCCCCTCCAACTCCCAAGCACACCAACTTAACCCCTCCCAAACCTCACACAATCCTAACCCCAAGTTCTCCTCCCCGCCAATTTATCAACAGATCCAACAGCGCCAGGCTAGCATTACGTTTCAACACTCTAGATACCTTAATCTTTATACGTAAACGGAGTTCGACAGTACTACCAAGTAACGTGTAGCACGTAGCAAAAAGGTAAAATATGGAATCGCCATCATCCCAGTCCGAGTCCGAGTCTGAGTCCATCCGTACAATATACGCTGGCCATAGGCACGTCTACCCCGCGCCCGTATCCAAACTAAAGCAGAAAGAGAAGGGAGAAAAGAAAATGCGGGTGGTGTGCAATATGAAGTATGCAGTGCGCAGAGTCTGGTAATGAAAAACAAAAGAAACGTGCAAGAAGACAAAAGTGTCAGGGACGGAGCCAAAAAAAAGGGGGTAAAGTAAGATAAGAAAAAGGCAAAGCGGTATTACGGATTTTGTTTTTAAACGTGGAGTGGGTACGGGTACGGGGCGCGTGGTAGTGATGGCGGTGCGTTGAAAGTCTGGATGGAGGTCACGGTGGTCGGAGGTGGAGGAGACACGGAGGCGATGCATTGCCCAGGCGCACTGAGGGCAACGCACACAGGAACAAGGATGGCTGGCTGGGCGGGCGGATGGGCGGGCGGATGTGGCGGGCGGGTATAATATGTATGCGGGGCGATGCGTCATGACAAGTCTATATAAAATAAGAGCAACAGGCGACAGACAGAGACACAGAGACGAGGAAAAACCAGCGCGTATCTCGCCCCCCCCCTCACCGCGCATACCCAACCTGCATCTCCACCTCCTCCTCCCCTCCCCTCCTCCTCATCCCCGCCCCCTGCCCCTGCGCCCGACTCGCATACACAGGCGTCCCCGCCCCCGGCGTCGGCGAGTCGCTAAACGGCGACGGGCTCTGATCCCGGAACGGCGACAACGGCTCGTTCGCGTACCCCGCCGGCTCCTGGTGCCGGTACGGGTTGTTGCTGTTGTTGTTGTTGTGGTTGTTGTGGTTGAGGTTGTGCGCGTTATTACTGTTATTGATATTGTTGGCCTGCGCCTTTTCGTTCGAATTCTGTTGGTCCATGGCAGCGGTGGCAGCCGACGCATCGCCGATGCCGGCACGGGTGCCCCAGCCAGTCTGTATGGACGAGCACAAGAGTTAGTTAGGTTTCGATGATGGGGGAAAGAAAGGGGGGGGGGGGGACGTACCTCGTGAAGCGTAAACAGGGCGTATATTTTCATGATCGCAAAGTAGTAGCCGAACAGAATGAAGGCGGGGACGTGGATGACGTCTTGCGGGCGGTGCCAGAGATGCGGCAGGAGCTTGGCTGTACGTGTTGCGGAGAGCCAGACCATGTAAGACAGGAGAATATTCCTATAGGGGGTTTTGGTCAGGGACGTCCGCTCCGAAGGAAAGGAAGGAAAAAAAGAGTTGACGTACCACCAGGGTAGATGGTACCCTCCTTGTTCGACGGGGATGGTACTCTTGTAGAGGAGGTAGGCGACGAGACACGGGCCCACGAGCAATGTGAGCGGGTTGAAGAGTTTGTCGACCTATGAACAAAGATGAGAATAATCCCAGGGGGGAGAAACGACTACACGCACCATGGTATAAGCCACGTAAGGATGACTTGTCCAGATGTACCTCTCCATGAAGAGACTCCTCAGATCCGAGCGCCACGTATTCCGCGTCCACCTCAGCACCTGCTTCAAGAACCGCCAATTCGGCTTCATCGTGCTCAACAGCTCCGCCTCCTTGCACACCTGCACATACGTGCTCCACCCATGGCTCACCATCCACCTTGTCAAGAACTTGTCGTCGCCAGAGTTGAGCTGGTACTTCCCCATCCAAAAGTCGTGCGTGAAGCCGTGGAGGAACTCGGGGTCCTTGAGGATGACGGTGCGGTATGCGGCGGTGCGACCGGAGAGACAGGGGAGACCGCCGTCGATGTGGGTCGAGGAGGCGATTTCGATGTTCCGGATGGTGAGACGGAACGCGGCGAGGACCTCCCAGACGGTCATATATGAGCCCACGGGCTGCACACGCTGACTGGTACCGACACCGCCAATCTTCTGGTCCTCGAAACACGCAAGCATGTAGGGCAGCATGGTCGGGGGCCAGATAGCGTCGTCGTCGGCGAACACGATGATGTCCGTTGTCGTGTTTTTTATGCCGTGGCTCATCTGGAGGCGCTTGTTCGCGAAGGGCACGGTGAGGACGCGGATGCGCTCAGGGTCGACGGCGTTGGCGAGCTCCTGTAGGGGCCCGAGCATCTTTTCTTCAGTGATGATGAGGATCTCCTTGGGCTTGCCCACTAGCCAGCTGTTGGCGGCTTCCTTGAACTCCTCGCCGGCATCTATGGTGGGCACAATAATGGTGACATCTTCTGAGGCGATGTAGGTAGGGTTCTCGGGCAGGGGAACGGGGCGGTATGTCCATGCCGCAGCGAGACGTATTAGGTACCAAAGGTAGCGGTAGAAGCTGGGTGAAACTGTTAGCTCAACGTCCACCAACCACTCGCATACTCACCCAATTACGCCGAATGGAACAACTATTGGTAAAGAAGTCAGCCATGAAGATTTTGAAGGCCTGAAAGGCACGCACAGATGGGAAAATCATCAGACGTCAAGTATAGCATCTGTGTGGACTATAGAGAAGGGTAACGAGCGAATACGACGCCAGAGACGAAGTCTTAATGGGCCCGCTGGTTGCAGCGAGTCCCGACGTGGGCAGGAGAAGACAGCGAGGAGGGGAAGAGGAGGTTTGATTCTCTGATGAGCACCGCTGTCGTCGTCGATACAACCAAATGCGGAGTTTCAATTCCCCTCTTATGCGTCGCAGCTTCTTGCACCTCCCTCTCCTGCCTATTCTTACTTCCCCCACCAAAAATATCATGCTGCGCATCTATTCTCGACCCCAGAGACCGTCTAAGTCCTAGAGCAAGACGTCTTGCGCGCTGGAACCGTCGCAGTGCTCGTTGTCTTGGCTCGTATGCGCCAAGCGGCGGCATCGAACGGCAGCTGCGTTAATCGGACACGACTCATCCGCTAGCAACAAACCCCCGCCACCACTCCACCAGGAGGGGTGGACGCAAAAGACGCAATCCATGATGCATTGACAATCACTCGAGGCCTCGGTCTGGAGGCCGGGCTTGTCGCAGCCATCGTCATGGGTCTCTACATCAAGTCTACAACGGCCAGGCTCCCTCCCACGCACACGAGCTCTCTGTGAATGCAAAAAAAACCGTTTCTGATTCCGGTCCCGGAGCGTTCATGATGTCTAAGCCCAAAAATATCTCCGCAGTCTATGTATAACCCAGGATCGGACAACCTGCACACCAGATGCCGTTCTTTCTCTTTCGGAAAAAGTCTTTGTGCTCTTGTTACGAGTTCAGGATTCGAAACTGAAACTTGAAAGTGTATCATTCAGACTTCGCCCCCTTGTCGGTGCATCTCTGCTGTGCGTATGTACCGGCCTGTTGGTTCCAGTCAATAAAATCCCGAATGGCGCGCCCTTGATCTGACCTCAGACCGATCATGGCCGGGTATGAGTGGCCGTGGAAGGGTGTCATGGGGTTTGCCGCACGGCGTGTTTGGCCGCCTTGCGCCTCCTTCAAACTCCTGAGGTGACCGAGGAGGAAGTCGAGGACGGTCGTGTAGACTTGGTGTAGACCGCCATATGTGAGGGCATACATATGTTGAAGTTTTCCATGTAAGTTTGGCTCTCCATGCAAGTTGCCTCCGCGGCTTAATCTGCTTCGAGCTTAATCAGAAAACAATGATGACCCCTGAGGAATATTACGGCCCTTTTTGAGGTAGAGTAGGCGACTGTCTCGCGCACCGCCGGCGGTCCATCGCGCACTCACTGGGATGTCAAGTACGGGGAGGCGGGATCACTTTTCCGCAAATAACGCACCGCAGTTCGTCTTAACACCGCTACTTTTGTACAGAAAAAGGTCAGATTTCTTGTTCTTTCAGCCAAAACGCCAAATACTCAAAACTGAGGGTTGGGTGGTCATTTCCGCCGCCGAGGTACATGTATTCCTCGGGTACTAGTAATTATGCGTCACACTACGCTGCAACCCGCTCGGGAACCCGGACGACTTCTGACTACGGCACGGGCATAAGGCAACTTGAAGGGACCTAACTATTCGTTCCGATTCCAAAACCACCTGTGATCTCGTTGTCCAGCAGGTCCTCACTCAGTGTGGATTGAATCTCGCGGAACTGCGCGAGACCTATTTCGAGCAGCCAAATGATATATGGGGTCATCCACCTTCAACACATTGAGAAATGGACACAAAGTCATTTTATATGTATACTGAGAAAAGGGATATGCCGAGGATTGGGTCTCCAGGACTACCTGGGTCTGGATGCAGGTGATCTGGGGCAAGGGCTCAGGCTAACTGGTCTCTGCCAGGTCTGGTCCCTTTCCAGGACTTCTCGTTGCTGGCGCTTTGATTACCCACCAATAGCCTTCTAACGTCCGCAACATACAACACGAGGATCTTCCCTCCCTCTATCACACTTTGAACATCACCAGTATACACTCTGAGATACGGTCGCCGATACCAACTGCGACGTAAATAATAACGAAATCGTCCGTCCCTCCACCCCTTCATGGCGCTTCCAACATCCTGAGACTGACAGTCTGACAGTCTCCACTTTGAGGTGGTCGCCGATAAAGAAGAAATACAAACTTGAATATCTTCTGAGACAACCTCCCGATCAAATTACATGCCTTGCTGTAGTTGTACTAGTCCCCATGAACGAGCCCGCCAATAGTCTTCCAACGTCGAGCATATACCTGACGAAAATCTTTTCTGCCCTCCACCTGAATTCCAACATCATCGGCCTTCACTCCCTTGGCCAAGTCCGGCACGCGGTCCGACCACTGCGAGGTGAACACGCTTCGTTTGTGCGGAAAGATCTTAGCCAAGATCATAGCTACAACTTGAAAATCTTCGCCCACGGGCGACACAGACATATCTACGACCACGGGATGCCTAACCGCTGGCACAGGCAAGAACTCTATCTCCGGTATGAGAAGCGTTTCCGCGTCCACAGGCAGGGTGATCTCTCGTAGACTTGCACAATGCCTGGTGAATGACGCCAATGCAACAAGTGAGGCGCGGATGCGAACGGGGGGTTGATGTGGGACCCCACGCGGAGGGTCGAAAGGCATCACTATGAGGCGAAGAGACTCGAGATTTGGCATTGAACGCGCCATGTCGTCGAACTCCTCGTCGGTCATATCTAGTGGCACGCGATGTCGAACGTGTAATGACACAAGACGCGAAATGAATGGGGCTGCGAAAAGGGGCGCAAAAAAGTCTGCACCAAGACCGTCACGCTGCGGCACTGAGATGTGCACTGTAAAATCGAGGGAGAGGTATGTCAGGGAGTGGAGCGCGGGTGATGAAAGGGTGGGTAAGAATAATGGTCTCAATGTAAGCCGAGGGGCGGGTGGAAGGCAGGAGAGTGATAGGTGGGATACTTGTGACGTAAGGGAGGGGTGCATGTACAATGCTTGTGGAATGAAGCCAAACGTTGAATTGACTGTCAGGCAACGGAGACATGAGAGAGACTCTCCCGGTTGGGATACCTGGATCGCTGGCAGGAAATTTCCCATCGGAACTGAGCGTCTCCACTGAACGTACGTTGGGTGGGAGAGAGTTAACTGCTCGAGAGCAGGTAGCCTCACGATCGCATCTAAAACCGGCTGCGCAATGAAGTAGAGCGGAATATGAAGTCTTTTGAGCTGTGGTAGAGATTGGATGAGGGAGGAGAGCTCCGTGACGAGTGCTGAGGGAGGAGGCTCGGAAAAATCGGAAATGATTTCTGGACCCAACGTTAACGAAGTCAGAGACGATTGTGCTGCTTTGACCGATCGTAAGGCATCGGTAACATGGTCATAACGGCCTGCGGCTCCGCAGTAAAAAGAAAGGTCCTTCACGGAGGGTACGAAAAAAGTCCAGATCCGTGGTTCAGATAGATTCTCGAAGAGAGGGTTGACTGAAAGAACAATGCTTAACTTCGTTAGACCTGGGAATATTTTGGACATAAGAGAAGATGGTGAGGAAGGTATAGGTGATGGATCGCCGCCTATTTTCATAATGCACTTGAGTAGTTCTGGAGTGAGCTTACTGTGCACCCGCAGCCAGCGCACCCTCTTCCCGTAGAACTTTAGTCTCTCCAAGTGCTCAGAATATGCAGATCCGTCGAATTCCTCGCCATCTGGATTGTACTCTGTGTGGTATTTCAGCGGTGAGGCAAATGGCATGAGGGCCACGCTGGACAGTTTCTCCCACATCAGATCCAGAGCCGGTTCAGTGAAAGCCTTACAAGTAAGGCAACAGGAGAGAAGATCCAGACAGTCATCCGACCCCTCTCCTAGTAGATTGCGAAAGATAAGATGTAATAGCTCGTGAATTTCTAGGGCTGAGTGCATTTCGATTGTGAAGCAAATGCAAGTGATGGAAAGTTAGTATGTATTGCCAAGCTGCGGTTTTCATTCCTATAAACCCGGAGCTGTTTGGCTGGCAGGCTGGAATCAAACATGATCTAGTACGAGAATGCATCGACGAAGCTTGAAGCAAGCTTGAATGTCGAGTTGGTCGATAAGGACCTGTTCAGCGCTTGGGGAAGATTTCGGCTCTCTGGTGGGCGAGCATCACCAATGAACGTCGTGACGGAGTAGCTACGGCGGTAATACGGAGGCCAAACGAGGATCCTCGATATTATATGTAGTAGGCTATGGGTGGGCTACGCGTAGTGTTGGATAGCCGATGTCGGTAATAATATACATGTCCATGATGATTTGATAGCAAACCTTCGAAAGCTGGCAGAACTATCCTACACCAATACTGTGTCCGTGTATTCCATGTAGCAAGATAAAGATAAGGTGGTCGTGAGGTGGTATGTAGCAGCTCGTTCTCCTGTCGTGGCCTCTTATTGGGTTGGGGGAATAGGAAGCGATCTCGCATTGCCACTGCTTGCGCTGGTAGTCGAATATAAACTGGCAGAAGACTCGCTGGCATCGGCAGACAATCCGATCGTATAACCTGCACCCCGCACTGCCCCCGGAAAGAGCATGACAGGGTCGCCACGAGCAGGGACTAGGCTCTCCGTCGATAGATTCCGGCCGTGCGTCAGACGGGGAGTGGTAAGCAACTGTCCGTGTGTGGCCGAAGCATCGTCTCCGGAATATGTGCGGTTATGAGATGAGGGAGTAAGGGGCCGATATGCATGCGTTGACGACCCCATGTATATCGACTCTCCTACGGAATGTACGGAGGGGCTAAGGTTATGGCTCAATTCATCATCGAGGGAAAGCTGCTGGGCATGGTGGCGCGGCGATGAAGGCAGGCGGGCGCCCATTGGTCGGGTCGGAGGGTGGGCTCGTTTCAGTGACCCGTCGTCCTCTATCGCTTGCTGCCGCCGAACATGGGAAGCTGGAGGAAGGTCTTCGCGTACAGGCCTGGGGGCGAGCGCCAAAGTCGGGGCTGAGGCGATTCGAGTTTGGGGCGCATGTGGTCGTGGTGTTCGGGGATTCGAAGGGCCAGATTGGTGTGGCAGTGTTTCAGGCGGTATTCGAACCTCGAGCGTGTCGGTAGCAGCAGGCGCCGGTGGTAAGGGGGCGAGTTGCTTGGGTGCAGGGGGTAATGCTAGGCGCCGTATGGGATTCTGAGAGGGTGGTATGTGAAATTGGAATGGATGCAATTCCGAATTCACTTACAAGCCTTGACAGCCGCTGAGCTACCGAACTACGGTTCTGGGAAGAGCCCGAAGATTCGGTCGGTGTCGGAGGAATGACAACAAGATGTGAAGTGCGAGAATTGTCTCTTGAGCTTGCTGATTCCACCGTGAAGTTCGGGCCATTGCCGCCTGAAATGACAAAAACACGATTACTGCTCCTATCCATGTGCGAGATCAGAGAGGTTCCCTCGTCGTCGTCCGCTGGCTCATCTTCAAAGATAGTGTCGGGTCGACCTCCACCTCCTTCGGCGGTCGCCGAACGGGAATTGGGCGCGCTGGATTCTGTACTTGTGTTCAATGAATCCAGGCGAAAACCCCTTCGTGGTGGGTACGACGTAATTTCGACTGCCTGATCTTTCCAAGGTAAGGGAATCTGATCGGGTAAACGTCGCAGCTGCTGGGCGAAGTGCCAATGTTTCCAGACGGATTTCAGAGGCAGCTGGTATTCCACATCCACGGTCTTAGTCTTGATATCCTTCAAAGAGGGGAAAGGAACGTGACTTCCACGCGGCTCATCGTCGTCATGAACCACAGCGTACTCCTCCAGTTGGTCTATCGCCCAAGTGGTGGTTGGAGGTGCTTGGCGGACTCTGCGTGACCTTCGTGGACAAAGCCAGTGCGTAAACTTGATTGGTAATGATTTCCGTTCCCTTGATTTGGTCCTGTAGATAACGAATATGACCGCGACCAAGAGAAGCGCGCCGACGACAGAAACGATGGGAACTGTTATTTGAAGAGGTCCCCAAGGACTGGGCTTTTTGGCGACTTCCAGAATAGTTAGCGGAGGATAACACTGTAGTAAGGAAGAAGCTCACTTAGGATAGCTGTGTTATAATCGAACGTCGAGTCATTCAAGACCCTGATTCTCGCCCAGTCTGGAATCGCAACCTTATCCGCCCACTTCTTTGGATAACTATCTTTGAGAGCCACAGAATTCTTCTGGCATTTTGTACCCATGTCTGTGTATAGCGGACGAGATGAATTTTCTTGAGAAATGAGACATGCATTCCAGATATTGAAAAACACGCGATTGCTGCGGTACGAGGTAACAGTATGAGCCAAGAGTTATCAATCCAACTGTCGGGCGCACCAAGTACAGGCTGATGGACCCCAGCTTGTAGGAGGAAGTTCGTCTCTTTGCCTAAATGCGCCTATGAAGGGGTAAATCCTCCAGTACAAACGAAGTTTAGCTGGTTAACTGACGCCGGGTTTGTCCATCTGAACAAGGGCCAGTCATGATGCTGCACATCTCACATGGAGAGTGGCCATCCTTATTGTTGAGCTATGGGGATTTGAGTATTTAGGTAAAAAGAGAGTACTGAGTTGCGCACCACTTCGAAGTCATCCTCTCCCCGGGCCTGCTTCGCAAAGTTGTTGCTCTCAGCATGGGCGTGGGAAGAGCGAACCCTTCTCTCTCTCATCACAGCCTCCACGTTAAATAAGCACCAACTCAACAGTGGATTGTTCCGTGGACTGAAGAAAGACGAACACCGATATCAGATATGAACGAAGAGCGCGTCGCAGGTGTGGGCAGTTGGGTGCTCGTGAAGTCACTGGCTGCTGTGCCTATCTCAGTTGACACCAAGTTGCGAAGTCGTACAAAACTTCTGATCTCATCCTGTCAATGACCACACTGGCTAAAGGGGATACTATACCCGGTGACCCTATGTTTACTTGAAGTCAAGCGCCAACCTGCAAAGCCACTGATGACCCAGTTCAACCGTATCGCAATACTTCGAAGTAATTGGAGTCCTCCGAGCTGACGCGACAGTGAGAACATGCAGATCAGCAACAGCTCGACAAAATGTAAGGCTGATTTGTTTCCATGAACTATGAAATATGTTTTTGCTACCCAGGTTGTCTGATCTTATCAGTTCTCGTTTCAGCGCATTTCGAAGCTCCATGTGCGAGCATTCGGCGAACACATGAGTTTCTGCCTTCCTTAGATGGGTATCTTTTCCTTAAAATAGGTACATGTAGCCGGATGCGAGATACTCTCTGATACTCCGAGGAATACTTGGGAATCTATGTCCCGAGAAGATGGATAATATACATGTGCCGTTTCGTGTTGTGGGGTTGTCATAATATACAAAGCGGAAGCAGGACCCGCTCGGCTTCAATTTAGGCTATAGTCTTACCCTCCTACCCCAGCCGCAAGTAAACGCTCAACACGCCCTTATTCAACGCGGGACACACAAATCTTCGGCTCAACCGTGCACCACTTCTACTATCTCTTTCTCGTCGTCTCCCAGGTGCCTGGCGTCGTCGATGTGGTGCATAATGCCTGCGTTCCCCGCAGCTTTTTCGGAGATCATGGCGACGCGCTCATCACCGTCAAATAAGCTATCTCGATGTTAACGGTCGTAGTCAGACATTCAGAAATGGGCCATACTCAAGCCGCAGTCCCCGCTAAGTGATAGGCCCTAGCCTATCTCGAAACGCGTTATAGTTAAGACGCACAGCGACGTGAAAGGAGCAGGAAACTCACTTCTTCAGTGCAATGGGGTTGATATATCTGGGGCTTTTGAGCTTCCGAGGTCTAATAAAGCAGAATGGGTGTCTTGCTGGTTGAAGATGAGTGAAAGAGAGATCGCGAAATTTTTGAACACAGTGTATCCCTTGGCGCGCAACGCGTAAGGGAGGATCTCTACGGTATATCTGAAGCATCGGGTACGTCAGCTTCATGGCGTCTGAAGGCAGCAGGAGTTTATGGGATAACGGTTGTGGTGGAACACTGCACGTCCTTTCTGGGGAAAGCCGTACTTGTATTTGACTTGTATCGTCGTATTAGGAGGAAAGGAAGCAGATCTGCATGTCGTGGGATCGTGACCTTGAAGTCGGGTGTTCGAGCCCTGGAGGAATCATCCCAGTCATCCTCAAGAACTCCACCGGCACGAGCAGCTACACCCTAATGATCCTTGTTTCGTTCTAGTTGGCGCGTTGCGTGTGCCAGTGAGTGGAACATGCTTTTGACAAGCTCTGAATCTGACAGCGATCAATCACTGGCATGTTACAGCAGTGAAATAATGGGGTTGTATTACGGTAAGAGCGTGCTACTATGACTATTGGAGGGTACTACACATGATGATAGATAAGTATGGGTGAGAACAGCACCATCCGACTCAGCGAAAATCATGATCAGGCATTCTCGAACCCAAAGAACTGAGCGATTTCCGGTACGGTACGCTTGTGTGGTCTAGCATAGAACTTGGAAACCTTTTCTAGGTCGGGAGATCCAAGAGCCATTCCAACAAGCACAACTTCGTCGTCATCGATGGGCAAATGCTTACGCAGGACTTCGTGGTACGTAGCGATGGTTTGCTGTACATTATTTTTAGCTGAATGAAAGCCTTGGTATTCAAAGAGACCGCATACCTCAGAGACCGTTTCCAGGCCACGAGCGCGTGCGGCAAGGGTAACACTTTGCAGGAAGTACCCGATGTCGATCCCAGAGCCTGTGTCATGAGGTTTGAGTGATAGGCAAATATTGAGGGGAGGATTTTCTACGCACTCAGAAGGAGTCCCCTATGTATGGTAAATATAAGACCGACCGGGGCTCCATAGAACAAACTGTGGGTGATGGTAAGTCAGCAACTTCATATACGGCAATGTGCGTCGAAGAACTTACTAGTTATTTCCTATTTCCTCCTGTCGTCCCTTTTTGTCGTGCCTGTCAATATGCAGCGGACCATAGTACGTCCTTCCGAAATTGTGTCGCCTTTGTAAATATTCAAGAGGCAGCTCATCTGGATAGAAAGCGTATTCCGAGACGTTGGCACCAGGATCGGCAACATAGGCATCCAGCATTTCCTTAGTGATGGACTTTAACACGTCGCCAGCAACGCAGAAGACTTTGTGCCATGGTCTGCCCACCCGTTTAGTCTTTAATACAGCTCAGAACCTACAGAAACGTACTGCATATTGCTGGCAGCAGGAGCATATCGAGCGGCGTCGAGGATTTCTTCCACTATCGATAGAGGCACTGGATTAGGGAGGTAGTAGCGGCAGGAGTAACGATTCTTCATCAGCGAATCCAATATTTCTGCCGAACTTGGAAGTGGAACAGAGGAGTGAATGGGGATCTCAGTAGATATAGCCATGTCGAGTATGAGAGATGTTTGTTGGGATTTATCAGTAGACCAAGAAATGCAGCAGTATAAGTACTATCCAGCGTGAGCGTCGAATCCATACGGGGCAGTCAATAGGTAATCATTGTCAAAAGCTTTTGTCAGATAAGACAGGCCTTCGCTGAGTCACCGCAATGGTGAGGTTTTCCGAAGAACCGTGCTCCGACAAGTTCGAACGGGATCAGAGAGTGTTTATAGGTCCAAATGTATCGTTGTCCCGGATACTACATATGGGTCCAGAATCCAGGTCCATCATAGACCCGAAGTCGAAATTGAGCCTTGGTCGCCAAGGCGGTCGCACGGTCGCGGGTACGCCGGGATAACAGGCCGTGCAGTTTCTCAGCAGTGTTAGAGAAAACTGTGCCGCCATTCTGAGGTCTGAAGTTTTCGGAATTGTTAACCGTACCTCAATTGCGCAGATTGTAGAGAGTCACTGATTGGTCACGGATCCAAAAAAACTTGTGGCGCGTCGCGCGACGCGGGGCGGGGCACGTGCTTCCTGATAATGACGTCAAAGCCAGACAAAAACCTCTTAACCTCTTGTTTTTGACTTCCAAGTTCAAACCTTTACTAACACCAACGAGTCGCCAACGCGCCACCCAGCATGCACCAACTTTGTGCCTAAGGACCTGAGCTGCCCTTCGATTGAATCTATCATGTGGCATCTCCTAGGGAACATGCTTATGAATGCCTCCAGACTTCAGCAGAAGTGACGCCACCTCCGGACCTTCAGGGCTTTGACAGGTCGACGACTGGACAGAGAATACAGCTCCAGCGGTAACGCGGCAAGAAATGCGCAAGTGTTAAGAAGATGGTACGTGGTCGAAGAGTGGCTCACTTCAGGAACTCATTTCGGGCGCGTAAGGCGACCAATAGGTGTGTATATGCATCAAAGAGTGTCAACTTGATGCTTTAATCAATCTAGTGAAAATTGGGACGCTAAAGACTCATGAATAGCGTCATGTTACTCCAGGAACTGGACCCACCTCAATATGTTCAGGCTGTGTACCGACCTGTATCTCTACTCCCGATATCCCTTGAGCTTCTGGACCACACGGAAACCCGAAACTCAGGCTACCGCTTTCTATGGCATCGCACGACCGCCACACACGCAGACTGCTTCTTTTTCGTCCTAGGATGACTCACTAGAGCTCGGCATACCCGGCCTCGCTCAGGTGTGATTTTCTATGATTTGCCATATAGGGTGTCGGCCTCACGGGACCCTGCCTCTGCCACCCTGATTTCACTTGATTCGCCAGCGGCCGCAATATGGGATACTCCGCACTATCGTCACTGATCACGCACCGGGATGCTTTCCCCTGCTTGCACTCACGTTAACTGATCTCTATTCGACGTTTATCCGATTCTGGAAAGAGTGAACTATTCACAATCTGGTTCTCATTTGGTGTCCCGCGGGACCCCTGAACATGCGATAACCTGATGGTATACTTTGTATTCCGTCTTGAAAGCCCACGCTGGTCGTGTGCTGCGCGTGCGTCTCTTTGCGTCGTCGTTCGTGTCATCGCTCGTCATGGATCAAGTGGATAGATATGTACACACAAGTGGCTACGCCGTGTGTGTATTTAATTTCGAGGCTTTAGGACTCAACGCCTACTCTGTTCTGCTGCCCTCGGAACGGTGATCCGGTCTCGCTGGGGGTGCCCTTAACCACGGGTAACCTAGTCGAGCCTTTCCCCCAGCTTGCGTCTCCGTCGCAGCAAAGTCTTCCCTTATGTTCTGATCCAGTGGGGCCTTCCTGGGGCGGCTCGGACTTCATATGTCCGACTCGGAGGACTATGAAAATACCTGCCAATATTAAGTACACGAAAGCATCGTAGGACTTCAAAGTAATGTAAGGTAATCGATATTTACCAGAAGGAGGGTGGTCATCCCAGAGGTCTTGGGGGCCTTCGGTTTGTCCTGCTTGGGTTCTCGGCCTTTCTTAGCCAGGACGATCGAGAATGATCGGGGGATCTTGTAATCTAAATAAGCCCCATAAAAGGCAAGCACCAGCCGACACGTTGCCGAAGTATTGCTCAGGTGATGTTGTGATGGAAAAGTTCTTCTGAATCTTGACTCCCGCTCTCAGGTCACCGTTAGCGTTTCGCCTCGTGGCTGATTACACTGTTCTTCGTGGTCACATTCATATCCAGCGAGGGGCGATTTGAGAATCCTGCTCTTGGATTCAGACTACGACCACCATGGCGCCACCACCACCTATGTGCTTTCCCTTCATTGGCGGCTCAAAACCCAAACGTCGTCTTTCCTGGTCTTCGGGCTCCCAAGCTTCCCATCCGCAGGACGAGATGATCCGGCACCCATCATACTCCCCTACATCGACTTTAACCGACGCAGCAGAAAGCCTCACCTTCCACTCCGACTCCGAAATGTATGACGAAGTCCCCAAAACTCTTCCTGAGCTGCACAAGGACGCCAAAGGCCGTCCAAAGCTCCAGCGCTCAAATACTATGACGGGCACCAAAAAGTCGATGGCCTCAGCCAAGTGGGGAAACGGATATGGATGGGGTCTTGGGAAAAAGAAGGAGAAAGAGGCGGAGGCGGAGGCGGAGAGGGAGAAGGGTCTCGGTTCTATGACGTCCCAGACGGACCTCCCCCTCTATCAGACGCAAACATCGCCACCAACACGGAGCAACACCAAGTCTTCGCATGCTAGCAGGTCTACACAGCGGTCGCAAGAGAGCCACAAGTCTCAATCCCATCCATTGGCCCTGGCTCAGGACTCTCTACACCGGGGCGACTCTCAGCGAAGCCATGCCAGCAAGTCTAGCCAAGCGACACATGTCACCCATGCCAGCCGGTCCACTCACCGAAGCGATTTGCAAAGGAGTGCTACCCCCGGGACGCCAAAGCGGCCGCAGCTATATCCCAATGACTCCTCCAGCACCCTCGTTGGTTCTGCTCTGGAGCGGAAGATTGCCGAGGTCGACTCAATCCGGGACTACGGGGACACGACGGACAAATTGGAGGATCTACGTCGAAACATGGCGACCCACACTTTAGATTACTAGTGAGCATTTGGTTCATGAATGTTGGACAGGCATCTTATGCACGATCTAGTATCGTACCAAGCGAAGATGCTCACGGGTCCGAGTATGTCGCCGAGAGCGACCAGCGACGGCAATACATCTCTGGGTGAGTCTTTCATGTCATCACCGCCCCTTTGCATCTTAAAATCTCGCTCCTTCTAGGTTCTTTGGCACGGCTGGCCAGGCCATTGTCACTATGTCGTCAGCGTACCTGTTCACAGACTCGAGATACTGGTTGCAAGCCAGAGAGCAGCTTGATAGGAATTGGACCCTGATAAAGGCTGGATCTGTCGGCGAACCGAAGGATTGGATAGAATGGCTCATGGTATGTTGACCAATTCAACACCTCATTCGATGCTGAAGATGGCCTTTGTCCGTTAGGCTCGAGCCAAGGATTCTAGGATCGGCATAGACGCTCGCATGATCTCGCACGAAAAAGCCATGCTCATCAATGACAAGATGTCTCAGACGAACTCGAAGCTCGTATATCCACCTCAAAATCTTGTCGATCTTGTGTGGAAAGACAAGCCGCAGAAATCTAAAGCCCCGATTTTCATTCAACCCATAGAGTTCTCTGGTACGCAATCATTTATGGTCAGCATTCCTATTTCTCATATTCCTTTGTCCTAGGCGTCAGTGCCGCTACCAAACTTGTTAAGCTCCGCGATTGGATCAAAGCCCAACCGCCAACCATTCCTTCATATTCAAAGGGTCCTGCGACACCAGAACAGGTTCAAACCGGGACACTCATAACATCGCTCTCTTCCATAGGTTGGTTAGCTTTATGCTTTTCTTACTTGTGCTCATAGTTAAGATATCTAGCATATCTCTTGAACGTACGTGGATCCGACATCCCGCACAACCCTCTCTTCCACGCATATCTATATGTGGGTCTCGAAAACGCTACGATCTTCTTGGACGCGAGCAAGGTCACTCCAGACACTGGGGAGTATCTCAAGTCGCTTGGCGTTGAGCGGCGAGAATATCTTGACCTGTGGTCCTTCTTGCGACGCAGAGAGTGGGGTAAAGGCAAAGTCAGCAACATCCTATCTATCCCTCCACGCGACGCACTCACATACTCTTGTTTTACAGATCTTGATCTCTCCGCAAACATCATATGCGATCTCTCTCATGCTTACACATTACCGGTATACGGTTGCGCCATCTTGGATAGAGCATATCATGGCGGTGAAGAACGAGACGGAGCTGGAGGGGATGCGCCGGGCGTACCTCAGAGACGGTGCTTCATTTGTGCGTTTTCACCTCCTCATTTGCTTTATATCTGGCTCACTTGAAGCAGGTCCGTTTCCTTGCATGGCTCGAGAACAAATTGAATGAAGGATACGACATCACGGAGTATGAAGCCGCGTCCCGCCTAACAGAATTCCGCCGACATAACAAGAACTTCATGGGCATCGCGTACAAATCCATCTCAGCAACAGGATCAAATGCTGCACTTCCGCATTATACACCCAGGAAGTCGACAGCACGGATGATCGAGCGAGAGACCCCCTACCTCAAGTGAGTTGCATATCGTTCCCCCTCGTTTCTAACGACCCGTCTAACCCATGAGCATAGTGACTCCGGCGGACAATACAGAGATGGCACCTGCGATACCACGCGTACTGTGCACTTCGGGCGACCATCGGCCGAGCAGTGCGAAGCCTTCACACGAGTCCTACAAGGCCATGTAAGTCCATACCCATGCAACGTTCTCCCGAGGAGCTCTACTCATGGTGATCCACCCAGATCGCTATAGATAGCGCCATCTTCCCAGAAGGCACGTCTGGGCATCAGCTGGACGTCCTGGCGCGCAAAGCACTCTGGAGGGATGGTCTGAATTATATGGTGCGTGTCCTGCTTCGAGGCTCGTCGTCGAGACCCGGATCTTAACGGTGCCGCGTGTTTGCAGCATGGGACGGGGCATGGCTTTGGCTCATTCCTGACCGTTCATGAAGGGCCACAGAGTTTCTCATCTAACGTCCCGCTTGTCCCTGGTCACGTCATCACCAACGAGCCTGGATTCTGTACGTTACCCTTGCTCCCTCGTCATCTGAGATCCGTCGCTTATTGCCTCCAATTTCATATTTGTTTTTGCAGATAACGAAGGCAAATGGGGTATGCGTATTGAATCCGCGCTTGCAGTGCGGCATGTCAAGGTATGCCTTTTCTTCGTGGCCCCCCCTTGCAAATATGAAATTGGCGTTAATGCGGGGATATAGACGAGAGGCAATTTCAATGGCAACATCTGGCTTGGCTTCGAGCGGCTAACATGCGTGCCGATCCAAACGCGCATGGTGAAAGATGGCATGCTCACGAAGGAAGAAAAGTCGTGGCTCAAGGTCAGCCATTAACTTGTGGAAGTGAAGCCGTGCGTGGTACTGACGTGTTGTTGGACTCCAGGAGCACAACCAACGCTGCCTCGAGAAGTTGACGCCACTTCTCAAGGATGATAAACGCGCTATGAAGTGGCTCAAGAGAGAAGCTGAACGAGGCATAGGCCTGGCTACTGGCCCTGGCGGCATGAGCATTGACTGGGACTGATTCATTTGGACGACCCCCTCCTGTCTACAACGTCTGCGATACCTTGATACCTTTCGACCTCCCATCCGTCCCCTCCTGTCTTTCGCATCCTTTTCTCTCAGCATGTCACCAGGACGTGCGAGCTTTCCTCGATTGGATAGAGGATCTTTGTAGTTATTATTGACCTTCCCAGCTCTATCTGTTGTAAATTTATATAGCTCCTCCACGCTGCGGGGAGCTGGGATATTCGATCCGGATTCTGGAATGTTACCTACGTATATATGTACATACCGTTACCCAATAGATGTGCTGATTTGCGCTCATCAAAGACGGAGTCTAGGTTAGGCCTGAAGCTTTGAAGCTTCAAAGGTAGGGAATTTTGCGAGCGCCGGGCCATGGAATCGGTCCGAGTCGTCATATGCTTGGGATCTCTCTCATGTTCACATGATACGTTGTATGGTCATCCAAACCCAACTCAGGACTAGCAGCTTACTCGAAACGATGAGACAGATGGGTGATCCAATGTAATCGATGATCAGATAAGGGAAAAAAAGACATAGCAGCATGGTACACTCGGTAGAAATAGAATCCAAAGCGCAGATCAACGTCTTTGGGTCTTGCCTCCCTTCCGTTTTCCAGCGAACAGATGTTTCGGCTAAATAGGTCGATGAAGAAAGGAAGATATGATGAGAGATCTGGGGGTGTGGAGGAAGTAGCGGGGCGTGACGTACCATTTTGGTTTTGATGACGCGATCGCCCTCTCCCGCTTTGGCGAGCATGTTGCGCGGCCGTTGTCCAAGGTTGCGTAGCTTGACGGCACGGCTTGCTTGCTGTAAAATGAAACATACTTCAGTTTTCGGTACGAGGAACATACGAGGAAAATACGAACCGCCTCGTCCCGCATACCAGCGAACCTCCTGTCCGACTTGGGCGCCCTCCTGTTGACAGCCACCACACCCCCCGCATTGCCCTTGGCCCTCTTCGTCGGCGCCTCCTCCCCGTCCACATCCATCCACCCCTCCGCGTCCCCGTCCTCTTCCCCGCTCCCCTCTGCATCGTCCATATCCACATCCTCGTCCCGCTTCCGCTTCGCACCCTGCATCTTCGCCAGCATCGTTGCGCGCTCCGTGATTCGGCTGGGGTCGAGCCCGGCCTTCGTCAACTCGTCCGTGAGCTCCGTGAGCGTGCGCAGCCCCGCGGTACGCGGCATGCGGGCTTGGTTCTTTTTGGACTTTTTGAGGCTTTGGGACTGGATCTTGTGTGAGAGGGCGATGGTGGCTTCTTTGGCTTCTCGCTCGTCATCGGAGTCGAACTGGTAGTAGAATGGTCGGTTAATACGTTGGAAAGGAGAAGAGGGAAGAGGGGAAGAAAGTAGAAAGGCGTGCGTACCATGTCTTCCTCGCTGTCGTAGAACCCTTCGGCCTGGAGCCGCTCCTCCTCGCGCTCGAGCGCATCGAGCTTCTCGGCGATATCGGGATCGATAAAGTCGGCGACGTTCTTGCCGTCCATGATCTCAGGAATGATATCCTGCTTCCACTCCGGGTTCGCCAACAGGTAGTCCTCTGTCGAAAAATAACATCAGCACACAATCCCCAAAAAATACCAAGAGACGGGAGACTGACCGCGCATGTTGATATTGAACACACCCGCTCCGCCCTCCTCCGCCTCAACATCCTTGGCAAGCCTCCTCCGCTCCGGATCATTCTTATCATACTTCTTCCTCTCCTTGACGACCTCAGGTATAAACGGCGCTCTTACAACCTCGTCCCGAGCCTTCGGCTGCGCAACGTGTATCCTGTTGATCACGGAGTTGATCTTGCTGCCCTTGAGCTTCGTGTCCACGCGGTGGGCGAGGAGCGCGTCGCAGGCCTTGTTTTTGAGGTCCATGACGCCCTCTTCGGAGTGGCAGGAGACCTGGACGCATTGCACGTCCTCGGCGTCGATGATTTCTTGGACGAGGGCCTGGGAGTCGGGGTGCAGTTCTTCGAGGCGCATGACGTCGATTTTGTTGATGACGAGGAGGGTGGGCTTGCCGTTGAACAGGGGTTTGATGGAGTGGAATAGTTTACACTGTCATGAAAAAAAGAATTGAGCTTGCGTTGTCAAAGGGAAGGGAGGAAAGACGTACTTGGGCTTCGACGGTGTATCCGCACTGCTCACTGAGATCCATAAAGTACAACACGCAGCTTTTCAGATGCGCAAGCGCGGTGATGCTCTGCATTTCGATCGTGTTCATATCTTCTAGAGGGTGGTCGAGGATACCGGGGGTATCGATTACCTGCCATCGGAGGTACTTGTAGTCGAGATGACCAACGAAGAGGGATTTTGTGGTGAAGGCGTATGGCTGGACGTCGACGTCGGCGCGGGTGACCTTGTTTATGAAGGACGACTTTCCGACGTTGGGGTATCCACAGATCAGGAGGGTTCGGGTGTTGGGGTCGATGGCGGGGAGACGAGAGATATGTTGCCGCACTTGTTCGAGGTATGCGAGGGGATCTTTTTGACGGCGCATGATTGTTGCCATACTTCATTGAGCCCAGGTGATCAGCTTATATTGGAATCAAAATGATTTTCTGACTTACCGACCAAGAGCAGCCTTCTTGAGCTGCTTGCACCTGTACAAGCTATCTCCGAATTTTAGGAGACGGCAGTAATCTTTCGCAACGTGGTCGATAAGATGCCGGGCAGTCCGTAGCTGACCCAGGGCAAGCTTGTAATGGTTTTTGTCGTAAAGAACGTTCATGAGCGAGGACAAGAAGGGGTGAAGGTCCTAAAGAAAGCAATGTCCATTTAGAGGTGCACCAGCAGCAGATAGATGACTCCATGTACGCACATCAAGCATAGGGAAATCATTCAAGATTGCAGCAAGTTTTTCCTCGAACGAATCCTGTGTAAACTTGACCTTGCGCATGTAGAAGTTCCTGATACGACTGATTTTGAAGTTTTTATGGATAACCTGAGCAGGAACCGAGCCTTAGTCCAGCTGAAGAAAATGTGAAATCTTTGGGCATACTGTTGGAGTCTTTCGCTGGGTTTTCGACAATACAATGTCCAGAAAATCCGTGGCCGTAGGCACGGGCGCGATTGCCTTGAGTCCGCTGGTCGACATCTTGACTTACGACGGTAAGGACAGGCAGAGAATGGGAGTGAGCGACGGAGGCCAATGAGTCGAAATCGATCACTTTCAAAAATATTTTCCCCACGGCAGGTATGGCACGTGGGAAGCCAATTATATAAGCTAAGATTAGGCACTATCTTATCTACTCTCAGCCACTGGCAGGTTCGATCGTGAACCTTTCTTCCTCTTCCTTCTTCTTGGAAGGTCTTGCCTCGCCGCTATCGTAGACTTCATGGAAACCTATGTGGACTCATCTTCCCCGACTCTCTTACGTCAGTAAGAGGGAGGGTTCTGTGGCAAACGAAACCGTCTTCCACCTGCCAACTGCACTGCCGCGCCGTGGGAACACTGGGAATGTTCTCGAATGTCCTGGAATGTCTTCCCCTATACCCTCCCCCTATACTATTACTACGATACTGCAATACGCGAAAAAAGGGCTCTCTAACATCATGTTCACGTCCTTGATACAAAGTCGATATCATCTTATGAAACATAAGCAACCTTTAGACAGCCTTTAGATGTGAGCAGGACACCCAATGCAGCTTTTTGCCAGCTTTTTCTGGGTGAGATTTTGCCATGTGGTACCCGCCTATGCACGGACTTTAAACATCCTCGCCCGCCGAGACGCCGCCACTGAGGCGAAAATACTGTGATCACTGATAAGATGACTGAACTGTGTGCTAGCCATCTCACCGTGAATGACACGGACTTAAATTCGACGACCGTGTTCTGTTAAAATGTACGCAAGCTGCTGGCGAACTCGATCTCCTCGCAATCCTTCTTGGATTGAAGAAATTCACGGTAGCCTAAGTAAACACATCATTGTTCATGCCAACGCGGAGATCTACGGCCCGGGGCTTTTCATTACGAGTCGGGGACTGGCGCGTGCGCCGCTACGATTTGGGGTTGTCTGATCTCGCTTCTTGTCTGGTCAGTTGCGACCTGCATCAAATTCTTTCCCTTATTCACCTACTCGCTGAATTCTTGCAAAGATGTGCCTAGGACGTGAAGGATGGCGGGATACCGCTTTGGATTTTTTTTTCCATGACCGCTATTTGTGCCCTTCCAAACACCTACCAACCACACCAGTGCAAATTTGGTCGAAGTCTCGACTGAAATCTGCCATATATGCCAGACTTTTATAGAACCTCTAGTTGTTTCATCCTTGTTTTCATCTCAGGAAACGCCAATCATCATGCGTACTCATGTCATGAACTGAATTTTCGCTTTCTCCCAACACAGCCTCCAATTCAATCCTAGTCCACATCGAACATGTCTAAGATAAAAATATCTCAAAAAATGATGAGAAACGGTACTTTATCATCAACATCACACCCCCCGCGAGTTCATGGGGCCTCTATGCTACTGATCCTTTCCATCAGGTTACCTTGAACATAGGTTCATCTCCGACATCCACAGACAAAAAAACCACCGCCGTCAGCAGACCTCTTCAATCCTGCTGTCCAATACCCAAGATCACAGCCTTTTTTCCAGGCTGATGATACAATTATGTCCTGTGTGAACTCTTCGGTCGGAGTAGCGCGAATTCGTCACGCCATTTCTTCGGGGTGTGGTTTCAACCCCCCTCCTCGTCCGCGATGCTCTTCGCGCCGGTGACCAACGGTGGAGCCAGGCGGCGATATGCTGATGATACAATTATGTCCTGTGTGAACTCTTCGGTCGGAGTAGCGCGAATTCGTCACGCCATTTCTTCGGGGTGTGGTTTCAACCCCCCTCCTCGTCCGCGATGCTCTTCGCGCCGGTGACCAACGGTGGAGCCAGGCGGCGATATGCTCGGAAACTCCTGAAAACCGTGGCGTCGAACCCGCAAATCCTAGCGTACCCGAATATTTATAGGATCGATCGGTCTGGCGCTTATCATACGGTGATGTTCCCATCATCACGAAATCACGGCAACCCCCCAGAGCTTCTGTCGGCAAACAACAACATACCAGTTCCCCCTCGACCGTTATAAACATTTTGGGATTGATGAATCGAGAGCGACACTAAGGACCTGCCAGTTTTACTTTCCTCTTTGCCTCCCAGTCCATCGCTGCCGCATACGCACCTTTACCCCGTGCATCATGTCCTTTGAGGTCAAGGAAATCAACGAAGCGTACTTCAATGCTTGTAATTTCGAATCCCTCATGCGAGGTATGAGCTCTTCCCACTTCAATCCACCCACACCTCACGCATAGACTTTCTATAGGGATCCATGTCGCGGTCTACATAACGGCCCTTTCCAAAATCTGTGCGTGATCCATCCGAGTCCGCAGCTCTTTCCATCCGCATTGTCTTATTCTCCGTTGCCCCGTGTTCCAGTCACTGGCCCCGAACGGACCGCCCAGTCGCGGCATCTCATGACGGTGCTAGTTACCCTATTCTTCGTCATGTCAACTATCCATCACGCCACCTATTGGGCGTATGTGCGGCGCGCGTTCATCGCGCGGGGCGAGACGGCTGAGTCTACGGCTGATGCGCTCAATGAGTATCCTGTGTGGTTTACTGGGACGACTGCGGTCTCGGACGCGAACGCTGTTCTTGCCGATTGTGTGATCGTGAGTGATTCTGCCATGTTGGCTTCTCTTGGTGTGCCGAATTGAGTCGACGTGGTAGATCTGGCGGTGCTGGGTTGTATGGGGGAGGTCATGGAAGGTCACCATTATTCCAATAATATGCACAATGCTCACGACAGGTATGTGCTCACCCACCCTCCCCCTCGACGCACTCACAAACACCCTCCTCCCCACATAGCTTTCTGTATCATCGCGATCTTCCAAACCGTAACCTCCACATCCTTCGGCGCTGTCGGCGTCGACTACGCAACAGCCCTCTACTCCACCTCCCTCGCCACAACGCTCTACTGCACCGGCGTCATCGTCTACCGCGTCGTGCAAGTCGGCTCCCGCTCAAAAGCAGGCCCCGGCCTCCGTTCATATCGGGGCGTGATCGAAATCCTGATCGAGTCATCAGCCCTATATTGCATCGCGACGCTCTTCGCGCTGATCGCGTATATCCGCAGTGGCCCTGCCTCCGAATTTGCGTCTGCGTTCTGGACGTCTGTCACTGTGAGTGCCTTATAATTACTTTCCTACTTACCATCCCATCCATCGCCCATGCATTATCTATCCCTACCCTCCCTGCCCATCCCTGCATGTACTCCACATGGCGCACTGATGCTGACGCGGGATTTCCCTTACTTAGGGCATCGCGCCGACCCTGATCGTATCCCGTGTTGCAGCGGGCGAAGCCAGGCCTAACCAGACTTGGAACGACCAAGGCCCGGCTCTCTCCTTCCTTCGGTTCAATCGGACGTACGACGGGAGCAGCACCGCCAACGAGCTTGGCAGCATGAGCACGCATACGCATGTGAAATCGCATGGGACGAGGACGACGTATACTGTGGACGACACGGAGACGTCGGCGCTGCCGGGCAAAACAGAGTCGATGTCGGATGAAGAGCTCAATAGAGTGGAGAAGTCGAGTGTTTAGAGTGTGGCAATCGTCATGGGTTGTGGAGTTATGGGTGTCTTTTGCGATCGGTGTGGAATTCGTGAGCTCTGGTTGTATGCTCTGTGAAGGGCCTAGTGTTCTCGTCGTCGATTGGATGAACGTTCGGGAGGCTTGGCCCGCTGTACTACTCAGTCTTCATCTTCAATGCACCTAATACGGGTGGACAGCGCTTGTAAAAGTATTTGAATTTTGTGTTTGGTTCCTTGACTCGCTGCTCTAGGTCTGAGATCCATCCAATGTACCTACTCGTATGTCGCAATTCGACAAACATGGGTGATTCACGTTCCGATGACACGCATCCATGTTATCGCTCATGCGACAGTCAAGGTACAGGCAAGGTACAGGTACGGATTTCCTCTGATGCTTCCTACTTGAGTGGTATGAGCATAGATGAGCATCTCTGCTTTGTCCCAGGATGCGATCATTCTCATAACAATTAGCTGATATGACGGGGATGAGAGAAACCAAGATCCCAAGGCGTCTGGGCAATTTCTTGATTTCGTCTGTCTTGTTTGGACAGACAGTAGGGACAAGTACTCATGAGAAAGGTCTTCGATGCGTTGACCCTTGGGCCTTTGCTGCGGTCGTGGGTGAAAATTCAGTAGCCATTGGCTCTGAGTCGATACAGATAATGTTTCCTGAGCAAATATTGTACTCCCAGCAGCACTACAAAGGTTTGATGGTACCACACCTGCTAGCCCTCGAAAGATTTGGTCCTGCTAGATATATACTAGAGTTCTATAAGTAGCACTAGTATCATGCTACTCATCCCTCTCCCGGCCCTGACGGAAGAAGAAAAAGTTCCAGAGCATCAGTTGCTCTTGCGGAATGCATCGTGTATAGCCACACTTTACGGGGTACTTTCATATTCTGCTGGTGCTGGACACATAGTGATCCTACCAAGCCATGAATCGTAATTATAAGCAGGTTTCTTTCATTTCGGCAAGTCACCACAAAATGAACTGGGCAATGGGCATTTTTTTAACGCTCATTTCGAGCCAAGATGAGATTGGGAACGCGTGGCTATGTCCATGGACTTGAAGGTGGGGAAGGCTCCAAGACGTCATAACCACGATAGCGAGTAACCTTTTTGTGATCATGAAGCCTCGTTGTGTATATCGATCGACACGAGTAGAGCGACCTTCCAGATAGGTCTCCTACTATTAACGGCAGACATATAATACCCACATTTCGCCAGGCCAGGACGCGTAGTCGAAGCCGAACCTTCCTTGGCAAGAACTTATTCGCGGAAGCGCTGTATAGAACAAAGAACTAAAAATAGAAGGCTCTCTTCCATTGTCCTTGTGGTGTTGACAATGAAAGATATAATCGTCTACATGGCCTTTTGGGGGATCCAAAACGGAGTGGTGTCGATATACAGCTAGGCAACGTGGAGGGGCACTAACGAGTCACTCTTCCTACCAGCGTTTCAGAAGTTGGGCAATGGCGAAAGAAACGGGGTAAGCAGTGGTCTTGTTTACTGGGAAGATCTCAACGTGTTGGGTCATGCGGGCGGCCAAGTATACTCGAGTATACATATGAGAGCTTACCAGAGTATCCTGTCGGACAACGAATGGCGGAAAACGGGATGTGATTAAGAAATCTGAGTGAAGATGAAGGAGTGGAAACACAAGCCAAAAGCCAGTGGCTGAAGCGAGAGCAAGACAATCTGCGCCGGACACAAGGTGTAGGCTGTAGGACGCGTGGTTGCTTACTTACGTCGCAGTAAAAACGTGGGCGCAAAGAACGTGTAAAGAGTATGATCACGAGTCGCGTCGTGCCACATCCAGCGTGGAGAGGGCCCAATTATCATCAACGCCGCTATCGAGCTTGGTCCACGGACTGCCGCCAGTGAGGCCGTATCTTCGCACAGTGGCGACGTAAATACCCTGCAGGTTCCATCAGAGCGTTGATCCCTTCTTCATTGGAGTTCATGAGCGGTCCATAGATAAGGCTATGCGGCCGTCCGGGAGGGCAATGCATTCAGTTCTATGGGGAAGAGAGAGTCCGAGAAGGCGCCAAAGGCAGCCTGGAGGTCACGTTGGGCGCCCGGAGAGGAGTGTGGATGTCCAAAGCAGTGGGTCGAAAATGTTGGGGGGCTCCATTCGCCGTTCGGGCTCGGAAAGCGTTTTGAAAAAGTGTGAATTAGTGAATATATGGGGTTAGCGCAGTTCATGAAAGTTGTCAGAAGGAATCACGCCTTGCGAGTGGCACCTTGAATAAAAAATCAAATTTCGGTTGGTGCTCCTAGGGCGTATTAAGACGGCTAGCGAGAACGATATAAAAGAGGATAGCATGGGAGATGGGTGGAGGAGGAGAAGGAAGGGAGCGAAAAAAAACTTGAACACACAGTGGCTGTGTATGTTCCGGAGACCGGCACGGGTGGCGTCGAGGCAGTTAATGAACCTCATGATCAAGGCATGCTGCTGATGATCTCTTACAGCGATAAGAAGACAACAGTATACATAAAGATCGGTAATCGATATCGATCAACACACTGGGGCATGCAGCATCAATCCCGTCTGCTTGCTTGCGGACACCTGTAGGCCCATTGCTGTCGCCGCAGGGTGCTGTACAAGAACAGCCCAGCCAACGAGTCTCAGCGC
Organism: Lyophyllum atratum; assembly: GCA_014905825.1. NCBI lineage: Eukaryota > Fungi > Basidiomycota > Agaricomycetes > Agaricales > Lyophyllaceae > Lyophyllum > Lyophyllum atratum. The sequence continues at coordinate 357,274 of JACGCN010000026.1, read as the reverse complement.
ATGAGCTCTCGTCTCACACGCCCCTCATCCTCCCAGTCGATGATCAACGACTTCGAGCCCATCTCGCGACTTCCCCAAGAGCTCGTCGACCACATCATCGACCACCTTCATGACGACCCTGTAACGCTCAACACATGTTCCCTCGTATGCCATGCATGGCTCCCCACAAGCCGACTCCACCTCTTCTCTAAAATATCACTCAAAGTTACCCCGGCTGCAGGTCACCTCTCCCCGTCAGAATTATGCAAGCGACTCCATCGCCTATTTACCGCCTCCCCCTCTATTATTTGTTACGTCCGCGAGCTCGAAGTGTTGGAAGGGTCCCCGTTGGGTGGGCAGGCATCCCCGCAGGCAGCTTTGGGCGGCATCCGCTCCACGACATGGGTCACCACAGAGTGCACGTTCCCCCATCTCCTCAGAATGCTCACGCATCTCAAGCGCCTCGAATTTGGAGCCCAGTCTACGACCCTGCACTGGGCCATGCTGCCTCCATCCCTGCAGAGCGCGGTCCAACACGTGTTTTCGCTGCGCTCCCTCAGGTTCGTACGCCTTAAATCGTGGTCGTTCACGCACGTTGGGGATCTTGCGGGGCTCCTGGCGGGCTCGCGGAACCTCCAAGGGCTGGCGCTGGCATCGGTGTGTGTTTTAGGGGAGCCAGGCGTGCCCGGTCCTATGCTCGGCCTGACGTCAACAGGCGATCTCGATGAAACGCCTATGGTACTTGCGGACGAAGGGGTCATTACATTAGGTCGATCCCGTCTTGATTTTTTGACAATGGAGTATGTGGACGACGGGAATTGGTTGCTGAGCCCACGATCGACGTTCGATCTTCAGGGCCTGCGTGAGCTGCGTGTTGCCCATTTCGACGACATGCCTGCTGTGGAAAAGTTGCTGGCCAAGACGGGAGACTCGCTTGAGCACTTCCATTTCAAGACGGGAATTTTGGATGGTATGTCGTTCGTTCTTGACGAGCGCCACATCTTATAACGCAAGGCTGCTGACTCACGCGTGCTTCTCCAGTTTACCCATTCGATCTGAGCATCAACTCGAACCTCCGCTCTATCAAGCTCACACTCGAAGACCCGCCACTCGCGCTCTCATGGGTCCAGACGCTCCTCAGCAGCGTCTCGCCCACCAATGTCCTAGAACACATCAGCCTGGAGTTCTTCACCGACCTCAAGCAGATGGTCGACGGCTGGGCCGAGCTGGACTCTCTCCTCCTGCGGCCCGAGTTGAGCGGCCTGCGCCAGGTCGAGATCGGGCTCTTCACTCTACCAACGAGCGCGGAGTTTGCGAGGGTCGTGGGGGAGCTGTCTGGGTTGCAGGCAAGGGGCGTCTTGAGGATGTATCGGCTGGGCCTGAAGAATCAGAGATCGAGCCAACAGCTTATGCCGCGAATCAGTCGTTATGAGTCTAGCTAAGTCATGGGACCTTGGGACGTTAGGGTTCGGGTTATGGCTCCGTGAGGTGGGTAGACGGGGGGCGTTGACGTGTGTAGCTATTGGTGTTACTATCATATGGGGCGAGAGAGTTTAGGTTGTATGGTCTATGTACTCGGTATAAATAGGCGGTTATCGAAGGACAGAGAAATGCTCCTTAGGCAAGACCGATCTGTTCGATGTGTCGCCGAAGGATGACTTCTCCCACTGGAAGCGGTATTAGGTCAGCCTAGACTTACCTGGGGGGTTGCCAAGGGCACTCACCGTTAGCTATGATACTCTGTGTTGCTTTGATATCCTAATAACAGTTTCTTGTCAAGACTTGCTGCGCTATGATGGCAGCACCTGACGTACCAGCATGGAAGTGAAATGCTGATCATCGTCGGGGACTCGAAAGTAAATCATGGGATCGAAGCACAGCACTTCACGGGTACTTACCACATACAGCGAACGCTTCGCAATATCCTTCCTCTTGTGCACCTGCACGAAATGTGATCGGAAGTACTCCGACACATTCTCATAGACGTTCGGCCGTTCACCATAGCTCGTGATGCTGTGTCCCAAAATATTCAAGGTCACGTTAATCATGACAATGAACAGACTTCCGATGGGCGCAACCGGGCTTAGAAATGAAAAGAACGCACTATTTGCGGACCTTCGTCCCAGATGCCAGTTTCTTCTTCAGAAGGTCGGCCTGTAGTCGGACTTGAGAACGTTGACAGGAGGGAATGATGATGAGAAATAATAACCTTGTTTAGTAGTAGAACGAGATGCGCGTTCACGAGAAGCTTGTTTGTGCAGATGGCGTTGAAGAGTTGGAGGGAATCATCGATGCGGTTGGTCTTCGGATCTTCCTCGAGGTACTGAGAGGAGTGGGAAAGGGGTCAGTGGTACTGAGAAGGGCGGGGGATAGAGCGGTGGGTATTCATACATACCTGATCAAATGCACTAATCGGTGCTGGCAAAGTTGTACATCAATTGAGGGGGAAAGGACACGATCGCGCTCGTATCGACTCACCAAGGAATATTATGGCCGTGGCTGGACATGAGAGAGTAAGTAAGGGAACAACGGAACGGAGACGACGTGTGCAGGAGCGCTAAAGATACAAAATGAATCTCACCATCATCGAAAAACGGAACCCATGCATGTCGCTGTGACAAAGCGGTGAAGAGCACGCCTTATTTAGACAGTTTTTACAATGGCGGATTTAGAGATGAACCCATACCTGGCCACGCTGCGAAAATCCAATGCAAGTATGTCAGAATGTGACAGGTTGGGAACAGGATTTCGACATACCGCGCCTCCAACGTCGTACAGCTTCCAGTCATACATTGCTCCACCCATGTTGATGGGAAATGTATGCTCCATGACGCCCAACGTTTGTAAGCGGACGTTGAGGATGTCAGCTGAGGACCGGGTTAAGTAACACGTATGTTAGTGGATCGAGAAGTTGTGCACATACCGTTTGATGGTGAGAAGTCGGGTTCGACTATCCGGTCTATATCATCCAAGAAACTGTTGGAAAGAATCAGAAAGTGAATCGTTGAAGCAAGAATAGACTCATACAATGGTGCAGACTCGTCGAGTCTAAGTTTCCTGGACTCTACGAGCCGTCTTACCGCGGGATGCCTCCATAGAGCCTTGATAGGCTCCAGCGCCTGCGCCAACGTCCGCGCAGCAAGCTGGATAACCTCTGGAGCATGAGCCTTCCCATTCGGCCTACTGTCCGCCAACGGCCAATTCGAAGTAACCAGGCCCTGCCATCCCGCGCGAACGTAGGCGCCCGTGCGTCCCCCCGAGACAGATACACCACCAGATAGCTCAGACGCTAGGGTGTCCTCGATCGCCACGAGGGGGAGGAGCTTAACCCGGAGTTCCCCGATCTCCCTCTGCCAAAAACTGTCATCTGCTGCTGCATTTGCGTTCGAGGGAAGAGATTGGGAGGAGGAGGAGGAGGCAATGGGGACTTCGCTGATGGCGTTTAAGTCCTCCTTGGAACGATTTGAGAACTCATAGTCGAGTTCGTCGAGCGTCATGCGGACGGCTTTCAGGATGTTGAAGTAGACGACTGGACGCCATGACGGCCGTTCGCGGTCAAGAGTTTGGGAGGCGTAAAAAAGCTGGAATTGTTTTTGGAGCGTAGATTTTCCTGGTATAGGTCAAGGTCTTGTCGTGCGTTAAGCGGGGGATGGGAGTTTCGTACCTGACTCTGCTTGTCCAAGCAGCATTACTGAGATCGACATGAGGTTCAATTGTCCTTCGAGGTCGGCATTCAAACGCACCTTTGATCTCCCTTCGTGACGCATCCTTCCGTCTTGCAGACTCTTTCTATCGGGACATTGGGGCTCTAAGCCTGGGCGGATATAATAAAAACGAGCTGCTCACCCTCAGTTCTTCGTCAATGAGATTGCTTATCCTCGTCGCTTTTTCGTCGTAGTATTCGCCTGCAGTTAGGTGCTCCGGTTTGGCAAAGTCCATAGGAATCAAGTCAGGGGAGGTAGAGGCTGCGCGACCTGGAGATGAGGGCATATTATGTGTGGAGTTGCTGGAGGTGATGGTTCAAGGTCAAGTGAGGGTCAAATCAATTTACTAGATCAGGGTGTGTGTAATGAGTTTATCGTCCATTTTGTACCGGTGTTCTTGCATCATCATGATTGCTCCTTTTGATAGATTCGACACCGTATCAGGAACAGGTCTCTAAGCGGAATGATTTGACTTACTTATCTTTTCCATTCCCTAACGAGCAGCCAGCGTTCTTCCATCATCTCCGGCGCTTCATTTCTGACCCCCCGCTGAATCTCAGTGATCTGCCTTGTGAAAATGTATGAGCTCCAAGTGCACCGCCATGAAGTTGACGATCATCCTAGAATCGATCAATCAGGGCAGCTGTGTGGGGCCTTGCGAAGTCGGATCGCGTTCTGGTCCGTATAAGGAAACCCCTCTGTCATCGTCACAAAACATTGTATTACGGTTCGTGATTTTTCAAGCCACCATCCTCTCGTCTTTATCATAACGAATCAGGTGTTGATTCAAATGCTGTTCATTGATCATGGTATCGGTACAGTAGTCATTCCTCCAGCGCTGTAAGTGATCCTCGAGTAACTGGCTGACTGTCATTACGTGGATCTAGTAAGGTCGCCATCGTATCCAATGACAACGGTACTGGCACGTCAAGGTAAAGATGCCTCAAGGACTAGACACGCCGCACTCTCAAGCGCAGGCGTTTGTTCGAGTTTATGTTATCGTGAACCCCTGGCGCAGTCACGGACCAGAAGCTCCCTTTCATTCCTGAAGATCTTTGACCTCGACTTTTCTTTCACAACTACATGCCATGTCGATTTAGCAAACCGTGGTTTCACCATTGTTAGACCCTATTCACCGCCCTTTGTCTCTCGAGGATATAAAGTCAGAGCATCGCGAATGGTTGGCTATAAGCCCTGCTGCGCCAATACGACCATAATGTCACAGCTCAAACGAACAGATACGGTTTTCCTCATGCCCTATGGCAACAAGCGCACGCTCTGCGTCGTCAACACGATCCCAGATACATCCACAAACCGATATTCTCCACCTCCACAGGTGATTATCTGATATCACGTACGGGGCTGTCAATAGAGCATACGGCCGCGAACGATTGATGGAATATGACTACAAAGTAAGTCGTCATATTCAGATACTCCATTCATGTATAACCCACTTTCATTGCGTAGGACGTCATCGATCTATTCAGCCGCGATTTCGAGCTACCACGTCCCTCCATGGGCAATAGGGCCCCGACCCTTCAAGTTACATTCTATCGCACGCACGGCAGAGGCGGCCACGACAACAGTCTCCTGTCCATCGACGAGGAGAGCTGGGCAGAGTTAATGGAGAACGTCACTCGCATCGACCTTAAGAAACCCCCATATGATCTACTTCGCACTCTCGTACGGCCATTGATTCTCCTGTCGATATCGTTACTGACAGTTCAACACCGAAACAGATCTCGATCTCTGGTGGTTGCGTTCTTCTTCTCTTTTGGATCTACCTCAATTCTTTACTTGATCGGGGCGCCTGGTGCTTGGGATTTGCCGACGCCATCATTATATATCTACCATATCTACCTACGTATCCTGAAGATGATAGCTCATCCCAAGAATTACGCTTGTAATGACCCTACGCCTTTATGCGTCATCCTTTTCCGTGATGCAGTCCGTTAGAAAATGTTGAGAGGGACGTCCAGCTCTGGGAGTGAAATCCCGATGATACCGCAGAAAGTAAACATCCAAAACCTTGGGACCGAGACTTGCTGATAATCTTTGACACCTTGATTTTGCCACAACACCGAGGCTCTATAAATTGAACCCGAACGACGGTGTCGCAGAATGCATGGCGGTGCAAGAAGCACCTACAGGTAAAAGGTAAAACTCATTCGTAATTCGTACACCCGAGAGGTCCGTACGCGATCAGTGAGCGACAGTTCAACAGTATTGAATCTGATTGACATGGCTATTGAAGGCGAACCAAGAGGCTGCCTCTGATGGTCCAAGATCCGAGGAAACGAAAACGGCTATGATAGCGATGTGGTGTGTTCATTTCGAACTTGCCTGCCCATCGAAGCCACTCTGAGCGCTATGCCGAACTCCCAAGCTTGAGCGAATATGGACGTCGTCACGATCAGGAGGTCGGCTGCCTACAGGAACTTGATTAAAAGAGTGTATGATCAAGCTGATGTGATCTACGAACGTGAGCAGATGAACGTTGATGAGCGGAACTTTTTAGCGCGATCTGGTCGTATAGATTGCCTACTTGATGCTGGTAAAGATTAGTTGTTGATCAAGTATATCCATGAACCACCCTGTGGACTGGCGGTCCATCGATCTTGGAATCGCCTGAGCTTCGCTAGTAATCACTCCCCAGGAAGATCAATGCCCAACGGTGTGCTCATCGTTGTTCGTGATGCGATTCATCGCTCCGCAGCAGTGGATGGAGAGTCCGGAGTGAAACGTCGATCATCACCGCTACTTGCTTTCGCCGGATCTCCCGAAGGCAGTGGTTCCAGAGTATTAGATGGATAGCGAATTCTTTCCAAAACCCAGGAAGTAAATGAGTAGTAGTCATACGGATACTAATCATCGCAAATCCTTTCGGCTAGTACAAACAGCGTCTGGAGCAGTCACCGGAAAGATCAAGGGATCATGGTTATGTTGAGCTAAGATTCTGCATGGCACTGAGGTGAGTTAGCGTCACTGGCGCCGATCGGTCTGGGTTCAAAGAAGCGCCAGCAGAAGTTCGGAATGAGCGGTCCTGAGCAGTTGTAGGGGTCGAACCGCAACCCGCTCAATTGCTTGACGTGTCATTGGCCCGGCGTCCATTGCTTGATAAACAGCCGTCATCCGAGGCGCACGCGAAATATGAGGTGGAGTTTTTATGTTTGTGTGCGGTTACGCCGATATATGGAAGATGATAAAGGGGAACGATGAGCCTCGATCGACCTCCATTCAATGTAAGCAACACTCCGCCCCAATGATTGAACAAGAGACAACACTAACTTTAATATGAGGCGCTCAGAATTCTCATTTGACGCTTTAGTGGCATTCAACTGTGGGACAAGGGTGGGGCATGGTCTCCTACATGATGGTTTCTTCGACACCCTTGCTTTGGCAAACAAGTTGCTGCCTTGTTAAAATCCGCCTGGGATGCGCTTTGGAACGCTTCGAAATTGGGTCATCATAGTAAATCACTACACTTCATGATACTTACCTCGTCTGGAAAAAAGAGCTCTTTTGATCGTTTTCAGAGAATATCGGCCTTCGGATTCGAGATCGAGTTCAAACACGCTCCAGATGAACGTTATGCCATTGATGATGGTCGATTCGGTGAGATAGTGGTTCAAGACAGGTGCAACAGTCTCAAAAGAGCCTTGCAAAAGTTCGAGTGCCACCAGAAAGGAACGCGAAAACACATGATCTGTCGAATTTCAACAACTATCAACAACGCGGTTGCAGAATCCAATCATTTTCCTGGGCCATCGTCGTGACCGTCTCAGCAATATTACAGACTGTTTGACGCTCGCACCACACCGATTATTTCCGAGAGCTCTTCCTGCAGACCGTCCGACATACTTGGTTCAAAGCCACGTATTCGGGCAACTTTCTCCCCCCACTGCGGCCCACGGGCCATGGAAATCATTAGCCAGATCCTACCCAAGATTTCTGGAGTCCAGGACAGATAGCAAACCCGACTGAAGGCCAGTGTGCTAACGAGACAATGCTTTCTACACGGTCGTCTTTGACGGCCTGAAACGAACCAAATCCGGCTCAGCAAAACCGACATTCTGGCGTCGTTGCCAAAGGCCTTTCGCCGCGCATCGAGTCTTGCAACGCCAGACTGTACGACATGGAGAACTATAGATAATGCGGTGAAAAACAGCGCGGAGAATGAGGTGCATGCTTCGTCCCATGTTCGCAGCGAGGCCAGTCGCCACTTGTCACGTTGTTGATTAAGGTTTTTTGACATTAGACAGGATCCACATGTCTAGAGCGTGACCGTACTTTGACCAGCGATCCATTTCCTTCTATCCTACCTATTTGGTGAATGATTGTTCCTCCGTCCTGTGCCCGTTGACCTTTTCAGCGGTGACCTCCCAGGCTCCCACGTGCGCTCTCTGAACCGGTAATGATTACCTGGCTTCTCTCCCACCGCCCGCTCATCGTCCTCTTGGCCCATTTCTGATGATAGAAGCCATGATCGTGTTACTTCTACTGGCGGACTACAGTTTTGTCTAGCCTGTACCGATCTTGAGTCTACTCTCGGAATTACTGTTCATAGGCATAAGACATCTGTATCTTCTATCACCGATAAACTCTATCAGATGTAAACGTTAATGTCTTCTCCAACGACAGATATCGACATACGATCAAGAAGATCAACCGCTGAACCAGCATCCGAAATGCTGTCCTGCATGAAGCTTGGAAGTCCCGGTCGATCCACCATAATCTTTGTAACCGCAACAAACGACGGTCCCATTGCATTTCGGTTGAGCTGCTTCGATTTCATTTTCCATACGACCTTGGATTGGAACTGTCCCAGCGCCCGAAAAACATGCCTGATTGCGACCCCTTTATTCCCATCGTTTGTGCGACCTTCACGGCCGTTGATCACAAAAAATTTCCTCCTGCTTCTAACTCGGCTTATGAGCGCAAGCCGGCCTTGGCTTGTGCTCCGTTCCCGAGTCGAGTTGACAGGACGCAATTGCATTGGCTCCTATTAATACTGCTACAGCGGTATTCTCGTTGGCCGTCGCCTTCCATCTGTCAACCCCTTGTATGACCAAACAAAACACAGTCTGTTGACCTTGCCATGGAGGTATGTAAGATCGCCCATATGCTTCTTCTTCTTCTTGTCTTTCTTCCTTTGAAAACCCCGAAAACATGGTCAGCACTAGTGCGGCATCGACACAGTATGTCTAATTTCTGCATTTTTTAATCCGAGATTCTGATAATCACTTTAGCTTCATACAATTCTGTATTCAGTGGTCTAGCCTTGGTACGCCACCTCATCAGATGTACCATCTAATTTCCGTTAACATCTCAAAAGCTTTACTCTACTATGACTACGTCCTAACCTTCGGCATGGAAGTCAAGTACATCTGGAAACAGAAATTCCGCATTTCGACGGTCCTCTATATCTGCTGCCGTTACGCGCTTGTCGCAAATGTTGTATATCTCCTCACTATCTCTAATAAAATCACCGGAAAGGTATGAATTTTCACGACCAGTCCGAAATCATATGAATTGACCATCCCACGGTCTAGTATGATACAACTTTTTGCCGGTAAAAAGCTACGAGGCTGACGCGAGAAACAGTTGTCGTGCAGGATACCTCGTCAGCAGTGCCCTCAGCGTGTTCGGCAGAGGAGCAGTTATTGGTGCGCATAACGCTCTAATAATCGCACCCGAAAACGCTTAAATGAGAAAATTGTCAGTCGTTTGGGGTATGAGGACGTTCGCTGTCTTTGGCAAGAATCGATGGGTTCTACTGTTTTTTGGAACAATTGGCTTGATGCTCGTCATTCTTGATGTTGTATGTTTTACTTTTTTCCTTACACTCTGAGGTCCTCGCCGTCCTGAGCAGTCAACACCTAGATTGAAGTCCCAGCAAGCTCCTGCAAAGGAAGCATTACAGCGCCCATGTGCGTTAATCATGTTTTTGTTCTTCGTCGATAATGTCTTACTAAATAACGCATAACATACAGTGGTGAACATTTCCATCGCACAAGGAAATGACCTTTGCTAATACTTGACACAGTCGGTGGACTGCTCGCGATCATGATGGTCGTGTTCGAGATCTTGTCAGCCGGGCTCACCACCATGCGGACTATCCAAGCCATGAATGTGAATGGACCGTGGTGGAAGCAAAAGAAGGGTCTTAACTACCTCATTTTTGAACAAGGTATGTCTGCCGACAGTCGGTTCCCGCTCATGTTTTCTGATTTCACAAACCCATCAAGGTATCTTATACTTCTGGTGCGACTCTGCCACTCGGACATCCTCAAGATCTTCCCTTGACCTCTTACGCTTTAGTTCGGTCACTGTCCTTACGATTGCCTCCCTGGCTCTCAACATTGTATGTCCTTCCAGTTATAACTAATTTATGAAATGCGGTTAACCCAGGGCCATCCACTAGACGATTCCTGTAAGCGATGTTCCAACCTGACATATTCTGCCACATTGAATTGAGGCATCCCTATCCGACTTCAGGGCGGATTCCTGCAACGCCTCCTAAACGCCTACACCATCCCGTACGCCCGCCACCACTCTTACCTATACATTCATTAACTCCCCTGCTTACCCCACTATACAGCCTCTCCGGACTGATGACCGCCCGCTTCCTTCTCCACATCCGCAAATGGGAGGGTAAGCGCGACGCATTCCGGCCCTCCGGCGTTAGCCATGGCGAGGACGACGAACATGGTGGCACGGGAACGAGCACCAATCTCGATTTCGCAAGCCGGACGGGCAGCCGCACGCTCAACTCGCAGATGAGTTCTGAGCTTTCGGAGCAGGATCATGAGCAGGAGCCCGATGCACGTTCGACGTCATTTATGGATGAATTCGGGGAGGACCCTGTGCGCCGGGCCCGGGCGCGCGGGACGGTTAGTATCGATATTGGGAGGGGGGCGATCGTGGAGGAGTTGAGGGTGTAAGTGTCAGCTACTTACTGTGAAAGTACCATTTATTTCGGGCCTCGATTTTTGGGTGATGATTTGATGTAAATTAGTGTATAATCGACTCCTAGTTCAGATAACGTAGGAATTGGGCTGGCACTCACGATGGCAGGGGACCAAACGTGCTAGTAGTGATACAATCTGTGCACCCAAGTTCAGCAAGACGATTCGGAGTTCCATGTATCTATCTCTCAGACAGAATCAAAACAAACTCAGACTACTCACATCATCATCGGCGTACCGGAAACAAATGTTAGCTCACCTGCAAGTAACTCACCTCATGATACTTAGGTCCAGGATATCGACACCCGCCAGAATAAAATCCAAAACGATTATTAAACCCAAATCTAAACGAAAGTAGTGAACTAGTACGTCACTGTGACTGAAGTAGATGCCATAACGAGAGTATTATCCAGAACCTATAGTATCGAATCCCTATTCCGCCCTTTAAGCAGCAGTGTTGATGTTGATGCCCGTAGAGACGCTTCCTTGGAGGAGAACCTCGCTGCCATCGGTACCCTTGGTAGGGTAGGTGTTGACGAATTGAACAAAGTAATTTGCTCCCTGGAAGTAGTACCCGTGGGGAACCTTGGGACAAAAGTCTTAGTTCGTGTAACGGAGTGGGTTATCACGTCGCTCTTACTGTGGATGTGAAGGTATCCGAGGTGGTGCCGGCAGGCAATGTGCGGCGGGCAATCACCATGGGGGGCTCGTGACCATTGTTCGACGCCGCGGGCACAATGATCGAGTAGTCGAGGAACTTGGGAACGATGCCGAAGCTGTTGACGGCGCAGTTGAGATCGACGTGGACGACGAATTCCTAGAAGAGAGTGCAATTAGATGGGAAGTGTAAATTGGTATATCTATGTGATAACATACGTCACCAGGGTTGAGAGGGACATCGTTGGGGGTGACGCTAAGGACACCAAACCTCGTTGCCTGAGGGCAGCTCTGGCGGGGGACGTTGAGAGCGTCTCTCGCGGCGACGAGGCCAGCGAGGGAGAGGAGGGCAGCGGAGATGGCGAACTTCATTATGAGAATGGGAGATTGGATTCGAGTGTAGGAGGTAAGCTGAGGGGGATGTAGGTAACTGAAGGACCTATTTGGCCATCTGCAGGTTTTATATCTCTCCGGCTGCGTTAGAGATGACCCCAGGATGACCCTTGCGTTTGAGATTCAAGGTCTGAAAACGCCTACGTGGGATGAGCATGACGAGCGCGAGAAGAAGGTGAACTCCTGTAGCGAAGTTACTACGTAACATTCTTCGCCACGTTGACCTGAGGATGATATCTTAAGCGTTGTCGATGAGCCTAAAAAAGATCAATATATCAAAAACGCGTCGGTCCTGGGGTCGGAGCGCATTCCGTGCTTCCTGAAATTACGTACTTAGTGGGCGCTATCTCAAAGAACGGCGATGAACATACTCATGGCAGAGGAGTCTATGGAAAAAGCAGCTAGGATCGATATGAAATGATTCTGTAGTATACACTCATACCCGATGTGGTGCAGCGTGGTACTTACATGCTGCTCGACGTACAATAGTTCAAGTTCTCGGGTCGAACAACTCGAAACATCGTCACCATGATGCCCGAAACGCCAGAGACATCCGGCGGGCGGTGGCGTTGGACTGTCTTCTTCCGAGCTAGCGTGTCCTTGCCGCTATTTTGGATCATGATGCAGTAGCAGGCTGCCAGGCAGCAAGCAGGCTGTATGTAAAAGAGGCTGTAGCGGGAATGAGGGCCGATATATTTTGATCCCGACCACCTTCGGACTTTCCGGACCTCCGAAGGCGCACAGCCACAACTTTTGTTGAGTATCTCTTGACAGCTCCTTTTGACCGACAACAAACGTCTGCAGCTTGCCCTACTTTCTACTCTCATCTCTGCTCCAACTTGGCGTGGTCGAGGCGATGATAATGAGATCCTTTGAGTAAGGGCTCTGGGATTATCTCCCAGTGGAAACGCCATGAAGGGATGGTAATGTAGGGCTTCCAAGTCCCTGGAGGACCCCAGATCTCAGAACCGAGCTGGTGGACACGAAACTCTTGGATTTCACGCTCTTCGCGCTTTACTTACATGTGTACACTACTCTAACACGAGTCCGGGCCACATCACTCCCTCAGTCCTGTTCGGCGTACACGGACGATTTCCTTCTTTGCACAACAAGTGGCCGCGAAACCCGCATGCTGGGCTGAACTTACTTCCATAGACACCTATGCCACCATGCATTCCACCTGCTTTGGTCTCTTCGTCTGTCATGTGGGCTGTGGTGTCTGCTGTCACGACTGGTACGCTACTCTTGCTTACACTTATCATACGCCCTCATCGCTGGTTCTACCTAAATTAGCATCCTATCATCATTCCGGTCACTGGAGAAACATAGCAGGGAGGACCGCAGACAACAAATATCGAAAGGAGCCGCCGATGGATGGTTTGGTCCTTGCGACCACGAGGCAGTACAAGGATGAAACGATGCGGACGACGCGTCTGGACCGATTCATCACTTTGCATGACGACCTTTCCAAGGCACCTTCGCCTCTAAATAATGTCTCCCCACGTTCTTCTAGATCAATGTGCTGTCATCATTGCTCGTGCTCCCCCTCGGGCAGAGTTTGCCACGGCGAGAAGATATTCATCGGAGGAAGCGGAAGGAGACATGGGATACGCACGATGATCACCATCGGAATGAATTGGATCACTCTCACATTGACATAACAGAGAACAGATAACAGGGTTGTGCAGAAGGCGCAAGTATATCCGGTAATCCATAATGTTAGTCAATACCATATTTCGGTGAGCGCATGGCGAAGGATCTAAGAATGTCCGATGACCTCCTGCGGCTTATAAGGCTCCTCCAGATACTTTATCTCCTCCTCCGTAAGCTTGACATGTGCGCCAGCTGGAGACACCCACCAATAAGCCAACTCATACAGCGGAAGTGTGGGGAGGGGGCTTACCCAGGATATCCTCCAAGTTCTTCAAGCTCGTCGTCCCAACGATAGGTGCAGTCACTCCTACACCCCGACACGTGTAAGGTGATATATGGTGTGATACGCAAACACTACATACCGTCTTTCGACAAGCTCCATGCGATAGCAACTTGTGCCATGCTGATGTCCTTCTTCTTCGCGACCTCCTCCACCCTGGAACTCAGATATATATCAGCCATCTACCAAGTAACGGGAGGAATGCGCACCGTTTCAAGATCTCAGACGTCCCCTCCGCAGCTGAGTACTTTCCGATGAAGCTGAAATACCAAATACGCGCTTGAGTTGAGCTGGGGGCAAGTTAATATATGTGAAGCGACTGACAAATCTGTCTCTCCGCGCTTGGTCTGATCAGTCAGAGGCCTTGTGAGAAGGCCGCGCGCGAGGGGGGACCATGGAATAGCACCAACGCCGAACATCTAAAGGTGCATTCAAATAAACCTTCAGCTCGTGAAACCTGCATTAAAAACCCCACCTTCAGAGTCGGGAACATCTCGCGCTCCTCCTCGCGGTAGAGCAGACTGTGGTGGTTCTGCATCGAAATGAATGGTGTGAGTTTGTTCGCGATGGCATAGTCTACCAATGATTGTGATTGAGTAAACGCTTTTCGCAGGTTCGCGTCGAGGAGACACCTACTTTGCATCGCGTGGACTGGCAGAATTGGTGATAGTCAGGCTTTGATGAGAGTGGAAGCGAGGAAGGAAAGGGCGTACACTGGTATGCCCAGCAAGAACTCATCCCGATGTAGCGAACGTAGCCAGCTTGGACTATGTCATGGAGGGCTTGCATCTGGCATACACGAGTCAACGCTATTATTACAGGAAAGGGCTGCTGTTGGTGTATACCGTTTCTTCAATCGGGGTCTCGTTATCGAACCGATGGCCTAGGCATGTCGAAGCGACCGTAAACCGGGGGAAGACAAGATGAAGTAAGAGGAGATTGGGTACATACATTGTAAGAGATCGACGTATTCAAGGTCCAAGCGCTTCAAGCTCGCTTTCACCGCTTCGAAGATGTGCTTGAGGAACCACGAGGTGAGCGGAATGTGGCTCGAAACGCCGGCCAACAGGGTAAACGCCAACGAACCTTACGGCCGAGACCGTGTTGGTTGACATAACCAGCTTCATCGGGCTTCTGGCCAGATGTAATGAAGTTGGTCCCGTAGTCACGCGCGACGGTACCGAATAACTACACAAACGATGGCAAATGAGTCAAGGGGAAGGGTGCTATGGACGTAGGAAGGGGACATACCTTGGTCATGACGACGATCTCGCTGCGGGGTAGTTTGAGCTCTTTGATAGCTTTACCCAGGATGATCTCAGAGAGGCCATTGGAGTATACCTATACAACAGCATTAGATGCCGAGTTTCAGGAACGGTTGCAAAGTGCTCGTACATCTGCGGTATCGAACGTCTGCACCCCAGCGTCATATCTACATAGGGACATTTGCGCCATCAGCAACCGCTAGACGTGGTACGATTGTGACAAAAGTATTTGTACTCACGCAAACTTGATGTGCTTGATAGCTTCAGCCTCATCGTCAATTACCCACTTCTGCCACTCCGAGCTGCCATACTGCATAGTCCCCAGGATGATCTTCGATACCTTCAGACCAGAATTTCCGAGGCGGACTGCCACATAGATTAAAAAGTGATGAGCGAAGACGTGAGGTAGATATCAAGCAGCAACGCACCATAGGGGATTTTGGGTGTAGTAGGGCTAGCCATGGCGCTCAACCTGGTTGTACAAGACAGTGGGAGTGGGAGTGATAGATAAGATAGCTTTTTATACTGTACAAGCCCGATGATGCTGACATGATGCTGACTTCAGGAAGGCCATGCGAGATGACGAATCCACATAGGAGGACATGTGAACAAGGCCGAATGTTCTGCCGAGACAAGGTGAGAGGAATGGGCGTTGCAATCATGAGGTCGCGAAACTTGCGCGAAACAGAACATTGCGTTCAGTTTGGTCGACCGCCAAACGGGCACTGACACGTTGGGACTCCGGGCCTGCAGGCTTCGGCTTTGTTATAAGTTATCAGAGCTCTTGGGTTCATCTCTGGCCGATGGGCATAAGGATTCAGTGACATGTGGGGGGAAAAGTTGCGCTGGGCCGGGTACGGCCCGTACAGGAGACGCTTCGGAATCTAAAGCTTTAGTCAAGTAAAGCCAAATAACACGCGTCCTCTTTAGGAAAGGCCGCTTTCTGTGACGAGTTTTGGGCCAGGGCGTACTTCCTCTCACGAAGACATTGCTACTCAGTGGAATTGATGTAGCTGCTCGAAAGACTGCCATGAAGTTGGAGCAATGAAACTTTGTATGTACAGGGGTTACACTGACGCCTACTATGGTAATCCTATCCGCACCGTCGAGTGTGTAGAACATTTCGCCGTACTACCCCCCCAGGCACCATTTATATCACCACTGACAAACTATGTACGCTACGATTCCTAGGAAATGCCACCATTTGCTATCCAGCCTTCGATATATATTCAGGTTACTACACACCAAACTAGACCAACATAAAAGTCGCCGTCGACTTATATACAAACTGACATAAAAATACACAAAATCCTCCTGCCCAAACCGCCAAGTCCGTGACCCGCGCTCGACATCAAACATCAAACATAAAATCATCATCGACCTCCAAACCCCGACCAACCACAAGCACCATCCCACTCTCCCTTGCAGCATCATCACCGTTCTTCTGATTCGCCGCCGCACCAGAACGCCCCTTCATCAAAGGAGCACCCTTGCTCAAACCGGCACGCGATGGAACGGAAGCGCCGGTCCCAGACGGCGTAGTCCTATACAACGACGTGGCCGTCGCAGGCCGCCTGGCAGGAGCTGTGGGCACAGCAGCACTCCCTACGCGACTGCGTGTCGCCGCAGACGTAGCCGGACGGGAGGGAATGGAGCTGACGGAAGTAGCAGTGACAGAAGATTTAGCCGTGCGTAGCACTGTAGCCGTTCTGCCTGCTATGGTGTCAATTGTTCTAGGCTTCTGGGAAGGGGGGACACGGGTAGTACTCATGCTCGTGGCAGCGCTCTTTGCTATGTTCGTCCTGGGGAGTGGCTTGGTCGATAAAGCGGTGGAGGTAGAGGCACCAGCTCGGGGATTGATTGACTTTGTAGATTTGAGGGCACCTGATGATGGGACGCGCGACGCTGTAGTGGGCCGAGATATGGGGACAGATTTCGAAGCTGCTGCTACTGGCTTGGCTAAGGTCCCAGGACGCGGCTTCATCGCGGCGGATTTCAAGGGAGGGTGAACTGCAGCGCCTTTCGGTCCAGGACCTGCAACTTGGTGGAATGGGTCCTCGCTCTCTGAACAACGCAGAGCGTGTCAGTCGTGATAAGGGATATGAATACAGAAACGCACCTAGCTCCGGTAGAGGTAGCATATCCCAGCCCAAGAATCCCACATCCTCTGCATCCACCTCGATCTCAGCAACGGGGGAATCATCGTATGGACAGGAGAACGCAAGCTTTAACAGCGTTTTCCCGACTTCCTTGTAGTCCGGCAACTCAAAGTCGAACGGTGGCTGATAAGGAAGATCTACCGCACCAAAAATCAGTCTTCGTGTACCCAAAAGCCATGAATTGGATCCTTGCACCTAAAGTATTGGGCGCCATATACTCAATCTCATCATAATCATCCTCGGGCTCCACCTCCTCCACCATCGCCTCAGGCATAGCAATGCTGATCTCACTAACGTCCCAGTGGTTCCCATTATTAAGTGGCGTCTCAAAGTTCTTGCTCGCGCTCCTCGGGACCCGGGCGTGTTTCCTCGCCGTGCTCGGACGAAGCTGCGAATCCGGCGTCTTGTTCGGCTGGAGATGCTGCGTTTGGGGTTCAAGGAACGATAATTTGGACACTTTTTGGAGGGGGGTTTCGAATTGTTGGGTACGCGGGCGGTTTGGGAAGGGCGTTTTGTCGCCTAGAGGACGGGTGGCCGGGCGGGTGGTCAGGATTATCGGCTTTCCCTGGGTCTGTGCACCAGCTGGGGCGTCTTTTAGAAGATATAGAAGGCGTTATCAGTCATATCTAAGAAGATAGGTTCGTGAGCGCGCACGTTGTGGTCCGGCGTGGAATGGAGTCTTCATTGCGGCCTCTTTCCCCTTGCCATGGCCGTGGATGGTCATGGGAACAGCGTTCTCGACTCTTCCTTTCATACGTGCTGGAGTTTTTGCTGGATAGAGCTGGGAGTCCATGCCCAGCTGGACTGGACGGGAGCTCAACATGGTGGTGGAGCAGGAGGAGGAGGACCAACTTCGACTGCCAGACTGGGCGAAGTTCATGGGTCACATGATAATCACGTGTTCGCGTTCACACACAGCTGGAGACTTTTTTTTCTAAGTCGTTCAACTTTTTCTCGCTTCAAATGTGGCTATATCTCGTCACGACTTACGATACATGGCAGAAAACATTCTCATGGTTATAGCGACTCGACTACTTAGCATTTTCGTGCTACAATATCATTTTATGGTGCGTATATCATCACTATTATGTCGTTCAACGAAGTTGACAAGTACTTGATAAGAGAAATTGAGCCATCTGACGTAGCCCATAGTCTGGGCCGCCTGCCAATGCGGCGTTGAGACTTTGCTTGGAATTATGCCCTATGACCTTCTTTCTGCCAAAGATGACTGTTCTGCTTCATTGACATGTGCGCTTCTTGACAGTGCGTGTAACAAATATCACGATGCTGATCGCCAGTCCATGATGGAATGATATTTCACAGACGCTCGGAATCACGCGTCTTCTGAGGGCGATGCCATGCCCTGAATGCAAGCTTCCAATAGGCCTCGGAAATTTGGTCGTTGACGTTTGCAACAATGCAAGGTATGGTGATCCTCGATGTTCCATGTGATATCACCATCATGCGCCGCTCTCTTGAATCAATTTACGTGTAGCAGGGTTTTCTTGTATCAAGCCATCTTGCCATATGCCATTGGTTTAACACTTATCACGATACCCATTCTCATGCGCCTCTCCCAAACCCTCAGATTGTTCACTTTCTCCCCCCGAATCTGTTTACAAATCATATCGCACCGTCGTTCAGCCACCGCCGCAATCAACTCATGACCCGCAGGCTATAGCTTCCCACCCTTCGCTGGCATACACATTGATGATCCAATGGGACTTGTCCTTGCGAATGTAACCCAAGATGGTGTACATCAAGAACACCATATGTTCGCCATCTTGAGTCACATCTATATCTGTCAGCTGCAGCGCTAACGTACACAATTCTCACTATCCCACTGTCCTATGTAAGGAAGAAGCGTAGATGTTCGCTTTCTGTCCCGTCTCCGTTGCGGCAACCCCATGAAGTATGGTTAGTAGTGCTGGAAACTCTGAGTACGTCCCTATCCCTGCGTCTGAGTGTATCGCAAAGAGAAGGTTCTGACGATTAAAGTATTCCACTACAGCCTCATACAGTTTTGCATCCAGTGGTCCAGCGTCGGTATGCCATTGACATCCCCTATCGCGTCTCAACATACCGATTTTCATTCCACGATCCGCAGCTTTACTCTACTACGACTATGTTCTAACGTTTAATTTGGAAGTTCAGTACATCTGGACCAAGAAATTCCGTATTTCGACTGTTCTTTATTTCTGTTGCCGTTACTCGCTGGTCGCAAACGTTGTATATCTCCTTACTATCACGAACGAAATCACTGCACATGAGGTAAGATTTCCGTCGCGTCTTTAATATGGCCTTTCCGCTGATTATTCTCTCCAGTATGTTTCGTTGCTCTGCAGAGGAAAATAATTGGTTTAACACGGGCGTCAGTTGTCGATCAGGATACCTCGTCAGCAGTGCTCTCAGTGTCGTCGGAAGAGCGGCTATCATTGGTAGGTACTCTGCACAATATGTTCGAAAATTTGTTGAACGCGGCATCGCCAGTGGTCTGGACTGCAAGGGCATTTGCCGTGTTCGGCAAGAATCGCTGGATCCTACTATGTTTTGGATCGCTTGGTTTAATGATCGTTATCCTTGATATCGTATGTTATCCGCTCATCCAAGTCGTTCATTTGCTTAATCACCTTCACTAGATGGACGTCCTCAACAACACTTGTAGTGGGAATAAGAAATCCTCTCTGTGAGTGGTCCCTACCTCCTGTTCAACAAGTTTTTCGAATAAAATATAGGAGTGAGTATTCGACGATACCGACACCATCTCTGCTACTTTTCTTACGCTCGCAGTTCGCACACTAGTCATCGTCACGATGTGTGTTTTTGAGTTCTTGTCGGCCGTGCTCACCACCTTTCGGAGTATTCAAGCGCTTAGTGTCAATGGGCCATGGTGGAAGCAAAAGAGGTGCTTCACTTACCTCGTTCTCGAGCAAGGTACGTGCAAAAACAGAGAAACATCTAGTCATAGCTGACCATTATATCTATTCTAGGTGTTCTGTATTTCTGGTGCGATGCTATTCTTTGGATGTCCTGATGTTGTGTCTAAGGCTCTTTCTATAACAACAACAGTGTCGTCGCCGTTCTTACCATCTCCTCACTCGTTCTCAATTTCGTAAGTTCATCTTATCAGGATAAAGCTGTTTTTAATTGACGGCAACCACTACTAGACGATCCATGTGAGTTTCGTTTCGCAAAGTGAGAGATCCTGCCTCAGTAAATTAACCATCACTCGCACAACTCAGGGCGGGTTCCTACAACGCCTCTTAAACGCCCATACCATGCCGTGCGTCCACCGCCACGCCTCCTCATCTCAGGAACGACTATTAACCTATGTATATACAGTTTATCCGGTCTAATGACCGCACGCTTTCTCCTGCACCTCCGGAAATGGCAAGCCACCGAGAGCTCGCCAGATGGTTACGTGCAGGAACATGAACACGATGGGTCGGAGAGGACACATCCCTTGGATGTGTTGGTTTTCTCGGACCCTACGCGCACTACCTATGGGGAATCGGATTCAGACTCGGAGTTGGGCTTGCCGCAGTCAGGATCGGCGTCGATGTCGTTCGTAGATCAGTTTGGGGAGGACCCGGTCCGAAGGGCTCGAGCCATCTCGGGTGCAGACTTTGGATATTCGAGGGGTGACATCGTGGAAGAATCAAGGGTGTAAGGTAGGCGATCCCCTCGCGAATTTAGCCCGCACATACTTATAGGACCTTTGCGTAGATGAGATAAGATGACGATAAGATATGGAACCGAGAATCAGTCCTCGTGTAATTATAATGACTTTGATAATCTGAAGATCGAGTTCAATCAAGCATGTCTGGCACCCGACTGCCACAGTCACGCGTACGGTGACAGATAACATTCTCGCAATCAAGGCAGGACTGCGCCTATGCTTTACTCTGGATTCTCAGATCAGTGCTATGAGCGTTCCAAGTGAGGTCCGCGAAGTCACCCCCTTTCATCAGCTTGGACCTCTCACGTGCGCCATTCGCTTTTTTGTCCAGCTGTGGGAACAGATGTTGACTGGTCGCATCTATCTGGTGGACAACCCTTGTCTGACTTGTATCGGCGACCCTGCACCTTGTCTTGCTATGTGCTGCGCAGGAGCATTGGAACGACTTTTTCACCGATCACCGGTACTGATGATGCTCCATTAGTACCGAAGTTGACGTAACACTTTCTCTTGTTGATCTCTCGTTTTCTGACAGTGACAGGATAGGCGCTGGGTACACCGTGACGGTAATACCTACCTATCTACCTAGATCCTTTCGGGAATTGCCAAGATGAAATCATCCCAGCCCCCTAGAGAAATATCTGACTGTGGTTGCATCGTGTTCGCGACCTTTACGGCAAATGATCACGAAAAAGGTTCTTCGTGCTTCTGACCCGGCTAATGAGAGCGTAATGACCCTCTGTGTGGGACTTGCCTTATGCCCGTATCTCCGAATTGCAATGCGGCGATACACTTGCCACCTATCACTGTTTCTCGATGGGCATGGGACAGTGTGGGATCTCCAAAGGGTGCGAGGACGAGGGACAAAGAATTCGGACCGCACAGTCGATGTCGGATGAGCGGCGAGACGAGAGAGAGCGAACGCGAACGAAAAGAGAAACAAAACGGAGTATATTCGTATGCGTAGCGTAGTACACGTAGACAACGAATGCGAATGGGAACGGGAATGATATCGAACAGAAAACGAGAGCCGAAAAATGGAGAACATGAGGAGATGGGAAACATGAGGTAGATGGGATATCTAATCTAATCTACGTATCGTGATGTCGTGATGTCGTGACCGTGAAGATCTGTGTCGTTGTCGACGCGTCGCCGTCGTCGATCTGCCTTCTGCGCAGCCAGCCCTGCTGGCTACCCCACAACAGCATTATTTCATTAGCCGTCGTCGCCCAGCTGTCATCCCCTCACACGTCTAAACAAAACACCCTTTTGTAGGTCTCGGCGTTCACTGTGTAAGGCGGCACTTCGTTTTCTCCTCCTCTCGTGCCCCTTCCTCTGCACGCAAGGTGACCATGGTCAGCACTAGTGCGGCATACATACGGTATGTATAAATGCTTCGATTCCATTGAATATTTAGAGACTAATCAAGGTACTTTAGCTTCTTACAGTTTTGCATCCAATGGTCTAGCATCGGTAAGCTGCTATCTTCAATCGTAAAGTCTTGCTTTCCTTGACTACTTCAAAGCTTTACTGTATTACGACTACGTGCTAACCTTCGGGATGGAAGTCAAGTACATCTGGAAGGAGAAATTCCGGATTTCAACAATCCTTTACATCTGCTGCCGTTACGCGCTCGTCGCGAATGTCGTGTATCTCCTGACCATCTCTAACAAAATCACTGGAAAGGTATGTTTTCTCTCGAACTGAGCGAATATATATTAATGGGCTATCTTGTTTAGTACGAATTGATCTTCTGACTATAGGAGGAACTGGCCTAACATGGTTATAAGCTGTCGTGCAGGATTCCTTGTCACCAGTTCCCTCAGCGTTTTCGGCAGGGCGGCAGTTGTTAGTGCGTACGTCTCTCCGATAGCTGCGATATGATCTGACGATATACGTGTTAGTTGTCTGGACTATGCGGACGTATGCCGTCTTTGGCAAAAGCCGTTGGATTTTAACATTCTTCGGGATAATCGGCTTGATGCTCCTCATCCTCGACATCGTATGTATTGTCCTCCTCGTACCACAAACTTTCTCGTCCTCCTCAACTGCATCTGCCCAGATGGAGGTCCCGGGCAGCTCCTGCAAAGGAAGCCTAAAAGTACCGATGTGAGTTGTGTGATTACTTTATCCGTCATAATGTCTCGAACAACAAATTTTACAGAGGTGAACATTTCCACTGCACCAGCGGGGAAGTCAATTTACGAATAATACCTTGATGCAGTTGGTGGACTACTCTCGATCATGATGTGTGTATTCGAGATCTTGTCAGCTGGGCTCACGACCTTCCGGATTATCCAAGCCCTGAATGTGGATGGTCCGTGGTGGAAGCAAAAGAAGGGGTTTAACTACTTGATCTTTGAACAAGGCATGTACCTGGATCGTCGGCTCAATGATGCGTGGTGGGCGCTGACATCAATATCTTATCAAGGCGTCATTTACTTCCTGTGCGATCCTTCTATTCGAGCGCTTTTGACTTCCTTCTGACTCCAGGCCTCCGACAAATAGCTTAGTCACCGTCATTACCGTTGCCTCCCTGGGTTTCAACGTCGTATGTATTTTTCCGAGCAAGTTTATCTCCAAATTGTCATTAATTCTGCATAAAAACTAGGCAATCCGCAGTGTATGCTGCTCAGTCTTCAATTCCATGGCTTACTGACTAACCGTCCACATACCTGACTTAGGGCAGCTTCCTACAGCGGCTCCTGAACGCTCACACTATGCCGTAAGCCCGCCAAACCGCACCTTCTGATGTCATTCACCATTTACATCCCCACTCAGGCTCTCTGGACTGATGACCGCTCGCTTCCTCCTGCACCTCCGTAAATGGGAGGCCAAGCGCAGTGTGTTCCAGACCTCTGGCATTAACGGAGACCACGAGCATGAAACCGGGACCAGCACAAACATAGGTTTCGCGAGCAACCCGGCGGGCAGTGACACGCTCAACTCACAGGTGAACTTTGAGCTGTCAGAGACAGAGATAGAACCAGAGGCGCATACTATGTCATTTATGGACGAGTTCGGCGAGGACCCGGTGCGCCGGGCTCGGGGTCGCGGGAGTCCCAGTATTGATTTGGGTACTAGGGGTAGGATCATGGAGGAGGTGAGGACGTAGGCCTGCCTCGAGAATAACGCGATAATCCAGTACCCGTAACATTCTGTAAATGAAAACCTAAACAACGGATCGTGAATGCCACTGAATAGGGCTCACCTAGAATTGTACGGAATAGGTAACGTGAGCGAACGACGAGCGAATTGTGAGTAAATCGTTGTTTGGAAACGTATTCAGACTGACTCTGAGGTTGAGTCGAAGTCGGAACGACTCACCGCAGACTGACCCGGACCGGCATCAGTTGGTAAACATATCACGCACGACGACCGGTGACCGGTGAAAGTCCGGCCCTCCGCATATCCCGACCGCTATCCAAAATCCGTCAACGTCCGCATGCATTCAATGTCATCACTTGTTTTGCTGTACACTTGTCCATATTGCGATCTCCGTATGCCTTCTGTGATGACATTCCGTGTCGTATCAAATTTTCCGACATGTCCTCGTTTCCGCAACCGTCATACCACTGAGCTGACCGCGCCGTAGATTTTCAAGTGAGCGGTACGTGCTTCTAAGTTTTTCAGGATTCAAGTATTCAGCAGTCTTGGCAATGTGAGTCAATTTGGGTACCTTAGCATCGTTGCGTGAGCATAGGCATTCATAAATATCACTCTCTATAGGATTTTAACTGTAGGCATCAGTCGCCGCTCATCTGCCAGTGTCATGTGTCAACTCCGCGCTAAACACAATCTGCCAACCTCACAGCGCAGGTATGTAAAGCCAACCACATGCCCCTCTTGTTTCCCGTCTCCTTTCCGGCGAGCCCATGAAGGATGGTCAGTAGCTCTGGGCATGATCTACAGTACGTTATACAAGCGGTCTTGAATTCTACGTTCTAACTATAGAAACATTGCAGCATCATCCAGTTTTACATACAGTGGTCCAGTATCGGTAAGCCACTGTCGCCCATCACGCAACGTAGATGCTCAGGTGTTTCCAAACATGTTAAAAGCTTTGCTCTACTACGACTATGCCCTTACCTTCGGAATGGAAATCAAGTACATCTGGAATGAGAAATTTCGCATTTCGACTTTCCTTTACTTCTGCTGCCGTTACTCGCTGGTCGCCAATATTATATATCTCCTCACTATCTCCAATAAATTGCCCGGAAAGGTACCTTTCTCATTGACCTCTGGAAGATGTGACTTTACTGATCACTATGTTCAACAGTATGGTCCGATTCCCTTCAGTTTGAAAACGGATAGTCTAACCGCCCGAATCAGTTGTCGCGAAGGTTACGTTGTCAGCAGTGCCCTTAGTGTTGTCGGTAGAGCAGCAGTCATCAGTACGTACAAAGTTCTCGGCTATGCTCCAAAGCTAACGTAACGCCAGTTGTGTGGTCTGCGCGAGCATTTGCTGTATGTGGTAGAAATCGTTGGATCTCACTGTTCTTCGGGACGATTGGCTTGATGATTTTCGTTCTTGACGTGGTGCTTCTCAGTCCCTACCTAGTCTGCTCGCCTCCTAAGCATTATGCATCTAGATAGGTGCCGTCAGACACTCTTGCAATAAGAATAGCAGAACACCTATGTAAGTTATTACAATTTCGCTTGGCAGTAAGATGACGACTAATTACTCCTTTCCATGTAGCGGTGAGCATGTATTCTTGGCACCAATACATGCTAATAGAATGGGAGACAGTGGGCAGACTGTTAACTGTCATGATGTGCGTTTTTGAGATCAGCGCCGCCGGGCTCACCACGTTCCGGAGTATTCAAGCCCTAAATATCTACGGACCATGGTGGAGGCAGAAGAAATGCTTTACTTACCTCGTCCTTGAGCAAGGCATGTCCAATCACAGTTTACCACACATAACTAAGCCTCATCACGGTACTCTTGTTCAGGAGTTCTGTACTTCTGGTGCGTCTCAATCGCTCAGCATTCTCGATATGTGCTAACCTCGTATAACAGCATAGTGACTATCCTTACCATTGCCTCCCTGGGTCTCAATATTGTACGTCGCATCTAAGTAGCTTTATATTCCAAATTGTTGTTAACTCCACGCCATTCACAGGCTATCCCGGTGAGTGATTCCGCCTACGACTGCTGCCGCAACAAGTGAACATTCTCTACCAACTTAGGGCGGGTTCTTACAACGTCTCCTCGATGCCTATACCTTCCCGTATGTTCCCAACTGAATGTTTTATCAGGAACGAACACTCATAGACAATGTAGGCTCTCCGGACTGATGACCGCGCGATTTCTTCTGCACCTCCGAAAGTGGCAGGCTAAACGCGCCGCTTTTCGTTCCTCCTGCGTGTGCGTCCAGGAGGGAGACCAGGTTGAGACTTATAGGACCACACAGCCCCGGAATTCGACGAGCCAGTGCTGTAACCGCGTGGTACATTTGCAGCTAGCCTCGGAGTTGAAGCAACAGGCACACCCAGGATCGGGCATAGATCAATTTGGGGAAGACCCAGTGCGGTGTGCCCAAGCTTGCGATAATATAGGCCACGAAGTTTTCAACGGCGGTATAGTGGAGGAATCGAGAGTGTAATCATCGCACCTGGCGTATCTTCATGGTAATTTGATCTGTAAGTTTCTTCAAGCCGGCTTTTGAGACGTAGATGTCTCAGCGTACGGAGGATGAGAGCCTGGAGTGTCTACCCACATACAAATCGGAATAGAAAAGGACTATCTGTAATCGCCCCTTCACCCTAAAACGTACTTATGATATGATAGCTTGGACTGGCGATTCAGATGCGAAAATCTTACCTTAAAGACGTGATCAACTTGGTACGCCTTGTAAACCCTGATAATCTTGAGACATACGCCTTCTCCCTGGAGTGGACCTTTATATATGTCTGCAAAGCCACCTCCTGCTAATGGCTCCTCGTTGTACGAGTCGATGCCTTCAAGGTGAAACCCTTTGGGATAGAGTTTGGCATCAGTCGACAGCCTCCGCATGGCGACCACGAGGCGACGCCGAAATGGCGCGTCAATGAGGTCCTCATCTAGAATCTACGGTATCATCCAGTAATCAATGCATGTCCGGGACATTTGAAATGCGAAACTCACTGTTTGGAATGTGTCGAGAAGGTGTTGCGCCTCTTCGAGTCGGCATTCCAGTAGCTTCTTATACCGGGGGTTTCTTTAAAAATAGCGTCAAGTTGGTCAATAATTTTGCGGTCAACTCTTGAAAGGACCCCGTCAACTTTTCTGTCATTGTAGCTAGGCACGGTTGACACACCTGGAATCCCTCGTCCCGTCGACTCCCATATTGTCAGGATTCACCGGCGGGGCGGCGATCTCCACTACGGGGCGAACGAGGGGCTCAGCGGATGCGTAAGTTGGGAAGCGTGATGGTGAAACGCCTTCGCTGGCATCGAGATCCATCGCTCGCGCGACCGTTATGTCCCAGGCAAGGACTTGGTCAAATCGAGATGGACGGTTTTGATCCTGTGGTGTGCTGTAGGAATATAAGAAGCTCCAAGCGTCCAACTGTCCAGGAATTGGCAGGGCCCGAACACATGATCGTGCGAGGTCCACCGACCACCCGCACGCAAAAAATAAAACTTTCCAGCCCCACATGTCCAGACACTTTATACAGCGAATTCAAGCAGCAGGAACCTCAGCCCGCATCCGGGAAAAGGTGCCATTGGTTGTCCTCAGCATGACGAAGGACACTCTGACAACGATATTGTCCTGAATGAAATATATCTGTGGCACTTGCAGTGATACGTCGATACGCAACAACCACTGTGAGAATGATGTTATAGGACTTGGGTTACACAGAATATACTAGCATACCTCGTCTGCTGGTACATTGGGTCGCCTTTTGAGCCATACGACTTGTCGATTATGGATCCAAGCTGAGCGCGTATCAGGACGACGACTTGGAGTTTGCAGATTGATGATGATAACACCGTGATACATATACACCGTTGAGAAAGAAAGCCAGGTTATCCCGCTAACTAAACCGCAGACCTTAGACGCGTCCGATTCGTGTTACCACGAACCACGAAAGAGAACCGAGAATAGTTCAAGCGCGACGGTCTCAAGTGAGGAGGTTGTTTGGTTCATAGGCTCTTCATCCCTTCCCTCAAACATTGATGCAATTTTCTCGCCCACGCACGGACCACCCTGAAACACTATATAATCCCTTTCTCGACATCATTGTTTCCTCAGAACATACTCATCAGGATCTATTTTATAGAAACTGACCGAGTCTCGCATTTTTACAAATGCCGCATCCTTCATATCCACTCGATGATCTCCGCGCTGGCTCGTTATACCGAGAACACGGCCCTGCCCCCGAGCAGGGTCTCGAGGACGTTTGGCACGCGGTTGTGGTGTGCTTGCAAAAGCACCTGCGCTGTGTACCGGCGAGCTCAGCGTCTGTCTGATGGATTATTTTTACGGGATGGTGTTCTTGTTTGGGGGCGCGGCTTGGCTTTCTCTCTTCTTGTATGTAGGCAGTGTTCATCGGAGCGACATGGCGACACTTGTTGGCGCCCTTGCAGTCGCTCCGTCGTCGACGTCGATAGGTCTGCTACTCGACCTATCAAATTCAATCCATTCTGAGACACACATATTCGCATCTCCTCCGATATCTGGATACGACTTCCAACGCGACCTCGCCGCCTTGGCCTCAGAACTCAGTCCTGGCGTCTTACGACGTACGCGGTGGACTAGTGGCATCCCGCCTCCCATCCTCCCTCTGTACCTGCGTCAGTGCGGCTGCGCGTCATATGCAGCCAGCTTTCAAATCTGGGCTTGACCCACCGGTGACCGAAGCATGACATCCCACCCGGATCCATGGACACCTTGTCAATGGTTTTCCTCATCCGAGTTGCGTGCGATATTGGCGCCGCCTAAGCCACACGCGACAAGATTATGGGAGTCTTCGACTCTGTAACTTGGCGTCTGTACGGCAAACACGGCATGGCTGCCTTGTCGCAAAACTCGCAGCGCTGCAGATCTGCGCGCTCAGACCCTTGGGCCCATATGGTCGGTCCACAACGCCGACGGTTCGCATCATCCGAGTCGCGATATTGGCGCCGCCTATGGCGTACGCGACGAGATTATGGAAGTACTCGTACTCTGTAACTTGGCGTCTGTACGCCAAACATGGCTTGGCTGACTTATCGTGAAACTCGCAGCGCGGCAGATTTGCGCGCTCGGACTCTTGGGCCCATACGGTTCAACGGCAAAACCATCACTGCCCAGGAAAAGCCAGGCCTACCAGACGAATCATGGACCACTCTCATGTATCGTACGACGCGGAGCGCTGTTTGAAAGCGCGCACCCTCACCAACGGACGACTCAGGGCGCGATGCCGTGCCCACCTCGAACTTTCATGGTCCAATCAGATCATCATGATCCATTGCCATCGACGCGAGACCTGTCTAGGTCTTACCGGACGACACACGAGGCGTGACGCGACTGCCACCACAACCGCCACTTACAAGAGCTGGACCTTCAAGCACGCAGCCAAGTTATCTCGTAGGGGAAGCACTTCTACATAACTTTTGGATTCTGCTTTTCGCCTTCGCGGCGGTAGCTTCTGAGCGGTGGCCCCATGTCTCCGACGTGGCGCTCGCCTTGCTCTCATCTGAGCGGTGTCCCCATGTCTTCGACGTGGCGCTCGCCTTGCTCTATGATTATTTTTGGACTTTGCTTTTCGCCTTCGCGGCGCTAGCATCGGAGCGGTGTCCCCATGTCTTTGACGTGGCGGTCGCCTTGCTCTATAATTTTTTGATTTGTTTCGGGTCTTCGTGACCATCGTGGGTTCGTTCGATGGCTGCTTTTTTCCCTTCTTTGTTGGAGGTACGTATGTTCTTGTTCTCATCCCGTTGGATGACGTATTGATTCAGTCGTGTGTTGTAGACGCAGATGGTCGGGCTATGGTCAGGCTCAGGTGAGCGTATAATCTATCAATGGGATACGTGAAAATGCTGTGTGAGTTTTTGAGTCAGGCTACAAGATGTCGATAGCATAGAATTGTAAAGGTTACTGCGAATTGTATTGAAGTATCGCCTGTGGGACTTCCTGACGGACCTTCACCTCCAAGAAAGTGGATCTCAGTAATGTACTTATGCCGCTCCACGATTCGTCGGAATGAGCCAAGATCGCCAAGGGGCGACAATGAAAATTGCAAGCCCCCACTCATGTCCGGTCTGCGGCCGCAGCCACCGGGGCCGCCGACGGCCAGACCGAAAGCGCATACTCAAAAGCTATATCCGGGAGGGACCTGAGCAAGGCTGTGATGTCGTATTTCAGTTCGTCAACATTTCGCGATGCGGGCTTACTCCCCGAACGGCACCAGTCGTGGTGGTTGACCGGGACCTCTTGGTGAGATGGGTTATGAACGGTGCTGCGCGCTCGCCATTCGCAATTCCAGTTAGCTTGGTGATAAGCATACTCCTGAATACACGCTAGTTTGAGGTGCAATGTGTATCTGAAGCTGCGAAGCTGGGTACGGTAGGGTGCGATTGAGGAATTGGATCGCTTTCTGATCATCGACCTCGGGTGATACTCCGCGCCAAGGAATGGGAGGCTGTCCTTGCGAAAAATGTTTTGTATTCGGCAAACGGTGTCCATTGATAGATCTAAATTAGAGCGCGAGCAAACAAGGTGTCCTCCGTAGAGGGGGGGTGAACAAGGAGGTATTGTACTAGTAGGTCGACTCAGGAGCCTTTGTTGTGGTGGATAACGACGAATTTTCGGCAGTAGCGATGTCCCGGTTATGGTCGCGTGGGGACCGGAAAGTTTCCATATATGGAGCTATCCGGCGAAATCCAACATTAGCATGCTCAACAGGCGGTGCCTGATAGTAAAGCCAGTCTGGCAACGACCACCATGTCGTCCACGATAGTAACTATAACGTCGTCACTGGCGGCGACAGCGTCGGCAGCGACAACCTCTGCAGCGACAAAGCACCTTTCTGCTGGCAAAAACCTCAAGGTGCGCTTGTCCGGGTCTTTCACCTCCGGTGTGGAGAAAGAGATTGACATCATTGTCTTCAGGTCGTTGGTATTATCCTGGCGATAGTCAGCGGCCTACTCATAGGCTCGAGTTTCGTCTTCAAGAAGAAGGGCCTGCTGCGTTCGCAAGCTGGTGGACCTGCTGGGGAAGGTGTTGCGTATCTGAAGTCGGTGAGTACGGCTCGGACAACATGTGGCATGGTTACAGCTTATGACCTCGACTTCAGCCGCTATGGTGGCTAGGAATGACTAGTGCGTTCAAACCCGTGGGCCTTGAAGTTGTGCTGACTTAAGTATGGAAGTGATGATCTTGGGAGAGATATGTAACTTTGCCGGTGCGTACTCGGTTATCTCTGCCGTCCATCTGTCGTTCTGATGTCTGTCTCAGCATATGCCTTTGTAGAGGCCATTGTCGTCGTAAGCCCCGAACCTCTAGACGCGACGAACATTTCACCCATGACACTCTTTGTTTCCCAAGACCCCGCTAGGAGCACTCTCAGTTGTTATTTGCGCTATCCTATCGTCAATATTCCTTAAGGAAACCCTCACATTCTTCGGTTGGCTCGGATGCGGTCTCTGTATTGTGAGCAACGCCCATTTCGTCGCCTCTGCTCTGAAACGATCATCCTCCTAGATAGGATCGGTGATCATAGCCCTGAACGGTCCCAGCGAGGAAGCAATTGGCGAGATCCGTGAATTTCAGAAACTCTTCCTTGCCCCGGGATTCCTCGCCTGGGGCTCGATCCTCATTGTTACATCCATCGTCATCGTCGTCTTCTTCGCGCCCAAGTTCGTCCGTCCTTTCGAAACAAGGATAATGATGTACTGACTGGTGTTCAGATACGGGTCGAAGAGCATGCTATGGTACATCTTTGTTTGTAGTATGATTGGTGGTATCAGTGTCAGCGTCACGACCGGTCTTGGTGCCGCCATTGTCCAGACCGCTTTGGGCGAAAATCAGGTGCGTGATTTGGGCTGTCTCTAGGTCAACAAGATATTTGAACATGATTACAGTTCAAATACTGGTTTATGTACTTCCTACTGGTGTTCGTGGTTGTAACCCTTTGTGAGTTTGTCGTCGTGGTGTTAGCCCCGCCTGATCTGATGCCCTTTTAGTAACGGAAGTGTACTATCTAAATAAGGCTCTTGCGCTGTTCAATACTGGTACGTTGGTCTTAATTATGGTATTGACCTTCTCACCAATTTATTTGTATAGCAATGGGTATGTCGTTTTGCGTCCTTCGTACTTTCGAGTATCGCTTATCGTATTTTAGTTACGCCAACATATTACGTTATATGTGAGTTCTAGGCTGCTGCTACTCCTCTCCGAAATGCTGACAAGAGTTCCTCGAAGTCACGTTTTTCTCTATGGTTACGACAATTGTATGTACCAGAACATTGGGATCATTGGAGTTCAATTCTCACCCCTCCATCTTATAGGTCCTCTTCCAAGGCCTCAAAGCCAGTGTCACCGCAATTCTCACCCTCGTCATGGGCTTCCTCGTCATCTGCGTCGGCATCGTCATCCTCCAAATGTCCAAGGTCGACCCCGTCACCCTCAACAAGCTCGATCGGCGCTCCACCATCCTTCTCCAAGCCGCACGCTCAAAAACGGAGGCGGTCGATGAAAAAGACGCACTAGGCATCGAAGATCCAGGCATGGACGCCCTCCGTGGCTCCTTCGGCACATTCGGCAGCATCATCCGCGCTCGCAGCGCCCGGCGCATGTCACAGAACAGCGGCCACGCGAACCACCGCATCCGCCCCGTCGGCGCCGCCGCGCCCTACGACCGCGACTCCTCCATGCGGCCCTGGTCCGGCGGAAGCCACCTCGACGACCCACACCAACAGCACCCGAGCGGGCTCAAGCGGCACCAGCTGTACGACGCGCCTATGCCCCTGACGAGCGATGCGAACTCGACGTCGTCTGTGCATGGCTCGCCGGCGATGGCGAAGCGCCCGACGATCAAGTTCGATAGTCAGGATCTGGTGCACCAGTATGATCGCCCGGGGACGGGGGACGCGCATGTGACGGAACGGAGGTCGGCGGTGGGGTCGCCGATGACGCCTGGGTACCCGCCGTTACCGATGCTGCCGTACACGAGGACTGAGGGGCTGCCCACCCCTTCGGGGGAGCATGATCTGCTCGGGATAGGGATCCAGAGCTCGTCGCCCGAGGAGGAGGGGAGCAGCGCGGGGGCGAGTGCGGGAGGGAGCACGAAGGCGGGCAGCAGCACGACTGGGAGCGCCGGAGAGAGCACTTTGAAGCAGACGATCATTCTACCGCCGTCACGGTTCGCCCACGATAATGAGGTGCATAGTGCCCCGCCGACGATGAGCCCGCGGGCGGGCTTCTCCCGGCCGAACGCGGGGAGGATGGACTCGAGGGATATATTCGCGCAGTCGCCGAGTACGGGGACGCTGCTGTCGTTCCCGTCTGTGACGGATTCGGCACGGAGTGAAGCGTGGGAGGGGAGCGATTCATCGAAGAGGGGGAGCGAGCGGGGGCGGTCGAGTAGGCGGTACCCGAAGGGGGTGGGGGATGATGATCGGGAGGAGAGTGTGGGTTTGTGGCAGAGGGGCGGGGAGGATGACGGCAACGAGTCGGAGGATGGGACGTCGCCTGTGACGCAGGAGAGCTCGGGCGGGATACGACTTGTTACAACACAAACGAGGATGGAGGACCGGTTCTGAGGAGATACCTCGAGAGGAGCTATGAATACCCCAGCCACCGCGCACTGGGCTCCCCTTGCACGCATGACTTTTCGATTTGGATCTGTGTAGGGATTATTACTTATTTGCATTGTTGCGTTAGCATCTCATACTTATAGCTGGACCATTTTTTACTGTCTTTCTCTCCATTCTCAGTTGTCCGGGTGTAATGCTTGTAGTGGTATCGATAGAGCGGACTACTGAAGTTACAGTAGCGCATATCCATTTTGATTTGCTTAAACCCTAAATAACCTGGTGGAGGCATACTTCATAGAATGCATGTAACATACAGAAAGAGGAAGCAAGTAGCGCTGCAGAGAATGGTATTCCATGGGAAAGCAAACAGAAACATAGAATGGAATGATGTTCGCAGCGGAAAGGAAAGCAAGAGAAAGAGCAGAAATGGGTTGTACACTTGTCCAGGCAGACGGCATCCGCTTCGTTCCGTTCGTCAAACTCCCCACACTCTGGAAACGCCGGTGGTGTCCTGGT
The DNA here is from genome assembly GCA_014905825.1 of Lyophyllum atratum. NCBI lineage: Eukaryota > Fungi > Basidiomycota > Agaricomycetes > Agaricales > Lyophyllaceae > Lyophyllum > Lyophyllum atratum. Next base: position 323,298 of record JACGCN010000026.1, on the reverse strand, counting down.
TCGACGAGGGCTCGGTCTCCGGCAGGTCCATTCGTTCGAGCATCAATATGATTCTCGTCGCCAGCGAGTCCAGCAGCGCCATCAGCTCTGCGTCTGTGGATTGGGAGCCGGTCGAGGGCAGCAACATATCGATGTCGCCATAAACTTGTTCCAAAGAGGAAGCAGATTCACCGATGACGGGCTCTGTGCCAAGGCAGGGTTCTGTATGCCGCCCTTCCGTTCTGGTAGCGGTCGGAAGATCCACGAGGTCGTGAGGGTCTGCACCCGCAAACAGACGTCACCGAGCTCCCGCATCTGGGCAACACCGAACTGCACACGCGAGCTTGAAGCACCGAGGTCTGCCGGTCTCCAATCATGACGTCCAGCGAACTTTACGGGGTATAGAATGGAGAGGTTCTCCCGGACTTCTACGCCCTTTAGCTCCACCTCCCCGACGGAGAATATCGAGATACCCATTCGTCCGATATCCTTAGTCGTTGAAGAAAGTGAGAAACGAGTTGTGGAGGTTCTGGTCAAGCTGTAGGAAGGAAACGCATCGTGAATCCCCTCATTCTGCTCGTAATTGAGTGCTCCATTTGCGCCAGCAACACGGACACGAACCTGTCGTGGTGGAATTTGGCGGCGATCGGGGCTGGCACCGGGAGGGAGCGACTCAGAGGCTGCAAGCAGCCAAGCATAGCGAATACGGCTCCGTCTCGGCGGTCGCGGAAGTCGTGCACGAGGTCGAGCATGTTCAGGCAGTCGTTCTCGTTTCTGCCGTCTGCAACAAACCGAGATGCGTACTCGGCGGTCATGTTCTCCACCGGGATGTCGACGGTCGCGCTCGTGCCGCTAGTGGTTATGGTCACGTCCGTCAAGACTTGCGGCTGCATCAAGTCGATAGAATTGGAAAGCGAGTGCGCTGCTGCGATGGCCTTGGTGGTGCCATGGTAGCGACAAGGCGCTTGTTAGGATTTATGTTGATCTGCAGGTTGTTGTTGCCCCGACAGGTCAAGTTACTTGAGGTTCTTCTTGGAACTTCTGAGTAATCCGGCGATTTGCTCGATGATCGCAACTATAGACAAGACGTACCAGCGCCAGTCAAACTCCTAGTTGTTAACCTTGTATTTCAACAATTGCTCCCCGCGTCCAGTATCATCAGATTCTACACGTTCCCGAGTTCCTGCGGCAGCGTCTAGAGCCTGTCCCCATTCAGAGAGAGGGTCCTTGGTCCCTTCAGCTTCGGCAGACCCTCCTCCGGTAAACTCGTCAGCTGGTTGCCGTTCAATTACAGCTCTTCCAGCTGGGACAGATGGCTGGAGAACCGGTTTGGGAGGCGCCATACTTTGGTGAAAGTTAAGTGCAGCATGAGAATGCTAGACTGAGTGCTGAGATGTAAGCCTCAAGGAGAGGGAGACATAGGTATGCATGACTCGAGGAATATTTTGCCAGTCTCGTTCAACGTAAGCGATGTTGAGTGAAGGGGTCCATTCGGTCATCAGTCTGAAATTCCGATCGGTTCCGACTACCGAAACACGTCCCATCACATGAGCTCGACGCGTCGACGCGTCGACGCGATGACCCTGCCTTTCTTACGTCGGACCCCACCGACCGGTTGTTCGATAGACACCGTGACATGTATGGTGACCAGCCTAGGGCGTTGTCTTGCAGTATGAGCTTCCATCGCGTCGCGGTTGCTTCCTCTAGTCACCGCTTCCCTAATCCCCGGTTCAAAGCGCCCGTTGACCTTTCCACATCTACCATTTGCGACTTCACTATTCAACAGTGCATGGACAGGATGTCTATGAATAGATTCCGTGATGAATAGATTCCGTGACGAGGACCCTAGGGCCTGCGGCGCTTACGTGCATCAGGTATTAGCGGCGTCGCCCACATCGGTATTACTTTCTAACTACATATATACAACCTGCCCAGGCCCCTGTACACGTACATGCCACCGAGCACCATGAACCGGGCATGCGGCGTCCGTCCCTAAGGTTGACCGTCAGCGGTCCATGCGTGTTCACTGAGGAGTGGAGGACCTACGAGAACCTATTACATCCACTACATCCAGATATAATTTACACGGCACCAGTCAGGCCAAAATCCAAATTAAGGTCACCAAAGACAAGGTGGTGCAGGCGCAGGTGCGGGTGCGAGTGCGGGTATAAAGTAGAGAGGGTATCACAAATAAGCTGCCCACGGTCTCCTACGGCCTCGGGTCTATGCGAGTGCCATCGATGGCGTTATCCATCCAGCTCCGCGTCAGCTCCGTGTCACCCCCGTGCGTCGAGTAATCTCTGGAGTGGAATCGTATCGGCGGGAGCTCGAATTCTGTGGCATGATGATCCTTGTTCATGGTGAATTCCCGGATGTTCATGGTCATCCTCGCTGCCTGATGAAGGGACAAGGGTGTCAGAAGGGTACACCTAGACAAGGGATACTGAAAGCAGGAATGACGTACGGCGACACATGCCACGACGCAGCAGGGTCTGTAAGACAGTAATTGGAGTCGGTCAGGGTCAATGTGCGGAGGGTCGGGGCGTGTCGCAGAGTACGTACTGGATGAGAAGGGCACCCATGAATCCTTGACCGTATCTTGCGAGGAAGAGGTTGGCAAGGAGAATTACTGTATAGCATGGCAGGTGAGAACATGCGAGCTATCGTGCAAATGCCGCTGCTTACAAAAGATGGAACAAAAGTATAACATCGAGTCTCGGGCTAGAACACTGAGACTAGGTGTTGGAACCAAAATTAGTGGGTAGAGGTGTCCATACTCTGAACACACGTACGTGGGTGACATACTATGAACTCTATCATACTTGACAACCTTGTGTATTGTGAACACGATGATAATACCTAACAGGTTATTTAGATTCTTTATATACAAAAGCACTGACGAAAGGCCACTCACTCTCGAAGAATACGGGCGGAATCCTTGGAGTGGTGAAGGTCAGCCCCCGGGATAACCTTAAACACCATCCGAAAAAAGATGACATACCAGGCAGCGTAGAAGTACGGCGGGGCCACATACAGGCATCCCGTGAAGATCACTGACCCAGGCGTAGCTAAGGCGCGCAGAAATGAACAAAATAGACACGCAAATATCGAGGTCATTGGAAGCTCACCGTCGGTGTTGAACGTAATCGCTAGGGCTACCCCCAGCCAGGATGCCAAGGTAGCTGTCGACGCAAATATGTGAATGAAAAGGGTGGAACGAAGATGATGATCCATTACCAATGTATAGCAGGATCAGAAAGTAGGAAACTTTCTGATATCAGAGCGACGGGATAAGCGGGTCGAAGCGGTCCCCAGTTCAGAATGTTGTGCGTACCTTGTTCTGGCCATCTTCGGTACAATGCATATGAGCGGTATGAATAAAGTATTTTAGGAAAGCGATACCCACAGATTACCACTACACGGAGGACGAGTATAGCGTCAACTATACCCATTGATAGAATCGTTGGCCTGGGATCAAGAATTATTCTAGGGATAGGAGCGTAGGACCGAGTTTGGTTTTGCGTACCATGCTGTCCATTTGCCGATGAAGTCGCAGCTACGTGTTCAGTCTATTATCGGTGCTATGGTGCTTTCCAAAAGATGGGCTTACATCTAAAGAAACATCAGTTGGGATCAGTTTTATAAGAGGGCGAGAACGGGGCGTACTTCTTCTCCGAGGTGAACTGATGGCGCTGCAATTCATTCATGTAAACACATCGTCTGAGCGAGAAGATTAATACGCACTCAGTCCATTAAACCTGTACAGGAGATTATTTTTCGGTCGACATTTGAGGAAAATGGGTACATACATAAGCATCGGGGGAACGATATATCGATTTAGGAGGAAGAGGATTTTCGGGAGTCGCCATTGCAGTCTGTAAGTAGAATCAGATAAACTCTTGCCGACGTGGAGCAGGCTATCGATGCCAAAAATAACTCACGACCATATCCTTTCCACCTGTAAGAATTGTGAGCCATGCTAAAAACATAGTGTGTGCGTCACGACGTACCTCGGTATGGAAGGTGATAATGTAATCGTAAAGAAGAAGCATCTGTCATCGAGCACGGAAAATTGGCTCGTACGTAAGCCCAGTACAAAGCTTGCTGCTTGTACGTGACTCACCAGAAACGCGACTGCAGCGTCAAAGGAGCCGTTATCAGCCATCTACGCCAGCAGATGAAAGGGTTCTCGAAACGCACCATTGGTATATCGCACTACAATGGACTCCTTCAACAGAGTCACCACCGCCTCCAGTGAGGCATCCCCCCCGTCCATGACGACCCTGGCCAATCAAGTTCGTAGTGATGATCCTCGCCGCGCCCAAGTCCTGCGCTATGAAGGGAGGGAAGACGTACGCAGAACTTCCGCCTAAGAGTGATGAAGGAACAGAAGGGAGAGTGAGCTGACGGTGCAACGTCAACGCGAAGGGTTCCCTCAGAACCTCATATTAAATAATTGATCCAACACGGGAATCTACCACACAGATCTCAACGCATGTCCGATTACAGCTCCTGTCGTCCCAAAGCGGGCAAATGCTGCCCAGGGGTTGGCCATGACGAAATCAGAAAAAGGGCAAGGGGGATCAATAATATTCGGAATTGGAAGCATGACCCTGAGGTTCGAGCGCTTCAAGTTCGTTCCGCCCACGATAATTGCGTGAACACAACTTGAACCCATACTTGTGTCGCTCCACAAATGTGGGCTTTCCGATGGGCCCTGCGACTTCCTCTCTTGCGATATCAAGGCATAACGGGATTCCTAGTCTTGCTACATCCGAAGTCGGCCTCAAGGTCCTTCCGAGCTTCTTGTCACCACTTGTAATAACGGCCAAATGAATAGACGGGGACACGAGTTACTGTCTTGACTCCTTGCATGTACAGCCCCACAGACATATCGCATCGCGCCTGGCAAACCCCGATGCGATGATCAGGTCTCTCGTACGCCGCCAGTTCGATCCGTTGCGTCCCCGGCCTCGGCGATTCAGGGCGAGAAAATCCCGTTACCTCGTCTTTGCGGGGCGAAAGTATGGTCCCCGGAGAACGTGTCTCCGGTGCGTCAGCCACGCACTTGGTCGTAAACAATTGAATTCTCTTCTCGTCGACAATTACTTACCCTCTGCCCTGACCTTTACACGATGGAACTATTGGAAAGTAGTGGGCGCATCATGCCGGCTAACACCAAGTTGCGATGGAGTCATTTCTACGTTGGAAGAACTCGCCGCGACGCCGCCAGATGTTAATTTCAGACCAGACCTCGAGATCACCTGCCCAGTGATCGATAGCACGAACTTGGCGCTCATGCTTTCAGACACGGTCTCCACCATACTTGGTCTCCTGATGACTTCCTGGGTCCCGGGCCCAGCAGGCACTTTTCGGGAGACTTGACTCAATTGTTAATTCTCGGCCGCTAAAGTCCAGCTTGGTCGTTGTGGAGGTCACTTCTCGCACGTTAGCCGCATCTATGCCCACCGCTTCAATATTTCGTTATTGTTATGAAGTATGGTCTGCGCTTTCGTAGCGTTATGAAGGGTCGACAAGACCTTTTGCTTCTGGGCGGTGTCCGAGCGGCGTATTACCGTCTCGCACGAGAGTCCATCATTGTATATGTTGACGGTTCTATTCTGCTTTCCGATTTGTCGACGCTACCCATAAAATGAAAAAGCCTCCTACGATTGTCGGGTTCGTTGATGAGTCTGCAAAGCCAGTGGTGCCGCGTCTCCCAGCCCGGAGGTATGATATATATCTTCTCATATCATACCAGTCACCTTTCAGGGCGTGAAAGGGCCCGCCGTCGTGCAGAATATCATGAACTCCAAGCTAGGGATAGCTGTGAATTCCTAGTTTGCAAGTGGGAACCGATACATCGGTCTCAGGCTGTGGCGACCTTGTGGTCCTGGTCATCTATCGTATGGCGTAGTAGGATAGGCGGGATCTGACACGTAGGAAGGATGGCACACCTATGGGATTACGATATTCGTGAGATCTCATTTTTCAAGAGATAGCACACATTGGCGAGAACGAACAAACGAGATCACTAATATATGAGCGTAAACGAATGAATGATTCCACACAAAATATTCTGAGGGAATTGAACACCCACTGTTATTCCTTGTCTTTTCTATCCATCTTTAGAGTCTTCCTCAGTTCATCAGATACCTCATACACCTCTTCCCGAGGAACCAAACCCCGCGCCACCAGGTCTCCCAACGTCCATTTCGGCTCCTCCTCGAGCGCTCTCTTAAGAGCCTTCGCCGCCTCCGTCACATCCTCGATGCTCACAATCCATTTATCCACCCACGTCTTGCTCATCCCGTTCGATATCCCGATTTGTATACTCCTATACGGAAGCACATCCAGCGCCGGAGAGCGCTCCGGATCCCACTGCACCCGCACTTGTCGACTCTTCTCCTCGTCTGTAAGATGGCCGCCGCTGGAGACGCTCGCAGCCGCAAGCAGCTGATGAAAGTCCTCGCGCTTCATCTTAAGCGCCAAAATGTGTCCCTGGTTTTTATCTTTATAAGAGTACCCAGAGCGATACCTAGAGAAAGGCACGGCAAAAAAAGAGCAGAGTCAGACATCGAGTGTATGGGAGAGACTAGGGTGGGCGATGTACATCATCCAGCACCAGCTGGGCTTGATCCAGGTCATCCTCGAGGGCTTGAACGCAGGCGACGCTGACAGTTTCTGCTCCTTGACCGCTGGAATAGCGATAGCAGCCGAGTAGGCTTGGTAGACAGTGATCGTCTCATCGTCATAGAGGGCGCGTATTTGTCTATATGGAACGGGAGGATTGGACTTTGCGGTCGGGTTTGAGGTTGTCATTACGATAGGGCTGTATTGAGTCTAAACTTGCCAATTTTTCAGGTCTTCAAGTTTGTCGACTTCGTTACATAAATACGTACGTCGCACTACCGGAAGAAGGTGACTGTAGTGCTAGTCATATCGCATCGTACTAGATCAGTTGCAAGCGGGCGGCGTCGTCGGGCGCAAGTCGCGGCCAGTGGATTATATAAATAGCTCCATATTTTGTTTGGCAGCGAAGCTGGTTGGCGGTTGCTAAGGCACAATTGATTGTCGAGTGATCGAGGGATCGGGCTGTATACGAGTTCCCATATACCCCTCATATACCCTTCTCCGTTTAATACCACCTCCAACATGAGCGAGAAACTCATCTTAGTGACCGGGGCCACAGGAAAGCAAGGAAGGGCATTGATATCTGCCCTCCGCCCCGTCGCAAGCACGGGCACCAATGGTTCAGAGCCCGAGGCTGCAGGATCGAATAATGCACCACCATTCCGTATTCTGGCATTGACGCGGAAGGCGGACTCCCCGTCCGCAAAGCAATTGTCACAGGAGAACCACGTAGACGTCGTGGAAGGGAACCTCGACGATCCACTATCTCTCCGGAAGGTCTTCGAAGATGCGAAGGCGAAGGGCGGTGTCTGGGGTGTCTTCTGTGTCCTAGTCTACCCTGGCCTAGGCGCGAATGCGGATGGAGAAGAGAAACAAGGCAAGGTACGCAGAACAACAGTTATACCATCCCTCACTGATCCTACTTGCTGAATCCCAATACTGATAGGCGCTCGCAGACCTCGCTCTGGAATTTGGCGTCTCGTCTTTCGTGTTCTCGTCTAGCGAGCGTGGCGGCGAAAGCTACGACGACCAGCTGACGCTCGACCGGTTGGCGAAAGTCAGGATAGAAAGACACGTTCGTGGGCTGGGTAGCAAAGGCCTTAAATGGACGTGAGTGCTGCCCTGGGCCTCCTATGTTTTATAACGAACCGAAGTTCGCAGAATACTGCGACCAGGATTTTTCATGGAGAATTTTGAGGGGACGATTGGTTCCATCACCATAGGCGTCCTGAGGGCTGGCTTAAAGCCTGCTACTACCATTCAGCTGATCGTGAGTCTGCACCCCCTCTTACACTGGTCGATTCCGATGTTTACGCTACTGCTCAGGCCGTGGATGATATTGGCCACGTCGCAGCTGGAGTCTTCAAGGCGAGCATGGAACTTTTGTTTTGTCCTCACCGCTAAGCATGATAGCAGGCGCCGGAATCGTATACGTCCAAAATCCTCGTAGTCGTCGGCGACATATCCACTACAAGTCAGATAGAACAGGCTTACAAAACCGCAACTGGACGCCCAATACCATCTATTCCCAGGTTCCTAGCCCGGATTCTCATAAACATCAATGGTCATACTCAGGGACTGTACGCCTCCTTATCTCCTTGCTTCCCGCTACCATGTCACTCAACTGCTGTGCTAGACTGTCGGAATTAGAGCGCGTTCATCTCCTGCGCATCGACCCTAGCAACGAAGAGAACGCGACCCAAATGGCTACGACGAGAGAGGCATACCCTGACATGACGAACTTCGGTACTTGGGCGAAACGGAAGCAAGGAAAGGACGCGAAGCGGGAGGGTAACTGGAACCAGATTTCAATTGTCCGCTTGCTCACAGGCAAACTCTAATCCTGCGATTTGTTACCCATGACAGGCGATACCCATGGCATTTAATTTTTTCCCTCGCGACCTACCTATTTCTTCCTCCCACTGGAGATACATGCTCCTCATATCATAAACGTCGGTTTTGATACTCGATGATACATTCTCATCCTTATACTTTTCTATCATTGGAACGGACAAAATTGGATCCAATGCCTGAGGTGCGAGCTTTGCAATGCATCCATTATACAATATACTACTACTACTACAAATGATTTCAGTGTCATGTATCGTCTCCAGATCTTTCCCTTCACAAGGTCGTCTTTCGTAAGTCATACAACTTGGACCATTACGATTAAGCGCAGATTGAGACTGCTCTATTCGACATCGAAAGCGGTGGTTCTTGAGCATCAGCTACTTTCTCCATAGCTTCCAGATCCTTCAAGACGACGGCCGTGTCGAGTTTAAACAGCAAGTCGAATGCGCGCTCGATAATTGGAGTCATTTTTGCGTCCCTGTATCGCTCTATCTCCTCCCGCGAAACGGCATCCGGTGTCCCCTCCCTCACATGATGCTCGAACCAAACCAGTGCGTCGGCCTCCGCGATAAACTGGTCAATGCGCCCATGCATCTCTGGCAGAAGGTCGTGGAAGACGCATCTTGCGATTTCGACATAGGCTTCTTCAGCCTTCTCGTATTCCGGCCCTGGTTCCAAGTTCTCCAAAGCGGTGTTGATGGCTACGACCTCTCGACGTAATAGTACAAGTGCGTCGAAGACTGCTTGGAGGTCGTGGTAGAGCTTGGCTGCTCGTTGGCAGCGTACTTCCTCGACAGCGTTGGGGTCGTACTGGTGCACATTTAGTCCATGGTCGAGGAGCAGCTTTTGGGCCTCGAGGGGTAGTATTCCGAAGGTGAGGCAATGATACGGGTATGGTGGGATGTCGTGACCGACGCTCGGCATGGTGGACAGGACGGTGTGCATGATTGGAGGAAGTATTGAGGGTGAAAGGTTGAAATGCGACGACAGGTTTGAGAGCGAGATGGGGAATTCTAGGGGAGGTCCTGGGGGTTTATATGTCGCGTCGAGTGGCTCAATGGAGCGATGGCCGCTTGGACGCGCATGGGCCATGATGGACGCGCACGTGAGAACCCGATGTAAAAACAATAGGCATATTCTTCCTCTTCCAATGCCATTGTATTCTCTAGCTCCTTCACCATCAATAGTCGTTCATGACCTATGCATGAATATGGAGCAGAAGCAGAAAATCATAGATTCCGGATATGGTAACCTGAGTAGGGCCGGCGATGGCCGACGATGCTTGAACTCGAGACACTCGTGATATCTGGGCTCGCCCTTGCCATACCCGCTGCTTATCTCACATACCGCCACTGTTTCAGCTCGTCGCATTCGCGGCCCATACCCCAGCCCGCCCAAGAAACAACGAAGAAGCCACTCAAATCCATCATGCAGGCCACCAGAGACGATCTCGCGCCCCCAAAGGCCGACCCCTTCACCACAGAGGAGTTGAAGAAGTTCGACGGTTCGGACCCGAACCTACCTATCTATGTTGCGATAAAGGGTGAGCGCGCAGAAGGAAGATGTCTTATGCCAGCTCACTGCTCTTATCTGTGTAGGAACTATCTTCGATGTGACTCACAAAGCCGATGTCTACGGCCCCGGGAGGTCGTATAGCATCTTTGCAGGAAAGGACGGGTCGAAGGGTTTGGGAATGTCTAGTCTGGACCCTGTGAATGCAGTATCAGACTATAGTGGGCTTGATGAGAAAGACCGAAAGGTTTTGGATGATTGGCATGGGTTCTTCTCGTGAGTACGCTTTGTTCGTCGAAGCGACTCCGCCATAGCCTAACCGCACCTCTTGCTTCTTCCTTACCAGGAAGCGTTACAACATTGTCGGAAAAGTTGTCGACGCACCCGCGTCCGAACCGGCCGCTTCGAGCCTATAGGGTCCTCGGGTGTTCGATCCTTGCTAGTCGCTTCTTTCTTCGCTGTCCCATCTCGCTGTCCTTGAAAGGGAAATGGAAGTATATTGGATACTGTACGATAATCACTTTCTTCGTTCGACGTTCTATTTCATATGTTTTTATTCCTAATTTGCGGAATACACCTTGGTAAACAGTTAACTCCACGTATCATCAGGTCCGTACGTCCACTGGGTTTCGTGCTTCTTTTTGCTCCATACCATCGTTCCATTGCTACTCTTTTTGTTCGTTGGCAGAAGCCTCTGAATGGCACCACAGCATGAAAATGCGGTCCTACTGTGGATATGGCGACGCTGTAACGAGGTTGTCAATTTTCCGTTGTGCCAATGCGCGGGCGGAGATATATATGTGAACTAAACAAAACAAAGGATAGGCCAGACCTTGGGCTACATGCAATATGCGCCATTGGAAGGAAGAAACGAACTGGAAAATAAACAAAACCCAAAAATAGCCCATCCCCGTGGGCTCAGCAAAAAGCAAAACCCGACTCACGGCACTTGAACCACATTACATACTTTCGACAAGGTGCTTAGCGGCATAAGGGGGCATCGTGCTCTTAACCCCTGGACGAGAGGATCCAAGCTCCTTTACCTTGCACCCGAAAGGGTGGTGGTCCTTAGCGGGATCAGCGACTGGTGGGCCGATCCCCGCCGACTGCTGAGAGTTGTGTACATAGGTTCCATCCTCTTCTGGTTGGGGGGCAACTACCATTTTTGCAAATTATATAAATGCAACGTAGATCGGGGCATCAATGTCGTGGCTGTCTGTAAAAGAGATCTAGGCAAAATTCAAGCGCGGCCGACTAACCCCTTCAGAGTCTGCCCAAGTTTGTTGAGGGTTGCGCAGTGTGCCGGAGCCTCGCCTGGGGTGAACTTCTGCCCCACCAGTTCCTCGCTCAAGGCCCAGAGCTTGACAGCGTTTTCCTAGAGACGGCAAACGTTACTACCCTTTGTGATATCGTATCGGTTCGTATTCTATTCACCTTGTCGAGCGCGTATGGCGCCGCTTGATCGTTGGCAATCTTGCAGTCAGCGAGATACGACCCGCTCTTGTCTGAGGGAGTTATTGATGTCATCATGTTGCGCTAAATCATGAGTGCCTTGGTTACGTACTAGCGATGGAGGGATCGAAACCCGCAACGATATGACTGTATGCCAAGTGTCGTGAATTGTCTGGACACAACGATGAGACGGACATCACTCACTTCGCTGCGCATGTCTCAACCGTGCCCATCCAGTCACCTTTAGGCGTGCCATCAGGGTTGTAATAATCAGCAAATTTCTCGTAGTCCTCCTTCGTCATGCTTTGGTGAAGTGAGGTAGCAGCACCTCCGGGCTATCGGGCAAGATCAGCAGCACCCAATGACGTACAGAATCACTTACGTGAAGACTGAAGGCCTTCAATTCGGTGTTTTTGTAGCGATCGGCGAGCTCAACGGCGAACAAGATGTTGGCCTATACACGAAATCGGTAGGTCGCATGAATTCGGAGTGCGCGTTGGGGCTTACCGTCTTGCTCTGGCCGCTATACGAATACGACGTATCAGCATCAATCTTAAGTGTTTAAATGACCTTGACCTACTATGCCGCCCACTTCTCGTACGTCTTGCCATCCTCGAATCCGTAGTCCTGTAGTAAGCGGGCAGGGTGCGCTATGCAGGTTCCAAAATGTCAAAGCCGACGTACCTCAAAGCGGACAGGGCCCCAGAAGTGGCCACTGGAAGCGACGGACACCACGCGGGGTGCAGGTGCTTGAAGGAGTTTCGGCATGATGAGGTTCGTGAAGAGGAAGTTACCGATGTGGTTGCTGCCAAACTGAGACTCCAGCCCATCGACAGTTTTTTCGTACGGCGGGGCCATCTACCCAAGGCATTGATTGCATGAGTGTCGTGAACCACAGAAAGATACGTACGATGCCGGCGTTGAGTATTAGAACATCGATGGGGCCAGGGTACTTCTGGACTTCCTCAGCTGCCTTGCGGATCGCCTTCTGCGAGCCAAGGTCGAGCAGAATCTCGCGGAACTTCGCGTCTGGGGCCTCCTTTCTAATGTTGTCAACAGTTTCCTGGATTCTGCGACGGCAACTATCAGACGCAGGAACGTGGACCACTTCAGAACGTCTGCGTACTTTGTGGCGCTCCGGCCCGCGAGGACAACCGTCGCGCCTTTGATGGCGAGCACACGAGCGGCCTCAGCGCCCAAGCCGCCAGCAGTCACGCCGGTGACGATCACTGTGGGGGAGGTATCAGCGATACACGGGCTATGAAAAATATGGGAGGGGGTGGACCTGTCTTTCCCTTGATATCGGCTTCGAAGGCTGTGGCAGCGTCGATGGCGGTCGTGTTCTTATCGAAGATGGTCATCGTGTCAGGATGCGAAAATAGTTAGTAAGGAGGTGAGGAAGACTTCTGAGTCCAAGCTGAGGTCTAGAGGGGAGTTTCAGGCGAAATGTGCTGAGTAGCGCTGGAACGGTTGTCTTTCCTGCTATATATGTTATATCAGTTGCCATACGAGGCCGCGGCGCAGGATTGGATGATTCACTGGATCCGAGGCCCTATGTCCATCGATGCCTCAGAATTCCGAGGACTACATATACGCGATGCGCCTTCCATTTTCATCTTCCTCAATTCCTATGTTCACAATCTCCTATATGCTTCGAGCCCTTTGCCTATCGCGCCTGATCCTTGGAGCTATATCGTCTTCGGTTCCATTACTATCTCGTTCATGGGGGTGGTAGATGATGTTATTTCAAAGGAGGCCGGGGGCATATGTCGGAGATAACACTCCGAATCGAGAAAAGAAGCTTCAGCGATAGGTGCTCGTGATAGTGATGTGATCAGCGACAGCGATAGTGATAACTGGGAGAAATGGGCCAACGTCGAGCTGATGATACATGGGAGACCGTAGGATGACATTTCTCGAGCTGCAGCCCGGACCCGAATTGATTAGAGCATGAATATCGAATACATAGTGTTGGAGAAAGCTCTGTCAGAATAGACCTAGAATAATGTTCACAAACATCCCCACACGCATCAAGAATGATCACAAGAAACCCGACCTATCTCACAGCCAGATACAGACCCTCGATAGCCACATTGGCCTGCCAGATACCCAGCCTTCGTACGGCACGGAGAGCAGCTGGTGCTGGTAGCACAAGGATCATGGCGGGCAACACGAACACGATTAGTACTAGAGAAAACACGAGGGTGATGCTGGGCTTGATGACAAGGAAGTAGAAGAGAGATTGATAGGATGTAGGATCTGCAAACTGTCGGCGGGGTAAGAAGACTGTCCCCAAGTAAGGAGCCAAAAACGAACCATGGCATACGCATTCTTATAGAAAGATCGTTCTGGAATGAAGCCACCTGCCGCAGCACGTCCTGCCTCGACCTCAGCGGAACTCGCCTCACGGCGTCGTGTGAATATTGGTCGTGGCGGATAAGGCGTTTGATATGACAATGGAGAATGGAAACGGGTTTGAAGAGCGAGCTGAGGTTGCAAAATGAAGGTGAGAATGCGATAGAAAACCTAACGGACGAACCTCTCCTCTTGCAAAGGCTCGAGCACCAAGTAGGTTAAAGAAACACAGTATGGCGCCTAGCGGCAGAGCCATGAGAAGCGTCGTTCCAGCCTGCGAGGAAAGTGAGCACAGTCGAGGGGGATTGGATACAAGTCTGACGCACCACAGTGAATATGAACAGGTACACCCACGCTGCTAGTGCGTACGGGAAGTTAAGCACTGCAAGGTGGAACAACGACCTGTAGTACGCTTTCTTCCCCAACGGCCTAAAATATCTCCTCCATGACGCTGAGCAGAAAAATCCCCCCTTGTGCCTGTCAGGCCGAAGGGCATTCTCTTCGTCGCTTGACAGTGGCAAATAAATCTGTCTTCCCCCATCCAGCTCCTCCGCAAACCCATCCTCATCCTCCGTCCGAAACAACGAGAAAACCGTCTGAGCCAGCGATGGTGCTGTGGACGCCGTACTGGTGTGTGATAGCGTCCTGGGTCGACCGCTTAATCGACGCGCGTGGTTTGTTGTCAGAAAGGGGACCGACTCCGCAGTCTCTCCTTCCTCGTGCTCGTCCGAGAACGAGCCGGCCGCCAACCCTGTCAGCGGCGACGACTGGGCTTCGTGGTCCGAGAAGGACTCCCCTGAGGGAAACTGAGTATGAATGGATGTCTGAATTCGCTGTGCATGTCGGGCGGGACGGCCTGCTCGTCGTCGATCGCGCGAGGGATATGGCGGTGGTGGGTCTGTGATGACCACGTTCAAATTGCAGGGGTCCGATATAGGAGGAGCGGCGGAGGTTGTTTCTGCTGGTTGAGGGTCGTCTACGATCATGGTGAATGAGGCCAAGCTGACTGGGCAAGATTGTTCACACGACTGGTGTCGATCATTACGACGTCTTCAGCAATGCACACGACCATATCATTCAACGAAGATACAAAATTCATCTCTATATGTATGGAAAAATCGAAGGCAACTCCGTTGTAAATTAATGTTAAGCAGTGTAGCCACCGGGGCAGAGAACCGGATTGACCGACTCAAACTTCTCTGCCTCCTGTTGAAGAACAAGACTATAGGCAAGCAGTACAGTGGATGGATTTGATGTCTCTTACATACCTCAATATAGAGGTTATACTTCACCCCCTTCATTTCTCGGACCACGCAGTCCACAAAATCAGGCACAGCATCATCGTCATCGTGGTACACCAGGACCTCTTCCAGCGCAGGAAGCCGATTCAGGGTCGACGCAAGCCTGCCAAATGCACTACTGATACTATCCCATCCACGGCCTTCCTCCGAATCCGAGAAATCGAACGAGAATATCAGAGTGATGCTCTTGATTGGAGCGGTCAGTGGAATTGTTGAAATGCTTCTCTCCATCCAATCAACACAGAGTGGCAGGTCAGGTGGGAAAGTTATGCCATAGGGTTCATGTAAGATTATAGAGCGAAGTCCGTTATTGAAGGAAAAGTCCAACTTCTCCCAACTCGCCCAGCCTATAATTAGGTGAGTGGACGACAAGATATGACGGCAAGCATGATGCACGAACCTACAGCCTTTTTCTCGAGGTGGAAATGCTGTAGCGAAGCCCCGGATATCCCCAGTAGATCCAGAGCCAAACTGACGGCAGCAGAGCTCAGTTGGAACATCCTGAGTGCGCGTAGGCCTGTCAAATCCACATTTCGCAGCTCGTGTAGAAGCCATCTTTGTTCTGCGCCATAGTGCGTGTACTCGAATCTACAATGCAACACTTGAAGGCGGGCTCTAGGGCCAGCTTTGGCGGGAAGTGCCTTTGTTGCCGCTCGACTCTCGGTAGTATACGGCTTAGAGATCGAGAGGTTCTTCAAAGATGTGGCATGTATGAGGAGGTTGGCGTGGTCGAGCTCGTACGGGGTAGGGTGTGCCGTTATAATACGCCAGGTGATTAATGAGGGAAGTTTGAGAGAGGGGATAATGGCGTCGCTAAGGGCTGTGAAAAATCTTGGTGGATGATGTATTTTGCTTATCAGAAGTAGTTGAATGTTCTCGAGATGTGTGAGGAGCAGCAAGACAGCGGCAAACTCTGCGAAACTGTCAACGAGGTCGCTCTCTTTCAGAGAATACCGATTGTCGTATATTTCCAGGACGCGTATCAAGGGTGCATGATGAGGCGAGGCGATAAGCACCCGGTGCAAAGAACGGGAGTGGCTCTGACCAATCTCCAACCTCACCATATGGAAGAAATGGATTCGGGATGCCGAATACCAGTCACGACAGACTAGGGCACAGCGTTTAAGATCCTTGAAGTCGCTGAGGTTCGCAGTGATCATCACGAGGAGCTCTTGGGGTAACGTGTCCATATCTGCTATGTCTGGGGTCAGGAAGCCTGGCTAATTTCTCGGTGAATCGAATGGTGGTTGAGAGAGTTGACGAAGACCGCACACTGTTATGCAAGTCCTGTCACTGCGAGGGTTCGAACCACTTGAGGGGGAAAATTACGGGTAACCAACAGATATGTATCGCGTGCAGTGCCACTGCGGGCTATGGCCGTTTCTGTTGAAAAGTTTGAGCTGATGGTGATCGTCATTCATCTGCCAACGGGAGGAGTCGTGGCGATTCACAAGCAAGAGCCATCAGCAAAAGTTTTATCTTATCTTATCTCCAACTTAGCAGGACACCCGTTCCCTAACACCCACCAGCAGCAATAAAGGAGTTGTGATATAATAGTACATCAACATCATCTCCTACGTAGGGCAGTACTGGATAGCTTCCGTGATCACATCCTCCTTTGCAAACGCGGCGTTGACCACAGTCGGGTCGACCCATTCGTACACATTGACGATCTTGTCTTCTTCGAAGGTGAACCGGATAACATACTCGTTGATCCAGGGGAAACCGTGCTCTGTCGTTCCGTTAGAGTTAGTCTAGTAAGAGAGGAAAAGTACGTTGAGTGAGAGTATTTGCACGTAGATTCCAGAGCACGTACCCAGATCGTGACAATGTTGCCTGCTTCAACGATGTTTCCGTCTGTGGGAGGCGCGATCTATCAATGGCAGGGTGGGTCAGGAGTTTGAGAGTGGTGTAGGATCGTGACGCACCCCGAACTTAATCTTGTTGGCGGCCATGCGAGCAAGGAATGGTTCAATCGTCAGGTCGGGCACTTTCAAGGACAACGGCCGGATCTGGTCGAGGAACTTGGGGGAAAGAATTTCCTTCATGTTGGACACGTCGCCAACGTTGGTATAGTTGAGCCAGGCGAGGACAGTGGCGATGTGGGGGGATAGAATCATGGTGGCACTGCGAGTTTGATGACAAGGTAGGATGAAAATCGCTTTGGATCTTTGTCTGCTTTATATGAGAATGGTGGGAGAATATGCGTGATGGTTGGAGGAGCTTAGATGTTTTCCTGCGGCTACCTAGATGCCTACCAAGTGTTTCCATGCGTGTGACATGGCGAACCGGCGTGCAGTACCTGGCCATACAGTGATTGTGTAAGTACACGAACTAGAAGGAGTTGTATACTTACATACATCTAGGGAAGTGATCTTATCACTGGTCTAGTCAAACGGATTTGCAGGCTTTACAGGGAACTATTGTAGCGTGGAGGTCAGGTTATGAGCGAATCAATTGGTTTTGGAACGTACATATGCATGTATCCTGTTTCTCAGGGGTATATGAGGCCCATGTAGATTCGCCATTTTGAAGTGGCTACGGGACTGTCCAAAGTTAGACCGAGGACCCCATAGATTCATGTTGCCTTCGACGTTCGTGAGTATAGAGTAGCCATCAGTATCCGTGTCCAGCGGACAACGCCATATACCACCAGATTCTTACTCATTATATCATTCCCTGAGATTTCTGGCCAGCAGAAACATTGTCGGTAGCCGGCGGCTGGTGACAGACGTGGAAAACGGGTTCAAGTTGGTCATGGGTGATCGGGGTAAAGCCTTATATTTGAATTCGCGGAGTTGGAAGATTTTTGAAGCCACGCCGCACGGCCCCGGATGACAAATATGACGCCGGATCGGGAGTCAGCGCCAAAATTCCTCGAAGGTAAAAATTCAATTTTTCTTCTCAACTATCACCTTCAATACATGTCTGGAGGTCCGAATCAACGTGGTCGAGGATTTCGTGGTAGCCCCCGTGGATCTCCTGGAAGAGGTCGAGGTCAATATCGCGGACGAGGACGAGGCAGGGGCGGAGGCGGCGGCGGAGGAGGTAGAGGTCGAGGAGGTTATCACACATTGGATGACATGGATGACATGTTCCTAGTGGCAGAGAGTGCGTATTCTTGATTCTGCGATGGTGTGATCATGAGATGCAGGTCTAATATCATGTCCAGACAATCAACACAATTCTGGAACGGCATCGCCTCGGGGTAGAGGCAGGGGCAACGGCCAATTTTCGAACCGAGGATCAGGTTCAAATACTCCCAGAGGCAGAGGTAGAGGAGCATTCAACGATTACCAGTCGCCGAGAGGTCGAGGTCGGGGTGGAATTGGCGATCTATCTCCCAGAGGACGTGGGCAAGGTCGTGGAGGATCTAAACTGCGGCCAGATGCGCCACTCTCTGGACTATTGTACCAGGAGAGGCCTTTCCTGCGTCCAATCATTTTTGTCCCATCAGTGTATACCAAGACACTATTCCAGGAGGAGGAGGATATATTCAAAGCTATAGTCGAAGACGTTGGTGAGTTCTAGTTTTCGCCCAAAAATATGTTGTATTATTCTGACCCTACTCTGACATTTTCGCAGGTGAAGAAGAACAGAGTCATGTCCCTACAGCTGAGCGCGTCTTCCGCGTCTTCAGTGGAAACGTTCCTCAAGTGGTGGAGTCGAACTCAGATGGCAGCGGTGACGAGGATGAACTGGAAGAAATCGACTTCAACGATATGGAGAAACTCTTAGAGGGGCCTGCACGCCCGCTGTCTGCCGATGTCCAAGTTGTGGAGGAGAAGTTTTCAGGCATCTTCCTTGGCCCAAGTCCTGCCGGTGTACCTTCGTCCTCGTCGCCAGAACCATCAACAACAGCCATGGCTACCGATGACCTTACCCTGGCTGATCCTTCTGGCGAGCTCGTGCAACCGATCCCGACCAACCTACCGCGATTTGATATCGACATCGAATCGAGCACTAATACAAAAACCAAACCAGAGCGCGCTGAGACATCGCAGGACGAATCTGGGACACCCATGGACATTGGCGAAAGCAGCACGCAAAGTCCAAAGCAAAGCGCTGCCAAGGAGGACAGTGCCCCATCAGAGGAATTTACAGGCTTCTACATAGACACCGAACCATCACCTATTCGAGCACCCCACCGAGGGGCCAACCCTCGGCTCCTCCAAGACGACGACGACGAAGTGATCGTATACGTTGCCCCTCACCCCCGCACCGGCCGAGTGACACCCTTGCCCTCTGGCTCTGGCACCTCTCCAACCCCGTCGCTGCCCTCCACCTCCATCCTCACGGGAACCACTGTCCTCCCCTCCACCTCCACCTCAATCTCCACCCCACCCAGGACGTCTGCAACGCCCGGCCGGCCCGCACCTGCGTTCACGTCCGTATCCTTCTCCTTCACCCCGACCCCGAAGAAGCCACGGGTCTTCACGACGCGCTCCAAGACCAAGGGAGCGCTGAAGTCGCGCAGGCAGGAGGCGCACGCTGTGCGACGACGTATGGAGCAGCAGGCGGTGTTCGGGTCATTTGGCGCCATGATGTCGGAGGCGCAGCTGCGTGCGGGCAGGCGGGACCCACGCTGGGAGGACAGAAGAAGGGGCGACTCCGATGTTGATTGGGGCGAATCGGACGCGGACGATGGTGCCGTAGGCGGTGCAGCAGCAGATACAGGGCTGGCGGAGGGGATGGAGCTGGACCCGGATTTACAAGGAGACGAGGAGGCTATGAGGCGGTTTGCGAAGGGGATGGGACGGGACGGGGCGGGGGGTGCGTTCGTGACGATGGATGATATCGCGGATGGGGAGCTTATGCGTATGGAAGATGAGGAGGATGAGAGGAATGTGGGGAGTAGTGGGGATGATGATGAGGAGGATGGAACGACGGCTGATGAAGCGGAAGTGGATGCGATTGTCCGTGTAGAGGAGGAAGTTATGATGGCGGAGCCCTGGGATGTAGAGCTGGAGGAGAGTGATGATGATGATTCGGACGATGATGGGGAGAGTCCCAGGACAGGGTTCCAGGCGCGACTGGAACGGTTAAGGAAGACGCGTGCTCGGGGTAAACAGCCGCAGGCTGAGTCGGAGCATGTGGCACTCGATGAGAGCGATAGCGATGATGATTATGATGACGCATTCCTTGGGCGAGCTGATGAAGACGAAGACTTCATCGAGGAGATCCAGGCATGTCTCCACTTCTTCAGATTCTTCCTTAACCTAATGTCATTTGCTTCTAGATGTTTTTGGATGAGAACCGAGATATTATCATGGGCAGGGACCGCAAATCCCGGAATAAGGTTTTCCGAGCTGTGCGCAACGGAGCGTTCGAAGACCTCGACGATTTTAAACCAGCCCGTATGTTGTTACCGCACTCGCCCATTTGCATGACTAACCAGGCACCAGGCAAGAGCAAGGACAAGTACAAGGACCTTCCACCAGAGCTCCAGCAGCAATGGCAGAAAGACCGCGACAAGAAGGCAGAGAACAAGCGCCTCCGAGCCCTAGCCCGTCTCGAGCTCGCTGCTGACCCCATGTCACGGAAGAAAGGCGGACAGAAGGGGCGCAAGGCGATGCTCGCGGCCGCCAAGCTCGACCCAACGATCCGGGTGCTACCGAACCGCGTCATCGATATGACGACGCTCGTCCAGCAGATCCGGCGATTCCTCGCAGATATCGGGGGGCCCGTGTCGATGTCGCTGCCGCCGACAGACAAGTGGACCAGGAAGAACGTGCATGAGATGGCGATTGCGTTCAACTTGAAGAGCGTCAGTAAAGGGAAGGGCGATGCGCGGTACACGACGCTGCTGAAGACGACGCGAAGTGGGGTGTACGTGGATGAGAAGAAGGTGGCGAAGATCGTGCGACTTTCCGGTGGGGGTGGTGGTGGTGGCGGTGGTGGTGGAGAGTTTATGGGATCGAACGGGCGGGGCCGAGGGGCAGGGCCTGTTATGCCACGGCATAAGGAAGGAGAGGAAGTTGGCAAGGTGTGTATTGATTTTGCTGAAACTGAAGAGAGGGCTTACGATATCTTTCTTATAGGCCGCTCCGAAGATTGGAGGAACAAATATCGGATTCAAGATGCTGGAGATGATGGGCTGGTCGGAGGGACAGCGGATCGGCATCACTGGCGGACTCCAGGTCCCTCTTACGGCTGTGATCAAGAACACGAAGCTCGGTTTAGGGGCAAGTAAATGACGATCTGGTCGACTGGATGTATAGACTTGAATGTATTCTTGCGACATTCTGCGTCTCCCGTACGCTTTTGCATGTTTTACCAGCATCTCTCTTCCCAGATGCTTCGTATCTACTTACTACGAACTGTCGAGCTCCTCTGCTCGAAGCCAGGAGCAATGTCTCCGCTACCTGTTGCTCGCTATAGCCAAGTACACGTACCATACTCTACGATACTGATATCGGGACTTCAGCAGGACCTAGGATTTTGCGGGCCGGGCTTCGGCTCTGATCAAATACCATTATCTTGATCTTATCTCAGCCAGACTCAATCTCGAAGTAACTCCGACCCTTGAACTGGTCTAGACCTTCTACGGTAGCTACATACCTCGTGCAGTGGCATGAGGTACTGTAACTTCTGCGGCAATCGCCTGCTGAACCGCCATAAAACAACTCGCGAACATCATCGGCAGTGCTGAGTGGACGGCAGTTGTGTAAAACTGCCACGATGCACAGGTTGGTGAGTCAACCTTCGTGACTTCGAGGCAGGTTTCGCCTTCCTGAGTCGCTGGGCAATTAAAGTCAGTACCAGCACACATACACCATGGAGACTTCACTATGAAGGACAGACCTTTCATCTCAGCATGAAATCTGAGGGCTGTACCTCGACATACAAATTTTTTCACATCAATGCACCCTTGATGGATCGACAACCCCAGTTATGTGAGTAGTGTTGATATCTGAATTATGCTGAGACGGATCCGATGTCAACAATTCAATAGACTGTCACGCGAGGCTGTCGTATTGACGACCTTGTCAAAATAGACGCGCGCTTTAAAGTCAATGCTTTCATGAAACGAGAGCAATCCTGAACTTCCCCCCACGATGCCCAGCCATGGTAAGTTGCGTTTCCTCGAGGGCTGCGATTCCCAACCTTGGATATTATCAAGTTAATAATCATGATATCACCCTATAGCCCACATGGACGTTCAAACAGATATGCGGCCATTACACAATTCCTCGGCGGAAGATCAGGTTGTGTCAACGATTCAAAAGTCAAGGAAGAAATTGATCAAGGTACGCCCGAAAACGCAGTCCTTGGATGCAAATCCCAGTCATTCGCCAGCAGTTGCCAACCAGGGTGAGTTTTGCTACCTCAGGCGCGGCAATACGTTGATTGTCCTGTACAGCAAAGGGCGAAACGGAATCGCTGCTGCTGCGCCGTACCTTAAGAGAAGATCACTTGACCCTCGACGGTGATTGTCGAGACAGCGGAAGCCAGGGCAAGTCCTTATACTTACACTGCAGAAATACAGTACCTCATCATGGCATCAGATCCTTCGCTAAACAGACTAGATGGCAGTACTGACTTCAAGTCTCGTCGTGAAATTGAATGGAATATGAAGCGGAACGTTCGAGGCTTCTGGCCCTTGGTAGCGCACTTTATTCTCTCCGTTCTTCTGACCATCGCCGTATTCATCTTCGTCGACGGACGCATGTTCTATCTCACCTCTCGCCGGCCGGTGATCAATGATGCCGATGGTTCTATCCTCCACGCAGATTACCGCTTACTACAAAGCGATGTTACGACAATAATATCTGCCGCGCAAACGGTTATACGATTCGTCGGAGGATCGTGGACAGCTGCGACTATCCGACGTTGTATCTTCATTCTCTTAGAAAAAGAGGGCTTATCATTGTCAAATGCAAGTTGGATGTTGACGTGGGGTCTCCCGGCGCGTTTCAAACATGCGAGAGTGGCGACTCTTTTCCCGATCTGGATTATACTGCTATCCTCTGTTCCATCCCAGCTTTCATCGCCTCTTCTCACCGGTTCCATCACGTGGAAGCCATCTTACACGCTAATGCATGGACAGAAGCAGCTTAGTGGCATTGCTTCTGTCGGAGCCGACCAACCGTCTTTAGGTACTCAGTTGCGCATATATCAGGAAACTGTCGGTGCAAGAATCTACATACGCGCGATGCGTTTCTCGTACCGGGCATGGGGGGCAAACACGAACCTGAGTGTGACAAGCCCGATGAGGCGGGTGATCGCCAGCGCCGAAAGTCTTCCGGTCAGTTCTATCCTCTGGAATGTGACTCTCCCCGCCTTTTCCATACAGTCCCTCCAATGGATAGAAGATCCTGCGACAGAGATTGACCCAAGGAATCTCACTGCATTCCTGAACTCTCGCACATATTTCTCCCCGTTCACGAACGACCCAAGCGTCCCCGCGTTTGCGTTGCTTCCATCCCCCACTCAGGGAAACATAACAGACTGGGGTCCCAGGAATCCCACCTCGCAATTCCCCAAACTCAACAAAGTTTCCGAAACTCGGTTGCTTGCAGTATTTTTTACGAGGTCTAGGATGGCCGACTCGCCTTCGAAGTGTCCCCAGGATAGTATGTTGTATGGACCAATTCCACCCCACGTTGGCATTCTCCCCGTCGGAGAGAGTGAATGCTTCCTGTTTGCACGTGTGACATACCGCGCAGGTGTAGTGAAATGCACCAACTGCCAAATCGTTGCCCCGCTCGCAGTAGAAGCCGGGATCGATGTCGTCACTTCGGAGTTCCAGGAGGATCCTATGGTTTCTGATGCGCTTGATTTGGTGCCCAGATTCTCGTCAGATATCCTTGCAGTAAACATGTCGATACCTTCCGAGCTCGATATCAATTTTTTCATCACGGAGGTCCTTTCGCGCTCCTATCAAGCATGTTGGACCGCCCTCACAGAGGAATTGATGTTCCCACCCAGTCTCTCAACAGGCGTCGACATTGCGATTACATCCATCCAGGCTGATGTTACACGTTGGCGAGTCTACGCCTGGCTGGCTTCCAACCTCCTGTTGACGTTGTCCGGCATCGTTTTCTGGCTCCTTCAGAGCGCGTGTCAAAAGCCCATGATCATCAACTCGGAGATAGCGATGCTTCTGATCGACTCGAGCGATGTCCTCCAGGATGATCATCGGCATCTCGATGATTTATTCATTCTCTCGCCCGAGGACACCGCCCAAGTTGGCCTATTACGGCTGAAGAACAATCTGTCTGGACGCCGAATGCTGACTGGAAATAACTAGTGGCAGCTCATGCTACAGTAATGACGATCACGACAGGTTGGTGCTGATAAAATTCAATTTGTTGTGCAAATTCATTGAAGTGGCACTCATACAGCGGCAGTAACATTGAAGAAACGTCATAGATAGTCTCTACGTTGACAGGTTACGCCTCACGGACTCACTACATACCTTTGCACCTTGTTCTTCATAAACTACCTCGCTCACAACTTAAGCACCCCCAGGTCGTGAAGGAGGTTCTTTCGCGCTTCTACCATGGAAATTAAATGTACAACCTCATTAACGCACTCACCGACCACTAGCAGATTCCGGGAATTCTGGTATATTTCATCTTTTTACTGGCTTACAACTTCTTCCCTTCATGATTTCCTTCCAATGTTTGAAGTATAGACAAAAACTGCAGGGATCAGAGCGTTTGTTGTCCTATCAGGCTTTAGGCCAGAACGCAAGTAGCTGCGAGTCACCAAATGCTTCTACGATTTGGAGTCAAATTTTCTCCTCAGTGGAGGACATGCCGTTGAGTGGCTTGGCCTCACTGCGTCGACGATCGTATGCTTGAGGTCTATGCAAGCATCTCGCAGTAAAATTCGACTTATAGATGACCCGTACAAGATACAACACCTCACCGACTCAACACATACATTTACACCTTATTCTTCACAAACGACCTCGCTCACAACTCCATGACCCCCGGAACGACCTCGATCCAGTACCTAAACCCACCCGAGTCAAATCAACAAAAGTCCAAGCCCCCGCACCGCCCAATCGCACTTACCCATCCGGATCCAAAATAAACGCAATATGCCTCATCTTCCCCTCACTCGGCTTCTTCTTAAACGCAACCCCAAGCTTCTCAAAGCGCTCACACGCCTTCTCCACATCATCGACCGTGATCGCAATGTGCCCGAAGCCCTTCCCGGGCTCCTCGTTCCCGCTGGCGTAGCCCTTGAAGTTGGGGTCCGATTCCGTGCCGTGGTTGTGCGTTAGTTCCAGGACGCCTGTTCCGGACAGAAAGAGAATCAGCAGGTAAGGGAGATCCGAGCATGTGGGGAGTCGCACCTTCGCGCGCGAAGCGCGATTTCTCCTTCTCTTCAGGGGAGAGCTCGCGCCCGTGGAGGTTGAAAGCGAGGAAGTAGAGCGTGAAGGTTTCGAACTTCTTCTCTGGGGCGCCACGGTCAGATCTCATCGATGTGAGTATTCGCGTAGATATCCGCTAACCAGAGAGAAGATCCATTCCCAAGATCTAAGTACGCTCATTCGAGGCCACCACGATCAGAAAGGATATACTTGAAAGAGAGTGGCAGGGTCAACTCACGTTTTGATAGAAGTCGAGAGAGACCTTGGGATCCTTCACCCGGATCATGGTGTGATTAAACTGGACGAGGTCGAGATGTACAGGTCACCCGTCCAAGTCGTATTGGAGAGAGAGGAAGGTACCTTGAAGCTAGCGGTCTCTGCTGTGCGTGGCATGGTGGTAGAAGTGCGCTGTGGTAGATGGGAAAGTGGGAGAGAGAGAAAGTTGGAGATGATGAGTGAGACTTTTGATCTTTATATATGGCTCGGCCCGGGCACGATGACGTCGATGAATCGCGCACTCAGGCGGAGAGAGAGCAAAGACTTAAATAGAACCAAGAAATAACAGCAATGCAAACGGCTCGCTGCTGGTGTCAGTGGCGGATACTGATACTGATACTGATTTCAAATTCCGCCTGAGCACGTGACTGTCGGCTCGGGCCTCGGCTTGTCTAAGTTGGTCTGAGGCAACGCCGCCGCATATTTTCTGAGCTTATTCACCTCATTATCATTCTGCAAGAGCCTCACTTTTGTGTGCGGTATTAGTCGCATTTCTGGTAAGCTATATGTTGTCTCTTAAGATCAACCACTTTTACGCATACACGCGTAATCAGTTCAGACCCGGCTGTCGCGTCTCGCTTGTCAGCTGCCAACAGCTTTACGCGCGGGTCTATTCCAAGCTGAACGGCTGTTACAATCTTTCTCAACGTAGTCGCCCCTGCGACCCTCCCATCAGCAACTCCCCGTGGCTCAGTCAATTGGTAAAGCACGTTAACTAGATGTCAACTTCAAACTCTGCACATGATGAATTCGACGAATTCGACGATGAGGTTTCAATCGCAATGCTGGATGAAATTGACCGCGTGGAGACCGCGTTTTTTGGCTCTGGGCTTACAAGGCGAGCGTCTTTACATGAATCACGATGTAACATCATTCTCATTGAATGTGTGACAGCCATACACAACACGATGACGGTCCCGACAATCTCGTGAATTCACACACAGCTGCGCTACCCTTGATACCTCCTGAACCCACGAAACGACTTCCTGGACGTCCGCGCGGTTCGAAAAAGGTCTTACAGAGACCTCAAAGCCACATTGCCACTGCCACGGTCAAAAGGGGTCGAGGACGGCCCAGGGGAACAGGACCCAAGCAGCTCGCCGCACTGGGACGATCCGATATCGCCGAGACAAGTACACCCCAGGCAAAGCGGCCCGTCGGTCGACCTCGGAAGCAAACTCGTGCAGCGCATTCCTCCGCCCATTCGATTCGCGGCTTGGTTCGTTGTATTCACAATACCTTGTTGCTCTTCGTACTTATATTCAATCTTCAGTTCGTGCCTGGCAAGATGGCTCCACTTGGAGTGGGGTCCTCTCGTCGCGAAGATGCCGTCAGCATGAGCTCCCCGGATCCCAATGCAGGCCAAACTATAGCTGCCAAGCCCGGTCCCGCTATACGCTTGCACCCTACAGCAGCGGGTCCTGCCCCGGCTCCTTCGTCGCCCACGTATACAGAAGAGACAAGAGTCATCCCTGAAGAAGATTCCGCGCGTTCTATCATCTTGCCAGATGACGACGACGAAGCTGATGGAGAGGTTGGTCTCTTGGGTGACGGAATAGGCGACGATGAAGATGACGACATTGACGGTGGCGAGAATAGTGAGGATGAGCAGGATCCGGAAGAGGAAGGCTCGGGTGAAGCTCAGCGACGGTCTCGGGCGCGTCGACCTCTTCCGACATGGTTGAAGGAGGTCTTTGACAGGAGAGTGAAGGAGTCAGGTACTCGGGGGAAGGATGGGGAGCCACCGTTATACAGAGATCATCAGACCTTCTGGTTTCCCCGCCAGTCGAACTTCTTTTCTCTCCGTGATTCAGCTGCGCCTTCGCCCAGCGCTTTGTACAATTATGATATGTTTCTCTGGGATCCTGAGTCTTTACTCCCAGAGGGACTTCCTTGTCCAAAGTGCTCGACACGGCTGTACCGGCATTGTCACATACCCCGCCCCCGCCGATGCATCGACCTCACGAGAACCATCTGGATCATAGGTTACAGATATCGCTGTCCATCTTGCCTGAACCCAGCATCCAAGAAGACCACAGTAACCTTTCGTAGCTGGGACTCACGCATCCTTGCAAGACTACCGCACAATCTCGCGGTGGAATTTCCGGCCCGTCTCACCCACCACAGCGGCATATCCAATCATGCTCTCATGTTCATGCGATCCTGTTTCCAGCATGGTATGGGATCAAAACAATTCTCCAACGCACTTCGTGTCCAGCATCTACAACTGCACGACGAGATTCACCTGCAGTATCTCCACCACCTAGCCTCGCGAAAGACATTATCAGAATGGCAAGGACGAATATACAGGCCATTTCTCCCGTTCGATGACCTCACGAAGGATGGTTTCCACGGGTTCATCCCTAACGCGCAATGGTTACGAGACGTTTATGACCATTTCATCGAGAGTCATCGCGATGAATTTAATCAGCACTCGGCCATGTTAACAGGGAATGTATGTGCAATTGATCATAGTTTTAAGGTTCGCCATCATTCTTATCGACAAGACAAGATTTCTAATTTGCTTTTCGGTAGATTACCAAACATATTGCGAAAGTCAATGGGGTCCAAGTCTTCACCGCTCTGTTGACTGTAACCAACGAGAAAGGCGAAATTCGGATCTGTAACCTTGTCGCAACGAAGGCCCACTCTCAATTTGAGCTGGCACTGAACCGAATGCGAGAATCCCTCGATCTTTACGGGCACGATCAGCCTGTTCTGTTCTATACAGATAACGTAGCGGATAAGGAGTTTCTTGAAAGATGTTTTCCATCTCTCCGTGAAGGAGTTCTGGCTGTCGAGAAGTATTCCCACCTTCCCTCGTTCACCATTCCAAGTGATGTAGAGATCTCTGTGCTTCGAACGTCCACTGAGATTGATGACACAATGAGGTCGATATTGCAGTTGCTACCAGATGACGATGATGAGACGGGTGTGGTGGTTATTGCACTTGACTCGGAATGGAATGTCGAGACTTCTGAACGCGGTTACGTGACGGGCCGCGGACAGACTGCAGTCCTTCAAATTGCCCTCGGAAAGAAGATATACATACTCCAGGTGACTTTCCCGTTACTCTGACCCATATGCTTTCTCTCACCGTCCTTTATATAGATTGGGCTGATCCTCGCTGGGAAACAGCTGCCACAAGCGCTGAAACAAGTCCTCAGCAATCCGAGGATTCTGAAAGTCGGCCGCTGCGTCACAGCTGACTTGAAATATCTTCAGCAAGCATGTGGATCGACAACCCCTTTTCTTGGAGGAGTTGACCTTGGGAAGTTTGCAAAGGATAGGCTCATTGTGAAAACAGCAAAATTGGGTCTATCTGATCTCTGTGCTTCCGTTCTCCACCAGTGTCTTGGAAAAAATGTCCCCGAACGTCTCTCTGCTTCTTGGGGAGACGAAAACCTTTCAGACTCCCACATTCACTACGCCGCGTCAGATGTTTACGCTTCAATCTGCATCTATAACGAACTTTCCGTTATACCACTTCCTGCGCCACTTAGCCCTGATGCACCTCCCAGGACTGCCGTCCTCTTATTCAATGATGATCATTCTCGTGTCATCGCACGTGGTATCACCTCGGATGCTGTTTCCTGCTTTGCGGACATCAATGTCACCCCAACACGCTGTCTTATTGAAGTTCATGAAGTTTGTATTCCTGGAGCTATTATCACCACACACAAGAAAAAATCATTGCGGGAACTTGGGCCAGCTCCATTCTCCCTGGTCTGCCTTCGCAGTCACCTCCGTACAACTACAACCACACTTCTGCCACCACTGCCAGCAGCTCTCCCCGCCATTGAACCTGCTCCAATTGTTGACATGGACATACAGGTCAATCCGATAGCTATCTCCGACGCTCCCAGCATGAATGATGAGCAGAACTTTTTACCTGCGATCGGAGCCTTGATGCTTGATACGCTGGGTGGTTCTGCAGAGCGCCAGCCTCTAGAGCATTTCAGTATGGACCCAGGGAGTCAGGAACTCGGCGAGCGGATTCTTCCTCGTGACCAGAGTAATTTTCAATGGTTCAAGCTCATCCGTACTCGTGTTCCAAAGGACCCGTTTCACTTATTCAACATGTTCTACATCTCAGTCGCTCATGGTCTTCGTGTCGACTTTTCTAGTGCACTTCGGGATGCGCTTTTCATTCCAGATGAAGCTGATAAGCAGCGCATCATTGTATGGGGAGCCGCTCAGAATCCACCACAGACCTGGGATTATATGCTCCGAACAAAAGCGAAATGGCTCTGGCGACATTGTAAACGAACCATCCCACCACCCGAGCAGCTATATCCCCTTGTCGAAGGTGTCTTCCGCACGTATGGACCCCTCAAAGATGCAAAAACAGGCCTTCCCCTGTTCAATGCTGCTGCATGGGGTGTCTCGAAAAATATCCTTGATCTGGTTCGAAAAGGCCATGTTTCAGACCCCCCAGGAATTGCTCTGTACTATCAAATTGGTGTTGATGCAAAAGCGGGAGGTCTACCGATTTATCGATGCATACGGGGCACCAACATGACTGAGGGTGGAGTTCATACCCACCTAAGGTCACGTCTGCCAACTTCCGGTGTCTCCATTCGACACGTTCAATCATGCCTCTTGGACTTCATTCTCCGCCATAATCTCCTTGTTCGTAGCAGCGTCTTTTCATTCCTGTTTTCGGCACATTGATTTTTCTTACAGGTTGGTACACTCAACAGCACAGGAAGAAGCTTTACTGGACACTACAGCATCTGGCTTACAAACAAAATTCAAGAAATGACCATATATATTCAGGATATCGTCCCCGACACCCGTTTACTTACCGGATGGGTCAATGGCAATCTCTATACACAGTCCAACGAGGTTTCTGGTGTTCTGCCCATACCAAAGGATGTACGGATCAAGTCTGGAATGGCGGAATATCAGACTGTGATTCACTCGAACCAGCCTCATCACTTTCTCGCATCAATGCAGGGTACACGGAAGCCAGTCCTGCCGATACACAACACTGAGGAGAGGGCTTTATTCCGCGAGCTGATGTCAAATAACATGAAGTTCAGTATGAAATCAGGTGTAGATTGGGAAGAAGCTGTTAAAGTTTGGAATGCTCATGCTGATGAGCAACGCGACATATCATATAAGGTTAGTTTTTTTTTCGATCTAATCCTTCGTTAATTCTTGCTCATGCTCCCTTACGAATTCTAGCTAACCGAACACCTCAAGGTGTACTATGGCGGAGATTGGGAAGCCCAGGTGAATATCAAGCAAACAATGTCCATCACAGCAAGCGAGCGTCTGCCTTTGAAGCGTTCACTACGGGACCCAACACGGTCAACACTGGCACGTCCAGCAGCTGAAACATCTTTGAAGTTGCATTCCGTTCAGCAAGGGTTCGTCGGCCTTCCTCCTGGAGGTACAGATATCTCCTCGCAGCCAGGACCCTCATGGCAACCACCGTCCCGTGTATCGCCGACTTCGCACATAATCTCAACACAGGCATCTCTCCCATACCCACAACGATCCCCATCAACATATGATCCAACCCACACAATATCTCTCAAACGCGCTGCTGATGCATCCACTGAGGTTCGGCCAACAAAGAAAGCACGCCAGAAGCGGAGCTGCCGAAAGTGTGCACTAGGACCGGAATGCAATGGACGAAAGGAGGTTACGCTTTGCAACAATCCGTGCAAAGACTGTCAAGAACACGACTGCCGGGGAAGGAATCCCAAGAGACCTTCGCAACCGTGCCATCGTGGTTGGGACTGATTTTCGGCCATTGAATCATTACTTAGCTCCAAAAATGGTTTTGTACATACTCACAGAGTTATTGATTCCATACGATTACAGAACTGTGCGTGTTATGTTGAATCATAAGTCTATTACGCAGATGGCACATTTGAGTATATCCGCCGTAGCCCGACCAAGGTGTGTGTCTGCCTGCCCTCTTCCCCACTCGCCTGCGGATCTTGTGCTCGGCCGACCGTTACCTGCATACTCGCCCCTCACCTCGCCCCCTCCGAGCCCGCCAGACTCACGCGACTCACGCTCGTACAACCGTGCGGAACACCAATACTCATTGCCCACCAACTTGCTCGCTCTCATTCCATTAGCACCGGTCCGCCTACTCGGCCATCGGCAAGGCCACCCCCATCACTCACGCTCCTGCCGCCAAAAATCAGGAGCTAGGCTGGGGCAGGGGAGGGAGGTCGGCGGCGGCTCGTCTGGTGTTGGATCAGCGGCTCGGTTGGGGTCGGCGTGGCATTGGCCCAACACGGGCCAAGTCCGGTGTTGGTAGCTGTGGGGTGGTGACGTGGCGTTCATGGACAGCTTAAGATTGGGCGGCTGGCTCGAAGGTCGGGGTGTGATCATTGATGTGACTGGTATCGCAGGATCGGGCTGGGATGTGTGTAAGCTGATGGTGGCAACAGCGGCGGAGGTTGATGGGTGACTGCAGAACACATCGCGTAGTGTGAGGCGTCGTTATCTCACATCCTTTTGAGGAGGGAGGAGGGCGCGATGTCGGATGTTGTCGCCTTGTGCCTGAATGTACGAGCAAGGATAGAAAAGAAAGTCTATGAGATTCGTACACTTGTGAGGCTCAGATAGAAACATGGCCAAGACTTACCTGGGAGAAAATCACAGCTGTATATATGTCCAGCGCGACTTCGTGGTGGTGAACGAGTAAACGACCAAGACTTCAGCCAACAGAGCCAAATCTCCCCTCTGCTATTTTGGGATTTTATTTTTATTTTTATTTATTTTCCGAATTTTTTCCACCAACATCAGTATCGGGCCATGCAAACGAGCGTCAAACGAGCGTACAAACCATCGTAGATCACATCCATACTAGTACACTAACGACCGCCAATGTCCAATCGAAACCGCACAAGTTCCAATTCCAAAACCAAAGCCACCTCCACCATCAATCATCCATAAACTTCCCCTCAAGCGTAAACTCAAACTGCAAAATCGCCGGCCCCGCCACCGTCGTCCTATCCGTCGCCCCCTCCTCACTCGTCGTAATAATCGCATACACCTGCCCCTTCACATCCTTCGGAATCGTCACCCTCCCCCCCCTCACCGGCACCACCTCCTGCTCCAAACTGTTCCCAGTAAGGAACGCCGCCCACAACTTCGTCCCCGGCGGGAGGCGCGTCTTGAACTTGACGGGCACGGTGGAGCCGGGGGAGGGGTTGGGCGGGAAGATGAGGGAGGGGAAGACTTGGACGGGGAGACGGGGGTTGGTGGAGGGGCAGCGGACGATGAAGGGGGAGGCGAGGGTGTAGGCTTGGCTCATCGTGAGGGGGGACTGTGCCGGTTATAAGCATGAGTTGAGTAGTAGAGGAAGAGAAGGAGGGGGGCTTACGTTCCAGGGACCACCCCACCCCTCGACGCCATTGATATAAGCAGCAATCAAAGCCGCCTGGCGCCCCTCCGTCCCGAGGATGGACGCAGAGCCAGTAATGTACTGCTTAGACAGCATGCTCGTCGCACCCGTATACGCCCCCACACCCACGTTCTCGAATACCTGGCTCAGCATCGCGAACGCCTTCGGGTCATTAACCGGGCTACCCCACACCGCACCTCAAATCAATAACCACACCAAAAGAAAAGCCAGGGAAGAAAAAGAAAGAAAGGGACGCACAACTTATAAGTACAAGCCCTCGTCGCCCCAGGCCCCAACAACCCCGTCAAAAAATCCACATGCGCACTCTCATTCTCCCCGATCTCGATGAACTGCTGTCTCGCCCCCTCGGGGAGCCCCGCCCGGTCGAAGTCGGACTGGCTCCAGCGCTGGAGGCCCCACTTGTAGAAGGCGTTTTCGAGGTGCTCGAGCGTCAGGGCGAAGTTCAGGATCGTGCGGTCTGCGAAACAACGACATGGTGAGCTGTAAGGAGAGGGAGGAGGGAGGGGGGGAGGGGGGTGGCTTACCGCTCGGGCTGGGACCGGGAGGAGCGCGGACGTCGAGCGCGGGGTGCGCGTGCGCGGCGAGGACACCAAGGGCGGCGGTGGCGATCACAACAGACTTCATTTTTCTTCTTTGTACGAGGTGGAAGTCTTGTCCCGGGTGCTCTGTGTGGGTCAGACTGCAAACCAGAGACGGTTTCTCAGCCCTTTAAACCCCAGACAATAGGGGTCGTACATGGAGCGCGTCGAAAATAGAAACAGAGCGCGGGTAGGAAGTCCCGCTGACGCGTCGAGGGTCTGAGATTTTTTTTGGGCCAAGAGTAGGATTGAGAGACATCGCAGGATGGGTAGGGGGTGAGCTCCCACGGAAGCAGTTCGTCGCCGCCGCCGCTGGACCTCTGGTGGTTGCGCGGGAAGAGCTCACTGTACAGGGTGTGTGATATTACTCAGTGTCGCCCGCAACAGAAATTGTGTTCCACTCCTCCAGAAGAAGAGTGGCGCGCAGTACAGCATCCATCCCAGCGTCGAGTCACAATCCAATAGGGACCCCAGACCTCAAGGGGCGAAAGGAGCGACTCAGCACGCATATGACAGCAGCGACACTAGGGTGCCCTCATCGCACATGATAGCGAAGGTGCCCTCCTATCGCATGGATCTCGCATGAAAGGCGTCTGAAGTTGCATGTGAACGAGGAGCAGCAGATGAACGTGGTAAGAGCCAAGTAAGAGCAGCCTAAAAAAAAAGTGCTGGCGTCACCAGAGGTCGAATGTGATTTCCAAGTTGAAGAGCTGCTCTCGACAGCGGCGCCAAAGAAAGACAAACACAGCGACTGCCGTTTTGGGAAAAAGGTAACGCGTCAAGAAAGGACAAGTGTGAAATTCGAACAAGTAAATTATGAGGGGTATGAATAATGCATGAGCATAGAGTCATCGAGGTATAAAGTCGCGACGGTAAGAAGGCGTCGCAACACTGTAGTAGCCCATACTACAGAACACAAGCACAAGAGCTAAAGTACTAAGGTATAACATGCGTAACGAAAGGAGGGGTAGAAAGTGAGGTAGAACGTGTCCGGTCGTAGCTAAGAAAGCGCCGCAACGTGATGGTGACAAATCTAAACGAGCCACCCATTGGACTTGTATTCAAAGTGAAGGATCGCAGGACCGGCAACGATATTGTCATCTGCAGCTTTAGTGTTGCTGGTGCTGATCACAGCATACACCGTGCCAATAAGGTCCTTAGGGATGGTGATGCTCT
This sequence comes from Lyophyllum atratum, assembly GCA_014905825.1. Lineage (NCBI taxonomy): Eukaryota > Fungi > Basidiomycota > Agaricomycetes > Agaricales > Lyophyllaceae > Lyophyllum > Lyophyllum atratum. The sequence goes on along the minus strand of JACGCN010000026.1, from coordinate 288,462 downwards.
TGCTGTCCGTGATGGGAACCGCGGTCTGCGACAAACCAGAGAAGAACACAGCATAGAGTGGTGTGTCGGATGGGGCGGTGGCCTCGAAGGCGATGGTAGAAGACGAGCCGGGCTTAGCCTTGCCTGCGAAGGTGAGGCCAGGGAAAGCTTTGACCGGCAGTGCGGGGTTGTCGGAAGGGCAGGACTCGAAGAAAGGCGCGGCTAGGGAGAAGACGGAGTTCAGAGAGAGGGGAACCTGCATATATGCGGTCATTGATTAATGTCCATGAATAAAGAGTGGAATCGCCTTACGTCCAAGGCTCCGCTCCAGCCCGAGAACTGGTTGACCGCACCAGCGACCCAGCTAGCGTGGCGCGCTTCGGTGGCGAGGACGCTAGCAGCGGCGGTGAGATAATCCTTGTTCTCAATGAATTGAGCAGCTCCAGTGTACGCCGACACACCTTGGAAGAGCCGTTAGTTGACTGAAGAATGCTAGTGGGTAGCGCACATACCAACACCTTCGAGGACCTGGGCGAGCGCCGCGAAGGATTTGGGATCGGTATAAGGGCTTATCAATCCTCGTGAGTGCGGATACGTGAGAGAGAGATCATCGAATGCTTACAATTTGTAGGTGCAAGGCTTGGTGGCCTTGTCGCCAAGAGCAGCGCTGAGGAAGTTGACGTGCGCCTCCTCGTGCGCGGCGATCTGAGCAAAGCGGCCACGCGCCCAAGGGGGGAGACCTGCGGCAGCGAACGCGTCGTCGTCGTATTTGGCCAAGGCCTCCGTGTAGAACGCGGCCTCGAGGTGTTCCAGGGTGAGAGCAAAGTTCAGGACGGTGGCGTCTGGCGGTGGACGCGTGGCAGTGAGCTCAACGAATACTGTATAGAGGCTGGAATGGGCTTACCATCGACAGCGCGTTTGGCAGGGCCGGGGAGTGCGTGGACAGCGAGGGCGGAAACGGCGAGAGCGATGAAGGAGGCTTTCATGGCGACTTTGGTGCGGTGACTTGAGGTTCCAAGGGAGCGACTGAGTGGTTTGGAATGGCTTTTGGCCTTTTAATGTTCTGGCAGGGCGGCGATCTCGGCAGAGCGGAGACTGGACTTTTGACGATGCGGAACGGATCGAGGACTGAAGCGAAGACAGGCACCTATGACGGAGTGGTTGAGTTGCTTCAAGTTGCTAAGTCAGCGTCAATCAAGTTAGCGCGAGCCTCGTGTAGCTATTGAACCAAATATCTTGCCTCTGCTGTCTATGTGACCCTGCAATGGAGGTGAATCCGAGAGAATACTTACATATCCATACAGCTGCCAGCTATATCAAGGTTAATGCATCTTTGCCGCGCGGCGCGCGAACACTTCTCGTGTGCGTTCTGTCATTCTCGATGTACGGGCTTCTCGGATGTCAGATGTGGAGTTTGCGCAAAATCAGACCACCTCGTAGGTTTACACCCGTATCGTCCTAAAGTGAATATGTCAGCTTGGTTAGAGGTGGCCCACGTAAGTATACAAAGCGGGCATGGGCAAAGATGGGCAAATTTATCGCATAATCCAACAACTTGCCCTCAGACCGAACGTTCACGAGTGCTTCTACCCAGTGCCCCTCTTACACGACTAAGAATTGCCATGGACTTACAGATAACGGTAGATATGCATCTTTTGGCCAGGCTTTGGTTCATGAGGATTCGATGAGGATGGAGAAAATGGGAGACGCGTCTGACGCGACAGGTGATGGTGTTTGGATTAATGGCGCTTGCCAAACATCCTCCCCGCCGATCCCCCCACGATCATCCCAAACTTCCCCTCAGCTTGTTTGCAACTCCACCTCCATTTGAACGCCCCACAGTCGCGTAAACTCAGGTTGCTCACCCCCAGGCAAAGTCTCGATAACGTCGGGTCATAGGAGCTGGCATCTGACCTGCCGGCTGCCAGGCACAATGCGATCCAGTGGCACTGGCACAGCAACAACTGTATGAATCGATGCCAAAGCAAACCTGCAGCAGGTGTTGATCAGATTACGTCTTTTTGCTGCCCAAACCCGGAGAACGGAGCAGGAAGGGTTCAAGTGAGCAGTGACTTGGCCGATATCTTCACCAGTACTCACGTTCTTCCATCCCAGCTTTCCTATCTCTATCTCTCTGCGCTGTAGCCCCACCACACAACACCGCACATCGATTCTATCAAACGGCCTGGTCCAGGGAAGCCCTCGACCCTCCGCCTCCCCCCACTTCATCGAATCATCCCTATCAATCCTCCTCACGTGACACTATATAGGGACGGGGGGCACCTCAGACACCCCACCCTTCTCACTCGCCGAGACCAAGACCAACGCTATGAACAACCCCTCCGAAGAGACCCTCGTAGAATGGGACCGCGTCGACGCCAACGCCATATTCACATTCAGTCGCGACGACATGCGGCGCACCACGCTCTCGCTGCGCGGGTTCGGCCCGAGCTACACCGTCGACGGCACTGTAACCCGCACCAATGTACATCGGTATGGGGAGAGGGCGCCGTTGGCGGTGGTGGAGCTGAGGGGGTTGCTGCCGGATAGGATTGTGTGGGGGGGGAAGGAGAGGGTGAGGGTGAGGAGGTGGTTGAAGTTTTCGACGTTGACGATGTTGTGGGTATCCTTTTTCTGGTTTTGATTTTGATTTATGCCACAGCGGTTTTGTTTTTGGGTTGCTCGTGCTGAAATAAAACTTACGTACACTCTTGCTTGTTAGCCCGGTGACGTTCGAAGCACACGGGAATAGCTACGTCTGGAGATCCACAGTCGAGGGCAGACTATCGGTAACGCACCCCACCCAACTCCTCCTCCTCCTCCCTGGCTGATTCCCCCCATTCCCCGATGTTTCAAGTTACACCTCGCCCCCCTCATCGACTCCCCCATCGCCTGGTTCACCCCCTCCCGAACCCTTACCACCAACGGCATCCACACGCACGAATCGGCGTACCTGACACTCCGGCCCTTGGCCATCGAGATACAGGACCTGGTCGTCGTATCGTTCTTGATCTTCGAACATAAGTCGAGGACGGCGAGTCTGCCGGTGCGGGGGGAGGCGATGGCGGGGGGGTTTGTTTATTACTGTGAGTGTGCGTTTTGTTTTTCTGAGGCTTGGTTGTTGAGATGGGCTTGGGAAGTTTGAGATACAGGTTGTTGTTTTTGAGTCTGTGCTTTGCTTTGCTTTGTGGGGCTGTGAGGTATCGTGTGTATTTTGTATTTGTATCGAGTTGAGCAACATAATAGGATTGTCGTCGCTGTCATTTGGACCGAGTCGAGCGGGGGAATGACGTACCCTCTTGGGGATTACGAAGAGCCAAGTTCTTTAAGGAATGGGATCATCGTACTTGTGGTGCAGTAAGACCAGGCGTCACTTCATGGTGCATGTGTCTTCGCATTATAGGTCCGTTTCTGCGTTCTCCTACGCCGTTTATAAGGCACGACTGACCTCACCCTCAGGATCTATGACAACGGACCTTTGATATCTTGTATCGAGTTGAGCAACATAATGGGATTTTCATCGCAGTCGTTTGGCCCGAGTCGAGCGGGGGAATGACGTACTCTCTTGGGGATTGACGAAGAGCCAAGGTCTTCGGGGTCGTACTTGTGGTGCTGTAAAATTGGGCGTTTATGGTCATGTTTTTTCCCATTATAGGTCCGTTTCTGCGTTCTCCTACACCGTTTATAAGTCACGATTGACTCAACGACAACGAATTTTGGATCCTTATTAGTTTTGGAGATTCGAGGACGATAACACTGCCAAGCAGCCTACAGGCAGCGATGACATTTGCCTTTGAAGTTCATTGAATTTGAAGGGCCCTGACTGGTCGTTTGGTCCGAATTGAGCGTGGGAATGACGTACTCTCTTGGGGACTCTTGGGGATTGACGAAGAGCCAAGTTCTCTGAGGAATGGGATCATCGTACTTGTGCTGCTGTAAGATTGGGCGTCAATTGTCCATGTTTCTTCGCATTATAGGTCCGTTTCTGCGTTCTTGTACGCCTTCTACGCTGTTTATAAGGCACGACTGACGCACCCTCAGGCCTCAGGATTTATGACAACGAATCTTTGATCATTGTCAGTTTTGGAGGATTCAAAGACGATAACAGGCAGCGCCAGCGATGACACTCCCTTTTAAAGGGTCCCAAAAGGGTCCTGACTCTTGATGGTCCCGTTTGCTTACAAATGATGAGCACTGAACGGTAAAATTGAATCGCTTCGTCGACCACGGCTGCTTGCAGAACTTGGATCAGCGCAAGCGCTTTCGTAGATCTCTCAACCCTGAAGACATGCCCAAGTCCCCCCGCCCAGTATCCTCACTAAACCCACACATGTTCTTCAGGCTCAGATCGTATCACTACACCGCTCATATAAGTGATACACGATCATCAGCGCCCGGTGTCTCGAAGGTTCGGTTTTCAGCCCTTTTTTTTCCGTTTCGAAGCTCGCGCTCAAAACCTGGGGTCATGTGGGCATCTGACAGGCACTTGACGGATCGTAAAACAAAAAAACAAACGGGCATCCGTTATTTTTAACTCTGACTTTTCGCAAAACGATCCTGTCCTGCTCTTCGACGACGACGTTCTCCTGCCATTTCCTAGGAACAGGACAGGCCGTCCTCCCATACTCGAGCCCACGATGCCGTCGTGGCTTGGTAAAAGCAAGTCCTCGGACCACAGTTCAAGGGACCTCCCGGCGACGCCCCAGTCTGGTGAATACACGACTCCACCCCGTCAAGATAGCAGTACGTTTGGTGCGTGTACAAGAGTACCCATTTTGTGGTGGTTGAGGGGTTTAAATCTGGCTATGATCTCTGACTTGGTTTGGATTATTATATTAGGCCGTATGGAGTCTGCGACGCACGGCGCGGATCCGTACAAGTTCGTGAACGACTTCTTCTCCGTGAATGATGATTCCTTCGGTTCCAAGTCAAGGAACATCGCGGATTCGGGGAACGACGCGAAGGGCATCGATGATTCGCTGAATAACTTCACAGAGTCTGCAAGGACGCTCATCAAAGGCCTGACGGCGCTGGGGCATCTCCATCCGTTCATCGGAAGTACGTACATGGAATTTACATCCGGGTACGGTGTTGCTTATCTGACTTGTCGAGGAAAGTCGCTGTGGGAGCGTTCGCGTTGGTGGTTACTTTGGATCTGACGAGGCGCGATAATGATAGGAAGGTCCTTGCTGTGAATGTGCAGATGAACGATATGATGAGAGTCCTCGCCGAGTCCGTGTTCTCTGCGTCCTCTCTTGGGATTGTACACAGCTAACACCCCAACTTGTCAGGCTTCGACATATCCCGAGCTCAGATGAAGAAGGCCCCGACGGGGTGACCATCGCTACTCGATTGGATGAGCTGATGCAACAGATCGAGAAAGACATCAAAGCCTGGGGCTCAGCTTGCGATCACTACTTGAAAAAGGGCCTCCTAAGTAAGTGTCTCGTGGCATCCATACCGCCCCTCTTTCGCTGAACCATCCCCACCCCGTAGCCAGAACAATCAAATGCAGCAAATACGAAGCCCGTCTCGCCGACTTCGGCATGCTCTTCGTCGACCACCGCAAAAGCCTCGAACTGGGCCTCGCAGTGCATACCTCGCTAGGCGTCGATTCCGCGAACCAGAAGCTGGTCGACCAGGATGGGAAGTTGAGAGCCATGGACGAGAAGCTCGACATGATTATGCTGTTCCGGAAGCTGGACACGGCGCGCGAGAGGGACCTCGTGAGATTCATCGACGAGCACGGGGGTGCCAAGGCTTGCATCACCAACGATGCGCTCCTGGAGGAGCTCGTGGCGAAGAGCGGGGAATCGTTATCCCGGTTCCCCGGTCGCGATGCCTCTGGCAGGCGCGCGAATGATCTCCCAGATATCAAGAAGAGGCTGCTCAAGGAGATGCAGGAGGACATAGACGACGCGTTCAGCAGGAACATGGTGCTCTTTGAGCGCAAGCTTGAGATTCAGAGCAAGCAGCTTAGCGATGTGGTGCAAGAGGAAGCGGACCATATCATAAGCACGCTTCTATCGGGGGCTCACGACCGGATAACTGATCCTGTAAGCTCGCCATTTATCCTTCATCATCCCGCTCGTATAGGATCTGACTAATATTAACCCTCAGGATCTGCAAAAAATCTGGAAAGACATGGTACGTCAAATATGATTCATGGGCAACGTGGATTCATGCTGACCAGCAAATTCAACCCCAGGGATGGAAAGGCAGCGTTAAAGCCCGTCACTTTGTGCTTGCCCTACACGACTACTATACGGACAAGTTGAGCTCAGCCGATACTCCGACAGCGTCGCACATGTCTGGCTTGCCATCGCCGCAGACGCCTGGGAATGGTCGCGGCAGCATGATGCTGATGCAAAAAAAACGCCAGGACGACAGATGGGCGCTAGCTTACATCAACGCAGCATATGTTCAACCTATCCTGGAAGCAGTCGATGACGATGGAACCGGATTTGTGAGCGTGAAGGAGGTGAACACTTTCGTTGCTGAGAGGCCAGATAAGTGGAGGTAAGGGTGCTATTTATCGACCCAGACTCTCGCTGATGCATTTTTTCCAGTTTGCCACATTGGATTGCATATTGGGCCGTCGGTCAGTTCTCAGATACAGCGGCGCCATGTGGCTTAACACTCACACACGATAAAAAGGCTGGCAAGCGAGCATGTCTCGATACAAAGACAAGATCTACGAACTCGTCCAAACCATGTTCCGAACCCTTGAACATGTCCTCCCATCGAACCGGAGAGCGGCGGATGAATACCTCTTTCATTCGTCCTTCTGGAGAATCGAGCTTCTTCTGCGCTCCACGCGGTCCGTCAGCTCGAAGATCCTCTCGGATCCTGACTTGTCCAAAATGACCGAAAGCTACGAGAGAGATGAAGAGGAGCGACTCGATGCTAACCTCAATGATGTTGCCTATGAGCTTGATACACCCACTACTGTGTTCCGAGATCTATTTATAGATTGAGGTTATACCTTTTCGTTTGGGTGGAGAAATTTTGCAAATTTTTCAAATCTATTTATAGAGGTACCCAAAAAATGAAGAAAACGCGTGACCTCACGTGATTCCTTCGCCTGTACCACCCCTTATGTAACACTATCCTTTCCCTGCCCTGTATATCGTGCGTTGCGTGCTACAATAACTCTGTCTTCCTGTAATTTTTTGTTCTGTACCTGTGTTTGTATATTATTCTCAAGGCACGTTGGATAAATAATCAGGCGGGTGGTTCGTTAGGTGTAATACAGCCCTTGTATCTAACATGTCGTCTATCATGATGATGCTGGATGTTGTCTTAACCACCCCAATGCTACGCTACTGTCCTGATTTTTGGTGATAGCTAAGTTTCTGTGAAATAACGGTCGTCCGTATCACCCTCAGTTGCCAAGATGTCGACGTTACTTCGGGGTCGGTGCTGGCCTGGAGGCGGAATGTGGAACCGCACGCTCACGTCAGAAGCTGAGCTTCCTCCGGTCTCTTGGGACATAGCCAGTAATCTCTCCCTCTGGCCCTGTCTTTGCCTCTTCGACTTCTTTACCACCGCCATCTACAACTATCTGCGCCAATATAGTGGACCAGGCTAAGTCGGTGTGGATATCTACATACATCCAATCGTCCATCCGGAGCAGCGTGACTAGAACGGTCGGCAAATGAATGTCGTGGATATTTAATTGCAATCTCTTGCATCGTATGTCGTCCTCCCATCCGTTCCCTCCGTCTGTAATGTGGATGTTTGCCCTGCCACCTACTCCTTCCACTGTCTGAATGAGAGCCTCAGAGGTGTGGTATACTACCTTAGTCTACGGTGAACATCACTTCACGTGCAGGTATCTGGATGAATACGGTTCGGTGTGGTTTCATGACGGCCTTGCCACAGGGAGACACCTGATCTGTGAGACGGACCCATCCAGTGTAGAGTTGGCGTCCTGTGGTTCGAGACGTGCAAGCCTGGCAGTTTACATCAAGGAATCTGCCGCAATCGGTGTTGTGTAGTTTGGGGTCTGCACTTAATCATTGAGAAAAGTAGCAGGGTCTGCGGGTGGGAGCGCGCGTTCACCAGCTAATGTAATCCATAGTATGTACAGGGATGGGACGCTAAAAGCCTGGCCCTGAAGCCCAGTGAAAACGGGCTCTGGGGTGGTCTGGAAAATGGGGAATAAACTGACCAGATCTGATGTATGCTGAATATACTGAGTCGTCGCCAGAATTGTTTCTGTGATCTGGAATATATGCACAGAATGATGTCATGAGTCAATTGACGCACGGACCTTCCATTCGCCACCAATTCGCGACTTAAGATACTTTCCTCTTCTTTCCACGACCTTCACCTTCCCCTTTCCCGTACCACCACCATCTCCACCACTGCACCTTTGCAGCCGCGGTCGACAAGCCTTTTCCCTCGCGCCATGCGCCTCCAAACACTGTATATCATCGCGCTGGTCTGGGTAGGGGGCAGGTGAGCATCGAGATCCGTTAACCTCGGTGGTTCGAGCTTACGTTACGTGTTGCTGGATCGTTCTCAGCAAGGATGAGTCGAAAGAAGCCTGAGATATCCATAGTAGTCGGCCGAATGTGGGCACGAGGGGCTTAGGTGCGTTTGACAATCTCATAATACTCTTTCCATAAATGACCTACTGTCAAGGTGCACTGTCGCAACATATCATTTAAATCGATCCATCACGCTTACAGCCGACGGAATGGGACGACGTTGCGCAGTTGCGCAGCCATGAACGGCACAGCGCTCTGAGACGCGTGGAGTTTGCATGACCGAATCGGTGCGTTCTAGTTACGCATTCCTCCCAAGTCCCCAGTTTACTCATCCAACTACATAAGAAAGTGTGGCAAGGAGAGCCTTCGACACATATATTGAGCATATCTATTCCAACTCGTCAATAATTGTGCAATTTATTAGGTACGTCGTTCTCGGCTGACCTCAACTTCTGTTTTGGCTGACTTAGTCTCTCTAAGTAGCCTTCTGAAGCCGGCAAGCTGGACTTTGGGCGTGAGCTTGCAAGGCAATCAGACGGTGTCAGTAAATTACAGATTGTACCAGATTCTAAATATATTTCAGTGCCAAATTAGCAGTGACAAGAGCAGACCACTACAGACGGCACCAGAACATCATCTGGAAATGGTAGTAAAATTCTGAATCCCTCTGGAGAATCTGACCGACAAGAAAATACGGATATCTCCGGATATCTCCAGACCAAGCCAGAGCGCGTTTTCACTGGGCCTGAAGCTTGAAGCCCAGTCAAAACAGGACATGTTCGGCTCGGCACATATCAGTTGTCATCGGTTCTCGCTGATGACAACCGACCAAAGCAGAATTCCGGACTATTTGCAGATGAAAATCTGCTGCCATCTGCTCAGATATATGACTTGCAGATTTATTTCGGATTCTGTATGTTGCTACATGTCGACATCGGTTGGCATTCAAAAGCTTATAATAGCACAGGATGGAATGGATAAAACTGCTTTTCATTTTTTGGTACTACAGAAATACTGATAGAATACACAGGAGACCCTTACCCGAGCATACAGGCCCCATAGAACGAACATCCACCACATACCCTTCCCTGCAACAATTCTCTCGCGGCGCGCATCGATGTCTCTCGGAAAAGTATCCATATGTGCATCGGTCCGTGCTCGGGGGCGTCACTTCACCTATACTATCCCATGGAGCTTCGTGGGCATCAGGCTCTGGCGGGCGCGTGACATCGTATGGCAGGTGTAGGAGATGGTGTGGGGATATGAACCTAAAGCGGACTCGACGGACATGAGGCAAGCTGCAAGAAGACGGTGCATCAGCATTGCGGCGGTCAAGCAAAAGTTGAAACTTACAGCCAATCGGATACAGATCCCGAGTCCGTCCGTCCGTTGGGGCTGAAAACGGAAAAAAGGGCTGTTAGACCGAGTCCTTGCTCTAATGAAGCAGTATTAGCATAAGAGAATAACAGAGTCAAGGATATTGGAGTACTTAGGGTGAGTCCCACATGTCCCTTCAAAACCGAGTGTGAGGCCGGCCTCAACTTTCAACAAGTACACACCGTCGAGCGCGGACGCGCGCGGCCTCACTTCACTGTGAGAATAGAGCGTGTAAGCATCGTGGAGGGCCTGCAGCCCATGGTCAACGTCTGTGCCGAATCCGTGAGGCCGCAACGCTCACCTGCTGACCAAATGCCGATCGATGATCACCGCAAGTGTCGGATGGTCGTATCACATAGAAGGAGAAAGGAAGTTGGATGCAGAGGAAGAAGATAAGGGGAAGGAAACCATCGTCGATTGGACTTGGTCGAATGTGATGGAGATGAAAGAGAAGTGGTGCGATAACAAAAAAAAGACAACAGAAAAATGCTCAATCCGAGTCAAATAGTGTCAAATACTGTCGAAGGCCCCAATGATTCGTGAATGTGATCTGTCGTTGATGCGACGTTCATGCAGAATTTCGTCTTCATACGACGTGGATTTCAGGTTCATGAGACATACAAATGTTTTCAATCCGATTGTTGCAGTCTGCAGATATGAGCAGATGGATTGGCGACAAACCGATCTCATCAGATCTAAACATACCTCAACATGGCCGATTTTCACTGGGCTTGAAGGCCTGCGCTTAATTATTATTATGTAATCCATAGTATGTACAGAGAGGTTTTGAGATAACGCCCCATGCACGTGACGTCCAAAATAGTGATGTGCACGGCTCGGCTCAAAGCCGTGGGCTGGCCGAGGCCGAGCTCTCAAAAGCCGAGCCTCGCCAAGCCGTTTACGGGGCCTGTAGCGGCCTGCGGCCTGGGCTTAGATTTTTTGAAGCCCCAGGCCAGAGCTCGAGCCGCGGCTTGCAAGTGGCTTGATCGAGCATCCTGAGTCGACTGTATAGTTGTGTTTTCGCACCTGAAAAATAAATCTATTTTTACACGCAACGAGAACATCGCTCAATAGCTCAACATGGCAAGTGCCCGGCCTGTACGGACCCAAAAAGGGACAGAGAAGCTGAGCGCTGATAACGTGGCCCAATCCGAGCTTCCTTCCCACCGCGCAAAAATCGCAGCAGCGACCGCCGCCAAGGTTGCTGCCCTTGATGCTGCTCGAAACGCTGAAGCTGCTCGAAAGGCCCCAGCTCCTCGCAAAACCGGTGAATCCATCACCACCTCTCTCAACCGGCCTGAATCGTCACTGGACCCTGACAGCGCCCCTGCTTTGATCGAGGATGACTCGGCAAACCCACAGTCATCAACACCGTCGTTGCCGTCGAACAAGCGACCAGCCACATCTGCCCTCGAGCACAATGACTTGGATATGGAGGACGAGGGAAGTGATGCCGGAAAACCGAAGAAGAAGAAGGCGAAACGTACGTACTCGAGCCTCTGTTGTGATTTCAACCATGTTGACTTTTCCAGGCAATGACGGCGCTGCTCACAAGGATGCAACGGGCATGTACAGAGATGTGAATGTCCTCAACATCGAGTCGGATACGGATGACGAAACCAGCAACAAAAAGAAGAACAACCCCACCGCCGATATCGACGAGTTCTGGACCAAGCTGCCGCATATCAAGGGAGATAAGAGAGGTCGGCGGGGATGTAAGACATGCAGGTGAGTCTCTATTTATCATCTCAAAACTCCCTAATTGCTGATGCGAATGATCAGCGAAGGATCCGGCTGTGCGAAGCAGGATTCCGTCCTGAAGGACGATTGCACGACACTCCGTCGGCATATGGCCGCATATCATAAGGTCAGTCTGGTTTTCCTTGTCAATTATATCATTTTGACTCATGTATTTCTGTAGGCTGTGTACCGACGCTGGTGCAAGGCAACAGGCTTCGAATCAATGCTGCCAGAAGACTCGAAGGCGCGTAAAGAGGCCGTTCTCGAGAAGCTGCGTCAGAGCCAAGTCGACGACCATTTCAAGACCGTCGATCCCGCCAGTCGTGAAAAACCACAACCGTATAGCGACGAACTATTCAAGGAGGCAGCCATCCAGTGGCTGATTGAAACTGATCAGGTGCGTTTTCTAGTAGATTTTTATAGTGTATCTTTCGAGCTAAACCCTTACATAGCCTATACAGGCCTTCGAACACCCGAGCTTCAAGCAGATGATCTCTATCGCTTCACGAGCTACCGGCGAGGTCGTCATACCGAATCGAAAGCAGACGAGGGACGAAATCATCTCACTATTCAAGTTACAGATGAATAAGTTAAAAGAGCGGCTCAATGTGCGTCATATTATTTACTTCTTTCTCGAGTTACTAACCATGCGGCATTTTTTACAGAGTAAGTACGTACAAGGCAAGGTCAGCCTTACCTGCGACGCATGGCAAGCATCGAACACCGACGGATACTTCGCCGTCACGGGCCATTGGATCGAGGAGCGTACCCCTGGCAAGTGGACTCTTGAGAGTGCCCTGCTCGGCTTTACGCACATGAACAGCGCCCACAATGGAGAGAGGCTTGGTCAAGCATTATATAAGATATGTCTGCGCCTCGGGATTGTATACAAGGTCAGTCCTTCGTTTAATTACGTCGATTAAGGTTCTGACAGACATGTGTTGCAGATTGGGCACATTACCTGCGATAATGCTTCGAATAACGGTACGATGATTCATGAGTTCGCTCGCCTCTACGAGCTCGCAACGGGCGAGACATTCGATGTCTCGAAACGTCACATACGGTACGACTTATGCTTGCTTTGAGATTCTACTGTTGAATCTTTGTTTGCCACGTAGGTGTCTCGCACATATCATCAACCTCGCGACGCAAGCTCTCATCTCTGCGCGAAGCAAGTCTAAGTACTACAACCCCCATTCAGAGGATAAAGACGAGCACATTCCCGATCTCGACGTCTTCGATCGTGATGAGTTGGGCCTCGTTCGCGCGATCTCTGTTAAGGTTTGTATTTTCATTTGTCTCTATCTCGCTTTCTACCAATTGACTACTTCTACAGGAACGCTCATCTGCTCAACGTAAAGAGCTATTCAAGGTAGTTCAGCTCCGCTCTGGCGTGGCACACTTGATATGAAAGTCCGATGGTCGTCAACATACGTCATGTTGAGTCGTGCGTTGACTTTGAAAGCAGTAAGTGTCGCTCATTCTCTATAGCCATGTCATTGATTATCTTCCAGCATGTTGATACATTTGTGTATGAGCTGGGTGTTCGTGAAGAGAATCGCGAGAAGCGTAAGAAGATAGATAGTCTAAGTCTTACAGACCATGAGTGGTCGCAAGTCGAGGTCTTCTGCTCGATTCTGCGTTGTGCAAGTAAGGCTCAACAAGCCTTCTCGTCAGTCCAGGCACCGTCGTTGCACGACGTGCTACCCGCTATCGAGGCCTTGCACGCAGCTTGGTCCAGCCGCATCTCGAAGCCAAAGTATGCAAAGTTCGTGGCATCCCTCACGGCTGGCGCAGACACCCTCGATAAGTATTACAATAAAACGGCTGATTCTGATGCGCACATACTTGCCATGTGTGCGTCCGAGACATCTCCTCTCTCATGCTATTGCTGACATCTCGCTCATCCAGTACTGCACCCAGGGAAAAAAATGTCCCACTTCAAGAAATATTGGTCGAAAGATCTGCAGGTTGACGTCCACAACCTTGTAGAATCTGTGGTATGTATTCTATATGCACTTTGACTTTTCTCACAGTATAGTTGTTATAGTTCAAGGACCGCTACGAGCTTCTGCAGCAGCAGGGAGGGTCATCAGGGCTGCCTGACACGCAATCGAGATCCGAGTCTGCGATTGACGAGCTCGTGCGCCAGAATCTAGACACTGACTCTGAGAATGATGGTGATGACGAGGACGCACCATCAGACCCTTCGAAGCCATGGATACCCGAGTTCCAGCGCTATATGGATACCAGGGACGTGCTACCTGAGGGCATGTCAGTTGTAGAGTGGTGGGGGGTGCGTAACAATAGACATATTAATCATGACCCAACCATCTAACAATTGAGAACATTTTAGATCAGTGCTCACCGCTACCCTACTTGGGCCTCGCTGGCTCGAGATTATCTCGCTATTATGGCATCCTCCGTCTCAAGTGAGCGCGCCTTTTCATCCGCTGGAATTACGATCAGCAAGCGGCGCAACCGGCTCAAAGGTGACATTGTCGAAGCGTTACAGTGCCTCAAGTGCCTGTATCACAATGATCTCATCTTTCGAGAGGTTCCAACAACTTCGGATGTGGAGAAGGACCTTGAGGATATGGATATTGACCAGGAGGTAGTACAGGGCTCAGAGAATTTCTCGTGGGATATGCTTCTCCAGGACAACGTGGACGAGTAGATTTAAATAGCGGACTGAGTAAATAGAGTAAAAAATCGGGGACAAGCCGCGGCCTGAAGCCGAGCCAAGCCGGAGCCGACCATAAGCTTTGGTGACGGCTCGGGCTTGTATTTCTGCAAGCCTGAGCCCTTCAAAGCCGAGCTTTAGCTGTGGCTTTCAGGCCGAGCCGGGCCGTCACATCACTAGTCCAAAACAAGACATTCCTTACCTAAGGCATTCAGCTCGCTTTCAAGTTGAGCTGGCCATCAATGCATCACGCGTGGGAGCATTGACAATTGTCGATCGCACTGACGTCGACGCGTACCTTTTGTCCTCGTACCACAACCTCGCCATCCTTACCACCGTCCGCCGCCCCGCCATCCAGCCCGCAGATCACCGCTAGCTGCATCAGACAGCCTCCACTCGGTAATCCTTTCCATTTATCTCCTCGCTCCTGCTACTGACAACAATCCTGACACATGCCACCGCCCGCTTCAGTTGGGAGCTGATATACAAGCCACCAACCTGTGTTGCTGCCCTGTTCCCTGTATTCCATGCAGTCCTTGTAGGCATAGCTACATTATCTGTACTAATAATATAATGTACTTGCTATGTAATCTTTTGATTGAATTTCTGTGGTTATAAGCTGCCTCCCAAGTACTTGAACAGATGCTTAGGTTGACTCTGCTGGGGACTTGGCCATCAAAAATGCCACCGGTTCACGTCGAACAATGCCAGTTCACCTTCGTCAAGGAGCGAATTTCCTTTTTTAGCAATTTAGATAAGCATTCTCTTTTTGGACATCACGTGCATGGGGCGTAATCTCGCCAACTTGTACAGAGCTTGGACGCTGAAAGGCTGGCCCTAAAGCTTGAAGGCCCTAGATCTAGATCTCGGTCACGCCATGCTCGCAATGGCCCATACTCGCACGTCTTTGATGACCGGAGCAGGAAGGATCGAACGTGTGCGTCCACCATCTCCCTTTTCCACGCTTTACTAAGGTCTGATTCACTTTAGTATGTCTTCCCTCTCATCTACCTTCTTCTCAGACGGCACTTGAAGGTGATGACACTGGCGTGCAATCATGTTCTCGATACAGAAGAGTTTGTCACTTTGAACGATTCTTTGGTGTCAATTTTGTTGGCCATTGATTATCGCATACAGAACGTGGAAGGTGAGTCCTTCATCTAGTCAAATCGGCCATCGAAGCTCACGAGGCCCAGCCATTTTCAAACAGACACATCTCGACGTGCAGTCCCGTCTTGGTAACTTCGCGTTTGGCATTGTACGTTCTCGATTTCTTCATGTAGACTGATCTCATCTGACGCTCGATTCAAGTTTCAACTTTCTTATGGTGATATCCGGAGAGTGCCAGCCGATAACTCGTTTGCTTCCTGGACAAGTTCTGAAGCGGACGCGGCCATCGGTCCGAAAATCCAACTCTCATGGGAAGAAGCCAAAAGCATCGCCTCAGGAATACCCCACGGCATTCTCAAGTATGGCATCAAGGATGGCTACTCTGTGACCAACTACTACGAGTTTGAAGATCTTGCCAGTGACCAAGACAGCTCCTCGATCGAGGGAACGTAGGTGCTAACACCCACCCCTCTCAAAGCAAAAGACACCTTTGTCTGCGCTGATTGTGACTCCAAAAGAGTGCTCAGTCAGACACCTGGACATACCCTCGCGCATGCATTGGTCAGAATACGAGATACTTCCGTCAATGGGGAGTCTGCTACCGCTGACGACAGACTCCTGGCACTCGAGCAACGGCTTTTGACGATGGAGTTCAAAGTTGCTGAAGGGTTTGCGGCAATGGAGAACAGTGCGGACGAGCGATATGCGGCCTTGGAGGCGAAGGTGGAGGAGCGATTGGTTGCGCTCGAAACGAGACTGGAGGGCCGCCTCTCAACTCTGGAAGTTGTGCTTCGGCAGATTGCAGCCCAAACTGCGGCATTACCTGCTGTTTATGGCCAGGTCATCCGAGATTATGGTAAAAGCACGTCCATCCGCAAACACTAAGCACTCTTCAGCAGACATCTTATGTACCGATAGACGCATCACATCTGTATCATCTATAGCATCTCAATTATTTTTGACAATTCCTGCACGAGGACTTGAGACGTGTGTTCGAGACAGAGTAAAATGTGCAAAGGGAATGGGCGTATCTTGCACGAGCGATCTGCCTATGAAGACAAAATTATCTTTCCTGGGTGCTGCTGAAACTCGATAATACGTTATAGCCATATAATGCTACATTTGGGCCAGGGTATTGCGATCATAACTAGGACCTTCTACACATGTTTACGCCTTGGCACTGCCAACGTAAACATTATAGTTATCTTCGGGTAGTTGGATCAGCACGGACATATTCGATGGGCAAATGGCACTCACACAGTGTGGGGTTAGTGACATATGTGTAATCCGAAGGCGTCTGCTGGATGGTCGTGGCCCCGTTCTTTACCATCTTGACCGTGATCTTCCCCGGAGAGAGAGGTATCTGGAGTTTCGTCACGCCCGCAGCGACGTTGCTGAATGTTTGTGTCGAGCTGCCGACCGTGAGGGTGACGGTGCTCGTCGAGGTCGAGAAGACGACTGCCCAAAGTGTGTCCTTTGAGATACCGGTCAGGGGTTTGAAGGAAATAAATAACAGAACGGATTAGCGTACGGGTGTCCAGTCCCAGCCGTCCGGCTTTGGAAGAGCATCTGATGATGCTGTCGCAGCGGCAGGGTGGGGCCGCGCCCAATAGTAGATGACGTCTTGCTATAAGAAGTCAAATGTACTCAGCGCGTCATCTCTACGTCAAGACATGTTGACTCACAGTGATAGCAGGATATGACCCCGTCTTGAACGCAGTGATGTAGTATTGGGAAAGGTCGTACCAGGCGGTATGGGGGAATCCCGTTGCCCAGGTCGTTCCATCGGGCTGTGCACCTTTGATAGGGCCCATGCTGTAGTTATGGAGGATCCTTTTAGTATGAAATATCTTTTCAGGAGGAGAAGGTACAAACTAGTGTGATTCGCCGTAATCGTTCCTAAGGAACGATGAGCCTTGAGCCACTTATGAAGAATATAAAACCCTTACCAGCTGACCAGCTCGATAAACGTCAAGCGGTCCCGCATGGCCATGAGTTGTTCCCAGCGAGTGAGCAATAGCCAGTTGTCACCCCGTTGGTACCAGTTCTTGTAGCCGTAGTGAGTGCTATACAGCGTGAGTCAGGCTTATAGAAAGAGCAGTGCTTTCCACGTACAACATCCAAGGGCTGATGGTAGTTCCATAACGAGATCCCAATTGACTCATGTCTAATCTTCCATTCAGTCAGAACGGTCAATATCAGCCTTTGAAAACTTACAATATTCGTCGTCGTCAGTCTATAAAAAAGAATCAGCAAGGTAGCAAGAATTCTGTCCAACATTTCACCTACGTTCTTGTCGATATTGCCAGTCGGCCATGCGCAGCCCCAACTGTAAAGTATTACTCAGCCTGCATCTACACTTCTAGTATGCCGCACATACCAATACCAAGTGTCCAAGCTCGGCCACTCGTTGAAATGCCCCTCCAGGCCCCAGATAAACGGCATCAGATATGCGTTGGTTTGCGCCTTCAAACTCGCCCACCCGGCATTACCAAGGCAATCTCCTGAGAAACTCGAGATCATAACCTTCCCATCGACGCGGAACTGGTTTGGGTGATTCGCGAAGTCGTTCACGCGCCCGACGAGGTCGTTCACGTCGCAGCCCATTGCGGTGAAGTCGAACGAGAGGAAGAGCTTGAAGTTAGTGCCGAGTTGGGCGGCCGCGGCGTATGCGGAAGCGACTTGTGTGCGCTGCCACGTATCACCGCCCATGTTCAGTGCGACTGCGTCTCTGCGTAAGTTAGTGAGATTTTGAGCGCTGTGAATGGGGATAGGATACGTACACGCCTTTGGCTTGGATCTGGCGGATATCATCAGCCCAGTCTGCTTGCGTGTAGGGAAAGCTTCAGTCATATGCGTTAGCGCGCGAGTGAGTGGGTTAGTGTAATACAAACTCACGTATCTAAAGACGGACGAGACAATGTTAAAATAGGGCTGTCAACCCCGTTTACTGTGTACACCGAATAAAGCGCTTACTCCTGACGATCTACACATAAGTACATATCTTCAGCGCATGAAGAGTGTTTAGACAAGAAGAAAAACACACATGATGCATAAAAATATATTTGGCGCCTGCCCGCTTCTCCAGATCATTGCTCAGTGCTCTCGTCGCGTTCACGGACGAAAGGGGTGAGCGCAGTTCATGATGAGTTGCCGCGTCTGACGTGTTGGGTGGGTAGCGGGCAGCAGTTGATGGCGCCACCAAAAAAACCAAGGTCAGGAGCCCGACGAGGGTTCGAATCTGTTGCATTGTGTGGCTTGACACGATGAGTAGAGAAAGTGCAGACGTGACAAAGGCAGACGGCGGCGAGGATGATAGACGTTGGCGAACGAACAGGAAGGTCAACTAAGCGTGAGTGATAGTTAATGATAGTTTAGTTTAGGTGCGACGTCGAGGTAGAAATATCACCCACAAGCACGATCCTTTGCGCACAGAGAATGCGTTACAGAATGAGGCTCTGTTGCAAGATAAAGGAGACGGGTTCTTGTCCTGTGCCCCTTCTTATGTACTACGAGGTAACTCATAGACGTACATAAATGGCAACGGGACTCAGATCGAGCCCCGATCCGCCCATCCAGCACATCAGATGCACAAAACGGTGCGGCCATACGAGTCGATATCACTGGCACCTAGCGATAAGCGCATCCAGTAGTGTCTCTCCGCGGAAAACATATGACCTGTGCTGGGACACGCGACACAGGTGTCTGTAGAATGGAAACGCAAAGATCGCATCGCGTTGTCATCATAGAGCGGTCAGCCGGGACCGAAAAGACATGGATGCATAAGGACGACCGCCATATGGCGAGGATAAGCCGCAGTAGCCTCGGTGACCACATACCCAGATACACAGAACCGTGTAAGGTGGAATCATCAGGTGTACAGCCCGTGATACCCGCTTACTTCGACAAACGATGTCTAGATGGCAAAGCTATGATTGTTGTTGAAGCTGTCGCTGGGAGGCCTGTTTGAGTCTTGAAGCGGTCGGTAAATCTGCGACCCAAACCCCGAGGGATCACGATAACCCCATAGCCAAAGTACACGGGATGTGTTTTACGTATCGGCCAGAATAGGGGACGAAGACGAAGAAACGGTCTGGTCTGCCCATAAAGCCTTCTCAATTGATGCCCTGGAATGTCAGAAGAATGTACAGGTTACCTGCTTTCCTTTCCTAACACAGTACTTCAAGGTCCTGCTGGCGATCCACTAGTGGTGCCGCCAAGATGTTGCCATCGAGCATTCTGCTTGATACAATGCGCCTGACGCGTTGAACTTCATCAGCCCCTTAGTTGGACCCGCAATGCATGAGATTCGAGAGTTGCAAAGAGTTTGCAAATAGTGCAACTTCAAGTCGTCGCTGGTGTGTGGAAAGAAACACGCTGCACGTGGAGCTATTTGGCAGGAGCTTCGAGGTCAAACACCCCTAGTTTTCTCGGCCCTGGATTTCCCAGCTCGTCCGTTCGACTTCCGTCCCATTCCCGGTCGGCTTCTGCTATCTCACGTTTCTTGGGGCCTGTGAAGCTGCTACACGGAAATTGGAAAGGAAAGCGGAGTATCGCATCACCAGCGATTTTCTCTACCTTGGCGCCCCTTCTCCCGCACACTTGGTATCATCCATACCGTGACAGAATGGTACTTTTTTTGACCACTGGAGAGAAGCAGGCAACTAGAAACGGTCACAGGACTGGGTATCCTCTCTTTCAACCCATGACACCACGCCTCCCCACTTACAGTACACGATAACGCGGAGTTCATAGGCTTGCCCAAGGTTCAATATTGCATTACTTCAGTGACCTTAACGAACTGAGTGAGGTAGATTTCGAATCGGAGGGTGGTTGGCGTGTTATTGATGAACGTATCGCCATGCTTCTATTTAATGAAGTTAGCAAGGACGACCGTTGAAAGGATATGGGTACGAAGCACTTACTGGAATCTCAACCTCCCCCAATGTAACAAGGTCGCGGATGGCCGGAAGGCAGCGCCTCAGCGACTCAGCCGACCATGTAAGCGTTGCAAAACGCGTCTTCCCAATGCTTTCGAGACCTGGACCCAGGCCCTGATCCACTCGACGATCTTTGAGCTTCGCTTTGGCAGGCTTAGATTGTTTGAAGTACTTGATCGTCCCGCGAATGCGTTTAATCACCTTGCCACAATATCAACCCTCGTTCTAGCACTAAATATCACAATAAAGAAAGGTCCACTTACAACTTTAAAATACGGCAGGGCGGCGATTTCTTGCAGGGTGTTACTTAAATGATGCATGGGATCAGGCAGATTAAGGAGGTTGCACATCGCTGATTCCATAATGGCTCGCGCGAGTTGTGTATTGCCGGTGTCGTCAGAGGACATGGCAATAAAACGTTCAGGCCCAATAGGATGTATTACCTGAATTCCGCATCAGTTGACATTTAACGTGTCGTAGCAGTGAATATGCTTACTGTCATTACGAAATTTGCAATCCATTCTCCCGTATGAGATTCTCGCGTGCATTCTTGTCCCTCAATCAAGAACACCTGTCGTCCTGCAGTCGTGACGTGGACTGTGTAAAATGCATCGCCACCACGCGTGTCTCCGCCATCGAAAGTAACCGTTAGGCGTTGTTGCGTCTGAAGATGGTTGATTACCAGGGCACGAACACGCTCCTGTTCAGACATGATATGCTCGTCTACCAGCCGCGTCCTCGAGGCAGGTGTATAGCTCGGAGTGGAAATCTTCCAGATGTCTTTCCATTCGTCGAGATCAACAACAGCCGGAGCAAGGCGAGCCACGCATACGAACTTGAGAATGGCGAAGTCCAGGGCATTGTGAATCTCCTTTCAGCCTCGCGGTCCGAAGAATTCATCAGCTCGTGGGGGAGCGCAAGCCCGAATCGCAACAACATGTGAACCTGTGCTGCTGATACTCGCCGTTGACGGGGCAGGGGAGAGAGCACCAGATGGAGTGTCTTGCAACGATTCAGACGAAGCGGCAGAAACGAGAGCGCCAGGAGAGTTCTCGGCGCTTGCTGCTGATGCAAACTGCCGCTGCTCGGAAGTCATCTTAAGACAACACTTGCAGTGAGCAAGAACCCGAGAGCGAGTGCGCGGCGACCATGTTTTGGGACAGCCAATGCCAGCACACCGATATTTCCGATGTGTACCACGTTGGCTTTTCAGCTCCACAGTAAGGGCCCATTGTTACTGAAAACTCCGCAGCTCCACCAGTCATCGAAAAAGTGTTGAGTTGGGCAGGGCATGATTTCAGAATCAAGACGGTCGACGGGGTATGATGGAAGGTGCTTTCAACTTTGAGATGAACCAGGGGAGAGCACCAACAACATCATCATCTGGGAGACCCCCTGCTGGATCACCGTAGGCCAGAGCCTCCCTTACAATGTCCACAGCTGCAGCAACCCAATGGTCGCCGTGGATGTGGAAAATGCCGCCGATCTCGCTCGCGGGAGTTAAGGTCGATCCGAAGCGCTGAAGGAAAGTGTCTGCATTGACATCGTAAAGACTATCCCCGCTCTTGTCTGATCTGTACACCCTGAGTAGCTGACGTGTGAAAATGGTATCAATAAGGTAGATTTCACGGGAGGGATGCGCCTCCCGTATTTCCTTCTCGAGTAGATAGAGCATTTGATCGATTTGCTCGTCAGCTAACCACTCTCGGGATAGGAAGCAAGCTAATGTGGTTTTCGGAAACGAAGTCCTTCCAGCGCTTGCGGCAGAGATGTACCCTGACCACGAAAGGGTGGACAAAGCATCTAGGGTATCACGAACTTCGATATGGTGGGATGAAAGGTCTGGTGATGTGAGCCAATCAATTGCACTCCGCCATGCTAAGCGTGCCGGCTCGATTGTGAGATGAATGTCGCTCCAGAATTGGAGAGACCATAACGGAAGCAAGATTGTCTCGTTGGGAACTCGGATAGATTCTGCGCCATCGAGCCATTTTTGCTTGGCTTGAGGAAGGAGTTGAATGATAAGACTCCGCGGCGGGACAAGAGTTCTTGAAAGAAGCTCGATGTCAGGGTCGGCTCTCTCAGTTGAGAAAAAGTCGTGGCCATCGGGGATATGATAGTGAGCCTCGGATTTGCTGATAGGCGGAATCGAGGTACTAATGAGGTCGAGAACGGAGAGTTTTGGTTCAGGAAGGAGGATGGCGGAATGAACGGCGGGGATGCGGAGCTGGTCGCGAACATAGCCTTGGACACTGCTCGGAATTGCGTCGAATTGGTGATTGTTGTTTCGCCAATGGGGATGAGAAGCATCGATGACTCCGTTGGGCGTCAAGGGATTGAAGGCGGCTGCATCGCCCATTTTGGAATTTGCGTAATTTTCGGTGATGAAAAAAACGGTGCATGTGTATCTGCATGTATGTGGTTTTCAACTGATTTAAAACTGTACAGTTGCCTTGCCGAGGTTCCTGGCTGTGCTGGGAGACCATACAAGCCCAGTAGAGTTTTTTACATTTTATACACTGTGATCTCTGGGACATGTAACAAACAGGTAACTTACTGTAAGTAACACGTGTAAATAACACCTGGTAACAAACCCCCGACTTTTACTCCGACCCGTACCGTTGAGGCCGCTGACACCACCTTGCACGGACGGTAAAAACCGTCCCGTCACCGTGAATAGCCGTGCATTCGACGGCCGTCGCCGTGCGACGGACGGTGCGCAGCCCTAGGGCCCTTAGCGTTGACGTGCTCAGCAAGCGTTCGGAAGCTCCAGGATAACGAACCCCGTCAAGAACCGGATCTTGCGCGACAGGCAGAATAGAAACGCAGTGCCCACGCCTGGCCTATATCGATCATTCTCCACGCATCAATCCCTCCATCCCTTCTGCGTCCCAGACACCTCATGTCCGCCTCGCTTACTTCCTGAGTGGCGCCCAACCATATCATTGCTGCTGGGAACAGCCGTTGACGAGCTTCTTACTCGGCGGCATTCCGTGATCCCATGCGTAGAGCACGGCACGCGATCATCGGACCTCCTTGCCCGCCGCCGCGTACGCTGACGTACCCCGGACTAGGATACACAAAGGAGTAGGTGGAGCCATGCATAACGTGGCTCGTTTCTTGCTCGCCCGACCTCTGTCACTTACTGTACGAATCAGATTATTATCGCGCCTGCCCCGCCTCTTTTGCTTGACGTGAGCGTGTCAGTCAACGAACAGACAGTCTTTTCTGCGACGACTCACCCGCAATGTCTCATCCAGCTGATCCGAGATACGGACTTAGCCTACTGCGCCTGCTATCTCGTGCCGTCATCGGATTGACAGGCACCCTGCCGTCAATTTGGGACCTTTTTCGTTAGCTCCCTGCGCTCACCCTGACGTCAGGCGCCCTCATCATTTTGCCATTTCATGTGTGCCTCGAGGTACCAGCAAGGTGCCACCAGCGTTGCTTCTTCTCTGCAGTCATCCGTCGAGCCGCCTTTTAATCGATGGCTGACCGACCGAAGATCGATATCGATGGGCGCACAACGCAGGAGAAAGTGTTGCTTCTCCGCTGGACTAAAACTCCCGCCAGGCACATTCGTTCATTTCCACTGTTCGCCATCCCAGCCTCGTGAAAATAGAAAACTCACCGAGGCTTACGCAGCGACTCCAAAAGTATCACGTTCGAGAAACTGATCCCGTGGTTGCTCAAGTCTCTGGGAGCTGTCACTCAACTGTACACCACTCACTGGGGGCAAATCAGCATAATATCCCGGGAAAAATGCTAAACAAATGTAAGAAATATTCTTTATTTGGAAAGCGTTTTTCTCCGTGAAAAATCAAGAAAATATTTAAACTTTGTTCACCATAATTATCAAGAGAAAACCCAAAACAAATTGATAATATACTTACCATTTTTCTTGTATATGGTTTATCATTTTTCTCAGATATACTCCAAATTTTATCAAGTGAAGAATTTAGATAATATTTTAAATTAAATAAACATTTTTGACAAGAAAAATGCTGAACAGATGCTACAAGGTTTCAAAATTTGTTCTGCATTTCTCCAACATCATAACCGTTGCTAAATGCTAGATAAACTTGAAATCATGACCAAGATTTGTTTTCTATTTGTCTTGAATCGTGTTCACAATTTGTTCTCCATTTTTCTTCATCAAAAACACAGGAAAAATGGTGAACACATTTGAAATATTGTTCTTCATTCATTCTCAATATTTCTCAGTTTAAAATACAAGAAAAATGTTGAACACATTTAAAATATTGTTTACCATTTGTTTAGAAAATGGAAAAGATTTTATTGGAGGGAAAATTGTAAACAATGTTTTAAATTTTCTGCTGGAAAAAATGATGGAAAAATCATGAACATTATTTAAAATGTTGCTTGCAAAACAGATAGAGGATAGCCGTAAGCTCAGGCTACGTGAGTGAGCGAACGGCTAGCCTGAGTGATCTCTCACTCAGGCTAGCCGTTCGCTCACTCACGTAGCCTGAGCTTACGGCTATCCTCTATCTGTTTTG
Source organism: Lyophyllum atratum (assembly GCA_014905825.1). Taxonomy (NCBI): domain Eukaryota; kingdom Fungi; phylum Basidiomycota; class Agaricomycetes; order Agaricales; family Lyophyllaceae; genus Lyophyllum; species Lyophyllum atratum. The sequence goes on along the minus strand of JACGCN010000026.1, from coordinate 263,618 downwards.
CAAGCAACATTTTAAATAATGTTCATGATTTTTCCATCATTTTTTCCAGCAGAAAATTTAAAACATTGTTTACAATTTTCCCTCCAATAAAATCTTTTCCATTTTCTAAACAAATGGTAAACAATATTTTAAATGTGTTCAACATTTTTCTTGTATTTTAAACTGAGAAATATTGAGAATGAATGAAGAACAATATTTCAAATGTGTTCACCATTTTTCCTGTGTTTTTGATGAAGAAAAATGGAGAACAAATTGTGAACACGATTCAAGACAAATAGAAAACAAATCTTGGTCATGATTTCAAGTTTATCTAGCATTTAGCAACGGTTATGATGTTGGAGAAATGCAGAACAAATTTTGAAACCTTGTAGCATCTGTTCAGCATTTTTCTTGTCAAAAATGTTTATTTAATTTAAAATATTATCTAAATTCTTCACTTGATAAAATTTGGAGTATATCTGAGAAAAATGATAAACCATATACAAGAAAAATGGTAAGTATATTATCAATTTGTTTTGGGTTTTCTCTTGATAATTATGGTGAACAAAGTTTAAATATTTTCTTGATTTTTCACGGAGAAAAACGCTTTCCAAATAAAGAATATTTCTTACATTTGTTTAGCATTTTTCCCGGGATATTATGCTGATTTGCCCCCAGTGAGTGGTGTACAGTTGAGTGACAGCTCCCAGAGACTTGAGCAACCACGGGATCAGTTTCTCGAACGTGATACTTTTGGAGTCGCTGCGTAAGCCTCGGTGAGTTTTCTATTTTCACGAGGCTGGGATGGCGAACAGTGGAAATGAACGAATGTGCCTGGCGGGAGTTTTAGTCCAGCGGAGAAGCAACACTTTCTCCTGCGTTGTGCGCCCATCGATATCGATCTTCGGTCGGTCAGCCATCGATTAAAAGGCGGCTCGACGGATGACTGCAGAGAAGAAGCAACGCTGGTGGCACCTTGCTGGTACCTCGAGGCACACATGAAATGGCAAAATGATGAGGGCGCCTGACGTCAGGGTGAGCGCAGGGAGCTAACGAAAAAGGTCCCAAATTGACGGCAGGGTGCCTGTCAATCCGATGACGGCACGAGATAGCAGGCGCAGTAGGCTAAGTCCGTATCTCGGATCAGCTGGATGAGACATTGCGGGTGAGTCGTCGCAGAAAAGACTGTCTGTTCGTTGACTGACACGCTCACGTCAAGCAAAAGAGGCGGGGCAGGCGCGATAATAATCTGATTCGTACAGTAAGTGACAGAGGTCGGGCGAGCAAGAAACGAGCCACGTTATGCATGGCTCCACCTACTCCTTTGTGTATCCTAGTCCGGGGTACGTCAGCGTACGCGGCGGCGGGCAAGGAGGTCCGATGATCGCGTGCCGTGCTCTACGCATGGGATCACGGAATGCCGCCGAGTAAGAAGCTCGTCAACGGCTGTTCCCAGCAGCAATGATATGGTTGGGCGCCACTCAGGAAGTAAGCGAGGCGGACATGAGGTGTCTGGGACGCAGAAGGGATGGAGGGATTGATGCGTGGAGAATGATCGATATAGGCCAGGCGTGGGCACTGCGTTTCTATTCTGCCTGTCGCGCAAGATCCGGTTCTTGACGGGGTTCGTTATCCTGGAGCTTCCGAACGCTTGCTGAGCACGTCAACGCTAAGGGCCCTAGGGCTGCGCACCGTCCGTCGCACGGCGACGGCCGTCGAATGCACGGCTATTCACGGTGACGGGACGGTTTTTACCGTCCGTGCAAGGTGGTGTCAGCGGCCTCAACGGTACGGGTCGGAGTAAAAGTCGGGGGTTTGTTACCAGGTGTTATTTACACGTGTTACTTACAGTAAGTTACCTGTTTGTTACATGTCCCAGAGATCACAGTGTATAAAATGTAAAAAACTCTACTGGGCTTGTATGGTCTCCCAGCACAGCCAGGAACCTCGGCAAGGCAACTGTACAGTTTTAAATCAGTTGAAAACCACATACATGCAGATACACATGCACCGTTTTTTTCATCACCGAAAATTACGCAAATTCCAAAATGGGCGATGCAGCCGCCTTCAATCCCTTGACGCCCAACGGAGTCATCGATGCTTCTCATCCCCATTGGCGAAACAACAATCACCAATTCGACGCAATTCCGAGCAGTGTCCAAGGCTATGTTCGCGACCAGCTCCGCATCCCCGCCGTTCATTCCGCCATCCTCCTTCCTGAACCAAAACTCTCCGTTCTCGACCTCATTAGTACCTCGATTCCGCCTATCAGCAAATCCGAGGCTCACTATCATATCCCCGATGGCCACGACTTTTTCTCAACTGAGAGAGCCGACCCTGACATCGAGCTTCTTTCAAGAACTCTTGTCCCGCCGCGGAGTCTTATCATTCAACTCCTTCCTCAAGCCAAGCAAAAATGGCTCGATGGCGCAGAATCTATCCGAGTTCCCAACGAGACAATCTTGCTTCCGTTATGGTCTCTCCAATTCTGGAGCGACATTCATCTCACAATCGAGCCGGCACGCTTAGCATGGCGGAGTGCAATTGATTGGCTCACATCACCAGACCTTTCATCCCACCATATCGAAGTTCGTGATACCCTAGATGCTTTGTCCACCCTTTCGTGGTCAGGGTACATCTCTGCCGCAAGCGCTGGAAGGACTTCGTTTCCGAAAACCACATTAGCTTGCTTCCTATCCCGAGAGTGGTTAGCTGACGAGCAAATCGATCAAATGCTCTATCTACTCGAGAAGGAAATACGGGAGGCGCATCCCTCCCGTGAAATCTACCTTATTGATACCATTTTCACACGTCAGCTACTCAGGGTGTACAGATCAGACAAGAGCGGGGATAGTCTTTACGATGTCAATGCAGACACTTTCCTTCAGCGCTTCGGATCGACCTTAACTCCCGCGAGCGAGATCGGCGGCATTTTCCACATCCACGGCGACCATTGGGTTGCTGCAGCTGTGGACATTGTAAGGGAGGCTCTGGCCTACGGTGATCCAGCAGGGGGTCTCCCAGATGATGATGTTGTTGGTGCTCTCCCCTGGTTCATCTCAAAGTTGAAAGCACCTTCCATCATACCCCGTCGACCGTCTTGATTCTGAAATCATGCCCTGCCCAACTCAACACTTTTTCGATGACTGGTGGAGCTGCGGAGTTTTCAGTAACAATGGCCTAGCTCAATCAAATAAAGAATATTTCTTACATTTGTTTAGCATTTTTCCCGGGATATTATGCTGATTTGCCCCCAGTGACTGATGGCGCACATCGGCCTCCACGGTCAAAGACAACCAAGAAATGCCAATTCTTCGCGTTCGTCTGATCCTTCGTTCTACGGCTCTTTTTAGCCGCTCCTCTGCCATACTCCGCGCTTCTCCCGATGGTGTTCGGCCGTTTCCGTCTCCTGCCTCGCGCGCACGAGCCACATGGTCGCCGAGTCTAAATCAGCCGATCTTCTGGCGCGTTCTCTTTCGCTGTGCTTCAGAGGAGGCGGTTCGGGCGAAATGGGGCCAGCAATGTGCCGATTGCGCTCCCGCGCCTCATTTCTAGAGAACGCTTTCGGCATTGTGCTCCCATGGTCGACGCGACAATTCGTATCATTTCCTATCTCATCCGCCTTTTGTCAGCAGCATTCGTAGCGCAAACGCTTCCCAGCATTTTTTTTTACCCTCCTCCCCGTGCCGCTTGAACCAATTCAAATGGTCGGTCTCGCGGAGCGTTGATAGGTTCGAACTTTGATCATTATTTGGCCACTACGGCTGGCAATCATCTAACCTCGAACATCTGTTCATCGCCATTGACCGATTGAGCTCCCGGACACAGATGTGAAAAGGGGCTGTCGATATCGACATCGACGATATGGGTATCGAGCCCCGTTCAAGATCGAACGGCGGCCAGCGCAGTTCCTGGCACCGATAGACGTCTCACTGCGACGGCGCCTTTCTGTACTCTCCTCAACGGAGTTCCCATTGACCATTTGACAACTTAAATCCCCCGGGTGATTGATGTCCGACCGCCTACAAACACCATCCGCGCGCGTCCTCTGTACGACACGCCTTCAAAAACGTCCTCTTTCGCGGCCCACATGACCCACGTCCGCAGCGCAATCGCCCACCATCGGCCCAGAGCCTTGTCGTAAGCAGAGTCGCTCGATACCATGTCTAATGCGGATTGCGCTGCCCATGTCAAGGACCCTCTGATGGAGCGTGCTTTGGAACACCCATCCGGGTAAACTATTCCCTTCCGGAGGAGCGCAAATCAGGTTCCTCGGCATCAAGCTGCTGGCCGTATGTCCGCAGGTAAGACCCGATATGGATTTCTACGGCTGGACTTTCATGAATATTCTTAGATCCTTTGGGACGTGACGCTGCATTGGTTACATACATGCGTCCTCGCTGGACGCTCAGTAGAACGAATCTATCAGGAGGTTCACGTCCCAGTTTTTATTCTACTGGCTTAGGCTCATCGACAAGTTACTCGATTCGACAATCGGGCCTCGAGCACGTATCTCAGACCTCGTTACTCTTCATGCCTCGTTATCGTGGCTACTCCTACCTTTCATCGGTCTTTTACCCCAACTTCAGCAGCTCGAAACCATGGCCGGACGCCATCCCGACGAATTTCCATCCGTGCTTCTTGGGCCGGGAAAATGGACAAAAGCGGTATCGCATCTCACCACGGATGACATAACCCACTGAGATGACATACTCCATGGACGCACCAGCGCGTCAGACATGGTAAATGAATACCATGTGTTCTTTCAATCATTTTTGCGCAGAAGAAGCCCGTTATCGATGGCTGATTCAGACCAACGGCAGCCGTCACGTTCCCGCGTTCGTCAACAGTTAGCGTCGCTCTCGTGACCCGCACCAGCCACGTCGCCCGTTTCGCAAAGGCGGGTTGGGTCCTCCTCGTGGTATCCTCATGTTGACCTGCTCTTCAATATTCTCCGACGCTCGACGCGCAACAGATGCGTGGCTTCGCACGACTGGTTTGTCTGTTGCCTGCTTCTCGTCGCCGTTACGTGCTGACCTTGGTTCAAAGTATTCATACCCTGCGTCATGTGGAGACGTATGCACTTGGACCTCGTCAGCCTCAGCGCGCCACGGAATCAGACCTCGTGGATCAGTTTTCTGTGTCGTGTGTGGTATGTTTCATCAGCTCTTACGTCTTCTCTGGCCAGATATTCCTGCGAGTGATACGGAGACCCTGCACCGCTTACCCGCGATCCCTGAGCCCTTCTGCAATGCTCCCAACGTCCATGGGCTGCGAGTGAGACGTATCGTCCAACAATGATCGCACTTTGACCGTTTTCTGACGTTAATCTTCTCGTTAACGGGAATTAGACGTGTCGTCAATCGGCGTCCGGGATCTATCTTTGGTGAGTATCTCCCACCTGGTGTCGACGTATGCCAAGCGTCCCTGGGGTCTCATGTTTGTCCTTCCTATTGGACTCCTTGTTCGGTCAATCGCTTAATTGTAGTTCTTCCTTACCAGCCCCGGATTCTATGGTCTAGCCGTTCAGGGACGGCCTTTCAGCCTGCGTTCATGGAAGAACCATCTGACCCAAGTCTAGCCGTTTCATGAATGCGCGCTAAACTGAGGGTCCTTCCTCCCGCTCCAGTCAGATGCGGAGGTACGCTCTCTTCTCTGTGTATTTTGCCTATAAAAGTGGCCTGACAAGACGTTGCCAGACCGAACCCGCTGAAAAATGCTAGTCTTTGTCGCATCATCGCAGAGCCGACGGACTCGAAGTACTATGCCTTTGAGGAGTCTTGCCTCGATGCTGTGTACCTCGTCGCCGGTTGGTCCTTACCAAAGGAACTCACTAGCTGCGTATCCGATCGTCACGAATTGATTTCGACGCTTGTCATGGAGCCAGAAGGAGCCCCAGCGCCTCTGGAAGGGATATGGACAGCTCCTGCAGCGACGTCCAAGAGGCTGCGTAGTATCAGGCCTGCAGATCAAGAGAACGTGAAGAAACTGAGGGATCCTGCGTACTTACAAACTGATGTATAGCCCACTTAATGTGACGACGAAGGACGTTCAAGTTCCCTGCGCGAGTTCGATGCAAGAACAAGGATCATTAATATTGTACGGCACGTTGTTATAGATTTTAATGGAGTCTTAAACGTGTTCAAAAAAACGGAGAATAGTACAAGACAGAACGTGCATTAATAGAACTCGGCTTGAGCGCACAGAAGGAAGATATTTCGCTGACTGCTACGCGAGACGACAACCACGAGCCCCACGGGTTTCCCCAGTACTTATCACATCACGGTCACGGTCCTGCGGCTCATGTGGATAATGGCCCAATGGTGTATCGGATAAGGCAGCACAAGGATACCTATCTATGACGGAGACGGAGGCGGTAAGACGCGGAGGCAGGTTTCGATGCGTGTGTGGGTGATGTCCCGTGAGTCGAGTCCGTCGTCTTCGTTTCGTGTCTTTTTTCTTTGCTACTAGATTCGACGATGAACGCGCTGAGTCCCTCCCTTGGATCTTTCAGGGGGCGGCGGGATGTCGTTGCCGAGACACTGGTGCGCTGTGGGACTGGCGTGATGGAGAGTGTTGCTTGGGGCGCAACGGAGGTGCGGTGCATGTTGAGGTTGATTTTCGATTTCTTATTCGACCATAACACTTGTATGCAATCAATGCCATGACCTCTTTTGTGACAAGAGATTTACAAAGACTTAGCGCTTTACCATTTCGAATGTCAGTAACCGTACGCGACATTCCTTCGTTCCACGAGCAAGGTACACTAATGTCGCTAAGCTTGCGACAAGGCTTTGTCTTTCTTTCCCAGTCCGACTTCGGCCTGCAGTCGTTCAATCATCTCCTTCATTAGCTCAATCTCCCTGTCCTTCGCCCTTGCTGCCTCCTTCGCTGCCTCGCTCTCCTTCTTCGCCGCCTCGCTCTCCTTCTTCGCCGCCTCGCTCTCCTTCTTTGCCGCCTCGCTCTCCTTCTTCGCCGCCTCGCTCTCCTTCTTTGCCGCCTCGCTCTCCTTCTTCGCCGCCTCGCTCTCCTTCTTTGCCGCCTCGCTATCCTTCTTCGCCACCTCGCTATCCTTCTTCGCCGCCTCGCTATCCTTCTTCGCCACCTCGCTATCCTTCTTCGCCGCCTCGCTATCCTTCTTCGCCGCCGCAATCTCCCTCTCCTTCGCCCTGACCTCTTTCTTGCTCTCCTCCTCCTCCCTCTTCTTCTCCTCCTTCGTCACCAGCTGAAAGCAAAGTCAGAAATTGTCGATCGACAAATTCAAATCGCGTACCACTTGTTCAAACTCCTTAACCGCCGCGTCAAACTTAACTATCAGCTTCTTGATGTCGTTGGTGTGTTCCTTCTCCTCTGGATTGAACGTTCGGCCTATTATAAACCACGAGCCCTTCTGCAATAAAGGCGGGATATCCATCTCCTTCACCATGCGGGACTCGTACGCCGACTCGAGCACCTTCATCATGACTCCTGACAAGTGGTAACAGTTATGAGAGAGCAACTGGTACCGCTCATGGCTCTTATGGAAGGTGGCCGCCAGGATGACAATGTGGTAAAGGTAGAGGGCGAGCGACGCGGACTGGGCCGTGAACGTGAGGACACCTAGAAGGCAGTCGCTAGAGACCTTCTTTGGCTCCTGAACCCACTGGATGGTGTCCTTGGCCGTTTGGTCTGCCAAGGATGAGTTGAACGATGCAACAGACCCTTTCTTCTTCGACAAAAGTGGTCGCGGAGCGAGCTGCGAGGAATGAGGGGGCTCAGGAGCAAGTAGGGAAGGTGTAGATGAAGGGGAGGGTGAAGGAGGAGCCTCTGAGAGTGAGAGGGAGCTGCTAGTGGGAGAGGGTGCGGCAGACTCGAGGACCCCCAAATCTGGCATGCGTTCGACACGGAAGTAATAATGTGCTCCACTGCGATTCTTGACTTTGAAAACGAGGTATTCATGCTGCGAAGCACTTTGCTGTTTGTAGAGGGAAACCGAGACAACAAGAAGCTCCTTAGATTCAGCTGTGTTTGTGTAATTTAAACGAAGAAGCTCGAGATAGATTGCCACGTTAAGTTCATTGGGTCTAAACTCGGTGCCGTTCGGAGTGTCAGACATTCGAAAAACGCGTAGAATAGGAGATGCAAGTGAAGACAGCCGTTTCTTGAAGGAGAAGCGCATTCCGAAGAGACGAAAGGAAAGGAGCGATTAAGTATCGACTGTTGAACAACGTTGATGTTGGTGATTGGCTGATTGAGAACACTCTAATCTAATTGATTATCGTGATGATCGACAAACTTGTCAATCAGAACTCGCCGACTCCCCCAGGTAATCCTCCTCCTCCGGCTCCCTTTACCCACCCATTTCAGAGCCTTGAATCGCTCGAAATTAACCACTATAACTCACTGGTACCAGGACGATATTGCCGAGGCGGCTACTCCATTGGTGCGCTACGTCACGAGAAACACCAGCCATGCCCATCTTCGGACTTCCTGTGTCACTGTATCTGCTGACCCACGACCCATGACGTCCCGCCGCTCTCGTCAGGTACAGCGCGGATTGCACGCAGTGGGATCAGATTGTTTTGGTAATTATCCTTCTTCTCCACCATGAATGAGCTTGCTCTTTTAAATTTAAGATCATCTACTACCCAGAGAAGACGGTCCTTCGTGACGCAGTCGGATCTCCCCTCTTCGCTGGCCGTCGAAATCAGCATAGATCTTTGGGACCTCCAATCCTCCTTTCGTCGGTTCAGGCTACGAGGCTTGGATCTCAACCCCCTTTATCTGGCTATTTCGACTCTGCCTTACAATAGTTGGCAGCAGCGCGGTAACGCAAAGCAGCACATGGTACTGGTATAGATCAGCCGTATGAGGATCGGCATGCCGTGGCACCCCAATCTTAATCTGCATGCTTCTGCTTCTTGAGCGCCTATGAGCGTATATAAGTCATCGAAGGGCTATTTTCACGACCCACTATGTATCGCCTCTTCTTGTCCCTTCATGCCCCAAGAAAACTGCACCAAGTGTAACTTCCCGCGAGACTCGCTCCAAAAGTGCTCCAAATGCAAGACGGTGTCATATTGCGTCCGTCCCGTCCTCCCTTTCCCTTCCCCCTCGCCTATCTCACATACAGTATACCATCTCTAGTCCAAGGAATGCCAGACGTCCCATTGGCCAGTTCACAAGCCAATGTGCCGTGTATACTCGCCAAAGGAAGTGTGGGGGGTGCAGATGTTGTCGACGGGCGAGGCGGAGGCGCTCAACATCTCCCGGGACGATTGGACGAAGCGGTGTCGGCATAAGCTTGTCACGAACGACCACGGTATATTCACCCGCGGAGAACTTTGTCCTGTTACGGCGCTGTTTGGCATACCGCTCGTGATTTATAGTCATACTCTGGCCAATAGGATCCCTCCGAACTCAACAAATACAGAAAATCAGCCTGCCGTTTATCTTCGGATTGAGCCAGGCGATGGGATCGCCCCGCTGCCGCAAGTCCCATTCCGTTCATTCTCTTAATGGACTCACCGTTGAATGTTTGGACTTTTAGGTGGTTAATGAATAATCCCGGGCAGGTGGATATCGGTGTTCTTAAAGGATTCGCATATGTTCTCATTGATGTTTCATAGTGCATTGTCGTGCGAAAGGACAGAAAGCCTTTGACTCTCCAGGTCATCGAAACCATCTTGGAGTTCCATCGCTCCATAATTCATGGATTTGGATTCCCGGAGTATGATGGCTGGGCCCCGGTTCGCGAATATATGACAAAGGCGTCGTTCCAGTTTTTTTCCAGGGATTATTACAAGCAGCAAGATGAGAAGGGGAGATCAGGGTTTTCTGCGTTCTATGCACCGTTGTAAACAATAACTTGATGTATATCGTTCAAGTTGTCGGATAACGATACGAAGCCGCAGTCAACGAAGACGAGATCTTTGCATACCTTAAGAAGGGTAAAACGTAACATCGAGTCAGTAAACTGTATGGAAAGGCTCGCTGACTCCGTGAGCTGTGCTGGTGGCGATGAGGAAGGTTATCAGATTAGTCACGGCGGAGTTGGAAAGTGAATCCGCAGCGCCACCGACAACGAGACACGCCTTATCCTCGCTACATTACATATTCTACACCAACCTGTGCGTTACTCTACAACTCGTCCTCGGCTCAATCTATAAAGACTCTCCTTGACAAACCTCTCAGATCACCGTATGAAATTTGCTCTCCTCACCGCCATAGCGGCTGGTGCTGCCCTCGGTAGGCCGCTCCGCTTCTCAGACTCTCCTCTTTACCCACCCTTCCTGACGATCCCCACCGATTCCATAGTCCAGGTCGGCGCCAGTCCAATCCGTGTGGTGGTAGTCACAAGCACCAACCAAGAATTCCCCTCCCCTTTCCGTTTCGGCCACGCCGTTCCCCAACCTAATGCCAACCCCACCAACCCCAACGTCGCCATGCTCGTCAGGCCCGCCACCCAAGCCAACCACCGTGGCTCCTGCCGTGGCTCCCGCATGCGCCAGAAAGCTATCGACATGTCCAATGCCTTCAGGAAGGCTCTCGGCTGGCCTTTGATCGAGGCCACCGAGCGCCCCCACCGCCACCACCACCATGTACGCCCCACTGGCTCGGACTCCGACCGGGTCCATATCCTTCCTTTCGTTGGTACAATGACCAACACGTTCGTCGAAGAGGGCAGGGTCCGTCCCCACCCCGACGCCGTCATCAACCCGTACATCGCCCACCCCCGCCCCCACCACGGCGGACTCCAACAGCGTCTGCGCAACTCCTCCACGTTACAGCGTGTTCATGTCGCTTTGATGGTGCTGGGCCCGTGGGAGGGAAGAGCCGTCGCCTTCGTTCTTGGTGCGTCTGCTCCCCACCCCTTTTATGCGTCCTGTATTGACTTGGGTTTGCTCATCTACGTTTAGGTTGCGGTATTGGTGTTCTCCTGAGGATGTTCTGGGTCCTCGCTATCGTCTCCTACCGCCTTATCAAGGGCCCCAAAGAGGATGAGAACAAGTACACTGAGATCTTCGTTGTGGAGGAGTATGAGGACGCCGCGACTGCGGCTGGTCCTGCTCCCCCCACGTACACCTACTCCGACGAGAAGGCGGATAAGAAGGACGGCGAGGCTGTTGCTGCTGCCAACTAGGTCGTGCTCCAGCCTGTCGTGTCGTCGTCGTTGTGCCCCCCTGACCTGTCCGTGTGAAGCGAGTATTATGTGAATGTGTTTCTGTATCCTGGCGAACATGGACTCCTCTCCGTATTGATCTTGATTATATGACGAACATCTGTATTTTGCTAGATAATGGTAATAAGAGGGTCTCTTGTTACTGATTACACCTCTCCGTGGACCGTCAGGGCCTGGGGTAGGTTTGTGGCACGAGATAAGATAAGATCTTGAACATGCTTGCTGATGTATTATATTCCAACTCACTGCCGACGCTCAAGTTCGTCGTCCTTGTCGCTGGGTACTCCCTTATTCTTCTATTCCCCAGATTATCTCGATTTACCGAGGATATATGCGCGCGGCGAACAGTGCTTCAAAATTTCAACGACCAAGGAGAGCCGGAATCTTGTGCCATGTTCTTCGAGACGTCGTCGTGTCACATCTATTCACACTTGTTTTTGTCTTCTTGAAGTGCGGGCATGACTTGCGGACTATCTGGAGCTTTCGCCTCGTCGACTCTTAAACTCGTAAAAGTTGCCGGCGATATCATATGTGCATGAACGGTATAGGAGTTTGGTCATGGGATGATTGCATGTCTTTCAAGAGAGAGAAATGGTGCGTTGTACCTTCACTTGGGACCGGAGCGAAGGACAACAATTCGCCAATATACTAGTTATATCTGTGACATGGGTCATCGGTGCTGGTTCTTCGAAAGCAACTACGAAGTCTTGCCCATTTTTTATTACCATGCCTGAGTGCAGCAATACTGCAGTGGAAGAAGGGAACGTTGAGCATGATGAGAGTTGTGGTCGACGCCGATTCTTGAAGAGGCTTTACACTATGGCGGGTATGCCGGATACTGCGAATCGGTGCGTTTATTATCTCTTTACGGAAGGCCTTGGAATCGTGTTTCGATTTCAAGACTGATTGACCTCCGTTTGGAGCTGCACCCTCTTAACCCCGGCGGCCCACGCATCTTGAGTGGAGATGGGAACCCGGATCTGTGGGCATTGTGCCCCAATATCACTGCGGAGGGACGATTGGATGTGGTCATGAAGCCTAGGCTCAACCATCCGCATTATGGTAGGAGGGACTGTGGTGTGGTCGATATCTTGGTGGTTCCTGCTTGATGGACCTCGACTTCATGGGGGCGCATGGGGGGCTTGAAGCTTGAAGCTTGAAGTTCCAAGTTCAAGGGCGATCAGCGAGTGGAATGATATGGACATAAGAGCGTGTAATAGTCAGTACCTCCCCTGTTTTCTAATCATTGTTAGCCTGTGTTAAGGTCTATCATCAAAGGATGAAAAGTTTTCGTGCGAGAGCTCGTAGTCAACGTTAAACGTTAAACTGCGGGCCTGGGCAGCAGGGTCAGGGGTGTTTGGCAATCGCCATCAGACCAAATATTCAAAATATACGCCTTGCCTTTGCCTTGCCTTCAACTTCTCCAAAGCAACTTTGATCTCTGCCATTTCTTCAATTCGAGGTAGTCGTTACTACCTGCTAGACGGACTCTGGCCGACGCCATTTTGACCATTTTCTGCAGATCTTTTGTGGATATTCAAGATCTTGATCGCGTCTGATTCATCTCTGCCAATCATATCTTGGGTCGAGCCTACTCGGGGAGTCCGGGAAACAGTCGAACTCGATGGCGCCCATTTTCGTGTCAGATCGTGGTGGAATATGCCTGTCAAACTAGCGATGCAAGAGTTGTACAAAACATGATGAGATGACGACGGAAACGATCTTTTCCTGGACTCGGATCCACATCGCATTAAGGCGCCCTCACCCCCACTGCACGCGCCGAGCTACTTATGATGGTCAGGTACGTCGTCTGTACCCATGTTTATCAGTGGTGAATCGTGATGCTTAATCCTTCAACTGCTCTGATACTGTACAGGACTTGGTACTGCCGATTGCTTTCAAGCTGGCAACTGTACAAGTCACGCAACTTCATTTCGCGGCCAAAGCCTTCTATTCTAAGTCTATCTCCATCATGCCCATTCGACAGCTCCCCCGAACCGCTGTGCTTCTGGGATGTTCAACGAGCTGTCCCACAACCCCGCTAGCGTAGATTCGGTGGGCCATTTGCTTGCGCGATCTTATCGTTTGAGTGGCAACACTAATTTTTTGATAATCCCGATTAGCGCCGGCAGCGCGCCTGTTCTGGCAGCTCCCACGTCACTTGCCTCAGCGCCAATTCGGCATAGCCTTTTCCTTCCCCCAGATATCTGGATCATAGGAGTTTACTCGCTCAACCACGTACACCCATCACCTCGACACTATGCCCTTTTTTCCACAGGCACAAAACACCATCATCTTGGGGGGCGTGTTCACGGATGTTCAGGGCAACATGTCAGTCCAACACGGAGACCCTCGTAGGTATCTTCCCCCTCCATTCTATTCTCCTTCTTAGGGCTTCCCCCTATAGTACTTCAAGCGTTGTATCCGGAGACAGCGACAGGCGCGACGTATAACTCGAAGGAGCGATATCCGCCTCCGAGGTGTTATCCCGGTACGCGGAAGGCGATTCTGGAAGGAATCGATAGCTGGGCGGCGGACGAACCGGAAGATCATCAAGGAAGCGTGATGTGGGTGCACGGGCCCGCTGGAGCCGGGAAGTCCGCGATTGCGCAAACGGTATGCGAGTCCAGCGCTGGACGGGGACAGCTTGCTGCTAGTTTCTTCTTTTCGCGAGACCATGCGCGCCGCGGTTCGATTGACTATGTTATCAACACTGTTGCGTTGCAGTTGGCAATGTCGGCGCACGATATACGGGATGAGATTGCAAAGGTGGTACACGACAACCCATCCATTGTGCACGAGGCTATGACGGCCAGCCTGGTTGAGCGTCTGATAGTCAGGCCCATGAGATCGAGGACTGCAGGAATAACGGCGGCACGGCCTCCATTTTTGATCGTCATCGATGGTCTAGACGAGTGCAAAGACAACGAACAGCAGACACTCCTTCTCGAGAACCTTGCCGGCCTCGTTCGCACCGACGGTCTACCGCTACGCATCCTGGTTGTTAGCCGACCTGAACCACACATCGAGCACTTCTTCCATAACATTGATATGTGCAACTTCCGCGTTCTATCAATGTATGGAGACTATCAGGCGGCCGCGGACATCTATACTCTCTTGAAGGACGAGTTCGACAGAATCCACGATATGGAACGTCATTCGGCCATCATGGCTTCTATATCCAAACCCTGGCCCTCCAAACACATTCTTGATATCCTCGTGGATAAATCTGGCGGATATTTCATCTATGCTTCCACCGTTCTCCGATTCGTCGCCGAAGAGCACTTTTCACCTGCTGAGCGTCTTCACGAAGTCATAAACACATCACCCACGTCCCCTAGCACTGCTTTTGCAGAGCTCGACAGGCTGTACATGCAGATCCTATCGACCAGCCAAAAGCCGGCCCTCCTGAAGCGGATCCTCGGTTGTGTTCTGTTACCTGTCGATACACTTAATTGGGAGGTGACACTGTCGATGATCGAGACATTGCTCAACCTCCCGACTGGGGAGGTTATGCTGGCATTGAGAGGGTTGCACTCTCTTCTCTCATTTGGAGAAAACGCGGACGCTCAAATCCCCCTGCTGAATTTCATCACGCATGCCCCCGGGGAAATACATATCAGATCCCTTCACGCGTCATTTGGGGATTTCGTCTTTAGTAAAGAACGTTCTGGGGCGTTTTTTGTTGACATTCAGGAGCATCATATTGATATGGTCCTAGCGATATGGAAATGTTTTGGGAATTGGGATGATATAGTACCGCCGAGCGATACGGTGTAAGTTCATGCGTTTTATTGAGTGATAAAGGGTTTGAGTATTGAAGACGACGGGTTTTCTTTTCCAGAGCCTCGACGAGGCAATATCTCCTCGACAGCTTCTCTTTTCATTTCATCCAAGTACAAGAGAAGAGTCGAGTTCTTCACGAGTTGGATATTGCTAGTGCAGCCACTTGGGCGCCTCTCGTTAAATTATCAAGTAGTTGGTCAGTCGGTGACAAGCACACATTATTAGAGGCCGTCGACCAAGTGGCGCACAAATTCAAGGTTCTCACACTCTTTCATAATCTTGGTAACGTTCATCCCTCGACTAACTGAGCTAGACCCTAGATCTTCCTCAGCATCAAGGCATAATCCAACAACTGACCTCCCTTACCGACTTCATATACATGACTCACCTTGCACCAAACGGTGATAAAGCAGAGGTACGACTCATTCAAGGGCTATACCTCATGCATGACGTCCAAAACATGGATATATACGATGTCACAGAATTATTGCGAATATCTCCAAATCGGCGCAAGCATTCTTGGGCGGAAGTCAAACGTTATTTGACCAGCTGGCGCCCTCGTGCTAAGCTAACCGGCGGCCTAAAACGACTCCGCAATCGACATAGCTTTATCGACTTTATGAGCGACCCGAAGCGATGCGGCGATCTCTTTCTCGAATCAGAGGCTGGCCACACTCGCCTTACACTTTGCTGTCTAAAGTATCTTGTAAGAGGGAAGAAATCCAGCCCAGCAGTTCGGTAAGCTACTGTGGCACTGAGAATGGGCTTCCCGTAGATTCGCGACCTTTCTTGACCTTGCTCTAGGTACGCGCAAGATCATTTATCAACACACCTCTTCCAAACACCCACTGGCGAGAGAAGTGTCTTGGACTTCCTTCAAGAGTTAGATCTCTTCGACTCCGGTAATGGCATCAAATCAATGAGGTGATACGCAGAAAGTTACTGACATCCTGATGGAAAAATAGACCTCGTTCGGGAAAGGCTACGTTCTATTGTTCCGGTGCTGATTTCCTGGTTAAAGGTGAGCTAAGTACCTTTTATCACTTGCGTTGTGATTTGACCTTGGTGTACGAAGCTTACTCCCGACCCGCCGTTGAATCTTTTATTGAGTTTTCAAGAGTTATTGACCCAGCCATCGGTGGAAAACGTTGAACCTAGTACACCTACAAGTGTGTCAGTGGATGTAGATCAATGTTGATGGCAATACATTTGAGGGTCGGATGTCATAAGACTTAGACTGACTAGCAGGATTGCTAGGACCATCAGGTTCCACGTCAAACAAGTTGAACACAAACACAAGGGAGAGCCGCTGCCAAGGTGTCATAGCCTTTACTGTGCACCGCATAGCACAGCCGTCGCGCCGCCTCCGAGTCTGATATTTTAATCCCGCCTGCCTCGTGGGCCATGCCTGGTTACGTCGTGTCCAGCTATTAAGTTCATCTTGGCCGGGAAATCTGCATTCTATCTCTTCAAACCCACCATGGCACCACCGTGGCCACCCCAATTTCCGCTCACTGGCGGTCCAAAACCCATGTCCAGGCGCCGACATTCGTGGTCTTCGTATACTGACACTGGATCCGGATCCCAACGGCTCTCGGAGACGGCCCGGGATGCACCCGTCACGCCTTTGTCGGCTTTAACGAATGTAACAAAGTTCCTCACCTTCTACTCTGACAGTCATGCAGGTGAATACGATGATTCTGAAGTCCCTAGACGTTCCGAGGTTCTGCAGCATACGTTGGCGCCGTTGAAGTTGGACAAGGCCCTCTCTGACTCAAGTCAGAATGGATACTCCAAACCCCTCCCTAATTTGCCGCCGTCACCACCGTTATACGCACATGCCTCGTCCAGCGGTCAATTGGGAAGGACCGTCACTTCTGGGAAAACAAATCGACCACAGTTTCACCGCGATGACCCCTCCAGCACCCTCGTAGGTTCAGCTCTGGAGCGCAGGGCGGCCGAGATCAGACCCACCGGGTTGTCTTCGTTGAAGGCAGAAAACCCAGACGTCGTCTTTCATGGTCTCCTGGCTTGCAAACTTCATTCCCGCCGGAGATGATTCACCACCCATCGCACGCCCCCACATCGACTTTGATTGACGCAACAGACTCAGAGAGCCTCACTTTCCATTCCGACTCCGAGAAGTATGACGAAGTCCCCGAAACTATGCCTGAATTGCGCAATGATATTCGAGGACGTGAAAAGGAAGTCCAGCACCCAAATAATATATCGGGTACCAAAAAATCAATGGCTTCAAGCAAGTGGGGACACGGATGGGGTCTGGGAAAGAAGAAGGAGAAAGAGGCCGAGTCGGAGGGGGAGAAGGGTTTCGGTTCGCTGACGTCTCAAACGCACCTCCCGCTCTACCAGCCACCAGCATCACGCAGCAATTCGATGTCTTCTCATCCTACCGGGTCTATGCAACGGTCACACTCGAGCAACAAGTCGGGATCCCACTCGTTAGCGCGCGCTCTTGTTTCCGTGCAGCGCAGCGACTCTCAACGGAGTCATGCCAGCAAAAGTAGCCACGCTACACGTAACACTCAAGCCAGCCGATCCACTCAGCGAACCGATTTGCAAAGAACAGATACTCGTGGCGAATCAAGACGACCGTGGTTGTACCCTAGCGACTCATCTAGCACCCTCGTCGGCTCTGCTTATGAGCAGAAGATTGCCGAGGTCGACTTTATCCACGAGCATCATGACACAAGTGACAAATTGGAGGATTTACGGCGCCGCATGGCGGCTTACACTTTAGATTATTAGTGAGTATCCGAATTGGGATGCTTCGACGGTCATATCATGCATCTATCGTAGCATCGTACCGAGCGAAGATGCTCATGGGTCTGAGTACGTCGCTGAGAGTGATCAACGGCGGCAACACATTTCAGGGTGAGTCGTCCGATCCCTCGCTCCAATCCCTTAGCGTCCTAAATCCCATCATTTTAGATTTCATGGCACGGCTGGCCAGGCCATTATCACAATGTCGTCGGCGTACTTGATCACGGATTCGAGGTACTGGCTTCAAGCCAGAGAACAGCTGGATAGGAATTGGACTCTGGTAAAGGCTGGAGGTCGAGGCGAACCGAAGGATTGGATAGAATGGCTCATAGTACGTTAACTACCTTCCCTCTTCATTCGATGCTGGGGATGACCTTAGGCCTGTTCTATCAGGCCCGAGTCAAGGATGCTAGGATTGGAATAGACGCTCGCATGATCTCCCATGAAGATGCCATACTTATCAACAGCAAGATTTCTCAGACCAATTCGAAGCTCACCCACCCATCTCGGAACCTTGTCGACCTTGTGTGGAGAGATAAGCCTCGGAAATCGAAAGCTCCCATTTTCAATCAGCCCTCAATCAGCCCATAGAATTCTCTGGCATGTCCATTAAGTCTTCGAATTAATACCACCTTTAATATCCCTCTACGCTAGGTGTTAGTGCTGCTACGAAACTGCTCAAGCTTCGGGATTGGATCGAAGCCCAACCGCCAGCCATTCCACCATATTCAAAGAGCCCTGCCACCCCAGACGAGGTCCACACGGGGACTCTCATCACCTCCCTCTCTTGTATATGTTAGTCAATTGTTTCCGCGTTTCTCGCTTTTGCTCATAGGTAACCTTTAACTAGCATACCTGTTGAATGTCCGTGGCTCGGATATCCCACACAACCCTCTATTTCATGCATATCTGTATGTGGGTCTCGAGAGCGCCACGATTTTCTTGGATGCGAGCAAGGTCACTCTGGACACTGGGGAGTATCTCAAGTCGCTTGGTGTCGAGCGACGAGAATATCTCGACATATGGTCGTTCTTGCAGCGGAGAGAATGGGGTAAGGGCAAAGTCAGCTAGTTCGGATCTTGCCCTTCGCAAATTGGTCTTATGCTCTCCTTTCACAGATTTTGATCTCGCCTCAAACGTCATACGAGATCTCCCGTTTGCTTACATATTCTCGATATACCGTTGCGCCCTCCTGGATAGAGCACACGATGGCGGTGAAAAATGAGACAGAGCTTGAAGGGTTGCGACGGGCATACCTCAGAGATGGTGCTTCATTTGTAGGCCTTCTTTTCCTCGTTTCTGTTATGTTTGGCTGATGTGAGGCAGGTCCGTTTCCTTGCATGGCTGGAAAACACGATCGAAGGACACGACATCACAGAGTATGAAGCCACGTCGCGTCTAACGCACTTTCGGCGACACAATAAGAATTTCATGGGCCTCGCTTACAAATCCATCTCTGCAACAGGACCGAATGCTGCACTACCACACTATTCACCCGGGAAATCGACAGCACGTATGATCGAGCGAGAAACACCATACCTCAAGTAATTATAAGTTCTATACTATCCCCCTCATGTTCGTAGACCCGACTGATCCATGGTCACAGTGATTCTGGTGTACAGTACAGTGATGGAACCTGCAATATCACGCGCACTGTGCACTTCGGACGACCATCGGCCGAGCAATGTGCAGCCTTCACGAGAGTCCTGCAAAGCCACGTAAGTACACACGCAACGTTCTCGAATATTTTGCTAATATTGACCCACGCTAGATCGTGATAGATAGCGCCATCTTTCCGGAGGGCACTCTTGGGCATCAGCTCGACTTGCTTGCGAGGAAGCCGCTCTGGAATCTGGGACACAATGTGCGTTTCATGCTTCGCAGCTCGTCATCGAGACCGGACTCTGATCCGCTGCTGGTTTTTAGCATGGAACGTCAACAGGGCACGGATATGATACATTTGTAGCTATTCACGGGGGGCGCCCGGGCTTCTCGTCCAACGTTGCGCTAGTCCCTGGTCATGTCATCGACAACAAGTCTGGCTTCTGTATGTTGCCTCAACCTCATTAATCGATATCCCCTGTTCAACGCTTTCCCTTGCACAGATAACGAAGGCAAATGGGGTATGCGCATTGAATCCGCCCTCGCCGTGCGACGCCAGAGGGTAGGTTTCCCATGTCCCCGGTGAATGTGAATATAGTACCGATGGTGTCTGCAGCCGCTAGATGGAAATATCTGGCTCACATTCGAACGTTTAACATGCGTGCCCATTCAAACTCGCATGGTGAAAGAGAGCCTACTCACCCATGAAGAAAAGGCGTGGCTGAAGGTCCGTTCTCGTCATCTTCTGGAGGTGAAGCCGTGGGCCCATGCGTGTTTTATTCTAGGAACACAATCAACGATGCTTGGAGAAATTGACTCCGCTCCTCAAAGATGATAAACAAGCCATGAAATGGCTCAGGCGCGAAGCCGGTCGGGGCATCGGCTCACTACTGGCCTTGGTGGCATGAACATTGATCGGGAGTATTTTGATGCCTGCTGTGCTTCCAATGGCTGGACTCTGTGATCTGGTTATGTTCTTCGTTTCTAGTGTTGTGCGGGCTCGGCTCGGCTCAGAAACCCCGGCTTGGGTCGGGCTTCTGGAGGTCAAGGCTTGCAACGATGTCAAGCCGAGCCCTAGGCCCTCAGTCGGGCTAGGCTTCGGCCTAGGAGGGCTCAAGCCCCGGCTTTAGTAGCGAGAGAAAGTGTAATTTAAATTTGTGCTACGAAAACGTCGTCGTCTGAATCATCACTCAGTGTGTCCAGTTCTTCCTCGACGTCATCACCCAACAAGTTATCCCAGCTCTCCTTCTCAGTCGTTTCATCATGCGAGGCCTCATCCTCATCGTCTACCTCGATACTGACCATCGGATTTTCACGAAGAAGTATGTCTTTGTGAAAGACACACTTCATGAACTGCAGAGCCTCGACGACGTCCGCCTTGAGTCGATTTCGGCGTTTCGAAATGGTAATGCCTGCGGACGAGAAAGCGCGCTCGCTCGAAACTGAGGATGCCATGATAGATAAGTAATCACGCGCAAGGGAGGCCCATACGGGATGCCGCGAGGTATTGAGCTTGATTCTCAGTCAGAACACTTGCGGAAATCTCGAGAACAAACTTAACTTACCCCCCACCATTTGACGATGCTCATATCACCCAGGACATCAGTCGCATCAAGATACCGATTGAAACCATCAAGCCACGGCTTGTCGGAATTTTCAGATGCAGACGGCGTAGCAAGAGCAGAGCCGGCCCCTTCGTCATCAGACAACTCACGAAGCAGTTTGTTCAGCTTGCTACGAGCGGACTTGTGCGTTCCTGAGTTCACCGGCACTGGCCCGTTGCCATACATCTCGAAATACCGTACTTTGTACTGAAGCTGGAATAAGTAGAAGATCACGTTAACTGCGAATTGTAACGACGTACCGTCGTCTCCGCCTGCTCAATTGCTTTCTTCGCGAGATCGTCGCCCCAATACTTCCGTAGATAATCTGCCTTTGACGAGGGGTCAAGAACTAGATGTGATGATATCATTGCTATTTGTTTTCATTGTGCTCCAATAAATTAAACTTACGCATCGCGAACGTATACACCTCAGATTCAGCTGTCCTATCATAATAGTCCTCGATCTTCGCCAGTCCAGCTTGAAGCGAGGTATGGAAGTCATGATACTTATCCCGTTGCGCCCGAAGGGACCAGGCCTTGTGAAGTGCCTCGAGTGCTGGAATAGCGAGGTGAAGCGTGGGACCCTGATCTGTCGAGAACGCATGCTGTGCGTTCTCAGCATGCTTGGTAAGGGGTAAGTACAAGAACGGAAAGCAGGAATAGTGGTCGGTCACTCAACTGTAAGTAGATCAAGGAAAAGTGATACTCGTTTCCATTCTGCCTTCGATGGAATGAGCTCACTGAGCTTCTGCTTCTTTTTGCGGTCCTTTTCCTCTCGGATAATTTCATCGAGGAAAGGCACGATGAACTACATCAAAATATGTGAGATGAACTCAGAACATGAATAAGAATACATACCGTCTTCAGTTTCTCTGCGCGTTGAAGCATCACATATGTGGATGACCACCGAACTTTCATATCAATGAGGAGCTGAAGCGGACTTAATCCCGCCTTCTCTTGAAGCTTGTGAAAAAAGCATTTTCGCTTTGCTGAGGATCGCTCCTACATCACGTATGAATCCAAGATGTCAATGTCTAAGTGACGTGTAACTTACCTTTACTGTGATGGTCCTAATTAACCCTATCTCATCTCGTTGATTAACGAGGCCAGGTCCGTCAGCATCGTCGTCGGAAACTGGATCAAACTGATCATCGCGGACCGTAACCATGTCATCGTCGGGCTTCTGGGGGTCGTAGTGCTTTGATCGACTATGGGCGGCAATAAGAGCTTGCGTTGCGAGATTGATGATGTGGGCGAGGCAGCTGACCAAATTGCTTAGTAGATATGACATGGTATGCAGCCAGACTTACCGAACTCGACGTTGCGCGTGATCATACTTCTTCCCCGTGAACTTCTAGACATGGTACGCGAAGTGAACCATCATCGTGTCGTTATTCTTTGCGCTATCTGATGTTACCCATCCAACCTCAAATTTTGGTGAGCTCACAGCCACAAGCGGAGGGAGGTTAATAGAATACATACCTTGTGTACAATTCCGAGACGAAGTGCTACCTTATACATAGCCTTCCCAAGACGCTTCCCGTTGTGCACGTTGTTCATCTTCACGAAGCCGAGAAGTCCGGTTTCCGCCTTCCACTCACCAGGCGTCGATTCCGCAATCCATGAACCGGTTACTGCGAAATACCCATCGGAATTCGATGCCTGCCAAGCATCGCATGTCATGTTTATGACGCCTTGAACCGTCGGGCCCTGTGTGTTTATAAGTACCCTGGACGTGATAGTAAGAACATGTGAACTCACGTTAAGCTTCGCGCGTAGGTGATTCATCTGCCGCTTGAACATGTCGACAATTTCCCGGCGCGTCTGTTTACGGCCAGGAATGTTAACGCCGTTGGTCGCACGCGCAGCGACATGGATCATTTCCCGAAATTTCGGGTGTTCGAGAGCACTGACAGGCTAATATAGAGTGTTACTGCGACTGAAAAGTTGCGTGAGGAGTTACGGCGCACCTGATCAGTGGCGATAAGCCATTCAACGGCTGCCTGCCTGAATAAGTCATCAGTATATGGTATTACCTTTTCTTTCTCTTTCTTCTCTGCGAGGTGTGGATCGAGGCGAGTCTGCTTGTCGGCCTCGGCTTGCTTCTTTCGTTTCTTCGCATCGCGCAGGAGCATTGAGAGGAAGTCGTTCTTCTCACACCAATTCTGATAAATGGCCTATGTGTATCGTGTCATGTCAGCCGCTTGAGAAATGAGAGGTTAAGAAAAGTACTTACCGAGTGGGCTGCCTCCATGTGCCGCCGCAGCGTCGTCACATCCGAGACCAGCGCGATAGGCTTCGTATTCTTTTTCCTTTTCATAAGAAGGAGTCAGTATGATTTAATACAGTAGATAGGAGGACTCACGAGCAACGTCGGCACTCCCGTACCGACTTATTACCGTCCTTCATAAACGCCGGGGAAAAGAAATAGTTTACGTCGCGTGTACGATCCGCATACGAGGCTTTCGGCGGTACTACCTCGGTGATGGCATCCCATTTCGCTGTCGGATCCAGACTCGTCAGGTAGCGTGTTACCGGCTTTCTCAGGTGCAGCTGCACGCGACGGATGTGGTGGGACTGGTCCGTCTTCGTCGTCGTCGTCATCTACGATGATGGCAGTGGATTTTCGATGTCTACGAGGGGCGGGTTCGTCGTCATCGACTTCTTCGACAGTCGGACGGCGAGGAATTGGTGGGGCGACTCGTTGTGGGGCGTCTATGCCAGCAGTGGGTGTCGTGCGACTTTCACTGGTTGCAGCAGGGTTCGCGTCATGTGGTACTTGCTGAGGAGTCGAATCTAAATAGAAAGAAGGACATCAGAGATGTCAGTTCGCGCTTGACCAATCAGAAGGTCGAGATCCATGCACCTTCCATATCTTCGGGTGTGATCCCTGCTGAGGTGTCATTACGCGGCTTCTTCCCTATAAATCGACACAATGATGTTAATGGTTGAAAAGGAAGAGGTGTTCAGCACGCACGAGGCTGGTCTGCCGGGCTCTCTTCAAGACTAAGGTTTGCAGCTGAGGTACCCCGTTTGCGAGTTGCATCCTTCAACTCCTTTTCTTTTTCTAAAACTCGCAGGTGTTGTGCTTTCAGCTCCTCGGCACGTTGGATTTGATGAGTCTTGAGCTGAATCTCGCCGTCGTTGTCAGGATCCGTGAGTTTGTGGGATGGGTTCGCGACGCGTCTGACGCGAGGTAAATTAGCGCCGTCGGGCATAGTGCGCGTGACGTCAGGTGGCCTTTGCGTTTGTTGATATACCAAGCCGTCGGCTGCGAATTTTTGAGAACTCTATTTTATTCACGACTGTATAATTCTACGGGAAAGGCCGTGAAACGGTCCGAGGTGAGCACTTACACCTGGTAGGTAGGCCGGGCTTGAGGGCTTCTGGAGGCTTTCCTAAACATGAAGCCGAGCCGCAGGCCCTACAAAGCCCAATCAAAGGCCGGCTCGGCTCGGGCCAAAGTAAGGCCGGCTTCTCGGCTTCGGGGCTTTCAAGCCCGACCCGGTACAACACTAGTGCGTGCCAATCCCACAATCTGCCGGCACACACGAGACGCGAGACGTAGAGCGAGACGGGGCACGGACGCCAGAGTCACTCTCCTTCAAGCATGGCCCATTCCGACGCTGGGATCAGACTCCTTGTGACCGACGGCAGTGGAGGACAGGCGATAGGTCTTGAGGAGGAGGATGGGGACTTGACAATGACATTGATCTCATTGTTGTCACGTGATGCGACGCGAGAAGTCAACCATCTCTGATCACAAGTCCATTGACTTGTACTCGCACCATCCCCATCGATATCATGCCCGTCGCACTGCCGCTTCAGAGTGTTGCCAATGTACGCTTACCGGATGTTCCAAGGTCTCCGCCTACGCTAGAAGACATCAAAAAGGCTCATCTATACGCCGGAAACATTGACCTCGACAACCGTAAGTGGCATCATCATATCTGGATTACCGTGCATATCCCAATCTGACCTCGCTGTAGAACAGCGACGAGCCAATTCCTCGACTGAAGACGATGTTGTACACGCTCGGATCTACGAGACCAAGCTTATGGCTTCTTTTTTTTTTTTTTTTTTTTTTTTTTGGTGTAGCGTTACCCTTACGGGCGGCACAAAGCTCGACACTAATATCGCCTTGCTCGTGCTCGCTTTTAGTGACAGGGGATCTAAACCCCGTCTCAAGTTCACAATTAACCATATACTTTAATCATGATCATTTCACCACTGAGGAAATGCTTTACGCACTCTAAGTGTGGGACTCTGCCCTTAGCATATGCGGTTCACCCCATACCCTGCCGCACTGCCTGGGCCCTACCCACTAAAACCCCAGGTACTTCCAGCCATTCTGCCGGGAGCTTGTCTCTATCCAGGATGACCCTTTCCCAGGTCTGTTTGACTAGGCTCCTCGAAAGGGCCTTCTTTCCATATTTCTTATCGGTCATGTGCCGATCTAGGTCAAACCTTTCATTAATAGCTTTAGCCCAGCAGTTTCCCACTTCCAGGCTGGTGAATGAGCTGTTGTCAAACTCACAAATCCTAGCGCATCTCAATTTCCAAATTAGATACGCTGACTCAACAATTAGTATGCGACGGAGTCTCACACCGCCAGGTCCTGGACTACCTTCAGCACTCCGCACTTGCATAAGAGGTGACCCTAAAATCTCACCCAGAGAGGGCTTCTGCCATATGCCCTCACCGTGTCGTTCCCAAAGCTCTCCTGCCTGCTGCCAGACCTCATGTTGGCCCGGCGACGTGCATTTCGTAAGAATATGCTCCATCGATTCTAATTCACCGTCATGTTCACATATTGCACGCCTCTGGAGCTCTGGGTCCATACTTGGTCTCAGCCAGTGTGAACCTACCCAATACGCATCATGTATTGACATCCATAACCAGTATCTCGCCTGTCTCGAGAAGTCTTTGTTTCTAATTTTCTTCCAGATCTTCGCGGAGGTTGGTCGGGCGTCACAATTCTTTTTCATCTCAAGTTTAATTGACTCCAGGTTCCTAACAGTCCGCGTCCTTACTGAAGGTGTCATCCTCATTTTAGCGGCACGTATGGCTTTATACGCGAGAGATTGGGATAACTTTGAAAGCTTTACTCCTGTTACCGTCAAAAGGGGATCAATTGTTAGGTCAAGGTCTGTGGGTGCATCCATAACCACTGCTTCCCCTGCCAAAGTGTCCGCGCCACTGTTCCTCGCATGGCCCGCATGACCTTTCACCCATTTCAGTTTCGTCACCGTCCCCCTACTTCTCAACCTAGCCACCGCTAGTCTCGCAAGGGTTTCGTTCTCGATACCAATATAGCCTAAGTCTTCATGCTCAATTAGACTTTCTGTCACATGTTTAATCACGTATTTAGAGTCCAGTTCCAGACACAGGGCATTCGAAGTGGGAGCCCTCTCCACCGCTTCTTTTAACGCAAGCATCTCCGCCGATTGGTTAGATTGGACAAATGCCGCTGGGACTTTGATACTCCTGTTCAACGGATGGTCAGCTTCACAGAAGACGCCAGCTCCTGCCTGTGCATCATCATCGCCATTGTTTATGCACGAGCCATCGGTTGCTAAGTACAGTTCACGGTCACCGTTGGTTGGTGGAGACAAGGTAGGTAATCCTCCTACCGTTCGTCCTGAGGTGAAGATTCGGAAAATATCTGCTAAAGGACCCGAGGTCACCAGGCCTCTCTGGAATACAATCCATTCCGAGTCATTCGAATCCCCTGCCACTCTGGTCTCTTCATTCGGAGCTGTGGTGGGATTCCATTTTGGGGGAAGGAATTGGAGGAGTCGTTTGGCCTTTTCACAGCAGTCATGCGGGTGAAGGCAACCAACTTCCTCTTCAACCTGCATGCAACTGGGGCATTCACAGGAGGGATCCGCTCGGTGGGAACTATCGGTTAGTCTAATAGCCCATTTTTCGGCATCACCTACCGTCCGTACTCCGTGTTTATCTCGTAGGCATACAGCGGTCCTACCATGCGCGTGGCGACGAATCTTCGGATCGGCATCGCTATGGTACCATATGGGCCGTTGACGCACAATGTCCTTTGAGAAGGCTATGCCTTCCGGTCTTACCCCGTACTTTCTAGCGGTTGTCAGTAATTGTAGTAAGTCAGGGCAGATTCCAGACTTCTCCGTAGCTCTGGATTTCCATGATTGAAGGAAGATATTCAATCTCACTTTCGGATCGACTTTATCTTCGGACAAGGGGGTTTTCATTGCAAACAGGGCGTCAGCAACCGATGCCCACAAAGGACGGTTCGGGCCTAGATCAAGATATGATTTCAACCACATGACTGCTATCGCCTCATTTCTGGCTCCTATATCTAGCAGCGCCCTTCCCCCCTGCTCTATAGGCATGTATAGTTGGTCTTCTTTTATTCTTGAGCTCTTATCGTGCCACACAAACTGGCGAATTCTTCTGCGAAGCCTTTTCTCTATGGTCTTCGGCATTCCTTGCACTTGCGATAGGTATTGGGTCATCCCTCCAACCATCATCTGGACTACCAGTTTACGACCTTCCATCGTGGGATGGCCCTTTTCCCACCGTTCAAGGCACTCTTCAATTTTCTTAAGGGTTCTATCCCACGGTTCTTCCTTATTTACTTTGTTCCCAAACCAAGCCCCAAGTATGCGAACCGCCTCACTTTCGATAGCGATGTGGAGGCCTTCTGGGATTGGGGCTACTTCGTCGGCAGTTTTCCTGGATTCAATTACCCTCATACGGAAAGATTGTTCACCAACGGGTATGATCTCTGTCTTTTGCACATTGAATTTCGCGGTCGACGCAATGCACCATTTGTTCAAAATAGATTGTAGATTCGAGAAGTCATCTTCCTCCGACAGAAAGGTGGTGGTATCATCTGCAAAGAGATTAGCTATCAGTTTCTCTTCTATACCCGGAATCCTAAAACCCTTCAGCGTGGAGTTTCTCAGTGAGACCGCTAAAGGTTCAATCGCGAGGTCGAAAAGGAGGCATGACAGGGGGTCTCCCTGCCGAACACCTCTCGTCACTTTCCATGGCGAGCTAAGAAAGCCATTAATCATTATCTGTGAGTCAGCGTTGGCATATAGGGTCTTAACAGAGTGTATGAAGACCTCGGGAATACCAAAGGCTTCCAAGGTTTTCCACAGGTAGACGTGATCAATCTTATCATAGGCTTTTTCCTGATCAAGGGAAACAATCAAGCCATTTTGTTCCATCGCTTCAGCATAGTGAAGCATCATGCGAATTAGTCTTGTTTGGTCCGTAATGCGGCGACCAGGGATAAAACCCGCTTGGTTTGGGTGGACTAGGGAAGTTATCACTCCTGCCAGTCGGGTTGCCAGGGCTTTTGTGAACAGTTTGTAATCCGTGTTCAGGCAGGTAATGGGTCTATAGTTTGCGATGTCCGAGCGCTCACCTTTCTTGTAAATGGGGCACATCCAACCTTCAGCAAATTTGGTTGACGCGATCATCCCGTGACTTTGGATATCCCTAAGTGCAGCTGTTAGGAGGGCGAGTACATCGAAGGACGGTTTCTCGTTTCGCTCGTCCTCAATGTAGCGGTTATTCAAGGATTTCCAAAATTCGTAGGTAGCTCCGTCTAACCCTGCAGCCGTAGCGTTTTTAGAGGAGTGCAGAGCTTCCGCTATCTCTTCTTTTGTCACCAGGGCGTTCAGGGATTCTCTCTGCGTTGCCGACAGAGTTGTAGGAGTACGGGAAAGGACAAGCTCGATTTTACTTTGGCGCAAGCTAGTGTTTGAGTCTATATCCTTTGTTTGCAGATTGTTGTGGTAGTCCCTTCCTACCTCCGCCATCCGTCTTGAGTCTTTTTCATACACAAACGGGGGTGGGCAAGGTGAGCGTTCCTGGGGGCCCTCTACCGTCACTTCGGCACTAACTGGAGTAACATTCTTTCTTAGGGCGTAAATGAGGTCTCGGGGTTTTGCAGCTTTATTAGCCTGTATCCAGTACTTACAAATCGTTTCTCCTTCTAAACGATTCCTAATGGCCGTATGTTTCCTAGCATTTAGGTGCCTTTGCTTTTCCAGAGAGCGGATTTTGGCGGTCAACTCCGCAGATTTCTGGCTCCTCAACTGTTCTTGTTGGGAGAGGTCATTATTAACTTCGGCCAGGGTTTTCTCGAGTTCCCTTATCTTGGCTTTGATTAGAGGGATTATTAGTTTATCCCTTTCTTTTGCAAATTCAAGTACTTTCACCTTCCAGGAATTATAGATCAGCTGAGCATTGCTATCTTCCCGCCATGGTCGTCCAGCCAACCCCTCCAGTTCTAGTATCGCCTTCTTACCACATTCTTTGGCAAATGTCTGGAATGTCTTGTCTTTCAACACATGTTCTGGGATCGACCATCGCCCTTTGCCTATCTCTGGAGCATCTTGGTGGGCGATCTGGACGGAAACTAAGTTATGGTCCGCATTGGGGACTCCCGTTGGTTTGATATTCCATTCTCTGGCAGTCTTCATTAAATTCATTGAGACATAGATCCTATCGATCCTGGACTGAGTTCCATTTGAACTGTGAAGTAGCGTGTACGCTTTCAATGATGGGTGCGTCTCCCTCCATCCGTCTACGAGACCTAACGCGTTTGTGAAGTTCTTCAAAGCGTCCGTGGCCGCAAGGGGGTCTGAACGCATCGGTAGTCTGTCAATCAGGTCCTCAACCATGTTAAAATCACCGGTTAACACATCGACTTTCAGGTTAGGACGGGCGTCGAAAAACATCAGAAGATCCTTCCAAAAGGCCGCATTCATCCGTCCATCTGTGCACGTTACATTCGGGGCATACACTACTAGTATGGACAACTTTTCACTCAGGTGCCAGTTCGTGTGAATCAGCATCGCCCGTCCTGGCACCACTTCCAAAATCTTGACGTTGTGGGTGTTGGTTAGGGACTTGTTTAATACGACAGCTACTCCTCCTTTCGCGGAGGGGTTGTCCGGGTCCATAGAAATATGGAGTTGAAGTCTCTTGCCGAATAGAGACTCAATGTTCGTTTTTCTTTCCTCAGTTAAATGAGTTTCCTGTACCAGTAAAATGCCTATACGTTTCTCCCTTACTAATTGATTGATATGTAACCATTTCGAATCTTGCTGATTGTTTCCCGCAGATCGATAACCTCTCATATTCAAGGATGCAATCCTAATCGACGCCTTGGTGTTAAGTTTGCAGGTGTGTCGTGTTCGCGAACTCGAATTCTGTAGCGTGTCAGCTGACATGAAATTCCCCCCAGCAGTTAACCGCATGCGTTGCTGAGATATAGCCTCTCCCTGGGCTATCTCCCGCTCGTCGGTAGTGTTTGAAGGTTCAGTTGCTACAACTGCAAAAGACTGCAACCCAACTGAACTGCAACTGATAGCAACTGGACTTTAGGTTCAGTTGGAGCAAATCGGAAGTGCAAAGACTGCAGTTCAGTTGCGGTTTTTTGCAGTTGTGCAACTGGTTGCAACCGGTTGTGGCTGTGCACCATATGCACCATATACCCACGTGTTTTCCTGTCATTTTGGGCGTTGATACCTCCAAATCTGGCCAGAATTGATGGAGTTATAGCCAATATAGTATTTGCTGATGCTGAAATTGATAGCAACATTAAAACCTCAATAACTCTGACAGTTCTTATCCGATTTTCATGAACCAGGACTCGTTCTGAAGCCCCGAAGAAGCCGGACCGTTCGGAGCGGTGGTCGGGCCGGTGTGCGGTCGCAACCGGTTGCACAACCGGTCACAACTGCAAAAGACCGGTTTTTACCAGTTCAGTTGCAGTTGCTGCCGTTTCGTTGATTTCAGCAACTGGTAGCAGTTCAGTTGTTCCAGATTTGGGTCAAAAGACCGAACCGAACCGGACTTTCGAACACTACTCGTCGGAGCGGATTCCCCAAGTCATGGGGTGGCTACCAACATGGTGGCCTGCATCAATCAAGACGCCGTTGGGCGGTTGTACTTGAAAAGTTGTACTCCCGCCTCCTTGAGACCCGTCACCAAACCTCTCAAGCTCTTCATCGAAGTTACGAGCGACGGCTAGCCCGGATGCTCCTCCAAGCTCGCGAGGGCCCGAACCTTGACCGATGTTGACACCTGAGGAAGGAATAGAAGTTAGTATTGAAGCAGTTGTGAAGACTCACCCGAGAAGACAACCAACTTGTACGGGAGGTAGGCTTAACCCAGGCCTACGGCGGTTGACAATTACCTTCGGTTCGGGGCATACCGTCTGAGCCGGCACACCCCTCAACGTCGGTTTAAGCAGGACTGCTGCACGGGATTGTCGCTTAATTTGTATAAGCCTCCGTTTTCTGCCCTCCATTGGCTTGCCCCACCTAGGCTTACCTGTACCCTTAGGCCAGTAAATTCAGCCTATTGGGGCCTCTACATTACAACAAAGCTAAGTTTGAACGGCAGCCAGGACTACTCCATCTCAGACTGGAGTGTCTAGCACCTCACTTAAAGAGTGATCCTACAGGAGTTCGTGTTGGAGTCATTCCGACCTTTTAATGAGGCCCACGCGATGGAGACACGGATGGCATGAGCTCAAAGAGGTATATTGCATACAAGTATACTCAACGAGAAGGGGCGATAATAGGTACACGCTATACGAGGGGGAGTGGGCGTTACATTCTAAGTCCTACTGGACCCCCTACCGCGATTGCCTCCACGGCCAGGTCTAAACTTTCCACCCCCGCGGCCTCCTCGAATTGGATCCTTCCCTTTCACCCCTCCCTTTGCACCATTTGTCTTGGGTCTATTAAAGGCATCAATTGCGAGATCATCGTCCTCGTCTGGAGCCTTTCTAGGTCCTAGCCAGCCCGGTACATCGGGGAGAGGGCAAAGGGGCGTAGGGTGTGATATGCCCTTACAACCGACGCATCGGAAAACCAAGTCGCTAATCAAGGGGAGACCCGTACCGCGTACTGTAGTGGGAAATTTAACATCTTGGACAAGGTGAACGAGCTTGAAGTAGTTCGTGAGTTTGACCTGAGGTGGATCCCATTCAATGTTCCATAGCAATTGTTTTCCTCCCTGAGCTTTGGGAAGCGCCGCCTCAATGCTTGTTGCCTGTATCGAGGCATAGGCCGTCGCTACTGCACCAGCGTCAGCGATCATCAAGTGGTCGTGGATGTGGGAAGCGATTTCCGGGGTGGCCACCAGCCTCCGGCGGACAATGTCTGCGACTTCGACGGCGGCTTCGGTTGTGTTACGGAAGGTAAGGCCTCGGATGGTAATTAGGTGGCGAGGGTTCCGAGGGACGAATGGGTCGAAAATGAGGGAGGCTTTGTCCGTACTCAGAATGTGTAGGTCGAGGAGCTCATCGGCTGCAGACTGTGAGATGCCGGACACTAAGAAGGAATAAGGGGAGGGAAAGCGGAAAGGGTCGTAGGTGGCCTGGGTGGGAGGGCTAACGATCACGTTTTGAGCACCTGCCCCGCAGGCAAGCGCGATTAAGTCCTCCGCTCTGTGAACGGCTTCTTGAGGATTGGGGTCGAAACGTGCATTGAAAGATCGCATTAGTAGTTTCGGCGGGGGTAGCTCTGACCATTTCTGAGCCAGGTCCCTGGTAATGTTCTGCAGGGGGGGTGCTCCTAAATCGATACGAGGAAAGCCTGTCGATGGCTTGGCGGTATACCTTAGGATCGGTTCTCCGCCTTCGCTGAGGACCATCACCCCGTCCTCGATCGTGACGGAGCGTCCAGGCCGGAGAAAGTGCGGTTCTGCAAAAGCAGACGTGGTGGTGAGCTGGATAGCGGGTCCATTTGTCGGGCCTCCGGGAGCGGCAGTCACGGATGTGGACCTCGTGCTGGGAGAACCCTGGGAGGCATCCGCCATGGCTATGTCGTGGTCCAGTAGGTTGTGGGAGGTAACTGCCGGAGTTTTAGCTATGCCAATCATTAGAATTAAGTCTTTGAGAGACACGAGTGGAGCTCACCTCGCAATGTCTTTTTGAAATGCAATCCAGCGGGGATCGAGGATGCAGATTTGCCTTTCCTGTACAAAGACTGACTCCCTCTGGTGGTGGGTGTGCGTTCCGCAGTTCCAGCAGAACGACGAAGACTTTCTTCAGCCTCCATGCGATCCAGCGCAGCGACAGTGATGTCGTCCAAGGGGGATGGAGGCAAATAATCTGACTCGGAGTCGGAGACGGCGATGTTATCAGAACGGGTAGGGATCGCTTCTCGCGACAATGTGCGCGCACGCACGAACGCTGGTACGAGAGAGAAACGAGTAGCCTGATCCTGGTCCATGATGTCTTCTGTGGGATGGAAGGGGTGGGCGGAATGTAATAAAGGAGGAAAAGCTGCGGGGTCCCTCCCATCCTCGCCAGATGTTGGCATTTCATTCACTTGGGCCGCCGGAGCTCGAGGTAAACGTGTCGCAGTATTCCTTTTAGACGCATTAAAGATGATCTCACCCGGCTCTTTTTGGGGGCTGGCTTCTGCTGCTCTCTTGTTGGAGGGTTGCTGTAGAGCGGCAGCGAAACTAGTGGGTGGCCACGGGACGGATGTCAAGGTAAGGTCCGTTGACGCAGCCTGTGGGGATTGTGGTAGAGGGGAGATTGGGGAGTTAACTTCGATGTTAGACATGTGTGATGATGTGCTAGGGTGGCTCGATATACCTGAGTTTCGACTGTGACATGACCCTCCTTTTAAACTTTTGAGGCGAGACGGGCCGTTTTTCTGCAGACGGCAGGTTCGCGATGTTCTGGGGATATGATGATGTCGAGTTTGAGATGGATTGGTCAATGACGAGAGATATCTGTAATGACGGTGAGATTAAGCCAATCATTTATACTGCAATATTGGGGATAACGCCACCATATAAATGTGTCCGTTGATAGATATCCAGAGCGGGTTACGAAATGTTGTGCGTACTGGAAGAGGTGAAAGGGGAAGGGCGAGTTTGGTGGAAGGAGAGCTCACGATTAACTCGTCGATTTTCTCATACAGGCCCACACGCAAAGGTACTACTGTCTGACAGAGAGCGTGTACCACTTTGCAGCCAAGGTATCCTCAGTGACGTGGCGAAGACGTACTTATCGTTGAAAGGTTGATGGTAGGACTCGATTGCAGGGTCCTAATTCCCGACCATCGCAACCTTCTAGAGTGACCCTCGCATAATGACGTTGAGTATGTTCAGTTGACGAGGGGATGACGTTGCAAGAGTATCACAGCTTGAAAGCCGTGAGGGTTCTGGAAGGGACTCTGATCCAGAACACGATGATGGTGGGGAGGGAGCATGGGACCGTGTGAGCGGATAGATTAAAGGTGTTTATTACCCTGGGGGGGTTAAGACAAACAAAGATATAGCGGGGATGAGGAGAGCGACGCGTGTATATGTACGTAAGCTTATCAAAAGGATCAAGGAGTGATTGTTCAAGGAGAGACGGTTCTAAGGGAGTCAGCGCCTTCCGTAAGTGTCGGTGTGGTTGGGGAAGAGTAACCCGAACTCACGTATAGGAGAGGAGCCTGGAGGGTACGGTTGGCAAACTGTGTGGATCTCTGCTCTAGTATCTGACACGCTTGGCAGGTACTTCATGGGGGCGGGCTTCTTTCCTCACCCTGCCATTATGCCCAAAAATGCGTTCCACCATCTCATAATAAGCAGCATCGTTCACGTAATGCGGGGAGTTTATCCTGGAGACATGCATCTGGAAGTCCTCGGAGCTAAGAGAGGCGTAGTGATATGGGACTTGAAGCACCACGTCCCCCACTTCCTCTGTCTTGACGGTGAAAGATATAGTGTAGAATGTGTTGGTGATGCTGAAACCCGTGATTAGGCCATGCAGATCTGCAATGTCATCAAGATCGAAGGCTGAGGAGGAGAATTGGGAGACGATGTGGATATAATCGCCCACAGCGATGCTATTCTTTTCGCTGGGTCTTCCCAACATCTGGGCCCTCCAGTGGAACTGGTACGTGTTCCATGATGGGAGGTACGAATGCTTGCCGACTTGTACTTCCAAAGGGGTGGTACTATTGCCAAGGGGTGGGCGACGTTGGAAATTGGCGGGGGGAGTGAAGTAGAACATGATAGAGAGCGTAGAAGTTGGGCTGTTGGGTATGTGAATTATTTATGGGGTTTTTATACAGTACTGAATAGAAAATTTTCTCCACGTGTGTTACGTATAGTCCTTGCTTGGCTTTGGAGCGGTCGGCTAACCGCACAATCGAAGCAGGGACATTATGACACCAAATACCCTCTCCCCTGGCTTAACATTCCAAAGGGAAGAGGGACTTTGAGCCCAGAAGGTATGTGGAGAAGCTCCGTTAGGGGGAGGTGTTTCCATTACAGACGCGGGCGGGATCAACGCAGAGGGAATGTTGGTAGTGGGTTTCCGGATGTCGTACAAAGTATAACCAAAGTTTGAAGTGTACTGTGTGATTAAGTGTACACGTAGTTGATAAAACACGTGCTGCTCCTGGCAATACTCGAGGCTTACGGGAGCATATAACACTGTTAGTGGTCTGCTTCAACCTTCTTGTACATACGTGTTAGGCATCAAGTAAAGGAATAATACACACGGACTGTAGTTGGGCAGGAGGACTCAGCGATGATTGCGGCGGCAAGGTCTCTTAATCGATCGTTCAGGGACTTTTCGGGGGCTTTAGAAATGTCGATTACCAAATGATGGAAGTTGAGATCACTCATCCCAGAGGGTGGTGAATGGGCCTCAGTGCGAATGGGTGGTTGTGAGCTAGGCATCGCTCTTAACGAAAACTGCTCTACCGGTCCTCGACATTGAGGGGGGCAAGGTTCTTGGACTGCTGCATTCTTGCAGAGTCTCGGTCAGGAGTCACGAGACGGTTCGGGCCGTTTCGTGCCAATTCCCACCGAAGAAACGGTGGGAATCGGGTGTCGAACCACCAGATGGTGGTGGTTCGGGTCCAAGAAGCCCCCAAGCTTATGGCTTCTTACGCTCCCCCGGGTACGTTGTTGCTTTGCAAGCGCCGCCGCCATACGATGTTATTGATATTTGCCATTCAGATGAAGATGCGGCGGCGGCAGAGGCGCCACCTTGGTTCGCGGCTGCCTTGGCTCGCGGCCTTAGGCTTGGTCTTGCACCCCTCACGCAGACCGTCAATCAAGTTCGTCCTGTCCGATCACATTTATAGCCACCCTCGTGTTAATTGTATGATAGATGTACAACTCCCGGTGCGCTGACGGGACCGTCGAACCCTACAAGATCGTACCTTTCAATGACGGGACTCTGCCTACAGCGCCGCCAGTAAGTTATGACTAGACTTCTTTCTTTATTTCATTCTTAACCTTCTCCAGCACAATCTTCCCGCGCTCCTAAACGTGGAGTCTATCAGAACATTAACGGGAGCTCAAACGACCGCATATCTCGACGGGTACGGGGTACCTCCGCCTCGCACTATCAACCAGCGTAAGAAGGAGATTGGCCGAGCGATCGGATGCCGTGTCGAGGTCGCATAGTTTACAAGAGTCGTGGCGAATCGTTTCGATGGCAATGCTAGGATGTACGAACATTCTTCCGTGGCCTTCTGTAAGTTCTTATCTTATGTCCTACATATTTCACTCTTGGCGTGCTTGGGAGGATTGGATTCCACTGTCGTCGGACATGTGAGAAGAAATGACACCTGTTCGGGAAGGTAGTCGGACGCACTGGTCAAATACTCACGCTGAGGCGTATGTTTGGGATCTTCGGTTCACACGGGATGGGCAAATGGATCGAAAGACGTCACATGATGATGCTTCCCAGCATATAATGACGCCGACTTCACCGCTTCAGCGCCTTGAACTTCGAGGATGGTACAACATTATTCCACATTATGATGCCTCGTGATCCCGCACTTGCTTCTTCGGACAACTCGTCACTCATTATTCTGACAAGACGTCGTGCCCGATCCCAGGTGGCCATAGACGGCCGTATTCAACATCATCCCCATCATCGTGAAGGTGGAGCATATTCGACCCGTTCTTCTCGTTCGAAGCGGCAGCGCAAAGAAAGAAGTCTGAGTTGTGTGTATCGACGTGGCGTCAGGCGGCCCTCCACGAAGCCAAATTCTAAATTTGGCGGCCCTCAGCCTCATGATCGACGGAACTCTCCTATTGCCACCTTCTCCTTTTCTTACTACCAAGCACCTTTGACGTGATTTGTGGGGCGGAAGTCTCGAGCAGCATGCGGTACCCAAACTATAACATGTAAATTTCCCCGAGTACTGGGAGCTTTCCAACATGTATAGCTCTACGTTCGCCTCCCTTTTGTCTCTATCGATCATCTCAAGCGTTTCTGGAGCAATCTTCGATCTCTCCGAGCTTCAGTGGACGCTGAAGAACAAGAATGGTTCCATCCAGATTCCGGCTTCAGGACCCCCGTCCCAGGCTCACTTGGATCTCGCGAATGCTGGAGTGATTACCGAGCCACTTCTCGGAATAAACGGTGAGTATTCCCAGTATCAGTATTATTGATTGGAAGGTATTCATGATACCCTAGACTTTACTCAACGTTGGATCATCGACGACGACTGGACATATACGGCTGACTTGTCCCCATTCAGTCGTACATTGAACGCCACGGCGGAACAGACGACCCTTTTGGTCTTTTACGGAATTGATACCGTTGCCAATATCGTACGTGTACAGTAGTCATGCCATGTGGTCAAGTGTTCTGACAGTCAGTCCAGAGTGTGGCTGGACACCCTGTGGCATGGGTGAACAATCAATTTCGACAATACACCTTCGACGTTTCTGCATCAGTTGCATCGCCGTCCTCAGATGACAACAATGTCACTGTATCCCTCCAGTCGGCTTATCACTACGCCTTGAACGTTAGCACGCGGCCTGATGCTGAACATTTCCCTGGGAACGGTGGGGTAAGTAGTGTATCCTCATTTCGTACCATCGTTGCACTCACGTCTGCACCATTAGTTCGAATATCCTGGCATCTTTCCGTGGGTCCGCAAGGTTGCCTCCGACTTCGGTTGGGATTGGGTGAGTTGCGAAATTTGATCGCCTTGAGTATGTCCTGAAATAGGAGGTAGGGCCCCGCATTCGTACCGGTTGGGATATACAAGCGAGCTTATCTGGTGACCTTGTCGTCCAATACAAACGTTTCGACCATTCAAACAGGCACACCGCCCATATCACCTTCAGACCCCGCGAGCGTGAACGATGTGGCCGGGCCAATTTTCGTCGATGAGTCTTCTATCGATATCTACAAAACCGGCCAGTCATTCTCTGTTCCTCCCAAACAGAATGCCGACTGGATCGTGAATGTCACTCTTGCGCTTCGCTCTGCTGCTGCAATACCGAAATCCATCCTGACACTCGCTTTCCCCGAGCTCAACATCAGGTCCAAGCCCTTCGACATTTCTAATATCCCGATCTCGACCAATGAGTCATTTTGGGTCACTGCTACCTGGTCAATTCCGGATAGCGTGCCACAGAGATGGTACCCCCATAATCTCGGGACACCACAGCTCTACAACTTGACTGTTGTCCTTGGTACTCCGGCGTCGGACAATGCCTCTTCCAACAGCCTCGTGAACTTCGTCACGAGGACGGGATTCCGGACAATCGAGCTTGCGCAAGCACCGTATTCCAAGGAAGATGTCGGCCGGAGAGGGATTATTCCAGGCGACCAGTGGCACTTCAAGATCAACGGGAAGGCGTTCTACAGTCTTGGGACCAACATCATTCCGTTCGATCCCTTCTACGCTAGGATGACTACTGATCATGTGAGGTGGGTTTTGGAAAGCGCCGTGAAGAGTGGGCAGAACATGGTTCGTTCCCTTTATCCTCACCTGCTGCGGAACGTGTTCTAACGTTCATATCGTTTTCAGCTGCGAGTGTGGGGTGGTGGGACATACCAGCCATCTTCGTCCTCCGTTGCAGGAGGCGGATACGACTTCTACTCCATCTGCGACGAAATAGGAATTCTGGCCTGGTCCGAGCTCATCTTCTCCGATGCCTTATATCCGATCAACGACTTTTTGCTCGAGACTATAGAATCTGAGGTCCGCCAGAATGTCAGGAGAGTGAACAGGCACCCGAGCAATGTTCAGTGGGCTGGTGGAAACGAGATTGAAGGTATTGTCACGTCGACGAATCGTTCCGTGGAGAATGGAATTCATTTTTTGAACGAGGTGTGTTGCCTACTCTGCAGTACCCTCCTTTCCATCGACTAAAGAACGTTATAGTTCGTGACCCTGTTCCAGCACTTCTTACACGATATTGTCGTATCTGAGACCCATTCAGTATGTTTACACCTGAGACTCAATAACGAACGCCTCCTTACAGCTCGAATCCTCATAGGTACCCTACACCGACTGCTCAACAACGAAAGGCGTCCTCAGTCTTGACCCGTACGTCCTTCGATTCGACAATGGGACACAAGGCAATATATATGGCAACGCAGGTACGCTCTATATCTTACAGGTTGACGTTAAGGTCTCAAATGATGCTTTTATAAGAACGATATAACTACGATGCCAGCGTAGCATTCGATTACAGCACGTTCCCAGTATCCAGATTTATGAATGAATTTGGGTTCGTCTATTCCGTCGGGACCAGAGCTATCTTCGGACGACGAGGCTCACGCTAAACTCTCAGGTTCCACTCGATGCCGTCCTTCTACAGCTGGGAAGAAGTCCTAACCTCTCCGGAAGACTTTTCTTTCAACTCCACAGTAGTCATGTCAAGAGAACATCATCCACCTGCGGGCTCGCTCGCATTCCCTAACCCCAACGCCCCGGAAGGCCAGCGGGAACTGACGGTAGCTGTGGAACTCTGGCTCCCAACCCCTGGCACGACCGATACCAATCAGACGTTTGCGCAATGGTGCTACAGCACGCAGGTCTTCCAGACGATGACTATGGTATCTCAGGTCGCCTGGTATCGTCATGGGGCTGGCCAGGGCGAGAATAACCTCGGAGCGTTAGTATGGCAGCTCAACGACATCTGGCAGGGTGTTAGCTGGTCGAGCATCGAGTATTCTGGGAGATGGAAGGTACTGCAGTATGGGTTGACGGGAATCTTCTCGCCGATCACGATCTCTCCCTTCTGGACAGCCGCAAACGAGACGTTGCGCACACTCGTCATTTCTGATCGGTTGCAGGAGGTGCAAGGGTCGGCGCAGCTCACATGGTACGATTGGTTGGGTAAGCCGCTGAATACGACATTGTTCAACTTCACGGTCCCGGCGTTGAACAACTCATGGATCTTCGAGGCCTCGGGGTTGAAAACGATACTTCCCGCTGGCAAGGAAGCAGCAGATGTGTGGCTCCTTCTCAACGTGACAGCGGATATCGATGGTCGGAAAGTGACCAATGAACAATATGTCAGGCTGCTTTTAATCATTTGACGACGAATATTGACCCGTTTGTACAGTTCACTCCGACATCCCTGGCCAACGCCCACCTCGTCGATCCAGAGATCAGTGTCATCAGAAGTCAAGATCTCACGTTTACCCTGTCGGCCAAAGGAGGTGTGGCACCATGGACATGGTTGGACCATCCCGCGGGAACAATCGGGGTGTTCATTGATAAGGAGACAGGTCTACCCTCGAATGGCTTCTACCTGATTCCAGGGATCGATAGAACAGGTCGGTCACCCGTACCTGTGCTGGCTGTCATCAATTGTGCCTGACATTTTTTCTAGTATCTTTCGTCCTGAATCCTGCGCTTTCGCGTGTTGCGGCACCAGACCCTGCGGATTTCGTAGTTCGGTCTCTGTGGAACAATACTCACATTTGATGATACTTGAGCTTTTCAAAGGGAGATTAGGTCGTAGATGATACTCGCATTTGACAGTATTTGAGCTTTTCAAAGGGAGATTGAGTCGTAAATGATCCTCAGGAGACATTTACATGATCGATGCTTCGGACTAAACCCGGTCCGCGACCTCTAAGTCCACCATGACCATCATCCCACACTTTGATGTCTCACGATGCCGCGTTCGCTTCTTCGAGCAACCCATTGCTTGTCGCTCTGACCGAACCCCTTGTGCGATCCCAGATGGCCATAGACGGCCATATTCAACATCACCTGTGTCAGCGTCACGGTGGAGCATATCCGTCACGTCCTTCAAAGTACTCGTTCAAAGCCAGCTCAGTAGAGGAAGACAAAAGAGTCCGACCTGGGCGTCTTGACGTGGCGGCAGCCGCCTTCCACGAGCCGATTACTCTAAAAAATCAGCTAAATCCGGGCGGCACTCAGCCTCATGATCGACGAAGTCCTCCAATCCCACTTTCTGTTTGTTCTCTGCTGATGCTACTATCCATTTTACGTCACTTGTGGGGCGAAGTCTCAAGGACCATGCGGTACCTGACCTATAAGATGGAAGCTACGCCGAGTACTGAGAATGGTTGAACATGTATGGCTTCGTCCTCGTCTCCCTTTTCCTCTTGTCAATCGTCTCAAGCATCTATGCAGCGATTTTTGATCTATCCGAGCTTCAATGGACGCTGAAGAATAAGAATGGTTCTATCCAGATCCCGGCTTCAGGGCCGCCATCCCAGGCGCATTTGGATCTGGCAAAGGCTGGAGTCATCACCGAGCCACTGCTCGGAATAAACGGTATGGATTCTCATTATCATCGTTGGTTAATCAAACATATTCAGGATAACTTAGATTTCACTCAACGCTGGATCGTTGACGACGATTGGACGTATACAGCTGACTTATCCCCATTCACTCGTACTTTGGAATCTACGGCGGAACGGACGACCCTCTTGGTCTTCTACGGAATCGATACCGTGGCCAATATCGTACGTGTAGTCATGCTACGGGATCCAGCGTTCTAACAGCCCATTCCAGAGTGTGGCTGGACACCCTATCGCATGGGTCAACAATCAATTTTTAAAGTACACCTTTGACGTTTCTGCGTCGATCGCCGCGCCGTCCTCGAATGACAACAATGTTACCGTAACCCTGCAGTCGGTCTACAATTATGCCTTGAATGTCAGTACAAGGGCTGATGCTGAACATTTCCCTGGAAATGGCGGGGTAAGTAACGCAACTATCGATTCATTCCAACGTCCACTCACTTTTCTGCGACCAGTTTGAATATCCTGGCATTTGGCCGTGGGTTCGTAAAGTCGCCTGCGATTTTGGTTGGGATTGGGTAAGCATCGAACCTTGCTTAGACTTGAGTGTATTCTGAAGCAACAGTCAGGGTCCTGCGTTCGTACCAGTTGGGATATACAAACGGGCCTATCTGGTGACCTTATCATCTGACACGAGCGTTTCAACAGTCCAAACTGGAACACCACCCATATCACCTTCAGGTCCCGCAGGCAGGGACGATGTGGCGGGCCCTATCTTTGTCGACGAGTCATCCATTGATATCTATAAGACAGCACAGTCTTTTTCCGTTCCTCCCAAGCAAGACGCGGACTGGATCGTAAATGTCACTTTGGCGCTGCGCTCTGCCGCCGCCGTACCGGAATCCACTCTCACTCTGGCATTCCCCGAGCTTAGCATCACGTCCACGCCCTTTCATATCTCTGACATTCCTGTCGCGACGAACGAATCGTTCTGGATCACCGCTACCTGGTCCATACCGGACAACATCCCACAGAGATGGTACACACACAACCTCGGGACACCGAAGCTTTACAACTTGACCGTCACACTTGATACTCCGGCATCTGGGAACACCTCATCGATGAGACTGGTGAATTTCGTCACGAGGACGGGATTCCGGACGATCGAGATTGCACAAGCGCCGTATTCACAGGACGACATTGATCGAAGGGGAATTACTCCAGGTGACCAGTGGCACTTCAAGCTCAATGGCAAAGCGTTCTATAGCCTCGGAACCAACATTATTCCGTTCGATCCGTTCTACGCCCGTACCTCGACCGATCAAGCAAGGTGGATCTTGGAAAGTGCAGTAAAGAGTGGGCAGAATATGGTTTGTTTATCATGTATTAATTTTGCGGAATGGTTGCTGACTTCCGCATCATCTCAAGTTGCGAGTGTGGGGCGGTGGGACGTATCAGCCATCTTCATCCTCTGTCGCAGGAGGCCAATACGACTTCTATTCCATTTGCGATGAACTCGGAATTCTCGCATGGTCCGAGCTCATATTTTCCGATGCGCTGTACCCTATCAACGACTTCTTGCTCAAGACTATAGAGCCTGAGGTGCGCCAGAATGTAAGAAGAGTGAATAGGCACCCAAGCGTCGCACAATGGGCTGGTGGAAACGAAATCGAAGGAATAGCCACGTGGACGAATCGTTCTGTGGAAAATGGGAATCATTTCTTGAACGAGGTGCGTTGAATGGCATGTCTAGTGTGCTGTTTTGATTGATCGAAGAGCGTTATAGTTCGTCACCCTGTTCCAGGATTTCTTACATGATATTGTCGTATCGGAGACTCATTCAGTACGTTTATCTATATCCCATGGCCGATGATGTACACCTCACAACCTCGATCCATTTAGGTGCCGTACACGGACTGCTCGACAACAAAGGGGGTCTTCAGTCTTGACCCCTACATTCTTCGGTTCGACAACAGTACAGAGGGCCATTTATACGGAAATGGAGGTGCGTTTGTACTTCAACCACCAGCGTCAGATATCCTGAAAAAGCTCATAAGAGCGATTCAACTATGACGCCAGCGTAGCGTTAGATTACAGCACATTCCCAGTAACGAGGTTCACGAACGAATTCGGGTACGTGCCTTTTCATTATGTGTACTTCCGAACAATAACGCTCACGCTGAGCTTTCAGGTTCCATTCGATGCCATCCTTCTACAGCTGGGAAGAAGTCCTGACATCACCAGAAGACTTTTCCTTTAACTCCACAGTAGTCATGTCAAGAGAACACCATCCACCTGCCGGCTCGCTCGCCTTCCCCAATCCCAACGCCCCCGAAGGCCAACGGGAAATGACGGTAGCTGTTGAACTTTGGCTCCCCACCCCAGGCACGACCGATACGAACCAAACTTTTGCGCAATGGTGCTACAGCACACAGATTTTCCAAACTATGACCATCGTATCGCAGATCGCGTGGTACCGTCACGGGGCCGGCGAGGGCGAGAACAACCTCGGGGCCTTGGTGTGGCAGCTAAATGATATATGGCAAGGTGTTAGCTGGTCGAGCATCGAATATTCTGGGAGGTGGAAGGTGTTACAATACGGGCTGACTGGCATCTATTCCCCAATTACGATCTACCCCTTCTGGACCGCTGCGACCCAGACGTTACGCGTTCTCGTCATTTCTGATAGGCTGGAGGAGGTGCAGGGGTTTGCACAGCTCACATGGTACGACTGGTTAGGCAGGCCGCTGAACGCGACGTTATCCCACTTCACGGTGCCGGCGTTGAATAACTCGTTGATCATCGAGGCCTCGGGGTTGAATACCATACTTCCAGTTGGCAGAGGCGCAGCGGACGTGTGGCTCCTTCTCAATGCGACGGCGGTGATCGACGGTCGGACGGTAACGAATGAACAATACGTGAGGATTCTGCTTGATGTTTGAATGATGGCTGACCCATATATACAGTTCACTCCGACATCTCTAGCAAACGCGCACCTCGTCGATCCGCAGATCAGTGTCACTCGGGGCCAAGATCTGACATTTACGCTGTCGGCCAAAGG
The DNA here is from genome assembly GCA_014905825.1 of Lyophyllum atratum. Taxonomy (NCBI): domain Eukaryota; kingdom Fungi; phylum Basidiomycota; class Agaricomycetes; order Agaricales; family Lyophyllaceae; genus Lyophyllum; species Lyophyllum atratum. The sequence goes on along the minus strand of JACGCN010000026.1, from coordinate 219,136 downwards.
AGGGGTAGCACCGTGGACATGGTTGGATCATCCTGCAGGAACGGTTGGCGTCTTCGTCGACAAGAAGACAGGTCTGCCGTCAAATGGCTTCTACCTGATTCCAGGAATCGATAGGACAGGTGGGTGCCTTGGATTTCCGCTCGCTGTAGTTCACTTCGCCTGACTATCGTTCCAGTATCGTTCATCTTGAATCCTGCACTTTCGCGTGTCATAGCACCGAATCCTGCGGAGTTCGTGGTCCGGTCTTTGTGGAACAATACTCATATTTGATACCCTGTACTCGGGCTTTTCAAGGGAAATGTAAGTCATGTATTATAAGTAGGTAGAAATCAGGGATCACGTATTTCGCCTCGTTTGTTATCCTGTGTAGACGTGCACCAATTTGGGCAAAGCGTGTTGGTTGACGATCGCGATGGGTGCCCATCGTCCGGAGGTTGTTTGGTTCAGAGGCTTTATCCTTCGCCTCAAACATTGACGCAATTTTTCTCGTCCACGCACGGACCACCCTCAGAAACTATATAAACCCCTTCTCGACATCCCTGTTTCCTTAGAACATACTCATCAGGATCTATTTTATAGAAACTGACCGAGTCTCGCATTTTTACAAATGCCGCATCCTTCATATCCACTCGATGATTTCCGCGCTGGCTCGTTATACCGAGAACACGGCCCTGCCTCTGAGCAGGGTCTCGAGGACGTTTGGTATGCGGTTGCGGTGTGCTTGCAAAAGTACCTGCGCTCTGTGCCAGCGAGCTCAGCGTCTGTCTGATGGATTCCTTTTCGCGATGGAGGATTTTCTATTCTGCGGGGTGGCGGCTGGCTTTGTATGTATGTAGTTTGTAGTGATTTTTGAGAGGCCTTATGTATGTGTCCGATCTACCCACTCAATATGATTTGCTTCGTTTTTTCACCTTGCGCTTTTCTCAGTCAGACGTAATGCAAACCAGTGCGGCTACAAGCTTGGCATACGCGGCGGACTACTAGTTTCTGGCTAACTTTCTTCGGTGAGAGGACTTTTCGACCCAAGGACTTCATGATTTTAGATAGATTTATCCAGCCCAAACTCTAGAACTCCCCATGGACCCATCAGCACTGCCGGAATCACAGGTCGCTATTACAATATTTTTTGCACTCCAAGGTCCTACCTGACATCTCACATTATATTCTCAAAACTACGGCGTGTGCTGACAGACGGCTCTACTCTATTCGGCCACGGTCTCACGTCAAGGGGCTTTGTCGAGATCCTGGACTGTCGGGACATGTCTCTATCAGTGTTCATGCGAAGTGCTGATAATGTTCAGGACTCCGCGGCGCCAGTGTCTGGAACGCCACCTGCACGACCACCACCCGGATTGGTCGGACAGATGACGGATCGGGCAGGGAACGGACGAGGGTAACTGTGACGCCGTCACCGTGTACCGTTGGTCACCAATTCAAGAATCAGGTCCCCACCAGCCAGTCGCCAGGGCCTATATATGGACGAATGTGGCCTCTCATTAAAGGTGCGCTGGCGCGAGCGTAACAGTACTCGCTGAATATGTCACAGGCACCAGCGAGGATTACAAAAATATCACCGGGGATTACTGAGGTATATGAACCCATAGGCAATCGAGGCGCCGCTGGATTTGTCCGGATAGAGGCAAATCGGACTTGGTGGAACGTCAGCTGGACGGTCGTGCTGGTGGAGATTTGCGTGAAGGATGTTGAGCAGAATAAGGAACGGCCAAGAAAGCTACTCCTTATTTTTAGCAATGACGCCCGAGTCGCAGGCCTGTACCTGCCACCAAAGGAAGGAACCAGATTCGAAGATCAGCGTAGGTGGGTTTTTATGCCCAGCGATTATCCGTGTCTTGCTAGCGCCGCCGGTGCCACCCCGCATGGAACGTACGCCACTTCGCACTTGCCTTGACTGGCATGCGAGTATTCGCTGAATCCTAGTAGGGTGTTGTATCACACACCGCCGGGTCATCAATCGATAACGCGAGGTGAGCTCAGATGAGCACCCTTTCTTGGCGGGTGACAGCCAACTGACAAACAGTGTTGACGGGGCATCCGAAGTCCCGAGTTGTGTTGGAATTTGGCATATCTCAAAGGTTGGGGAAAGTCATACGACTCGATGGATAGGCAATTACATCACCCTCGAGGTTTGGGACTGCAGCGAGGATTGCATGTGGTGGCGCTGATTCATATTCCTGTATCGCTTTAATTAAGATGAAAACGGGAAGTGCGTGCATGCGCTGTGGTCGATCTCGAGAGGCGAGGTTAAGGTGTTTGATATTGGCTGGCGATGTGCTTATACCATTCACCTTCGTGTTTGCCACAGCACTGATGGACTACGGCATCCGAACTGGCATCGCGAGAACCATCTGGCGGCACCAAGGAGTGTGTATTTTCATCACCACGTACCATCACGGTTACAGAGGTCTCCCAAGGTTCGGCAGTCGCGGTGCGGACGTGCTAGCTCGAGACATTCATTGAATTTTCTGGCGCTGTCATATAATCTTCTGGTGGCATGATGACGGTGATCCTCCAGTATTGAGCAAGCGAAGGGTCAGAGTTCGGTGGAAGACTTGGGTCGTCGAGGGCACAGCTCTTATGATGACGACTGTAGAGGTCATCCTACGGCCTGGTTCAGCCCCGTTGCCAGAGATAAAACAATGCACTGACCAAGTAGCAACCTGCGGGCACCCCATCATGCTCGATATGTCTTCTGGTGCTCCTGTCAAGGCAGAGGATTCATCCACGCAACAGGCTTCTGGGCCACGACAGATGTAATTAAACGGTACAAATGAATTTCGGATACGTGTAACGGCTGCACACGGAAGACAGAAACGGAAAGATTAAGATCATCGGGGGCCAAGGCCTGAAGGGGACCGGCAAATTATTTTGATCCCGGATTCCTGATGCAGAATCGGTTGACGGGCTTTCACTTGTCAACCCTTGTACTCATCGTTGTCGTCGTTGGCCACAGCGTGGAGACTGCCCTCGTCGTCGACCAGCGCATGCTGAGCGCTGAGAAATGCATCTGGTCCAGCGGTCTTCACCCTCAAATCACATCCTCGAGGACCAGCCAAGAACTCAGTCACCCACGAACAATACCCCGACGACGGCGGCGACGCCGAGCAGCGCAGGCAATCTTTCTGTGAACAGGGAGTCGATCATTGCTCCATGGAATGATCCAGTGCGTCTTCCTTTCAGATTGAGCTTGAGTAGCCAGACTAATCTCTCCGCAACGAAACCCTGTCAGCCCTCACCACTACCAAAGACCTCTCGCTCGTTCGGATTCTCCTCAAAATCTTCCTTGTCCACGTTCAGCAGCTTTCGGCAAGGAAGTGCTAGCACCTTGCTACGCCAGCCTCGGAAATCCGATTCTCATAGCACACTCAGCACCTCGGAAGACAAACGGCGGTCGGCAGACGACGATACAGCTCGTCGGCTGCTAGGGAGCGGGTCTTCGGCGACCCTGGGAGCTCCAGTCGAACTTCGGAAAGCCAAGTCGTCTATCTTCGCAAAGGTTCTGAGCAGGAGTCGGTCGAGAAGTGGGCTGCGGCAAGACTCTATCGACGGAGAGCACCCTTCTTTGAAGCCGCCACCACCCATTCCGGATGCCTATCTCATCCAAGGCCAACCATTAATCTCTTCTCCACCATCGACACTCGCTAAGAGGGATAAGCGGGAAAAGAGGAAGAAACACTCCGGGCCGCACTCGCCATCCCCTCCACTGCAGGTCGAACCCGGCCAGCCCGATATCCGAATCGACATGAACTTCGAAAGTATGGACGGCATCATCGACCTCACCCTTCCTCCCGGGCCCACACACGACGCCAGCTCGCCCAGTAGCGGCTTTGACTCTAGCACCGACCATTCCTCCTTCTACGGCAGAACTATACCACTTTCCGAGTTTCGCGACCCGTTTCTACCTACCCCAGTCGCTTCCAAACGCAACGGCCGGATTATATATAAGGATACCCGCCACATATCGCCCAAGGACAGGGGTCTCCCCGTCGGCCTAAACGGATACAACGACCTGAAAATGCTACCCGCGCTTGCGATACCGAGCAGCGGCCCCGGCAGCCCCACATGGACGGCGCCAGAGAGCTGGGCGGTGGAGAAGGACGGCACGAACCCAGCAGAGCCGGAGTACTCGAGCTCGGATGAAAGTGTTGCGCATGGCGGCGTCGGGCGGCCGATTAGTTTCGCTCAGAACCCAGAGCTACCTATGCATGCGATGGTGAACGACCTTGGGCCCACTAGCCCGCTGCACCCAGGCGCCCCGATCCACCATAAACGGAAGTCGAGAAAGCGAATGGCGCCGGGGAAGGGCAGGTCTGGGGAGAAGCCATTCACGATTCGGATTTACAAGGCCAACAACACGTTCCATATCGCGTCGCTGACGCCCCTCGTCACCGTGGCCAACCTGACACCCGCGTTGAACGACAAGTTACTGACGGAGAAGGATATCGAGATACATCGACTCTACTTGAAGGAGAGGGGTCGGGAACGGATACTAGGGCAGGCGGAACGACCAGCTGATATCGTGAGAAGACGGCTTGAACAAGCTGGATACGATCCTGTAGATGGTCTTGAGCTGCTCGGTGGAGAGGGTCTTTCATTTCTTCTCAAGTTTGTATACAAGAGCCAGCTGCTTGGTCCGACAGTGAGTACTTTGGTACTTTCTCAATCCATCTCTTTTCCATGGCTCACCGAAACATAGGAGGAGGAGCTTACGTTCGAGACCTTCGATCATATCGATTTGACGGGACGGAGTCTGCGCACGATCCCAGTCGTTCTGCACCAGCACGCGGATCAAATCGTCTCGCTCAAGCTTTCACGCAACCCCATGCTCGAGATTCCGCTCGACTTCATTCAATCGTGTACGACACTCCGCGAGCTCAGGCTGTCAAATATGGCGATGAAGAAGGTTCCGCAAAGCGTACGCCATTCGGCGTCGCTTAACCGCCTCGATCTCTCCTCCAACCGTATCAGCGACCTCGAAGAAGCCTTTCTCGACCACATTGCTGGTCTGGCCACCCTCTTCGTACAGAACAACCGCATCGAAAAGCTTCCTTGGTACTTTCCTCGCCTCCGCCACCTCGTTACACTCAACATCTCGAACAATAAGTTCCAAGTATTACCTGGCGTCGTCTGCCAGCTTGAGGCGCTGCGCGATCTGGATTTCTCTTTCAACATGATTGCGGAGCTACCTGAGGAGCTTGGCAAGCTCAAGCAGCTCGAACGCCTCGTTATTGTCGGTAACCAGGTTTCCCGCTTCCCCGACGAGTGCTCGAAGCTCATCAGCCTGACTACTCTCGATTGTCGTCGCAACAACATCTCCGATCTTTCGATCATGTCCATGCTCCCCAAGATCTCCATGCTCAGCGCTGACCACAACGCTGTACACGGTCTTGACCTTTCCCTTGGGCCTTGCCTTGCGATCCTCGACGCATCCCATAACGAGATTACACAGCTGTCTCTCCTCCCTGGTCCTGTCGGCCGCCCGCCCTATGCGCTCACAAACCTCGACATCTCGCACGCGAAACTCTCCTCCCTCGATCACCTCGCCCTCGGCCACCTTTCTTCTCTCCGCCGCCTCCGCCTAGACCATAACTCCTTCCGCGTCATCCCCGAAAGCCTCGGTGATCTTACCTACCTCGAGTACCTGTCTTGCTCCGACAACAAGCTCGACGCCCTCCCTGCCAGCATCGGGCGCCTCCAGCGCCTCGAAGTGCTGGACGCGCATAACAACAGTCTCACCGAGCTGCCGGCGACGCTGTGGAATTGCGCTTCGTTGATGAGGATCAACGTCACCTCAAACCTCCTCGGATTCTGGCACGACCCTCCCGTGATGCCCATGGCTGAGCCAGCCAGTGTCAGTGGCGGCGAAGCCCTTGCACCTCCTATTTACAGCGTGCAGCGAAAGACGTCGACGACGTCCCTCGGCACCAATGCGAGTACGGGGCGCATACTACCGCCTCTCGTGCACTCCCTCGAGAACCTTTATCTCGGCGAGAACCGGCTCACGGACGACGCGCTGCTCCCCATTATGCAGTTCAAGGAGCTACGGGTGCTCAATCTATCCTTCAACGAACTACAAGACCTCCCAAGCCGGTTCTTCAGTCACCTGATCCAGCTGGAGGAGCTGTACCTGAGCGGCAACAAGCTCACGAGTATACCGACGGAGGATTTGCCGAAGCTGAAGGGGCTGAGGACGCTCTATCTGAACGGGAACAGGCTGCAGACGCTGCCGCAGGAACTTGGGAAGGTGCAGAACCTGATGATACTGGACGTGGGGAGCAATTTGTTGAAGTACAACGTCAACAATTGGGAGTTTGACTGGAACTGGTACGTCCTATCTATCGTTGTGGTCGTCGAGCATGGTATTCATCAGCTTTCGCATTGTCCAGGAACTTCAACAAGAACCTCAAGTACCTCAACCTGTCGGGGAACAACCGCCTGCAGATCAAGGCTGACCCTAACAAGCACCTCGTGAATCGCCGCCACAGCACCACTAAGACCATCCCAGGATCGCAGTCCCTTTCCGGTTTCACCGACCTGACGCAGCTGCGCGTTCTAGGACTGATGGACGTGACCATAACCACTACCGGCATGAGCGCGACCGTCGACATCCCAGACGAGAACGACGACCGCCGAGTACGCACTTCTGTCTCGACGGTTTTGGGCATGGCCTACGGCATTGCCGACGCCATCGGGAGAAACGACAACGACTGTCTCAACATGCTCGACCTCGTGCACGAATTCCGCGACCGCCGAGGTGAAGCTATATTCGCCATGTTCGGTCGCTCCCAGCCCCCTAAGTCGCTCGCTCCCGGTGCCAGCCCCAATCGCCTAGCCAAGTTCCTCCGCGACAAGTTCGTCTCTGCGCTGCTGGCGCAAATCGGGGCACTCAATTATAAGCAGAACGAGGGGATCCCCGATGCGCTGAGGAGGACGTTCCTGAAGCTCAACCAGGACCTCCACGATTCGTTATTCACTTCTTCGACAAGGAAGATGTCGACGGCGAGCGCGACGGGTGGGGGGAGTATGATTGCGGACCCTGCGACGCTGAGAAGCGGCGTGTCGGGTATCGTGGTGTACTTTGTGGGCAAGAGGATGTACGTTGCGAATGCGGGGAATGCGTTGGCGGTGGTGTCCAGGCAGGGTACCGCCGCTGCTGTGGCCCGGAAGCACGACCCATTCGACCGTGCGGAGACGGAACGGATACGAGCGGCTGAAGGATGGGTATCTCCCCCTGGGCTCGTAAACGACGAGGTGGACATTTCTCGGGCGTTTGGGTACTACCACCTATTGCCGGTGATCAACGCCCGTCCGGACGTCTTTACATACGACATCTCGCCGCAGGATGAGTTCGTGATCGTGGCTAACCGGGGGCTGTGGGACTTCGTGTCGTATCAGACGGCAGTGGACATCGCGCGGACGGAGAGGGGAGATCCGATGATCGCGGCGCAGAAGCTGCGGGATTTTGCTATTAGCTACGGCGCGGAGGGGAGCACGATGATCATGGTTATTGGGGTGGCGGAGACGCTGGAGGCGGACGTGCCGAAGAAGAAGAATCAGATTCTGGATCGTGGAATTTCGCGGCTCGATGGGGAGGTTCCGCCGCCAGTCGGGCATATTGCGCTCGTGTTCAGTGATATCCGAAATTCGACGCATCTTTGGGAGGTCAACCCGGGCATGGCCACGGCGCATCGGCTCCATAATACCCTGCTCCGACGACAGCTGAGGTTCTGCGGCGGGTACGAGGTGAAGACTGAAGGTGATTCCTTCATGTGTTCATTCCCGACTTCCCTGGCTGCCGTGTGGTGGTGCATGAGAGTCCAATACCAGCTGCTGCACGAACCTTGGCCGCTCGAGATCCTCGAGTGCGAAGACGGGAAGCCTACCTACGACGTCCACGGTTCCCTCATCGCTCGTGGCCTAAGCGTCCGCATGGGCATCCACTGCGGTTCCCCCAGCCCCGAGCCAGACCCAATCACGAAACGGATGGACTACTTCGGGTCCATGGTCAACCGCTCCGCCCGGATCTGCGGCGAGGCAGGCGGCGGGCAGATCATGTGCAGCGCCGAGATCATCCGCGAGATCAACGCAACCATCCATCAGTCCGAGCCCGAGACCGAATACTCGAAGGTCCAGCCGCAAGCCGCCATTGAGGATGTCAGGCGCATGGGGGTGTCGATTTTCCCCGTCGGGGAGGTGAAATTGAAGGGCTTGGAGGTGCCGGAGTTTATATCGCTTTTGTATCCGATGGAGTTGGCGGGGAGGCAGGATTGGGGGGTGGCGGGGGGGAGTGTGGGGGGGTCGAGGGTGCAGTTTAGTGTGGCGCAGATGAGGGAGTTGGGGCTTATTTGTTTGAGGCTGGAGACGCTTACGACGTCGAGGATTTTTCGACCGTTGCCGGAACGGAAAGGGAGCATACAGACGCTCAGCTTGGAGCAGCCCGACGTCGGCAGCGATTCCGCGTCCCGGCTGGAACTCTATGGCGATCCCCATACGTTGCTGCCCCCCATGGGCTCGCAGTCCACGGACGCGGAGCTGATGGCGCTGTTGGACTCGCTGGCGACGCGGATTGTGAATGCGACGATGGCGCTGAAACGGATGTATATGCCGGAGCCGGAGATGGAGCCTTCGGTTTCGGTGAGCAAGGAGAGTGTGGTGGAGGCGTTTAAGGAGAGGGGGGAGTTTGATGAACGGACGTTGGAGAGGATATTGGAGGTTTTGAATAGTATATAGTTTTGTTTCTTCTTCTTTTCTCGCTCGCTTTCTGTCTCTCGATCGGTCGCTTTCCTTTCTGCTGTGCATGTTGGGTTTCTGTTTCTCTATACAATACCATTCTCTTTAGATCTGTAGGCTTTTCCATTTCGGTTCGATACATGCATTCTGTACTGGTGTATATATTTGTAACAAAAGGTCCAGGAATTCCCCATCCCTCCTGCGAAAAGAGAATTGTGCCTATGAGGCTCTATCTCTCAGTGACGATGGAGGTGGTTGTGGTTGCGAACAAGGTACGGCATTATGGATAATAAACATCATGTGAATCGAATAATGGACACCATCAGCATGAACAGCAGCACGACCGTAAACACAATCGCCATCACCAGCCAAGTCGTACCCCAACTCTTCCCCCTATGATCCCTAAGCCGTATCCTCTCCTTCTGCATTACATCAAAGTTCCCCTCCAGCTTCTGCTGCGTCTGCTCCACCACCGCCTGGTCCCGGGACAGGGTATCGGAGAAGTGCACGGCGTTGCGCTTGAGCTGGGTGGCCATTGCCGCTAGCTGGTCGGAGAGCTCGTGTTGGAGGGCGTTTGTGTTCTGGAGGAATCGGGGTGCGGCGCCGGTGGTGACAGCCGTCGTTGTGGCGCCATTGGAAGAGGAAGAGGAGGGGAGGGTGGGGATGAGGGTCATGGGTGTGGGGAAGGAGAAGCTGGTGGAGGAGGGGTAGGCGGTGGTTTCGGCGGGGAGGAGGAGGTCGTCCGTGGTGATCCCCGTCGGTTCTGGTTCGCCCTCTGGGGAGCTTATGGTCGGCATTGGGGGGAGGTCGAGTGTTAGGGAGGAGGGGGCGGGGGGTTGGCGGATGTTTGGTAGGATTGGAGGGGGGCGGGTTGGGGTTGGTGCTGTTCGCTGTGTGGGGGAACGTCAGGAAGGATTTACATGAGGAGGCTGGGGTTGGACGTACGTGTTCGACCTCCTTGACGAAGGCCTCGATCTTATCGAGCTTTATCCGTATATCGTTGAGCTGCTGCACGCGTTTGCTGTTCAGACATGGGGAGCTGGTCATGGCAAACGAATGTATTTGAAAGACTCACGGTGGTTGCTCTTCCTCATAGATATCGACGTTCTTCAGAAGCTTGCGCGCAAACTTGACTTTCTATTCATTGAACCTCGTCAAGACACGCCAGAATATATTTCGCCTCTTCTTACCTGTAACGTCCCCTGCGCCTTGATCCAAGCCCGGTCTCTCGGCGACTCGTCCCAGTCCTCAGAAGTAGCCTTGTCAAGCCGCCGTACCAGTCGTCTCAGGTTAATTTCGTCGTGGAGTGGGTCGAGGGCATAGCTCATGATGTCGTCGTGGAGGTCGTTGGGGTGGTCACTGTGCCTGACAGAGTTGGCAGCGAGCGGGAACCGGAAAGTGGAAGGGACACGTTGATGACGATATTTGGCTGGGGTGGCCGAAATACATATTGCACTGCCACCATATTCTGAGTTGCTTCCGACAGGCCCTCCATCGACGTCGATCCAACCTCTTGAAGTCAATGGGTGATGAGCCCGGTGATCATCTTACTTCGAAAACTGACAATGGTGAGCAAGATTTGGCTCTTAGACCAACAACCCACCTAGTGTGTTCTACAGGAAACGGCGCTGCGGCACTGCCAGAGTGTGAACTGAACATCGGCAACATGCTAGGCGACACGGTTCGAGCTTGAAAATGTTCTTTTGCATGGAAATGGAGGGCCAAAATTGCATAGCAGACGCACTTTGGGTCGTATAGTGCAACTTCACCTGGTCAGGCAAGCAAGTTTAGTCCCAGTTCAAAAAGCCTAAAGGTACGTTTTCAGGTGTTTGCTCGCCGTGATGATAGGCGGTTGTTGATCTTCCTCTAGGAATCTTTTAGCGTTACTCTCTAGGCCAATCCCTACGGTGACTCCAAGAGACGCTTCCAACTTCTACAAGTTTTCGCGTCTCGGCACACATGACAGACGCCAGGAATTACGGGCCTACCCTATACCCTATTACCACCAACCTCCACCACCAACCAAAGCACGATCCTCAAACTCGCTACACGCCCTCCACCGCTCTCCTTCATTTTCTCTATGCACGGCCGCCACCTTTTACACCAGCCAACCTCCCCGGATGTACATCTCCAAGCTCGAAATGCTTCGCTCGCTGTCCTCAAGATCGCTGGCTGGTCTCCGGCTAAGGTCATCCCCACTAGTACCGGTCCCTTGCTCTCGACGATGGCCGAAGGCCAAAACCATGGTTCTGCCAACGCTGCTGAAGCCTGCTGAAGCTGGCCGAGGGCACTGGCCTCAACGCTCTCAGCGCAGGGTTCTTGGTCTGTATTGCTGTTTCTCCTCCCTCCTCCTTCTGACACCGACTCTCCCCAACAGACGTCAAAAAATCAACCACGTCCACTCCCCTCCGTCGAAGAGCGACTCGGACCCAGCCGTCATGTCCCCCATCCTTTCGCTAACCCCTGACCTTCATGTCGCGCCCTTCACCGGTTTTGTCGAGGAGAGCAGTTCTTGGACCGCGTCGAGGGAAGCTGGCGGTCAGCTTTTCGCCCAGCCAAAGGAGAGTTCGGAGGCTTTGATCCTTGGTGGTAAGCAACCCCCGTTGCGGCCGTCGGTGTAATGCCTTGTTGACGGTCCTCGTTATAGTTGGCGACTACCCTCCTTCTTCACTCCCAGCGTCCATGTTGCGCTCTTCGATTATTCCAAGCCTCGCAGGCCATCCAACCCCGGCCCACCGCTACCTCGACGCTCATAGTCGCCGCCACCTTCCTCGCTCGTCGCTCATCGCCAGCCGACCATCGCGTCACCCAGGCCTCCTCCCCGGACTTTCCAGCGATCTGGGGGCGGCGGTGCTGAGAATGCAACGCCTGGAAGTCCTGATGGGCGACCTCAACCCTCCGGACTCCATCGTCACCCGAATAATGCGCCAATCTGGCGCGAAATCGCGGGGTACGGACAGCAAGGAGCCCGGAAGGCGGATGGTGACGCTTGGAAATCTATCATGTTCGCGATGGTCAGGGTTCGGAGATGAATCGTTGGATCGAGGGTAGGAAGGCCAAGGTTTCGGAGAGAGGCGGGGAGGTTTCGAGGCAAGGTTGAGGGTCGAGACGGGGAAGCCTGGTGGAGGTCGGAGGGGGTTGGCGTTCCGACGAGCAAGGCTAAGCTCCAGACGCGTCTTTGCCGAACGTTGGGTCCACACCAAGAATGTCGCAACCCTACCACAGACCGCGACGCCGGTAGCGGCTGGTCTGCTCACGCACATAACGGTTGACGTGTTCCCACCTGGCCAAGCCATGGCTATTGATGTGGTTTACCCAGGCGAGCCTATGAACATCGATATGTCTTCCATGTAATACGTTCTGAATGGGTTATTGGTGGATTCGGATATTGTCATGGATGTAGAAGTCATCATGCCGGACGATTTCTTAGTCACGACTGCCGAAAAAACGCCCGACACCGCCTGCGCCTCGAGGAAACGTTGCCCATACGGCCTCTACGGTCTGAAGTCGCATCTGGATCTGCGGATGGAGCTGCAGGACAAGGCTGACTTATGGGCGGAGAAGCAGGAGCACAGGAAAGACGGAGGAGCAAGGCTGAGAGGAGACCTCGGAAGGAGAGGCAGCGAGGGGACGTGTGGCAGTATTTGGAGATGGGGGAACCTGCATGGATGTCAGATACCCTGCATTCGTTGTTGGCCTTCGTTCTCTCGTCTTGGGGGATGGTGTTGGGTTTCTTGAGGTGAGCCATGGTGTCGTGTTGTGGTTGAGGTGTCTTGCTAACTAACCCTGTTCTGAATAGCTTGCTGCAACTGTTGCAGACATGAAAGCAAGTTGAACCTCGAGCGAAACATGAGGTGCATGTCCTACAGGATAAACGTTCCGAATCGGTCTGCCTGTCATGCTCGCCCAAAGCTCTTTTAAGAGCAAGAAGACATTTCTGGTCTCGTTGAATGTTTCCTTGTGCCGGGATAGGTTCTTCCTTTCATTGATAAGTTGGATGTTGGGGAATGGCTCTTGCGCAGAAAAAGTTCGTTGTATGTATCGGACAAGCTTTATACGAGTACAATTTTATCCAAAGAGAATGTTACAGATATTTGACCAAGGCAAGGATGCAATCGGGAATGGCTACGTCTACTGCCATTCGAGCTTCTTGAGGTGGGCTTCCCACTCCGCTTTAATCAGCCTCTTGAACGCCACGAAATCCCAATCGGAATCGGGATAGAACGGCTCCTTATCCCCCGACTTCGCATCCAAGTACTCGAAATACTCGTCATGCGCGCGATCCGTGTTCGCGTACTGGTAGCACTGAATCGTCACGCAAACGCGATCCGAGTCATTGTGCAGCTGGTGCACTTGGTAGTTATCCGGCCCAATCCACGTTACCTGGTCCTTTTGGAATGTGAAATCAGGCTCGAGCTTGATGCCGGACTTGTGGTCGAGCTTGGTGAAGTACGACGCGTTGATCTGGCCGTGCAGAACTTTGATGACGGCATATGCTTCGCCGTGGTCGTGGATCGGTGACCTGTGCTTCGACGGCCAAATTTCCATGACGAAGGGGACTCCAGGAGAGTTTCCCTGAGGATTGTTTGCGTCAGTAACGCAAAGGGAAGGTCAGGGAATAGACGCATACCTCGTCGGATCCAAGGGTGATTCTCAAGTATGTCATTTCGGGGTCTCCGAACTCGTCGGCTTTCGCTTTCAACTTCTCATAGCAGATTTTGCCGGGGGTGCGAATGCTGAATTCGAGCGCCTGGCTGAAGTCAGGGAAGTTCTTGTCGTCGAGCTTCACTCCAGGGCCAGTAACATTCGCGTAGAGACGCTGGCATTCTGGGCTTAGATTGGCGATGGAGGTTGTGGTGTTGATCGCGAGGTCTTCGAGTGTGACCTCTACAGATTCAGCCACGATGGGAGGGAGATCGTTGACGATTGGAAGGCTGCCGATGGATACCTGGCCAAGATCCGGTCGGATATCCTGGAAATATCAAAACAAGTCAGTCGACTGGTATCTTGTTGAATTTGGGCTTGATCTCACCGAGGAGGCGCCAGTCACAGAAACGATGGAAACATGCTTCAGGCTTTTGACCCAGATGAAGGGTCCGGGCTTCGTCGCCTTATCCCCAACGTCCACAGTCGCTTTGAGGAACGTTGTGCTTGCAGACCTGTATGTCTTTCCATACCGAAGACTCCCATTCTTCTGATCGACGCTCAACCAATATAGGTCCTCGACTCCTGGCACCAAGAGCGGTGCAGTCGGACCCTTGGGTGTAACGGACGGGATCTCGGTTGAAGAATGTAGAGTGATAGCAAAGAACTTTGCAGATTTCTCTGTCAGCTCAAGCTTGAGACCTGTGTCGTTCTCTCCTAACTCAGCAGATGGGGTTAGGATGATGGAAAATTGGACTCCGGGTTTGACTTGGACTGCGACGATTCCCTGGCCCTCCACGACGAGTTGCAAGGGATCCTTGAAATTGGCGACAGTGTCGGTCTCGGGTTCATCGTCGTAGAGAGGTGGAAGATCGGCGTGGGTGAGGACAGATGGGAAGACGGATGTCATGCCAGCAAGCTTTTCCTCTTTAGAGATGGTACTATCGGTGGTCCCGAAGTAAGCATAGCGATTGATGAGGCTCTCCATGATTGTAAGGTGTGAGTGAACGATACCAAGCAGTATGTTCTGGCTCTAAACGCTTCATCGCTCTCTTATTTATACATTTCCCCATGCCTGGGTAGACGTTTTTAGACGCGTCGAACATCCAGAGCAAGGAAGCATTCTCGTGATCATGAGCCTGCGCCATCGTACCTGAATCGTCAGACGTTCTTTGAATTAGAGGCACCTAATGCACAAAGGCTTGCTCCCTTCGTGATCAACTGACAGTAAGAAACGGAGAGAGTCAATTGCGGTGCGTACCTGACGTCAGCTATGCTCGCCCGTATCACTCTAGCCCTGTCATCCCCACACCCTAGAATTCACGGAAGTCGGTGTTTAACATACCCCACTTTCCATTACGCTTGTCATGAATCACGAGTTGGAAGCAGGGATCTTGCTTCGTGTTTCGAGATTGGCTCGATAGAATCTTCCAAGAATGTGCCTGTGGAGTACGATGCGTCTCGCAGGCCTTGCTTCAGAGCGTTCTCTGTGAAAAGAATGTTCTGCTCTGATAAAGCTATCAGTATCGAGATATTCCTGTATTCTGTGAGCACGTCCCCGTATACACCAATAGTGTTTTCGTTGATTTTGGATCTGACGCAACCGCCAGCTGCAGAGTCACGTACAAAATCAAGAAAAGGAGGTACAGATTTGACACATCCACGTTTTAAGATATCCAAGATTCCTCCAAGGACCGGCGATATCGTATCAGCTGCAGGTACATGTTCCTGGGCGATCTCCTGGAGTCAAGAGCGATCACCTGGGAAGGGCTCTTGCTTCTGATTCCTTCATGCTCCGCAGGTGACTATGGAAAGAAGAGATTTCAAACTTCTGATACGTGGTGTACCCACTCGGAGGGCAGCATGCATCCATTCCCTTGATTCCGATTATCCACATACGAAAGTACCAAGACCGAGATAGATTAGGTGCACACTGCGAGGCATGGAGACGTTTAAAATATCTTCGGTATCAAGCGTAGTCGACGGCGATGGAGACGAATAGCAGGGTCAAGTTGATATTGACGGTCGAATCCCAAGAAGACGATGATGCGAGGTCCGAGCGCCCCGTGACCACTGCAGCTAGAAGCTGCCACTGCAAGCCCCACAGAGTCGCATCGATTGTCGCCCAAGGTGGTTCTTGATATATTGATTGGGGGCTATCGGAAACGAGACATCGATGTGAAGATTAGTGGTCTTCTCAGAGGGATAGGGAGCGCAAGCTGCTGCGCAAAAGACCTACACCCTTGTCCCTTCCACGTCGATTTCGAATTTTCTGTGTTATACTCATCAGCGTAGTCCTAGACTGTCTGTTGTTGGAGCCATTGCGGTCAATCGATTACCGTCTACGGTTGAGGCTCTAGATTCGGGTACTGAATTCCAGGTCAACCGCATGATCAGATCACACTTGGATCAGACCGCTTTTGGAGCAAACGGCATCAGAACAAATACGCTTCAACACCCGCGAGGACGAAATTAGGATTTCTTTTCAAGTGGCCACCACCTTCCAATACTACATAATCTGACTCTCCAGCTGACTCTCAAGTCCTCCATGCTCCACCATCTATGCATCGCTGTCAGCAAACGGTGAAGTCAAGCTCGTTGGACTATGAAGCACTAAGCTATTCGGTTCACGGGATGAAATTAGTATATTAGTAATTTACGAACGTCACTCTTGACAAGTCAACCGATGCTTGTTCTGCTCCGAGGCCACTATCAGGCGTTCTACCTCGTCAAGATCGACAATGGGCTAACGCTTTAGCAGCTATGAAGCATCTTGCCTGTCAAGAAGACGGTCAGGCTCTTTATAACAGTCGACAGCTGAGCTCAGGCTGTCCTCCGCCCACTTCCAATTCATGGATCCACGACCTAGAAGGAACGACACGGAATCCGACGGAACTGCATCGGCTGAAGCATCTGACCCCCATGCTCGACCATCTACACAGAAAAAACCCTTACCCATCGTCCAACTCATCACCCTCCTTCTCATTCAGTTCTCAGAGCCGGTAACTTCGACTGTAATCTACCCCTTCGTCAATCAGTTTGTCAGGGATACTGGAATCACAAGAGGCGATGAGAAAAAGACAGGCTACTACGCAGGGGTCATCGTTCGTAACCATTTATTTTGCTGTCGGTAACCCTGTTAATTGATGTGCACCTATGCAGGAGTCGATATTTTTCTTCTCCGAGTGTCTTAGCGTGTACCACTGGGGACGCCTGTCAGATCGGATAGGCCGAAGGCCAGTACTGCTCCTCGGACCTCTCGGGCTCGCACTGGCCATGACCTCGTTTGGTTTATCGAGCAACTTTTGGATGTTGGTCATATCTAGGTGTGCGCAAGGGCTGTTCAACGGGAACATCGGTGAGCATATCTATCTATTGTCTGTTACAGTGCGTTGAGCCTCTCTCCTTGATACTTAGGGGTTTCGAGGAGCATGATGGTCGAAGTAAGCTTGACTAGGATTTGCTTAGACTTTTGCAGCTCGTTTATCCAAGACGTCAGATTACAGACCCGGAAGACTTGCCTACCGCCCTTGGATGGATACCAGCCATGTGGAGTGCCGGAATCACCTTTGGGTATGCGACCTGAACATTTGATAACTCAGTTGAACCGCTAACGCGAATTACAGGCCAGTCGTGGGGGGTGCCGCAGCGAGACCCGCCATGCAGTGGCCTGAGACCTTTGGGAAGATCGCCTTCTTCCATGACTATCCATATTTTCTTCCCTGTGCCGCCGCGGGAAGTATTGCGTTCATATCTTTCCTCTATGCATACTTCTTCTTATGTGAGGTCAGTGGCGTTTCGTACCCACCTTACACGAGTTATGGTACTCAAAACATGCAGAGTTTACCATCGGCAATCCGACGAAACGCCGATAAGCAACGTCGCGAACAAAATAGATATCTTCGACAGAAAGCGTCGATTTCGGAGCGGAGTTCTCATTTACTCGATCCTCATCAATTGGCCGTTAACTACGGCACAGTAGAAGGGACAGATCAACATGGACACCCGGGAGCAAGCGTCGCTGACTATGAAATGCATAGCAAGTCGGAGGACTTCACGCCACCACCATTCCTATCGCTCCTCACCGGCTCACTTCTTATCCCTCTCATCAATCACACCTTCTTCTCTTTTCTCGACCAAGTACAGCAGGTCTTGCTTCCGCTCATGTTATCGACATCAATTCCTTTGGGTGGCCTAGGCTTCGAGCCGTTCACTATTGGAATGGTAATGGGCACCTGGGGCATCCTCAATGCCATTTTCCAAGTGATAGCCTTCGCGCGGGTCGTAAAATGGCTCGGCCCTCGCGGAGCGTATATCATCTGCTTCGCTTGCTTTGTGTCAACATTCTCAGGGTACCCTCTGATGAGCCTTTTGGCCAAGCGTGCTGGGCATGCTGATCGAAACGTATGGTTCGTCCTTATAGTCCAGCTATCCTTGCATTGCTTCGCGTATATGTCTTATGGTGAGCCAGGCTGTTATGTTATTCCTGTGGCATCACAGACTCACTCACTTCGGTTGTGGAAAGGGTGCTGTCAACTATTCGTCATGGATGCTGCGCCAGGCTCTGCATCTCTCGGGGCTGTCAACGGTCTTGCGCAGATGCTGAGCGCCGTTGTCAGAACGCTAGCGCCGACCCTCGCATCTTCTCTGTTCTCGATTTCATTGCAAAAGCAACTTGTGGGTGGTTACATGGTATACCTCGTCATTTTAGCTATTACGCTCATTGGGGTGGCGACGTCTTTCCTGCTACCGCTACGCCTCAAGGGGCAGCTCGAGAAGCTATCATAAGTTAGACTGAACAGTATAGATTTCCGAACCTTTATTATGAACGTAGATGAAGGTGCACTAACGTACCGCGCGGCTTGCTTCAATCTTCATGACAAAATTCATTTCCTTGAGCTCTCCTGAGATGTCTCGTTCTCAGGCGATCTTTATCATCTGCGATTCTGATCTGCGTTAAATCAACTATCGAGGGTGGGCAAGAAATTGTGATAAAGATCATCCATGATAATAGCGCAGTCATGCTAACATAGTCTCTCGCTGTGCGCACCCAGCGAGATCTGGACTTGACCAGACTTGACCATGAATCGTTGGCAGCCGCATTTCCTAACGCGACGCGACGCAATCACGTGATTTGATTTTTCTTCCACGATTTCGCGTTTGAACTTCAACCCAGATCACGATGGCCGCTGGAGACTCAGACTGTCGCCTCGCTGCCCGACGTGTAAGCAAATGTTCTCGGGGACCCTCTTCCGCTGTCTACATCGCAAAGTTGGCGGGAGGAGTACGTGTTGTTATAGCGAGAGGTCAGTGGCAATGGACAATTCACAATTCTGGGCCTCGGTCTGATAATCATCTTCATTTTATGTCTGCAGCTCCATGTCTGTCCAGTTTCCTCTTCGAAGCCTACAAGTGACAGCTTGGCTTCGGGTCTTGGAACCCATGACCCTGGATGCCTGCGGACGCCATAGCCCGTGGTGAGATGGCGGACGCATTCACACAAAAGGAGGTCATTCGAGCACGTCAAGTCATCCGTTCTCAGTTTCCCGACGAACATCCACGATGCGCAACTTCGGCCTCTCCCTCGGTGCCTGTGTTCTCCTGGCTCCGCAGGCTTTTGCTCGACTTTATACGATCTTTAACAACTGCCCGCAGAGCGTGGGCCTTTATATGAACGAGAATTACCAAGGAATCCTCGGTAAGGGCGCCACAGCTACGCACCAGTTGCCTGAGGGATGGAGTGGCTTTATCTTCACGGATGCAAACGGAGGTAGCGCAACCGGCGAGAGGACCACCAGGGCAGGATTCTACGGCGAGGTAATGGTTTGGTCGTTGCCGTTGACTCAAACCACTTATTGACTCTTGTACACCTCATAGGATGATTACTACTACATCGTCATTGATCCCTCTCGCCTCAACATCGGAGTGCGCATCGAACCTCAGGCTCCCATCGTGAGTTTCGTTGATAACTACCTCATCGATGACTGACTCCTTTGTCACAGAACAACGGTTTCTGCGTAAGCGACATGTGCGACAGCAAAGCATGTCTGTCCGTATTCCAACAGCCACCAACGGGTTTCCCGCCTGCCTCCAATACGACGGCACCCACACCTCCAGTGTACGCCTGCCCTGGAGATAACATCGGCTACAAAGTCACGTAAGTGTACTTCCTCAAACCGTGTGCATATGTCGACTAAGAACCTGCGATCAACCCAGCTTCTGCCCGAGCGGTGGTTTCCCTCCTCCGGCGAATGGCTTCCCGGCCGAGATTCACCCCAATGGCAATGCTGCGAAGTGCTTGGATGTCCGCGGCAATGTTCGGGCTAATGGTACCCCCGTCCAGATGTGAGGAATTGGTTCTTCTGGACAATTGCCTCCGGTTCTAACCAATTTTCGCATGTTAGCTACGACTGCAATGGCACTGCGGCCCAGAAGTGGAGGATTGCTGCTGGAGGTACTTATGTAAACCTCGACGGGACTAATTTCTGTCTTGATGCGGGAGCAAGTAAGTCACTCTTGCTGAAAGACCTCCATTCTACGCGTCTGATTCCCGTCATCGTAAAGACCCCGCCAGTGGCGTCGGCATGAAGATTTGGCAATGCTATGAGGCTCTCCCTGCCCAGACTTGGAATTACACAGAGGACAAGCGCCTCCAGCTATCCGGAACCGGTACATCCACTTTCTTGCGTGTATCCCGGTCCATTTACTGAGGGTCTTATGTTTTTTCCGTTTCCGTAGGACAATGCCTTGATCTCCCCAATGGTTCGACAGCCAATAGCAACCAGGTGCAGACTTGGCAGTGCAGCGCTGGCAATAACAACCAGGTCTGGACGTTCCCTTGATCTTGTCCAGGTACAATTTGGACTACTTTTTGTCTGGACGCGGTGGACCCTTTTGGTGTACTATACTTATACGTTCCTTACCTCTATATCTCGATGGACCTCATCGTGGTTGTTTCGATGGACATGGTCAAATACTGATTCTAATTTTGTTGATTGATGCTTCGCGACCTTGATGAACTGATCATTTCCTGATAACGAGCCTGCTTCATTCACGCCGATCAAGACACTTGGTTCTAGGTTAATCGATTACGGATGCATCCGACAGAGAGAATCAAACCCATTGTAGGATCGATACTCATTCCCACCGCACCCTTGGACAACAATTTTAGGTTGAATCTCCGACGGACTGGTGAAGCGTGGCTGTGGTACTTACGGTCAACAGGATGACTTGTCCAGCGCCTTGACCTTGGCCACAGCATGCAAATCGCCGTTCTTCACGGGACCCGAGTCAAGACAAGTTTCTTTCCTTGAGCGCAGCGGACTTCATATGCCCTGTTGCGTTGTCTGGCGTATACAACTGCCAGTTGCTCGAGCTTCTGCCTTCAAGTCCAAAGGCCATGGTAGCTCCCTTGCTCGGCGACGTATCTTCTGTGGTCAATGGGATATTCTTTGGTGGGTATAAAATATTCAAGTATGGCAAGTATATCTACTGATTATGCGCGCGTCATCCAGGATATGTAGTTTCAACTGTGTGAGTACTAAATATGATTCGAAGGGCAGACATACTGATCGACTTTATTACATTCCTTTCAGCCTGTTGGGGATCACCGTCGTACAAGGCTGGATATACTTCCACAATAACGATGATAAATGGACGATACGAAGTTTTGTCAGTTGGGCACTCGAAATCTTGCTTCCTCACAGCTAAACTCCGGGTCATGCAGATTATAGTGCTCATGTACGGCAACCATGTCTCTCCGCTTCAGAATACCATACTTAGGCCATCGCAGAACACTTGACATCGCCGAAACATGTTGTAGCACTCAACTCCTCCATCACTATGTGGTGAGTCACTGATACACCTTGCCCGTCGATACGCGGTTCTATTCCTTATCCAGATATCCCACTTCGGCGACGTTTCAATACTGCAGGAATATAGCAGGTATTCAATGCTTCCTCTAGTCGAGCGGATTCTGGTATTTACCAACGGAAACAACAGTGTCATCTCAGCCGACTTCGCCATCACGGGGACTACTTTCTTTCTGTACGTCCTTGCTTTGATTGGTTCGTTCTATATCAGATTCATCCATTTGACGCCTTGTATGATAGGGTCCACCTTTACTATGCGAGAAGGCTTTTCATAGGTGTGTCGTGCACACCTCCCGCACCCGGATCTCTTCACTAAAGTCGTCATCAGTGGGACGGAGCTGGTGGCTTCCGGGAATAATCGTACGTTATCGGGGTTTCTCTTTCCCCCTCCAAATTTCAATGATAGCCCAGGTTGCCTTATCAATTGCTATGATGAGTACGCCAACAAGTTCTTTCTCTGTGACCCGAAGAAACTCATACTATTAATCTCTCACCAAGTTGTTGGCATATGTACGCCGTCGTTATTACGCCTATGGAGTACGATCTCAATGATCGATTTTACCCAGCTGCGGTTCCTGTCCAAGAACAAAGCAAAGGTTCAAGCATAGCTCACCTGGCGGCCGCAAAAGTTTGTTCTTTGCTCTATGGCCATGGATCTCGTTCTAACTGGCACTTACCTGTGATAGGTTCAGCTAACACTATTTCATGTGTTCGCCGTCCTGATCGATATCTTGATCACAATCGGCCTTACGGTCACGTTCGCCCGAGCACGGACAGGGTTTAAACAGTGAGTTGGATGCAAACTGACCACCAGGATACTGACCGTGTTCGGTTTGGTAGGACTCGCTCGATCCTTCAACGTCTCCTTTTGTATACTGCCTCTCGTGGAATTCTGGTTACGCTTGTTCAGATTGGGCATATCATTATGTATCTCGTAGACCCCACCAACTACATGTTCTGGTGAGCATTCATTGTTTCATGCGTCCCTGTCGCTTTACTCATGGTTCGTTCGCATCAAGGGTTTCAATACATCTTACGCTCAGCAAATTATATGTCATCTCGACCCGTAAGCCCACTCGTCATAATGATGTATACACCAACGCTTACCGCTACTTTCCCATCCCTCCTCAGTCGCCACGTATGCCACATCATGTTTTCTTAACGAAACGCATCGTTAATCTGAGCATTTTAGGCTGAATTCGAGAACATCGCTGAAGGCTCGTGGTACCATGATTGAGACGCTGATGTTCGCCCCTACGAAATCAAATACGACCGCCGCCATACGTGATATCGACATTGAAAGGTAAGATGATCTTTTCCCGCCGGTGACTTTCATCTCACGCGGATCCCCTGCCAGCCAACATGGAGACAACGTACCAGAAACTGCAGCTCCGACACTATAGACTGATCATGCGAGGTCCCGAAGAGTCACGATGCCCAACACCCCTCGTAAATCTTATCTAGTCTGATCTGTTTCTCTACCCATGCGGATTCACTTGAATTGTATATCGACGTGCTATAAGTACCGGTGCGTTGAACCTCCGGGAGTCCGATGTCACCGCAATCATACCCAACGTCCAAGCACACGCTGCTGACCGAATGCTCAGGATGGACACATTCCCCGTTTTCGGATTTCTCCAGGACCCTGAACATAAGTACCAATCGAAGGATTACCCAGTCTTACTCCGGATTCATTACGCCGGGGCCTGATGTCCTCCGATCTACTATTTATAACAGCCATCGATGCCATCATCACGTCTCGTAGCTTCGCAGCAATCAAAGTCATGGAAGAACCACCCTTCGATGGCGATATATCCTCGGTGGTAAACGGGATATTCTTTGGTGAGCGCCGCTCGCAAAGACATCGGAAACATTTCTAATCGTGCACATGTGATGCAGGATATGTAGTCTCAGCCGTGTAAGCAATTCACCGCCTGGAAGGACGCAGGCATTCACCATTCTCCGATGCGCATTTCTAGTCTGCTACGAATTACGATTCTACAAGGCTGGATATACTTCCATAACAATCACGATAAATGGACGATACGAACATTCGTCAGTTGACCGCTCAAGTATTTTCTCGTTGATCGCTGACGTGACTTACGACACAGATTGCGCTGCTCATGTACGACTTCCATTATTATCCGCCTCACAACATCACGATTGAGACCATCGCAGAACCCTGGACATCGCGGAGACGTGTTGTATCACTCAACTCATTCATCGTTATCTCGTAAGTCATACCGATGCTCGCCCAGCGTTGCTCGCTCCTCACTTTCGAGTCAGATATCGCACTTTGGCGATTTTCAAACACTGCACAAAGTTAACAGGTATTGACGTCACATTCGACCGATATTTCTCGATATTTAGCTCGAATGGCGATGCCGGCGTGATTTCAGCCGACTTCGCCATCACAGGGTTGATTTTCTTCCCGTGCGTATTTCTCCGGTTCTTATAGGCTACTGTGCTTGATTTCTCAGCTCTTACCGCAGGGTCCACCTTTACTATGCAAGAAGACTGCTCATAGGTTCGTCGTTCGCGCTTCCCTCCATCTCAGCCCTAGATTCACATTGCAATCAGTAAGTCGAAGTTGGTGGCTTCCAAAGATAATTGTATGTGATCGCTATTTCTCTCCAGTATTCCTTTTGAATGTACACCATGTCGCAGATATCAAATCCAGTTGACTCTACGTTGACTACTTCTGGTAGTCCGAGTATGTCAGCTACGGGTGGTATACTAAGAGTATTGTAAGGAAGGTCCTTAGAAAGGAAGGGAATTCCATTGGCAGAATTGCGAAGGGTTCGAGAGAGTAGACTTGGAACTGTGAATCCACGTTATTAGAGTCCAACAGGAACCGCTCACGAGGTGCCGAACCCCGTCAACATCCCAGCGTGGGAGCTTGATGATCAGTCCGACAGCCATGGACCAGGCTCGGAATTTTGAATTGCCAACTTTGCACCAAGACAAGCGAAACTTTCTCTGACAGTATCGTCGAATACCGAGGGAGATCCATGTAGACACTGTATAACCCGAATGGATCTCAAGAGGTGGAACTTCGGAGATGTTAAGGTTGAACAGAGTTTGGATAGGCTCGGAAGCCATCGTTCAGCAGTTACATGAGCGAATGAGTGGTCGCGAATGAAGGTGAACCTGAGGACAAGCTGGTCAAGATGATTGTCCGTAGGTAAGGTCGATATGGTCGAATCAAGCCAGACGAGCATACCAAGCGCGGTCACCGCATTCAGGCTTATAGAAAAATCCAAGTACGGCAGATTTTTGAATTGGGGAAGATCAAGGCGATCGCCAACTGCAAGTTACCGTTAAATTTTGTGGGGACCAAGGAGAAGTGGTGGAGAGACTCACACTCAGAATCCCTGCCAGCAATCTTAAGTGATTGCAGCGTGGGGCTGCTGCTCTTTAGTATTCTCGATATGATGGTCGGGCTGAGGTAAGACAGCCGCAGATGAGAAATGTCCTGGAGTTTGACGACGCAGCCGGATGTAAACAACCAGTGCTGCAACCCTTCACATTGATCGATATCCAACCACGCTAAACGATGATGTAACTGGAGAGACGACACGCCGATCGGCTGTCGAGGCGTTATGAGAACAGGAGGACTCGCCAAGAGAGTTATCCGATTGAGTTGGAGTTTTCTAAGAGATGAAAGATGTTGCAACAGGTCTTGTATCTCTATACTTCCTTTGGAAAACAGCCAGTACGACAGTTTGAGGCTGACCAAGGATGATAGCTGCACAGTGGCTTGGATTGACACGCGGAGGTCCTGGGGAATGTTATCCCATATCGCCTGTTCCCCTCGGATCTCCAAATGCTGGATTTGAGTGAGGCGCGATAGGATATGTAGGAGGATATCGATGTCGCCACGGCGACCGCCACCCCTGGGACTCATTGAAGGTTGAGTGAATGCAATCATCGAGGGTGAAAAGGAGAAACTGTTGACAAATGAGGCGATGTGGGGCGAGCTTTGTAGTAAACGATTGAATAATGAGCATGGTTCATATCTGAGTAACTCGACGCTGCGGAAACGTAGGGCTTGTGATGGTAGATACCACGATCGACAGACCAGGGCGCAAGTTGCAAGAATGGGATTCCCATCGCCAAAATTTGCGACGATAGGTGATATCAAATCTTCTGGAAGGGCTTTGGCCATTGGCTTCGCAGTGATGAAGGTCGGATGGCTACAAGGCCACAACTTCAAAGGTCACGGACAAGTCTGTCGGCACTGGCCGGCTACAGCTTGAGCTTCAACCTCCGCCGAGTCGGACCGACCACCGGCTTCCCCCTCCCATTCTCGAGCGAGTAACGACAATTTCGGCCTGGCCTTAACACACACCGAACTACATTTAATAGCTCGCAAGACCTGATTCAAGTTGAAAATGCTCTAGAATATGACACGGGAATCACTCGTCAATGAACCCGCAAAACACGGATGGAGTGGTGCATTCCGTTAACGTTATTGTCTCGACTCTCTCTCAGTGTTCGTTGGGATCATTTTCCTTCTACCATTTCTCCTTCTAGAATTTCGACTGTTGCAGCGCTATAGCAAGGGCGGTAACTGTTCCATGGCGTCAGTTTGTGGATGGCGGTGTTCGTTCAAGGTGCTCTCGACGCCTGCTTCCACCTTTGATACGTTGTTTGTTATTCCACCTTAGGCTCGGTCGTTTAGCAGCTCCTGTTGAAGGATGTCGAGCTATGGTGATCAACATAGATCCTGGAATGATTTACCACAAATTTCTTGGACGTATGTGATACAGAAACGTATGGCAAGAGTCCCTTTCTTACAGTCGTTCATACTTCAAGCCACGATGGGACTCTAGCGTAGGTGCGATGGCCGACAGATATCGTTAGTATCCAAAAACGAAGAAGTGTAGCAATTCGCACCGGACAATGTAAGATGCGGTTATATCATTAAGCCAGTGTCCGACCATTTGAAGACCTTGCGCATGTAGCGGATGCCACTATCATGGTCCCGAGAAGCCAGCTATGATGTGGACAACCTTGTTTCCCGTCAAGACTCCAATCAAACTGTGAAGCTTCGTATCCTTTGTCACTAGTATCACCATTCGCAGTGATAGGAGAGAGAGCTGCTCCATTCTCAGTGATATGACCGTGGCTACCGGTGAGGGGATTTCGCCAGCGTTAATGACTACTGATAGGCAAAAGGAATTCGCTCTGTAGCAAAATTCCCTCCAATTCTCCACTTACAGCTTCCGCAGAAAACGTGGCGCCGGAAGTCCAAACTAGCAAATGCCTTCCTTCATCTTTGGAGCAAGGTTCGTTAGCATATGGGTCTTTAGGTGCGTCAAGGCTGCGGAGCATCATCACTCTGTGTGTGTATTTTCAGGACGGTGACGAATCGAAGCCCCGAATAGAAGCAAGGCTGCGTACAGTGTATGTATGGACAAAAAATGGCCAGGAGCTTCTTCTGACCTAAACCTCACATTCAGTGAAGCGAAGCACGGTCATCAAACAGTCGACTTCGACTTCGATAAAGCGAGAGTGTTATCGAGCGTATGGCACGGATCAAGGTTTGCCTCCTCGACCTTCGTTCTTGGTGTACGCTGCTCCCGCGATAATCCCTAGTGTTGTGCGACTGCCTCGATTCGCAGTAGGGCTGTGTTCTTCCGATTAGTGGCGAATTAGATGCATCTTGGAGAGGTCGGGCATACCTCAGAGCCTAGCACGACGTGCTTCACCGCCGATGGTCATGCGATGTATGCATATCCTAGTTCAACCAGAAAGAACAAGGATTAGCGAGGGCGTAGCAGGGTCAGGCGACCACGAAAGATCGACGCACATCGAAGACTTTGGATGAATGTCCCTTGATGGTCAGACCTCTTCGCAGATACGAGTGGGCTTCATACCTGGCAAACATCCTTCATGAGGAAACGCAGAGGAAGTGTCACTGCAAAGAATTTTAGAGAGATGGTAAAGTCCAGGGCATCCTTTGGTTGGCTCGGCAAGGACCCTGGAACCCCGATGTCACCAAGCGCGCAGTGGAAAGCTGCCATGGTTGGCGGTCGGGTAGATCTCTTTCATAAACATACAGAGATAGAAACATGCCCAAGAGATGGTTTATTGCCATGAAACCAGTTCGAGGACGACAGGACAAGTGACCCAGATGACGGTTGACAATGGCCCTGGGAAAGTTGGTTCAGGGACTCGTTCCCACGTTCACGTCCCTTTCGTCATCCACCACAACTCCGACTCTCCGACTTTCTGACCTTGACAGTGACCATCGAACACGCGCCGAAGACTTCCTAATACTATCATCCCAGCTCAACTTCGAAGTTATTATCTGGCGCTCCGTTTCTAAAGGTCAGGCCCCTTCAACTTATTCTTGGCTTTCAAGCGCACTTGTTTTCCAGAACTTCCTCCGTGTTTGGAAATTGGCAGGAAATTGGTACAGGTCCCGATGGTGGAGGGAGTAACGCGCAGCTCAGTCGTCTTCTCTTCTCTTCTCTTCTCAGCACAGCTCCACTGAAGTTATTTCGCGCGATCCGATCGCATAGCCCACCCTCCGCAAGCTAAGTTTAGAAGCCCCCTGCTCGAGGTGCGTCTCCGACTTGCTGAACTTACCCGCCGCATCCATGAATCAGCTCCCTAACTCCAACCCAACTCGCACCTATACAGGAGTCAGGACCCGAAAAGCGTCTACAGCGCACATGCACATCGAACTGGGTATGGCTGCCAACACATCGCGGATCAGAGAGATGGCGAGTATATCCTGTCCTCGAGGCTCGCAATATCCAGCGCCGCCGGTGTATGCTCTGCCGCTTTAGATGTAGTATCCTCTCCGGGGCAAGTTCACCCTCTTCCGCCTACCCCATTCCACTCTCCTCATCTCATCTCTGCATGAATGGAACGGATCTTCGCGAATCGTAGAGCTTCTCCTCTGTCGCTCTACTCTGATATCCGCATGCATCGGCCACGTCATATGTATAGGCCTTCCTCAGTACGCCTATACTTACTTACCTACTCGAACGTCATGGGGGCGAGTCGTGGAGGTGGCACGTGGGGCTGTGCACATCCAACGACAATTTCTCCTCCATGTACCTATTTCCGGGCGCGAACTGGTACTTTCTACTTCTGGGGATACAGTTCCTTAACCGTCCCCGGCCACGAATACAGAGATCGATATTCGAGCGGGAAGGGGGTACTTCGACCTCAGCCACGAGTGTACTTTGCAGAACCTAACCCACGCCAAACCGACATGGCTCTGTTCTGTCTTCAGAGACAGCTCAGGGGAATCTCGATAAATAACACGCCAATAGCAACTCATGCCTGGCGCGGCGACTTCGCCACGCAATTGTTTGGGCCGTTTAACATCCATAGGAGGGTAGGTATGTTATAATGGTCCAGTGATTAGGCGGTGCCGCCGCACGTTATCATTCTCCTCTACGGTATTTATAAGCGTCCTTCACCACTTAACGTCATGGGCGTAGCATACCGCATATCACGGACTCGGCGCTGCGTTCTCAGTACTCAATCCACCCTCCCCCCAGGCTGTAAAGATCCAGCGGCGCTTCCGAATGCTCCTTCATGGATTCGCGTCATGTGCCCATCTCCGTGCGGGGACTGGTGCTGATACACTTCTGGCGATACACCGAAGACAAGGGGTCGATATCAATATTCGAACGAGGTTCGGGACCGGGTACATATCCGCGCAGTAGGGACTGGGTCCCCTGATGTATGAGATGTGGGGCACACGTGTCGGCGCCTCCTGATTCATTTGATATTGTATCATGCGTATTGCGTATTGCCTATTGCTTAAAGTCGATCATTCATGCCTGAGATTGAGATTGGCATTGGCATCGCGTTGTTCATGGCGTCGATGTTACATACCTATGGGCCTAGCGTGGAGCCATGTCATCACGATACACTGAACTCTGGCGCGCCCCCTGTCCTCTCTTCAAATTCAAATTCAAATTCACATAGAAACGCCGTTCCCCTCTCCTCCCCAAGCAAGAGCCTCGAGGCGTCTCAAGTCTGCGTGCACCCGCGCGTATTTATAAGTACCCCAAAGGATTGATCTGGTCATGCCATGCCACGCCACGCTGTCGATACCGTTACGCGTAAGTCTACCTGGCTACACGTGTCTATAACTTCCGTCTCCGTCCTCAGGCTCCCGTGCGGCGTGTGGGGTCAACTCCTAGATCCGGCGGCGTCCAGCACTCGCGTATGTACTAGCTGGTGGCGAAGTCTAATTCTTGATCCTTGATTTCTTTATTCGGGCGCGTTTATTTTTTTGGGGGTAAAGGGTCCTGGAGGGGGTGGGGGACGGGGAGGTAGGGGGAGGTTCAGGTTTAGGAGCGGGGCAAAGCTGTATGGAGGTAAGGGCCCGTGACGGCGTTGAGTAAGGAAGATGTTGAGGGTCGGGGTCGGGGTCTCTATGACGATCGTTGGGCTTACTTAGGCCGCGAGCGGCGTGCGGCGTTGTGCAATATTGTCTTTGGGATTTTATTTTTCGGGTGTGGGCATATGTAATGACGGGTGTGCGACGGCGACGTTGATCCCGAGCGTGCATGCGCTTGAATATTGGATATTCACGAGTGACCTGGCTACGGTCGGCACGGAACAAGTGCTCATAAGTAACGTCAAGGGTGGTTAATTTCGTAGGAGGGTGCGATTGCTCAACTTATGATCATGATCATGAAGTTGTCATGAAGCGTCAGTCAGGTAAAATGCCGTAGAGCTGACGTATGCGTTCCAAATTACAGGCCTTGTAAAAATAATTAAGCTCTGAGAGTCTCACCAGCCCTCCCCACAACTTAAATGAGGTGGAGTGGGAGGGCGGAATACGATTGGTGGGAAGGTGCGTTGAGCGTGGTTATAGCGGCGGTCCTGACATATCCACACAGCGGCGATATGGGTATGCGTCGTCGTCCTCGTCATTCGTGACCGCAAGTGGGCTTGTTGTGCGTGTTTGTTGATCAAGGAGGATGCCACGCGACGGCCGCCGGCGTTTCATCGGTCTCCTTGGATGGGTTGATTTTGGGGTGGCGGGTCGAAATTCAATTTATGCCGCGGACCAGATTTCTTGGGGGGTCGACCCTAGCCAATTTGTGCCTTGACTCTTATGTACGCATTTGGGAGATTGTGCGGGTGTTGTTGGGGTTGCACAAGAGGACAAGGGCGAAAGAGTGCAGACAGATTGCTGGGATGGGTAGGAGGGACCTTGGGACGGGAGAGGTCCCGCGCATCTCTCCGAAGATAAAAAAGATGAGGATGAGACATGGGATGACAAAAAATAAATAAATAAATTTATGATGATGTTGCAGATCTCGCGTAAGGGCGCTGTTAGCAACGCCTGGTATTATGCAGCTGGACCATTCATCGACAATACATCCACGGCCAACTCCTTCTCCTCCTCTTCCTAATACTACCACTCACTCTCCCGCACGCCTCGTGGAAAAGGTGTGGGCATAGAACCTTGATGCGGACCATGGGATCTTCTGGATCGGATGGCACACCCCCAAAGTCACTTGTGTCAGACAGACACCGTGACCGGCCCACTTCCCCGCACTCGCCTACTAATAATACCGTGTACCCTTCGTATAATAATTTCCTTTCCCCTTCCACTCCTCCCTCCTCCACATCGCGGCCCCTCCTCGTCAGGCTGCTGTCCCCCGGTCTGCCATCCACCTCAATGTCCACCTCCCCTCGCCGTACCGCCCTCGTCTCTCCTCCAACCTCGCCACGTGCACCACGCCCTGAGAGCAGGTCGGAGAGGCTCCTGAGAACGACGCTGCTCCGCGACGACCAGACCCAGCCCGCTGCTGCTGCCCGCCCCACGCACAGACGACGGCACTCGCACGCTCCCACCCCCGTGGCCGTAGCAGCCCCCACCCACGAGCAGGACTCGCTCCTGTTTCGCAGGCCCCTCCCTCGCCGCACCACGTCCACGTCGATCTCAAACACAAACACGCACAGCACACCGATCGCCTCGAGTTCCTCGCCACGCCCCTGCTACGGCGGCGACGCCGAGACGGAGCCAGGCTATCCCTCCCCCTCACCTTCCTACCCCTTCCTCCCTCGCACACCAACACGTGCTGCGTCCCCTTCCCCTTCCCCTGCCCCCCGGCCCCACACTCCCAGCAGTACAAGTACGACTAAGAAGCGCACCACGCACTCACCCTCCCCCTCGCACTCTCAACACTCGCACTCCCCGTCTTCGCCGTCCCCACTACAACTGCAACAAACGCCCCGCACGAGAAAACGCCAGTCCCTCCCTGCGTCGCTACCCCCAAACTTGAACACGAACACGCCATCCATGGCTCTCCCTATGACGCCCCCTGAAAAGGCCCTGCGGGCCCGGCTCGAGCGCGTCCTCAGTGCGGATGCGCATTCGTGCGGACGTGCGACATGTGAGCAGTTTGACACCAGAGAGAGGGAGAGGAGGACGAGCAATGAGGTGAGGGACGAGATTGGGGGGTGGCCCTGGAGGGAGCGGGAGAAAGACTCGGTATGTTGGATGTGCACTCATCATGTTCGGACGTATAGGCTGACTATATGCGCTTTTCTTTTGAAGATATCGACCTCGACGTCCTCGTCGTCCCTCTCGCAATACTCCTTTACCAACCCCAACACGAATACCAATGCGCAGTCACAAGCACGCACGTCGTCGTCTCCGTCCCACTCGCCCTCCCTCCGCAGCAGCAGCAGGAGCCAGTCCTCCGCCCCCGCCCCTCCACGTACCCCAAACTCCGCGTCCAAGTCGCAGCCCCGCCAACGCTCCCAGACGCCCTCGATGCCTCCCCTCCCACTCAACCTCCCGCCCCTCCCGCGTACGCCACGCACACCACGCACCCCAAGCCACGCAGCCAGCCCCCGACCACACGCAAACTCCCTCCCTGCCGTACCCAACAGCCCGGCCTTTGCCCCTCCGACGCCGACGCCGCGGCATGCGCATTCGTTGCCATCACCCGGCGAGTCCTCGTTGTCGCCGCAGCAGCAGAGACAAGGCAAGCGTCCTATGCTCACGCCCCCGCCGACGCCTCCCAGGGGTGGAGGTGGGATGCTGGAGCCGGGGAGCCCGAGCCCGTTCCGAGTTAGGGAACTTGGGGGCTCGCTTCCGTATCCACACTCGCATTCGAGGTCAAGGTCGAGGTCGAATCCGCAGGTCGTGTATACGCCTAGTCGGTCTCGTTCCAATTCTCGGTCGTCGCAATCACAGTCGCAATTCCTAACACACTCCTCCTCCTCCTCCGAAGACCTCCCCCCACCCGCCGCATCCCCATCCCCGCCAACCCTCTCCCTCTCCATGCCCCTTTCCTCCCGCCCACATCCAAACCACCCCTCCACCACAACACCAACCCGCCCCACCCAATTCAACGCGCGCAAAGCCTCCGAGCGGCTCCGCACGACGGAGGGGTACGTGTCGTTTGCGTCTGTTGAGGGGCTGGGGGAGCCGCCTGAGACGCCTGTTGGGGAGGATGTGGGGGGGGAGATGGAGGAGGTGGGGAGGGGGAGGAAGTGGGGTGTTGGGAGGGGAAGGGGAGGGGAGAGGGGGGGGTGGATTGGGTGGGTTTTTGGGGGGGTTGTTGCGCAGTAGGATGGGGGGAGGTGGGGGTTTTTTGGGATGGGCGTTGGTTTGTTTCTGTCCTTTTTGAATATGTTTTTTTCTTTTTCCTTTTTTTTTTGGTGGTGTCGTGCTGTCCGCTCCCCCGTAGTTGTTCTTCTTCGCCCTTGCGTTCTTGATAATTTTTTACTTCTGTTGTTTCCGCATCGTATACATGCGTAGCCTGACTTTCTTATTGTGTATCACCATCTCCATCGCCCGCATCCCACCATACATGCATACATACGTACCTATAGCGAACCATGCATATAGCATCGTTTTTCTTCTTCCTCTTCATCCCGATCCCGTCCTGCCTCT
This sequence comes from Lyophyllum atratum, assembly GCA_014905825.1. Lineage (NCBI taxonomy): Eukaryota > Fungi > Basidiomycota > Agaricomycetes > Agaricales > Lyophyllaceae > Lyophyllum > Lyophyllum atratum. The sequence continues at coordinate 185,977 of JACGCN010000026.1, read as the reverse complement.
CCCATCCCTATTTGTCGTCCCACTTCTGCTTCAGTTGCTGCTTTGGTGCCCCTTGCTGTGCTCGGTTTTTCATTTCATTTCATTTTCCGCCCCTGCGACTTCCCGTATTGGTGCATATCGTCTCGCGTGTCGTTTTCCCTTTCCCTGTCCAGGATACTTCGAACCCTGGATCTGGATCGCAGGCGTACCAGCTCCAGCTCCAACTAAACGCCGCACTCGTACCCGGACCGCCGCCACCTACGCCATACCATGCCGGGTCCAACCCAAGCTGCCGTACGATGTGCTATGTGAAGGCATGCCCAGGGGGGTCTCGACGACTCACCCTGCGGCTTCCCAGATCGGTGTACCGACATCTCCTCGTTCCCTGCCCAGCCCTTTGAACCCTCGATCGCATCGCATATATACTAGTTATAGCTCCAACTTTTCATACGCCATGCCGGAGCGAACGAGCGTATGGAAATGACGAGGTATGTGTTGAATGCTGTCTTCTGATTGGGTTAAGCGCTGGGATCTGATGCTGCCGTTTTTTTGCTTCTGTTTCGTAGAGGTATGGACAGGTCCGCCCCCGCCCCTCGGCCCGGCGCTGTGAAAACTGGGTTCTCGCCCGCCTGCCCTGCCCTTCTCGCCGCCGCCGCCGCCCCTTCCCTGCCCCGCCCTGCCCTTCTCGCCACCCCCTCGCATGACGAATCCCCACGACAAGGGGTCTCGACGACCCCCCGACACGACATAGATTGCCATGACGTTTTCCGCCCCTATCCTTCCCTGCCCTGCCCTTCTGCCCCCTCCCCCCCCTCTCCCCCACATGCCCAAACCCAACGACCAGGATTCTCGACGACTCCCGACACGACATAGATTGCCATGACGTTTTTCTTTCAAGTTTCCACACATCTGTGATGATACACACTCTCTAAGTTACACACGCCACGCTACACGAACCTCTGTATTACAGGAGTCGAGTTGAGTTGAGGCGAGAGCATGGAACGCCCTATGCCGGGACATGTAGATGTCCTTGGCGCGTTTTTTGGCTCGGTTCCTCCTCCTCCTACTTTCTGCTTTCTATTTTTACGACATGAACACGAACATGAACACGACGATGACGATGACGCGGGCTGTGGGGTTAGGTGGAGGCTGCGGCGGCGTATAGATTACGCATACGAGCGCAAGGCGGGGTTCAGGTGCTAGGACCGCATGCGGGCATTTTGCGGGCGACAAGATGCGGGTGCATCGGGTCTAGTCGTATCATCTGGACATGGGCCCGGGCTTGGACTTGGACGCTCTGGCGGGATTGGAAATGGGCGCTGGACCGCTGGAAAAGCAGGTGCTTGCAATTGGCAATTGGCGATGGTTATCCTGCATGTCAGGGCTTTTTCAGGGTTATCGATGCAAACGCATGCCACATCGCGATGTGGTTGGGGTCCCCGGCGGAACTCCTTCAACCCATCTCAAAGTCTCAACTGCGCGGGGTCGGATTTGGGAGTCGATAGCGGGCGTCCGTGTGGGTTATTTTTGGACCAGGGGTAGCGCGGCTGGCAGGGTTGGGGGAGATGATGAGGCGTTTGTGCGGGTGTACGCATGGTTGGAGGGTGTCGTAGTGAGTTGGAGTTGAGTCGAGTTGAGCATTGATACCTATCATGCTCCTCCTCCTCTACTCTGCGACGGTCGAAAATCAGGGACTCGGGAGCCCGTGCGTTTCCCGGAGCGATGTACGGACCGGTCGGGTGCATTGCTTCACCATCGGTCGACCTTGTGATTGTACTTCGTCCTGCAGGCTTTCAGTTTGACGTTTTTTCCTTGTACATGTTCTGTTTGGTTTTTGACATTGGTGGTTGTTCTTTGATTCCTCGTGGTCCTTTTAATGCGTAATATGTTAGCCTTTCTGCCTTCTCTGCTTCATGGTTGACAATGTTCTTTTCCTCGTGGTTATGTCGCTGTACGATTGTATCCGCATGTTCCGGCAGTAATGGCATCATACTTAGCATACTTTACATACTATCCTGATCCCTATATACATAATTCTTTCCCCCCGCACGTACATATGTTCCCCAGAGTCGTAATTAGATTTGCCGGGGCGTCGGTTACCAATCTAATACGCGCATGCATCGTGCCCACGTCTGTCCACGCTGAGCAATCCTATCCCAAGGTTGAAATTGCACCGCGTAGCCGGACCTCCCATCTGCAGTATCAAACCCCGGGGACAACTCGCGGATATTCCGGGGCGAGCGCTGACCGCGCATGACGAGCTTAGAGGGACGTCCGAAGGTCCATTACCTTAGTGCTAGCAACCACGTTGTTTCCATGCTGCACGATCGAGGATCGGAGAGGCTTGTCGTATCTATGATTTCTGCGGTGATCCGTGGGCATGTCAGGGCATGTCATTGCGATACTTGGTCAGGTGAGCCGCCAATGAAGTTTCCAGAATTTGAGTTGAATAAGTATCCCGTATGCATCCGTATGACAGCTCGACAATGTCTACGTGGTATTACTGGTAAGTCCAGGAGGTTAACCGTGTGTGCCCTCACCTCGACTAGATCGGTGATCAATCGATAATCTCCGAGCGCTGTGATTTCTGAGGTGACTCAGCCTCAGCCTGGTCCTACCCCGCGCTGCAACGTTAAATAATTGACGGAGCCAGTTTGGCTGATCATCGATCAGTTCCGTATGCGGAGAGATGCTTACTGTATTAATTGTCGCCGCAGATCTTGTCCTGGCCGCTTATTGGATAGAGCAAGGAGAGGAAACCCGGGTCCAGTGCTGGCCATGCTGACCGTCTGGGCCTTGGAACAGACAATCGGAACGTCGCCGCAGGTAAACGAGTTACCATGAGGAAACACCGCTTCCGAGTCGGAAAGAGAGACATCATATGAACATTGAATCGTCGTTCGGAATGGCCGTTACGCTGTGAGAACAATGGTTGGGACTTTCGAGACAGCGAAGCGTCGTTAAGGCGCTTTACCTCTCATCAGTTGCGAGAGATCTAGGTCGTCAGGTGAGGCCCCCGGAATCAGAGACCTCAGACCATGCCGATTTGTCCGTGGACTTGATTTCGATATACATCTAGTGCGTTTGATTCACAGGACCTGGCTGTTCCCAGTCCAAGTCCAGTCCTTCTCGGAGATAGCCTCGACAAACCAGTTTATCGCTGTTGATGCAGCTACATAGCCCCCGCATGGCTTCGTCCTTGTTGTTCGAGCTAGAATTTGGGGTGGAGATCTTCGTCGAAAAGCTATCGTAAGCATATCTGAATGCATCATCCCAGGATCCGATGTATGGTTTGTCAGTCTTGGACACGATGGGACTGTAGCCTCTAGAATCATAAGGTCACGAATGTTACCGGACGTTTGATGACCACAAATGGCTGGCTTCGGCATCGAGGAGCTCGGTGATAAACCGCGATAAGTCAGATGAAGATTGAAACCTTCCCATAGCCAAGGGCTGCGATCGATCCTGCTTCCTCTTGGAAATTCGAGAAGAGAAGGTACATCGATGTGCAGGGTTGCAGATCCTGTCTAGCCGCTATTTCTGGATGGATGACCGTCATATTTAACAAAAAGAACCCCATCGCGAAGTGGATCAAACGATAGGGCCATGTTGGACCTTGGATGTCTCTGTTTTCCAACCATTTGGGACGATACGAGAGCTCAGCTGACATTTCAGCTTCTGCACAACGAAGAGACGATGGTTAGATGAAGTGGTCAAGATAGCTTGTATATGGCTGAGGTATACGTAAGACTAGACAGAGGGGGCGATTACGCGACAGCGGCCGTTCTTGTCAGGACTTGGAAGTTTACCCGTGCTCATCATGTCAAGTCGTCCGACACGATGGAGTTATTTCCACCTCCCTCTTCCTGCAAAACAGTTTCAATACAAGTATTCGTATAAGACAGATCAACACATACCATAATGGATCACAGAGAAATCGTTGTTCGAGTTTGAGATGACATGGTTCGTGACGTTGCCAGAGTTTGTATTTGTAACGGTGTTACAGTAGCTGCTTTGGTTCCCGCCGATGGACATGAGATTCAGATGCGCAGAGTGAAGAGCAGGGAGCGCGTGTTGAAACTCAGGAAAGGTATGATGAAGACCAGGCATGGACTGGAGACACGGTTTCGAATGCGAATCAGGATGAGACGCATGATGATTAGCAGCAAGTGAAGGGAGACCGGTACGAAATGGGTTTGTCTCTCGAAAGGGATTCAACGACGCGGTCATCAGCGGTGCTCTCGAAACACCGATGTGTCGATGATCTACCCTGACTTGGGCAGCCTTGCTTCCTTCGACCTCTGGCGCATCCCATGATAGCCTCATCGTTTCCGTTTCGGTCCTAGCTATATCGACTTCCCCATTCGCGGCTTTTGCGGTCTCGCCCCTCCCCCTTTCGACCCACCCCGCCTTGATTCCCTTCTGCCGGGTAACCTGATCGTCGGTAACAGTCTGAGGCTCCACTGCTTCCTTCGCAGACTTCGCATCTGCCGCCTCCATCAGCACACTTTCCTGTCTCGGAGCCTCGCCTTTACAAAGGCCTCTAGTATGATCTACTACCGACACGAGTTGTTCCTGGATAGACGCGAGTACATCATGGATGGAGAGCGTGGATTTCAGCTGTAAATAGTTATGTTTAAGGCATGGAAGCGGGAAATGAGATGGAACACGGACGCTGAATAGATCTAAAGATTGTTTCAAGCGATCACGATACTCTTGTATTATCCCCGCATCGGATTTGTACTGAATGGCGCGAATGATTTTGTTCCTGGACGCTTGCATTTTGGTGTATTCATGTATTTCGCGCAAAGTCCTGCATGCGAAGGGAAAGGTGAGGATACTGGGGTCCACGGGGAGTTGACGACTCACTCAGCCAATTCTCTTGCGTGATTGAGGTAGGCAGGCTTCACACTGGCGACATCAAGTATTATCTTGCTATCTCTGCACAGGATACCGGATACGAGAGCGCAAGCATCACTGGCCAGCCGTTCAAATGCATCTTTGTTGCTCTTCACACACTATTGGGATCAGTGAGTCACTAGGCGCCGAACAACGACTAGATACCCCACATACCTGTATCATGTTTATTATACCCAGAGCTACTGCAGCTGCCTCCTGCAAGTAAGGCACTGGAGTCAGTCTCGCAGCATCAGCGAGCGTCGACAACACCAATCCCGAAGAGTCCAAGGCGATGCTAAACTTCGATGGTCGCTTGGACGTCTTCGAAGTTTGTGGCCCCTTCGACCTTGGGGGATGGAAGCGGACATCTCGACTGCAAAAGGTCGGCATACGGACTCGAGTGGCAGCCAGAGTCGAAGGGCGACTCACCAGTATTAGGAAGATAAAAAGGTCCTCCTATGAATTAGATGCGGTGCACATCAGACGTCTACAGCAAATGCTGTCCTCGCTGTGCACTGTAAGCGGACTGATTGGCGCCTCGGGTCCCAGAACAAGAAACAGGTAGACCGTATAGAACGAAGTAACCTTTGCTGTTCGAAAACGCGTCGAGAACCAAAAATTTAGATTGTCACTGGTGCGCTCAACATACATAGATGTGCGGGCTCCGTTGGCCTTGCTTGGTTGGAATTTATTTTTTTCGTGCAATAGCACAGCCACCATAATCATCTAATCTGATTCTACCATCCAGATGATAGCTGATTGCATCCGATTGCATACTTAGGAGGAGGAGGTCTTTATACCTTCGTGTTCTCACAGCTAGGCGCTGTTACAGTAGGCGCAGCCCGTCGACTATGGCTCTCATCGTGGCACGAACCCTATCCTAATAATAAACATGCTGCTTCGAACCCATGGAGGGTCCTTGGCAGTTTCCTATTGCATTATAGGCTTAGCGCTTAGGCCTTGGCAGTGTGCGCAGTGGTATTACTAGTAGGTGGCATTTTTTTGCTACCAGAGAAACAAGCTGACGCTGACTCTGTGACCTTGATCTTGCATTTTCAATTCAGCCGCGGGCGGCGTCTTGCGGACTGCTGGTGCAATCCTGCTGCAACTTGGTATGTGCCAGTCCCCGGACGCCACAGGGGTCCACCGGTCTAGCTCGCATCCAGGCCACTCCAGCAATGACATGATTCCCCAACCGACGATCTGATATCTGAGGACCGGCTACCGGCGCTTCACAGTACCGATGACGACCTCGTCTCGTCGTATGCTCGCCGACCAAGCTCCCATTAAGGCAACATTGAAGCATTCCAAGTGACTTAGCCTAAACGACATTTCTCGACTGCCCACATTCATTCTAACCGAGTAGTCATCTGAATCAGAAGCTGCAAGCCTTTCGGAAGACGTGTTCAGAGGGCTCCCCGTGGGCTGGAGGACAATGTTCGATGCTGTTACTGCCCATTAACAGAAATTGCGATATCGATCTCCGTGCTATGGGATGCACGCCCCACAAGGATCTACGTCCAAGGTAGCTTATCCGATTGCCTTTACATCTATGCCAAGCATCTTCGTGAACGATGGAAGCAAGCTTTCATTCTCTGCTTGAAGACCTGTCGTGTCGCAGACCTTCGTCTTCTAAAAGGTTCTGTGTCGCGTCACCGGTGCCCCGTTTTCCCCGTTGTCGGGAGATGCCTGGATCCCGCCATACTCTCTATAATAGACCGCATGTTCAGTGGTGGACTCTCCAACTCGCTCTCTTGCACTCATCGTACGTGACTATTGACTACACTGCCTCGCCCACAGTAGCCTTCTCTGACGACCTTGAATCCCAGGATCCTGCTATAACCGCGCTCTTCAACTCACAAACCAAACCCAAACGTACTCTTCCAGCGTAAGTCGCATATCGCGCTCGATTACTTGACAAGGCCTCTGACACGCACCTCTCAATAGATGCAGCTCATCTCCGTGACCGCCTTCGTCGCCACGCTATTCGCCGCTTGCGCTCAGGTCGGCGCCGCGCCGTCTCGTGCAGAGTCTTCCCTCTTTGCCGAGCAGTGCGGCCGCATTTGCTTCGCTTGCCCCTTCGAATGCCCAAAGAACATGTATCTCAAGAAGCAGGGATCATGCTATACATGCTGCTCCGATAACGCCTTCGCTCCATTGGTCGCTTTAGGCCACGAGGAAGGGCCCGCCGTATTCTGGTAGTGGTCGGATCCCTTGCGAGGGCACGATACTTATAATGGACTTAGTAAAGTTTCTGTAACGTAGCTTCAGTTGCAAATGTGTCAGGCCTCGTTCGACTATGCAAACCTGACTCTTCCCGTGCTTCGAAAAGGCAAGCTGTCTGGAACGCCTTCAAAAGAAGGAGGAAACATTTTGACCCGGATTTATGAGACACTACGAGCTTGCAATGTAGGCGCATGCTAATCGTTCATGAAATCGTTAGCTTGGCAAACGTCGAGCTGACACAGGGCTTGGAAAAACGGAGAGGGAATGCTATATTTTCGTTGAGAACCATTGTATCGCCCGTCAGTTTAATCACTAGCAGGTTTAACAGCATGGGGTGAAATAGAGCCAGCTGATGAGTGCCCCTCAAAGGTGAGCTCGGCTGCAGACTTGTATTCCTCTCAACGCCGTCGCTCACGTCCCCAGGAATGATAGCAGATTGGTCCTGATGGACCGTGATGATCGTATCGCGTCGTATCGTTCGTAACATATCGTGAAGCCATGAACATCAGGATACTCGAAAGTAACCTAGAAAGAAAGAAACAGACACCCATATAAGTATGAAAGGAGGTATAAATTATGACCAGAAAGTGTAAGTGTATGCCATACCCGCGTGAGTGACCCAAGGAAACCGAACCGTCAACAAAACAGAGCGAAGAGAGAAATCCAATCCACAAACATCCCAGAAATGCTCGAAACCGAACCGGAAACAAGGAACCGTTCAAGCCCCGCCCGCACTCGCACCCCCACTTTGACTCCTTGACCCCATAAAAGGCGACGACACAATAGCTTTAAACCTCCTCGTCCTATCCTTCCCATCCTTCTTCCCATCCCTCTCCTTATCCCTTCCTTTCTCCTTCTTGCGCTCCCCATCCCCATCCCTACTTCTCCCCTTCCCCTTATACCCTCCCATGAGTGACGAGTGGCAGTGGCGAAGGTCGACGCGTTGCTGCTTTGAGCCTGGGTGGCCTTGTATCGATACATGTGTGTTGCGCGAGATTGAGATATCCCCCAGAGATCGACAGCCTCTGAAGACTAATATTGTCTGGCGTGCGATGAGTTCCGGCGATACATACAGACATTCCTCTTCGGAGGTGGGGTCCAGGGATGATCAGCAATGGAAGGTGTCTCCGGAAGAGTATAAGTACCCCATCCCCGCTCAGATATCGACCTTTATTTTCATGGCCGAGCACAGTAAAGGAGTGTATCCCCAGAAGTATACAAGTACCTATTTCCGAGCGATAGGTACATGAAGGAGGAACTGCCGTTTAACCTTGAACCTCGAGGGCCTGTGTGGAGGGTGCGCGGCCCCATGTGTCACCCTCCACGACTCGCTCCCATGACGTTCGGGTAAGTAAGTATAGGCGTACTAGGAACGCCTACATTGACGTCTGCGGATATTGGGTAGAGCAAACCCCAGGGACATGCTACGTCGATTACGCTACGGTTCGCGAAGGTCCGTTCCGTTCATGCAGGGATGAGATGAGAAGAGAAGAGAAGAGTGGGGTAGGCGGAGGTGGAGGGACTTGCCCCGGAGAGTACATGTAAAGCGGCAGACCATCTACCGGCGGCGCTGCGAACTGCGAGCCTCGAGGACAGGTCCTACTCGCCATCTCTCTGATCCGCGACGTGTTGGCAGCCATACCCAGTTCGATGTGCATATGTGCTGTAGACGCTTTTCGGGTCCTGACTCCTGAATGGGTGCGAGTTGGGTTGGAGTTGGGGAGCTGATTCGGGTAGTGCACGTGACCTGGTCCTTGCTCGCAAACATTGACAAGTCTCGCTGGCTCGTACCACCTTGGTACCACCACTGAGTCCCAGCGAAAAGTCGATGCGCGCTGGACCAAACCAATGGAAGGAGTGATTCTATTTATTTACATGTTTTGACCCTCTAAGCCTGGCTAATTATTCTCGTTTGTACTTGCAGATATACTACGTCTAGGTGAGTCAGGATCTACTTTCAACAAGGGCGACCCAGAACCCTTGCGAGCAAGGGCACCTCGAATCGTACCTCGGTTCTCAGATTCTCCACCTTTTTGTGAGGACTGAGCAAGGCGGACATGTTGGCGGGCTGGCTAGTTCCCGCTTGTGGTGCACGAAGGGTGTCGATCGTGAGGGCAAGGTGTGTCGCACGCCATTGAGCGTTGATTGTAGTTCATGCATCTTCCGCTCCAGGACATTCCTCAGCTGAAATGACGGCATCTTCGCCGCCATCACAGCTAGATCTCGTACAGTCCCCGCTGACACGACATTCAACGATCCAGTCATTCATGCGAGAGCGCTTAGCAGGCCCTGACGATCACCAAGTCATCCGCCGCAGCCCAGCGTTTCTGGTATCCGTCACAACGTAACGACCCCGAAACTCTTCACCCGGGTTGCCCTCTTTACTTGTGGCATGACCCCTTCGTCGGCCGTCCGACATGCGATGCATCCTTAAACGATCTCTCCACCCTCCACATCATCCTCCATGGGTAGCTTCAAAGCAACATCCGCTGGACGACGTCGAGGATGAGGGTGAGGGCAAGGGCGAAGGGCTAGGGCGAAGGCGAGGGCTAGCGTCAGAGGCGAAGACGAAGCAGAGGGAGAGTTCGAGTCATGGGACGATTCTTGGCCGGCGGAATCTTGGAGGCCGCGTGTATATGCTATGCGTCATGTGTATGATAAGTTATGTTCCTCCGTTCGTTTCCTGGTGGTGTCTTCTTCCTGCCCTCTCGTTCAGCTATGACCCTCTTTGTCCGCCTTCCACCTCAACTCTGTTTTTATAGCTGTGCTTCAAACACGGCACCTGGGTCATATTGAGTATCGCGGTCATATGTAGAGAAAATATATATGTTTTTTGAGCAAAACCTTGTTCTGTATATTGTTCAATCTGGCAATTGCAGATGGTTCACGAATGTATCCTACAGCTAATCCTCCTCCTCGGCCTCCTGCTCTTCTTCTTTGTCGCCGTCGTCGCCCCCCTCCTGCTCCCCCGCCACCTCCTCCTCCTCCTCCTCCTCATCCTCCTCTTCCTCCTCTTCCTCAGGCTGATTCCCAGTGTGATCGACATCGTCGAGGAGTGGCTGAAAGTACTGGCGGCTTATTTTAGTGAGCTCATCATCCGACTTTTTCGTTCCCAGCGTGAAGAAAGGGGTGCGAAATTGACGATGGAAGTCCTTTGTCTCCTTCGCATTCTCTTTAAACATTGTGGTCTGCGCCCAGGCCATACTAGGAACATGTCCCGAGGCCTGTGTAATGTGCGCCCATCTCCAATACGGTCCCGCTGCAGCAAAAGCGATGACGGAATCGGCGTTGGGCTCACGCGCAAAATAGGCGGCCACATATTCCACGAGGTCAATTTGGGCCGTCTTGAGTGCCTGGTGGATATGCATTGTAGTCTCCGTGCCCTTCTTGAGACCACGAGGCGGCTGCGGCTTCAACTCCCCAATCAGGACGCAGCAGTGGTGGAAGATCTTCACGCCCGCACGATGGATGTAGTGGGCTGTATCCTTGCCAGCGGACATCTTGAACTTCCCGACATGGCCTAGAACAATGTCGGGTAGCTTGTCCACAGCCTCGTCTTGTGTTTCCGACGCGACACTTGCAATGGAGGTGTCCGCGTCATTTGCAGCTGAAGGACGCCGGTAAGTCATCGAGTCGTCCACTGCATTGTGTAGCGTCAACTCACCGATGTATGCTTTCTCCTGCTTCTCCACCACGACTTTGCGCTTCATAAGATCTTCGAGCTTTTTGGCTTCTTGTTCCTGCATGGCGACTGCATTGTCCTGCTCCTTCTGAACCAGCCTTGCTGATGTGCGCGGGCGTTGATCAGACGCCGACGAGGTGGCTGTGGGGCCGGCGACCGGGAGATTGGGGTTCTTCTTGCTGCCGCCCGGATAGTTCCTGCCCGCAGCTTCAAAGTCACGCATGAGCTGTAGCTTCATGGTGATGGCAGAGGGAACGAAGATGGGATATTGTGGGTGTACAAGGATGTGGCCGTTGTACGGTTTGACGAGGTCTGTGAAAGTGTGTGTGTATGGAGAGTACCAGAGCCTCTCAAGCCCTCTGCTGTTGAATTTGCTGGAATAGGCAAGAGATACACTAGCCGCTGTGGCGTCAGATGTCATGTAGACTGGAGGCAGATGGCGTTGAGCCATGAGTGACAAGTAGGTGAGGTAGAGAGTTGAGAAAGTCTTCCTCCATTAAGTATTCCAGAACTTAGCCTGAATCGAAAAACAATGGAACCTTGTATGGTGTACGTACCCTTTGGGGATATGGCTAGGCTTTGATGAAATAACCTCGAAGCCACAAGTGTAAGAACAATACAGAAAGCATCTTATTGTCACCTGAATAAGGTATCTTTTTGTATCCTCAAGGAGCGTAGCACACAGGTCGCGACTGTTGTTAACTGCCGAGTATGCGCGATGGTGGGGGTGGTGGTGTTGGTGGTAATTCTAGATGAGAAACGGAATAAGGGAACAATGAATTGAAGACATGTGGACATACTGCGTTGGAGAAGTCAGCGGCGGTACGTGGCTGACTGACACAGTTACCGCTGGCAGCTGTTGTTCCGCTCATGCATAATGCCTGCGAGAGGGGAGAGGTCAGGATGTTAGATGTTAGAAACAAGCGGCTCCATGTACAGGCCCATGTAGTTGGCTGATCGTTATAAGACGACAATAAAATGCACACTCAGAGTCGAGACGTTCGGGGTTTTACCGATAACATCGCATCAAGGATAAATAAAAGAAGCGATGGATTGAGACAATATGGAGGGTAAGAGAAGGAGGCAGTCGGAGACCAGCCAGCAGTATCTTGGTGAACACAAGGACGGTGGATCGATCATAGCGGCATATTGAAGATGCCATGGCGGTGCTGTTGTTCCACATGTACATCCAGCGTACAATAGACGTAACCGTCGAACAATGGCTGTCTTTTTCCTCTTGCTTGTTCTTTTCGGAAGATCGAATCGAAGACCCGCGACTCGCGAGATCTGTGGCACAAGTTGTGGCAAACGTTGAACGGGTCAGTTGCGATGACGTTGAATAGTCACGTGGATGTTTTCCTTAAATAAACCACTGATGATGCTTGTTCAATGTTCAACTATTCGCACCAACCAACAAGCTACTTCGCTCTAAACTCCCACTGCCTTTGAATCGCAATGGGTATGTGGATCTCACTCCAGTCTTACATCTCTTAACCCGATAGACAGAACAAAAACAACCTGGCAAACTCTTGACCTACCGAGCCGCCGAACGCTCGAAAACTGGCGCATTCGTCTACGGGTACCCAATCAGGGAGGCCGGCCTGTCTTACTGCATCCAGAAGATCCGCGCCTCCTCTGCGAAATCGACCGCGAACCCCAAGCGGAAGCAGGGGCTACAAGCCACCATAGTCGAGGTCGACGCAGTTATCGAACACCTTATAGAGGCATGTGGAACGGTATGGCCTCTGAACAGGATCACCACGGTATCGTGTCATGACGGCGAAGACGAATATGTCCCGGTCCTAGCACTCGTTGCGTGTGATCGCCCCAACGACAAATATATCCCCAAAGACGAGCAGTTGGTAACGTTGAAGGAGATTATGGAGCGAGAGGGATTCGAGGAGGGACCGGGGTGGTTTCTTTTGTTTTGACACCGAGTGTGTAAAGGTGAGTTCGTGTAACCTCCATTCTTCTCAGGTACTGTCGATCTGAACAGTGCCACACAGCTCCCACATCCCAGTCGATGACTATTATGACCCAGCTCGCGTATAGTTATATCCACTATCCTCTACTCTGTTGACTCATACCCTTACTTTGTTACTCGTTATACATAAATCATTGTTCTCATTCTCTGGTGGCTCTCCACACGAAGTCGTTTACATGGAAGACAGTCGTGATAAACTAGAATCTATCTTGATCACCATACCTCAACATCATCCTCACGTCCAAGGTATGATAGCAGATTGCCAATTCGCCACTAGAACACATCGTCCTCATGGACCGTAATAACCGTATCGTGTCGTATCGCTCGTAACATATCGTGAAGGCATAACAATCAGGACACCGGTGAGTATCCTAGAAAGAAAAGAAAAAGATAACGGTATAAGTATGAAAGGAGGTATAAATTATGACCGGAAAGTGTAAGTATATGCTATACCCGCGTGAGTGACCCAAGGAAACCTAACCATCAACAGAACAGAGCGAAGAGAGAAATCCAATCCACAACCATCCCAGAAACTCTCGAAACCGAACCAGAAACAAGCCCCACGATCAAGCCCCACCCGCACTCGCACCCCCACTTTGACTCCTCGACCCCATAAAAGGCGACGACACAATAGCTTTAAACCTCTTCGCCCTATCCTTCCCATCCTTCTTCCCATCCCTCTCCTTATCCCTCACTTTCTCCCTCTTGCGCTCCCCATCCCTATCCCTACTTCTCCCCTTCCCCAGCGCCCCAAACCCGAACCTTGGCAAGGGCTCATCGGGCTCTATCTCCGGCAACGGGATCTTCGGCGGGCTCGGGGGCGGCGGTGGAAGGACCCATGAAGGCAGAGGCTCGGAGGCCTGTAGGAGCTCGGGTCGCGGGGACGTGGGCGGGGACGTAGGTGGGGTGGGTTCTTGTGCAGGCGGGGCGGGGGATTGGGGTGGCAGTGGGGAGGAAGGAAGTGGGGATGAGGGAGGGAGCTGGACGGGGATTCGAGGCTCTGATGGGGTCGGGGCTGGTGAGATGGGTGGAGAGGACGGAGGCGGAGATGATGGGGGGTCTGGGGTCGGAGATGTTGGTAGAGACGGGGAGGAGACAGGCGGCGGTGATGTAGGTGGCAATGGCGTCGGACCCTGCTCGGGTGGAGACGCGGGCGGGAATTCTTCTGCTTGCCATGTACCGGGGATAAGCGCAACAGGGAGGAGCCAAGTCGCCGTTAGAATGACGCCATGACCTATAACACAGATATCTCAAATTCCGTTGAGATGTGCGGAGAAGGTAAGAAAGACCTACCAGTATCGTAGCTCTTGATTGTACCCCAGCTCCATGAGATGAAGGTCCCGATGTACCCTACGTAAGGGATCAACGTCTGCAGCAGCAGCACGGCGGGGCGCACGGCGGGCGGGAGGGCGGTGAGGGGAATGTTACTGAAGAACCAGGTCAGGGCGGTGGTGATCATGGCAGCGCGCTTGGTGGCTTCGATTTGCTTGTCGTCTAGGATATCGACAACGGGTGGGGGAAGATACCTATATCATGGGTAGTATGTAAGAAAAAGAGAGGTAGGGGCGGGGAAGGAAGGCAGGGGAGACACTTACAGACGGTAGCCCCACCACATGGCTTGGAAGGACAGTTTCGTCGTTGAGGGGACCCAGACGCGTTGGCCTTGAATACGGAGGCGGGCAAGCCTTGGGGAACCAGGGAGAGGAGAGCCTGGAGGGCGTGGTGAGCCCACAGGGCTTACTGGGAGCGTAGTGAGACTGGGCGACGAGCTGGCTGATGCAGGTTCCCCTGGCACTGGCGTAGGGGTTGAAGTCGAATCACTACCCCAAATCGAAAACGGCCACATCCCCATCAACCCAGCGAACTGCCCCGCCGCCGCCGAGTTTCCTCCCTCTTCAGCAGGCGGAGGTTCGATGAGCCCGGAGTCCGCAATTTCCACAAGCGATTCGTTCGTCGGGAAGAGAGGGGAGTACATCATGATGCCCGATGTATCCTGGAACACACTCCCAGCATCACCAGCCCCACTTCCCTCACCATCCCCCTCCCCGTCCCCAGGCCCATGCTCAACATCATCCCCATCATCCGCCCTTGCCGACCCCAAGCTCTCCAACACACTCCACACACTAACTCTCCTCTCCCTCTCTCCCACTCCCGCCCTACCGCCATTCATGATCGTCGCGCTCGACAGCATCGCGATGAGCTTTGAGTCCTTAATTGGCGTTGCACCGGGGGGTGGGATGGGCCTGCCTGAGCGGTCGCGCGCGGGGGGCTTGGGCTGCTTCGGGGGTATCGGGGTGCGGGGAGAGCTAGGGAGGGGCAGGGAGTCGATTAGAGCTTGAATCTTCCGTGCGAGGTAGGTTGATTCGTCTGGGTCTGCAGCGTCGACCTCGGCTGGACCGCTCGGGAATGGCTCGGCTTGGACGTCGGCTGCGTCAGCGGAGGTTTCGAGGGGTATATTGGCGAGCGCAGTTGGGGCGGTATTAGGAGACGCATCCCGGCCCTCCTGTGGTCCGTCCGAGGCGCTGCTGGTGCTAGATTTCCCCAGTCCGAAATTGAAGTTCTTGAACCGGTCGATGACCGCAGCGAGCAGATCCTTCTGTGAGCTCTGCACATTCGTGCTTGTACTGCCCCTAGAAGAAGAGGTTACTGCGAGTCCGTCGTAAGCTTCAGAAATGGAGGGTGGTATGGTTCCGGAGGAGAGGACTGGGCTGATGGGGTGGGCAGCAGATTGAGAGCTGGCTTTACCGCTGAGCGTGCGTACCAGGCGGTGGAGAGCGCCTGCGTTAGATGCCTGCGGTGAGCTCGCTGCCGCCCTCTCTGCTGCCATCGAGAAGGATGGGTGGTGGAGTCGCCGGAGGCAGATCACTGATGATGGACGTCGTTAGTAAAGTAGAAATGCGCCAAGTCAATAAAGGGGACATCTAAGTCTTGCGTGTGATGATAATTTAACATCGATCAATTGATTATTTAAATTACTTGTGCTAACACCCTCTCACGCTAGCATCCTCACCTTGGTCAACGGTTTCAACGGTATACAGGTCTGCAGGTGAACGCGGAAAGAAAAAAGTGACTAGAGGGAATGTAACTATGTACAGGAGTAAAGACTATAGGTTGCGCGAGTTTATTTGAGAAATTCCATTCCAACATTGAACGGCGAACGCCCATGGGCCATCTGCTTTCTTCGTCAGATGAACTGGAGCCCAAAGTTTTCCTACGAACGCTTTGGGTGGTAAGTAGGTCATAATACTCACATATATAAGATTATTCCAGGAATGGAGAGCACGAACGAGAGATGACGCCAAGGAGGAAGTTGCATTAGGGAGGCTGAGGTCTTCCAATGTTGTACCTATGGAGCAGCGACATATGTCCAGGAAATCCACGAGGCCAATTTTGCCAAAATTGAGTGTGGCAAGCTGGCCCCGTAGGAGGTCGAGGAAAGTAAGGTTCGACATGAGTCAGAGGTTTAGAAAATGCTTGGTTGAGGCGCAAATTCTAGGTTCCGGGCATCTCGACCGACTGCTATATCTTCCTGGTTGGAGAGAGAAATATGATCCGGACAGGCAGAGGGCGTGATCGATATCGAAGGTAGGCTAAGGCAAGGAACTGAGTTTCGTAGGAGTTGGAAAAGGATCCAACGACGTGAACACGCAGGTATTAATCGCGAAGTATTTCGATCAACCGTGAAATGGTATGGTCAGCTTAGATATGTTGTTCCTGTGAAGGCAATGGCTAGTTGTGTCGACGGTTTCCAAATATGTCAGACATAGGTCACTACGCGACAGCAGCACGTTTGCTGTACCTGGGCTGAAAGGTGTAGGCGCATATGAACTATAGACCTTCAAATCGCGCCAAAAGTGTGGAGTTCGCAAGACCAATTGCCTTCACCGCGAGCCATTTCAGACAGGGGATCCGGAGTCTATGTCGTCCTGCCAGCAAGAAACTGCGTCTTGGCCTCCGCTGACAAGGTGTTCGAACACTTCCAGGAGAATCTCATGGCGTCAGCAAATGTACCTTCTTCGACAAATTGTCAACGGGTTATTTAGCTTTCACCACATGCGTCGAAGAGAGAAGATCGAATTTTGCTAGTTCAGGCCTGAGGTCTAATGAGCTGCAATGAGGTATAGCCTGAGGGGCCCCAAGCGCGACATGGCGGTCACGGAAGAAGAAAGAAATTCCCGATCAATATTTCCGGCATAGGCCTTGATGACGACCACAATTGCAACCTTTGTTCGTCCTCTCACTGCTGCGCGCCCCTTACATTGCGATGCCCAAGTCATGTATGTAAAATGAATAGCTCACATTTTATTCGGATCTCACTGCTCAGCAAGCAGAGGTAATCACGAGCTCGAACAATCGCGTCATCTGGCACGATTCTTGTCAGTCTGGGTCCAGATGCTGACTTTTCCCAAGCTCGAAAGGTAAAGGGGCGGATCTCTTTCTATAAATCATATCTGCTCACCAACTGTCATACCAAGTCCTTCGAACCCCAACGACGATGGCATCGAGCACCGACTCCACATCTGGCGCAAACTTCTCCAGCGTTCCTATCATCGACTACTCGCTTCTCGAGTCAAACAAACCCGAATTCATCGCACAACTACGCCATGCCTTAATCAACGTCGGCTTCCTCTACCTCTCCAACCCACCAGTATCGTCCAATGATGTCTCAGACCTCATCGACTACATCCCTAAGCTCTTCGCACTGCCTCAGGAGGAGAAGGACAAGATCCGGATGGTACACTCGCCGCACTTCCTCGGGTATTCGAGGCTTGGGGCGGAGCTGACGAAGGGGAAGATCGATCATAGGGAGCAGTTTGATCTCGCTACGAAGCATGAGACGAGGTGGAGAGAGGGTGAAGATGTTCCGGAATATTGGAGGCTGTGGGGTCCATCTCAGGTGCGTTCCTTTATCTTGGATGTACGAGCCGTACGCTGACGCTTATTATGCAGTGGCCACAGGAATCGCTCATCCCAGGCTTCCGTGCGAATCAGGAACGCTACCTCGATCAGGTGCAAGCACTGAGCTACGAGTTCATCTCCCTACTTGCCGAAGCCTTCGGCCTCGCTCCAGACGCGCTTAACTACTTTTACGACACTGACGAGAACATGCAACACCGCTCCAAAATTGTCCAGTACCCCGTTGTCACAGATTCAGACGCGGACGACCAAGGGGTCGGGCCACATTATGATGCAGGATTCCTGACTTTTGTTAGTCATCCCTACGTCTTTCATGAACGATCGTTTCTGATGCAGTCTACAGCTCCTTCAAGCCTCTCCACATAAAGGCCTTCAAGTTCAAAACCTCTCCGGCCAGTGGATCGATGTACCCCCCATACCAGGCACATTCGTCGTCAACATCGGCAAAGGTCCGCGAGCTTCCTATTCCTCAGTCGACGAGACCTAACATGATACAACGTCCTCGTAGCTCTCGAATTCGTCACCCAAGGCCTCGCACGCGCTACGTCACATCGTGTTCTTTCGCCTCGAGCCGGACCCGGCGAACCCGCAACGCCTAGGTACTCTGTGCCGTTCTTCCAGAATATCAGTCTCGACGTAAGACTGACCGAGAAGGAGCTAGAGTGTAAGTATCGCCTTTCTCCGCTGGGAGCTTACCTAACTCCTCTTTCCAGTCCCGCCTGAAATACTCAAACTGAAAGAAGGCCGGGGCGAAGTCGCAGCGACAGATGGTGGATTCCTTCCCTTTTTATTATATCTAAGTCCTTTTCACTGACTGATCGACACAGCTGTCAACTTTTCAGAATTCGACCAAGCGCCCTCTGGGCAAGTGGGACTGATTGGGAGGGTGAAGTACGTATTCAGATTTGTGTATGAAGTACTCTCGCTGATGATGTCCCCTTTTGTTCTCTTCGATGATAACAGGAGCCACCCCGACGTGGGACAGAGGCATTACCCCCACCTCTTCAAGAAGTACTTCCCGAACGGTCTTCCCAGTGCTGGGAATGCATATTGAATCGTCATCTCATCTTGGATATCGGCTTTGGTCTGGATGGTAAGAGTATTCTGGTGGTCGATGTGATAGCTTTGATGACATTCGTTTGATAGGCATCAATGGAGTGTATTGCCAAAACATGGGAACGGAAGAGTGAACCGAATCAAGGTATCGATGTACCTTATACATATTGTAACTGTATATCTTGGTTATCGCGTATGTCTCTGATAGATATGGACGTGACGCCTATCCTCGGCCTATCCCTTTTCGTCGGATCTGATAGAATGCAATACTATGCTACCGACTACTTGGCTTGGAGATCTTCAAGAAGTGCTCGCCAACGTAAGAGAATGCGCATCCTCATCCGCGCATGAAGGAAAAAGGTTACCAAAAGTCACTGGATTTTTGTGTTCTTCTGTCTTTGGAAGAAGTGAGAAAAAACGGTATCAAACTTGTATACACAGAACTCCATGTGGATGGCATCCTTCAAGATTCAGAAGAATTTCCCACTAGAACCAACCCTTCACCAGGAAAATTCGTACCAGGCCATTGTACATCCACGCCAAGTTTCCCGACCCCAACCAACGCCGGCATCGTCTCCCGGAAAAACCCCAGTACGGAATCATTTTCCGAGGCCACCGTCGCCGCTTTGTACGAGTAGATTGGGATCGTTATCTTTACGAGCCGTAACCATACATCATGTCTTTTTCTCGTCAGGAGTTCATCGAGACGTCTCCACGTCCCTATGTCACTTTCGTTATCCAGAAGCCTGGCGTCGCCGGTGATGGCAACTTCTGTGAGGTTGTTGATGGGAGGAAATGATTCGAAGAAGGTGGGGATCTTGCGGAATACTGCATGGTCCTGAGGGTGCAGCGTGAATGTCTGTAGTTTGTTGATGGGAGGAAGAGCTTGAAAGTTGGTCGGCACTGTAAAAGGATGGAGGCGGCGTTTCGTTCAGGATTAGAGCTTGAAAGTGATACCTAAGTACCTGCAAAGATAGTAAGCTCAAGGTCTTCCATATACGACCCTGAGAGCTCGAGCAATTTAATAAGCTCCGTAAAGCTCATGTCGCTCCATATCTCAGCGTTCATTCTACGAAGTCGAGCGATCGACAAGGGTGAAGACCCCCCAAGCAGCGAGCATTGCAGAGGCCCAATCGTGGTATCACCGCCCAGTCTGAGCTTCTGCAGGTATCCCTGCGTTTCGCTTCCGTCACAAGGCTGACCTGGGACCCTATAAAACCAGGCGCTCCACACATCCAGAGCTAGCAACTGCGGGCATTGGCAAATAGCATGGGTAGGAAAGCCCTTTATATTGCGTAGCGTGAGGCTACGCAGCGTAGTAGTCACTAGCAATATCTCGCAAACGTCCCTCTGAAACGATTTCGGCAGGGACTCCCACTTCGCCCCAGCGTCCCTCGCCGTCAGAGACAAATGATTCAATCGCCTCAACCTCGTTAGAGTGCTGAATGTCATATCGACATCGAAGGATTCCGAGCCAATGAAAATGTGGAGTGCTTTGACGAAGCTGCAGAGCCGGGGGTCATCGATTAGGGTACCGCAGAGAGTCGTGTTACGTGAACGGAGGGGCGGTAGAAGCGAGACATGTATGACTTTGAACAGTTGCCGTTGCGCTGGGTCACGGAATGATGAGGACACGAGGCTGCAAGTACGGAGCGTGGAACTCGATAGCGGGGTGGGAAGCGACTCGATGATTGCGTTGATTATCTCCTGAGGCACAATGGACGCGATCATCGGTCGGGAAGGAATTATAACAGTCAGAGATATAAGCTGGGTATAACCACCGCCAGAAAAGAAGTTCAGAAACGACAACGGATGATAGACAAACAATCGACAACGTCGCGTCAATACTTATCAACGCCATGTCGTCCGATATAGGCAACTTCTCTTTCTCATGCCATTGCCACTGACTAATTAAGTGGCCGAACACTGTTACAGCAATATACCAGAATGTACCCGAACTTGATGACATACCAAACCACATTTGGATCCCGAAAGCTGAAGCGTGGAAAGCTGAATCGTCGGGTCGTTACATAGGCCCATGGGCTCCTTTGACTAGGCAAATATGGTAACAGATGGCATGCGAGTGGTGTGCTAGGAATTATAAATCTGCCAACAAAAAAAAAGAGAGGTAAAATGAATGTGTAGACGTGTGCGAGTCGCGAATCGTCTTGGGTACAAGTGAATGAGAAGCGTTACAATGAGCTTGAATACCGGTGTACAAAGAACGAATACAAGGGTAGCGCGTCGTGGGCACCAAAGCGGAATGGGTAGGAAGCGTGAAATGGAATCGAAAACGTCCTGTGAAGGGTATGCGCATATGATGTCGAGTTCAAATCGAATCCGACTGCACCAGTGTGTGTGTGTGTGTGGGCGGGGGAATAATGAGGGCGAGGTGGGTTATACTTATAAGGACGGAAGGGTGTAGTTCGTCGGCATCGGCGGCTCTAGCCCCTCTTCATTACATGCTTCGATCAGACGTGATCGCAGATCCTCTGACTGGCGCTGTAGAGCTACGGAACCACAAAGGGATGTCAAAAATCCCGACTTCGGTCAGATGAAGCCGCAGGCACACACCAGGACATGGCCAGAGGTTCGTCATCACCTCAACTGGGAGCAGAATTGACTTGGCCAGAACAAGGGCATTCTTCAAGCTGCGATCGTAGTTCCAGAGCACCAGGCATCTAATGAAACATGTGGCAGGTCAGAATGATCCTGAAGGACAGAAACTGAGGAAGGACGCATACATTGAAAGCTGATTGGCGAACCACATGACTTGGTACGGTCGCCGTGTCAATTGGTATCCTTGCACTCCCCCAAGATGGCTAATGGCCGACCGGACGATCTGGATCACACGATCCTGGTACCATACTGCGAGTAAAAAGATACGCAAAATTAGAATGACGAACGGGTACGCCATTGTAGAAAGCGAAGACTACTTACGCCATTCCTCTGCATGTTTGCGCTTGAAAATAGGCGGTCCACTGCCCAAACCTTGTAAGCTAAGAAAAGCGTTAAAGATGCAAAGGTACCTACTCAAAGGAAAAAGGCACCAACCTGCGCAACGTCTGTGTAATCGTGATCTGCGTGCTGTTGAACCGCACGTCAGCTCCATTTCCTTCCTGATAGTATTCGTTCACGATGACCGAACAAGCCGAACGTGGCAGAATAGAGAAAAAAAACCAACAAATAGCGGGAAAGATGGAAAGGCGACGGCAACAACGAGAAGAGAAGGATAGGCGGACTCACTTGTACACATATTCCCGACACATGTAAATGAGCGCCGTATCGAGGTTACAATCGTGGATATGTAACGAGTCCTGAAGCGACTGGGCCTCAGCCCACGCGTCATAGATGAGCTCGACCTTTTCGTCATTCGGAGCCGTGCTGGTCCTGAGACGATTAGTGAAGCTCCAAAGGAGCATGCTACGGCAATAGAGCGCCCAGACGGATTCTTTCGTTGACGGAGAGGTGCTCCCGCGGTAAGTTGGCGATACACGATCGAGGACTTCGCCAGGGAAGAGAATTGCGTACTAACGATTCCATCAGATAGGCTCTGAGTCGGTGAGGTGGGGTAGAAGAACTCACATTTGAAGAGTCCATCAGGAAAAAGTTTGGTGGATCACGATTGAAAGCAACGCACTGCGACACGTAGTTACACATGAGGCTAAGGGCGCTCCAGCAGAGGCGGCGGCACTCCTCGTCACGAATTTCGCCGTCGGTCCAAGTTGGATCCCACGGGAGGATATACGACCACGAAGAAAAGGGGTTAGGTGTTTGAGCGGCGTCAGGTGGTATGCAAGTGCATTTTCTGTCGGGCGAATCGTCACCGAGGGGGTCGAGATTGACCATAGGGACAGAGCCCGCGGGATAATGCACAACGTCGGGCTCGTTGGCGTCAATGGTGGTAAGGCTGGTGGTACGGACGATGCTGTCGAGGTGAAGCAGAGCCTGCTCCACGCGGTCGGGGTTGTACATAGGATGGGCAGACGTTTCGAAGAGAGCAAGGATCTAGAAATGGTAAGGCTCGGGACGCTCGACATGATGACGATTGTGTATTCTCACCAAAGCGGCCTCCGCGAGCGAAGCGTCGATCCATTCAGAAGCCATAGAAGTTTCCAGATATGTTTGCGCGGTGCCCTGAAGCCATAGAGCACGCTCGCGACCAGGTGCTTTGAATTCCACTTCACTTGATTTCATCAGCGTTGCCATGGCGAGTCCGGCGTAGATGAACGCAGGCTGGATGGATAACCTGAGCTCCTCGTCCGCAAGTGTCTTGAGGAAGTAGTCCAGGTTGAGAAAGCAAAGCCAGTAGCCAGTGTCCTGGAATCTGCTCCGCCGTTTAGCTCATCAATAGAGACCTTCAGGACACAGATAAAAACGAACAAATAGGTCAGGTCTCGTTCAATGGCTGTCAGCCTGTACAGATTAAACTTAGAAAGAGGGTTATAATCGGGAGCAGATACTTTACTCACGGGTATGTCGTCAAGAAGTTATTCCACCACACCTTCTGCCCTTGCTTGACGCTTGGCGAGGCGGGGATGCGAACCTTCTGATGTTGGGTATGTGGCGATCTCATGATGTTGACATCAAGCTGGCGAGGAAAGGACGAGTTCATGTACGGACTCTGCTCAAACGAATATGGTATGTGCCGGCGAGACGTCGGGGATTGTTCGTGCTATATAGAGCTGTCAACAATGGGGACCACGAAGGTGACTTATTGGGCACTAACCACTCCGGGAGACAGACCTTCGGTTGTGATCCTCAACTCTATTGGTGATCCAGGATCATGCTGCAGGCGTGCCTGAGAGCGTGCATCGTGCAGACGCTCTTGATGCCTTGGCGAGGACTGCGAACGCTTATCGCTCGCCATGTTCTCCTTGACCTTCGATGTAGAGGGCGCAGAGTCGCGGGTGTCAGAAGAGCGGTCGATGGCGGTGCGCTTGCGCTTCGGGGGAGGAGGTACAGATCCGTCTAGAGGCCGCTTTTTACATGACCGCTGGCGCGTACCAGGATTCTTATCTGGACCCCGTCGTTTTGGAACCGAATCGTACTCGCATACGTTGGATCGTCGGACGCAATTGTTACATACGGGTCTCGTTGAGTCGCAACGGATTTTGCGACTACGGCTATGGAGAGACAAGCAGGGTAACGAAGCCCGCAATCCGTTAGTATTCCGTTATAAGGCTTAATGAAAGAACATAATGGACGTAGAACATACCATTGACGACAGGCTATGACAACTGTGGATATCTCCTTTCGAATTTCGCGCGAGCCGCTCGCCACAGGAGAGTTCATGGAAGGTTCTTTGCGCTCGGATGATGATGACATAGGAGGAGTCCTGCGATCGCCATCCATGGGCACTGGAGAGGACATTCTGGCCAGTCTCGAATAGGAATGGTCATGAGACGGTCCACCAGGCAACCGTCGCTCGGAGGGGCTGGTATAGTTTAGGCCTATAGGTCCGCCGCCATGGACGGGAGGGAGACGAGAATTTGAAAGAGACTGAACAGGGAAGTCATGCGCAATGTGGTTACGATGTGGAAGGGCAACGGAATAATGGCCTGAAAATGTGACATGTTGGGCGCTTGGACTCGGGAGCTGTAGCGGCGTATCAAGCAGCGGAGGCTGTTGCACGTTTAAAGACGTAGCGTAGTCGTATTGCGGCGCAACAATGGCCGCGGCACGTTGAACTCCAAGAGATTCATGTTGATACCGGACTTTATTGAAAGAAGTTGGGTGAGAATTCATAATGCAAATACTTGTGGCTGCGATAGCAACAACTTACAACTGTCAGCGTGTGGAGAGGAAAACGACGTTCCGAAGTGCGTTGGCGAGTGAAGTCCTGACCCATCTTCGCTGGATTGTGCCCCCTCGTCGTGGTTCATGGTGTGCTGGAACGGAGAGTAGACGTCGCTATTGGCGCTAGCCACCATAGCGGACACAAAGGGCAAAGCAAGAGAGACGGGTCGATGACCGCCAGGCCACGCGATTTTGGGTGTAAGAAGGGGGTAAGGGAACCACAGTGAGAAAACCCTTAGCTGATTCGAAGATCAGAAGGTCACATATAGATCTGTGTGTTCTTGGGCTTACAACAAAGGAATTGAAGCGGCAGGCTCACACGAAATGACCTGTATCCCTGAACGATGATGAAAGAGGTTGATTCAGATTCCACAGAGGCTAGTAGGAGATATAAAAGCCGAGTTCAGCCCAGTCCCCACCAGCAGCGACCGATGAGGCACGGCGATATGTCGGATGTGAAGCGCAGAAGGCAAAACATAGATTCTTAGTGGGCATACGATAACTACACTGTCAAACTCTAAGCCAATTTTGGTCAGTAAGGGTCCATCAGTCCCAGTTTTGGACCTGATTTCCCACAATCGGCCCAAAACAGGGGAATGTACCTGGTCGCCATCCACGTGAGCGCAACGTGAACTTAACGTGAGCCGGAGCGTGAACATATTTCCAGGCTTTCCAACTTCCCCAGAATCTCTCCGCATTTTGGTATTGCACGCCTTTGCCTGAACCAATACGCCAGCCCCTTCCAAGTTCTTATACTTTTTAACTAGATTCACACACTTCTCTCTGTCCTCCATGACCGTCCCTCTCCCAGACTCCCAGTGTAATTTTTTAACTTCCTCAATCCCGATCCCAGCTCTATTTTAACGACGAGTCCACATGCGAACCGTCGCTCGCCACATCTCCGTCTCTGATTTTTCCCTCGCGTCAACGAGCTCAAGTTCAGCATACTCCGTCTCGGACAAAGCTCGTGGCATAAAGTTACCCACATGGGTGCGACATACTTTCCCTCCGCCTATCGCTTGACGGTCTATGTGACGCATGACCACTTTATTCAGGTGCTGCACCTTTACTCAGGCTTCCGCAGCCAACGTTCGTTCATCCAGTTTTCCGGCCGAACCTTTTTGGAAACTCCGATCTCGCTATGATTTGGAGGCTGGCATGCTTGACTCTGACCCTATCCTGTACAAACCGCCGCTCGGAGTTGTGCGAAATCGATTGACATCCGCCGCCCTTGATGGTCGCATAATCACGGGATATGGGATAGAAACCTCATATCCTCAGACTTCGGGAATTTACTCCATTGTATGTCCGTGGTGCCTGAGCGAGGAGCGCATGAAGAACAGCGAAAGTGGAATGTGTTTACACCTCGTGCGTTTAGAGGACGACAGTCAGGCGCACTTGGAGCCTCTCATATCCCGTCTTCTTCTATTGGATGACAACTGGCCAGAGCTTGCATTCAGTTTCCCTTTCCCCTTTTGACGCGGATGATCATATTACGCCTTCCACGCCCCCAAGAACCAGAACCACGTCTCACGGAGCGCTGGTGATAAGAATGTATCCTACGTCTGACTGGACTATGACTAATCTGCCCGAAAATAAACGGGCTAGACTTTTGCGCAATGGTCTGAATGTCTAGTCCCACCTGTCTGCGACGGATTCGACACGTAGGCTAGGGCCAAGGAAAAAATCATTCTTTGCGAAGGGGTGAGCTGAACAACATCTCACTCGTCTTTACCCTTTTAACGCGACGCGTTTTGCCTCCTAAGGGCCTCTCGACCCTGAGATAATTGATGAAGTTGTACCTCCCCCATTTAATTTCCAGTCCATGATACCCCAATACATACCAATTCCAGACGACGTGCGATGTCTCGCAGCGATGGCGAACCAGATGAAGGACTCACCTTCCACGTTTTGTATGCGATAATCAATGGCCAACAAGATTGACACCAAAGAATCATTCAAAGTGAAAGAAAAATGCGATATACCACGTGGACACAAGACGCAGGACTCTGTACGTTACCGGACTCGTAGCACCTTTGTGGCAGGGTTACTGGATATAACGCAAGGATTGGTCAAACCTGTCCCTGACATCAGTTTCATGCCAACGAAGCGAGCTTTCAAGAAGATTAGGAATCCGCACTTCAAGCACAAGTTTCCCTGAAGGAGGTTATCTCCGAGATGCGGAAGGAAGTCAGGATAACGACGCCACCATATGAAAGGAGAATGAGCCAATGTCCAATGAGCCACGCCACCTCCATCTCACGGAGAAGAAACTTGTGCAGCGAGCGCGATGGGGGCCCGACCGATAAGGGAGGTGGGGAGGCGGCGTCGAGTCACGATGCCAACATCCATGGTGGGTTGACGATGGGAGGTACTTCAAATACCTTGGTTGACTTTCATAGAGCCGTCAGGTATTCATACTTACGGAGCGCCGCTGTCAGTTGAGAAGAACAACTGCATTTTCATACCAAGCGCGTGACGAGTTTTTCTCCATGACACGCTCGGCGATAGCAACTCCGGTCCAGAGAAACCATACGGAGGGAAAGGACCAAGTTGCTGGGTGTTTCTTCCCTGATGAAGGCCATCCAAGTATTCCAGTGGCGACTTGAATTTGTGCCATGAAAGATGAGCCGGAACAGCCGAAGACCCAAGGAGGGGTAACAAGAGGCTAGCTTGAAAATTCAGAGAAAGGTGAGCATGCCGATATCGGACTTCAGAACAGCGGAGGAACTGAGGCGGAGCGTGATTGTCTATCAGCTTTACAGAACCACGAGAGAAGAACTTCTGCCATGAGGTGGACGCGTGTGGCGCGGACTTCCATGACCGTTATTTGCCATCGCCTTCCCAATCGCACATCTCAACGACTGCTCCGTTTTATAACTTCATCCCTCGTTTCTATGAGTTATCACAAGCTTCTCCGCGGGCTGCTCTTAGCACCTCACACACGAGCATTTCAAGACGAGAGACTACGCACGATAGCAGGCTTTTGCAAGAGTTGGGAGCCTTCCAATATTGAAAAATGGGCAATGCGCACAGGTTGCATGCGTTGAGGTCATGTAAACTCTACGCAGATCGGGGACCTGCTTGTTCAGCGTGATCATCGCCCAGCTCTTCCTGACAGGTCCTGTCTCACGGCATCTTGTGCTTCGGGAGCTTTCACACCACTAATCACTCCTTAAACGTCACGAGCAGATCCTGCTCAAAAGCAGGGGCAGTTTATCTCGCTCAACTCCTCACGGAACGTCACGATAAATAAGATAGCACTACATATCTCGGTCCTCGAGGGAATATGCGCTCAAATTAGACGGCCGTCCTGCCAGTGGGAACGATTTCCTCGTCACAACCTCCTCCGCGGTGAAGGACTTCGTTGAAGCCATCATCCATCCCCATCAAGATTTTCGCTTCCACCGATAATCCAAGAGAGATTCTATCACGACGGAGTTCGGATGTAGCACTAACTTCCTGAAGTACGGGTCGAATTGTACATCACGACTTCGCTCACTAAATGCAAATCCATCCTGGTCATATCATTCATTGGTCCTCGAGGGGTCGGTTCCAGGATTAGCATAGCCGAGGTTCTCCTTTCTGTAGGGAATCTGTCGCAGCGTATCTATCGACGAAGACGTCAAGGGAAGACCTTACATTGGGGCTCCAAATTCTGTCAGATTTAATTGACGGTGACCATGGATGATGCCGTCACATATATAGCCTTGTCGACGCCCACCCAAGCCTAGTAGAACTGCGATCCCGTGAGTGATTCGGACACTGTTTCTCGAGTTCTTCCTCCTTTGTTACGACTTCATTTGATAGCTCTTGCTACTGGTGTTCAGCATGATCAGTCATCTCAACGAAGTCATGGCCCTCCGGGCCGCCTTTTGACACAGATATATCCACCGTGCGCCTCTGTTAGTAACGCTCTCTTCAGTCCAGATCTAAGACTGTGGAAGCTTCCCCTCGATGGCTACGTGGAGTTCGTAAATCGGCCCCGTCGGCCACTTCCTGTAGTTCTGAACGATGTCATTCGTTAGTTAGTGACAGCTTGTCTCGGTGACGCCGATTTGGCGTACACAGTTGCTGTTCGTGGAATTGGTCCCGTGTAGTTCTTGGTGGAAACGCACTAGGTCTATCTTGAATTCATATTGTCGAGGACAGCTGGTCTGGCAGTGAATTAGTGAGGGCGCACGTCATGATGACTATTGCTTCACCATCAGTAGCGTCTGCTTTGTCAGCTCCATTGCTTGTCGACGGCACACCACCGTTAAACTCATCCAGCGAGAGCAGAACGGATTGTCATCAAAATGTCTTCTTGGAAAGACACATCACAAAGGTTACTCGGCTCAAAAAATGGCACCACAACTATCTCTACGCATGTCAACTTGGACGCACAGAAGTCAACGCTAGCACCACCATCGACCAAAATCCGTCTCGCGCTCCTAGCGACAGCAATGGTCGACGCACTCGGCGGACCACCAGAATTCCATGCCCGCTTCTCATTCCCGCTCGTAACCACCATGATACCCAACAACAATTTCTCCCTTCCCCCAGGAGTCTGGACGGACGACACCTCAATGACACTGTGCCTCGCACGGTCTCTAGCCACCTTCACTCCTAAATCAAATACCCGTGGCGCGAAGGCAGGTGGTTTCGATGAGAAAAACCAGTTGGACACGTATACCGCATGGCACAGGGAAGGAAAATTATCCGCGATCGGACGTTGCTTCGACATCGGAAGCACGATCCGGCGAGCCCTATACATCTACGGTCAACACCTCCTCCTGGATGAAGGTATTGATGAAGCCCTGCAGCATATTGACGCCGACCTGAACGATGAACACTGCGCGGGGAATGGGAGCTTAATGCGCGTCCTACCGATTGGTCTGGCATATTGGCGCGATGAGGGTATGGCGAAGGAGTATGCGAGGCGGAGTAGCAGGACGACGCATCCCAATGCGATGTGCCAGGAGGCGTGTGAGGTTTGGACGGCGGCGATCGTCCGGATCATGCAAGCATCGGTGTCAAAGGATGCGGGAGGCTATACCAAGTTAGACTTGGTCAAGTTCTTCGGAGCGTTTCCTTACACAAACGACAAGCTCCGAGAAGCGTTGGCACTCCCGTCAGGCGCCCCACCTCCACCTGCGGCAAAGGAGGAGCACGAGATATATTACTGGACCCATCATCCGATCCTGCGGCTGATAGCGAAAACGCAGACGGAAAATCTTGCGAAGGGGTTCTCCAAAACGATACCCACATCCGATGACCTCCCTTCGACAGGTTATGTCCTCCATAGCCTCGTGGCGGCACTATACTGCTTTCTCGCTACAGAGACCTTCGAGGAGGGCGCTATCATGGCAGTGAACCTAGGGAGCGATGCAGATACTGTGGGTGCGATATATGCAGGTATAGCAGGCTGTTGGTACGCAAGCGGGGAAGGGGATAAGGTGGAAGGAGTGTTCTGGACTAAGCGCGTGATAGAGTGGAGGGCCAAGCTTGTGAAAAAGGAGCTTGTGGAAGAGGTCGGTGACGAACTGGCAGAGTTTTCGGCGAAATTAGCTTGATAGCCACCACAGCGGTTCTGAGCAATGTGACATATTTAGCAGCTTACAACTAAACACGGTGAACAGAGGTGACTTACCTGGGCCTCGTTACTTTTCGTCAAAAACCCCTGCTAATCCCCCTGCGGTAGGCATACATGACTGTGGAGATGATAGGTCAGTCCTTGTATATGCGAGTTGTAGGGACATAATTGGAAAAGTTCAGTATAACTAGGATTATGATGACAACACATTGCGCAACGTTCCGTGGAACGGCGTTCGTTTAAAGGTCAAGAATTTCGCATCACATTGATTGGAGATTGAGGCAAATCTACATACCGTATTCGTCAATACGGGTCCATATTGGTGTACCCAGGTACGAGAATGGCCGCCCACGGAATTTTGGACCGGATGCTGCAGGTTTAGCTATGCAGTGCTGGGACGCTAACCCCCCGACAGAGCCGGAAGTCTACAGGCCTGAAGGCATGATACGTCAGTGGTTGAAAACCCAAATATAGAGACCGAGTAGATATTGGAAAGTTCAGTATAACTAGGATTATGATAATAACACATTGCGCAACGTTCCGTAGAACGGCGTTCGTTTATAAAGTGAAAAATTTCGCATCATATTGGGAAGATAGGACGTATACACGCACCATAGGCTTTCAAAGCGCAAAAACTGGAAGTGAAGGTATGACAGTCAATGAGATTCCCAGTATGCGTCATGGGGATGTGCAGTCATTGGAATGAGGGGAAAGGAAGAACGAAAATTTCGCGTTGATTAGGAACGGAGGACCCCAAACAACAGCCAACAACGCGTGGTTCCAGACTCCGCAGGAGGACCGATACCATGCCTAGCTACTCTCAGCAAGTGGAGAAAAATCGAAAGAAGGCTGGAATATGTATGAAGACCATAGGCCATCATGCACCAGTCGTCTTCGCATCGATTTGTGTTTACTCAATTACCGTAGAAAACCCGAACGCAGATCGGCAAGCTTGTCATCAACGTGATTTGCATAGGCTCCGCATCGGGCGCCATCAGCTTTACTTGAGCTTTATCACAGAGTTCAAGGATAGCGTCCACATACCCAAAGTTTGAGCTTCGGTCGATGTCGGAGAGGACAGCTTTACCGCGTCTATTAACGTGATGATCAGTAAAAAAAACTACAGGGACATATTTGGGAGAGTTCAGGGAGAGTTCAAAGATTATGATAACGCATTGCGCAACATTCCATAGAACAGCGTTCGTAAGTTATAGTAAAGATGTCTCATCATATTGGGAGACCTCAGCAAATGCACTTACCGTACGCTTCGAAAGTATGTCGGAAAGAGCATCGGGTAGAGTGATGATTTTGGATTGAGCGGGTGATATGTCATGCACGTTGAATTTTGGGAGCGCGTAGAACCCCGAGGAAGTGGTCGTCGACGGGCTATCAGAGCTTTCGGAGAATTTAGCGGATAGGGACCACCGCAAGCGTCGCGTACAAAACTGTGGAAATGGTAAGCCTATACGCAAATCAAAGGACAAATTTGGCATGAGTTCAGATAATAACTTTAAGAACACATTCAACGTTCCGTAGAACGGCGTTCATAGAATAGGGTGAAACTTTCACGTCATGATATCATACTGGGAGCATACACACCGGACGCTTTAGTCATGGGTTCATACTGGTTTACTAGACTCCGAGAATGGCCACCGATGGAGTTCCGGACCAGATGCGGCAGGCTTGACTGCGCAATGACGAAATCGTCTAGGGGGACAGCGCTGAAGAAATGCTGCGTCAGCACTTGGACTCGATATACTGAGACATGCTCGACGTTGAAAGGTTCAGTAAAACTAGAGTTATGTCAATAACACATGGCGCATCGTTCCATAGAACGGCGTTCGTACAGGTAAAGCAATTTTTTCATCATAGTGAGGAGATTGGACATATATACGCACCGCCTTTAAGTGTGCCAAAATGTCTCCATCATGATGCCGCCGCACGGAAATACAAGAATGGCCGCCCAGGAATTCTCCAAACATTGCCAGTCTGCAACTTGGCTTCAATCATCGAAAAGTCTTGAAGAAAAATTATGGACGATGAGGAACCAGCATTCGTGAGGAAAGAGATGGTGAGAAGAGGGCAAGGAAGAAGTCTCAGACAATGATGACATTTGATCCAGGATGCACGACAGTAGCCAACAACGCGTGACACGTTCTGGGCAAAACTTGGCAAGTGCGGCGGTATGTTGAATGTGCCCAGCTTTTTTCAACAGGTAGAGAAAGATAGGCTATAACCACTCTATTCGGTACCATCAACCACCTTCGCGTTAATTTGGATCTATTCTATTGCCGTAGGAAATCTAAACAAATCACGAGGATCGTACTTCTTCTTGAGAGCAGAGAGTCGAGCATAATGAGCGCCGTAGTAACGGAATTTCCCTATGCGAAAAGTGAAATTTCAGCAAGTGTTAGTATCGACGAGGACGGACGTACAATCAGCCAGCTTGTCATCGACGTAGTTTACATAGGCGCTGCAGGACACCATCAGCATTGCCAACGAGTCTGAAAGTAGGGTCTAGTTACCCGTAGTTCCAGTTTGAGGGGCTGTTAGAGACAACCGAGTACACCGCTCCTATCGATGTAACAATTAGTGCGGTAAGTCGCATCTTCCGTATTTTTCAACGTACCGTCCAAGAATGTGAATCCATATTGCGGGTATGGAGGCACCTTGCCAGGAGAAGATGCATAAAATTGGAAGGTGAATGTTGAGCTCCTATGTATGAAGGACGTGGCGTCGGCAGGGACGGCATTAATCGCCGAATTCTTGCCGCCGTATAGTTCGAGTTGAACGAACCACTCCTAGTAAGATTTCTTCGTTGCGCCGAATTGTATAACAGAACATCAAAAAGAACATACTGTTTTGGAGGCGTACCCCTGAATTGCTAGGTAGCGACTTAATGCCATTATCGCTGCTTTTGACATTGGTGAACTGGCCGGTGTCATCAATGACTTCACATAGAATGTATCATGCGTGTCGGGTGCTGATTTCGTGTCTAGGGATCCGCCTGCCAAAGCAGTGACGCTGTTCAGATAGGATCCTACGTTAAGCTTTGTTCTAGGCTTGGGGGGCATCTGGCGCAAAAAGGGGGCTAAAACGGCTTTCAGGTCCTGCGGAGGTCCGTACCATCCGCCGGTAAGCGTAAAGGAGACGAATCCTGAACCGGATCCCTTGACAAAGTTGATCTCTGCACCAAATTGGGGAGGGATGTTCGTCTGAACAAATGATTGGAAAGCTGAAATTCCTTTTGCTGTAGCGCTCGTGTTCAAGTTCCATGCGTACTCGAAGACTGTAGAAGACGGGGGCGCTGGGAAGGTCTTGAACTCATAGGAGGTGGCTATCCCGAAAGAACCGGCGGACCCACGTAACCCCTGGAAATTAATGAGCGTTGTCGTAAGATCTCAAACAAGCGCCTCACCCAGAACAGTTCGGGATTGTTCTGATTTGTGACTCGGGTGATGGTACCATTCGGAAGGACCAAGTTGACCGCTCTGATGGTGTCGAGGGTCAGGCCCCACATGCGGGAGGTGAAGCCGAAGCCACCATAAGCTTTGGAGTTCGTTGGCTGTTTGGAAATGTGCAGAACAGCGGCCGGGACGTACCTGCATGGCCACCTATACCAACATACGCACACGTTCCATGAGGAAGAGCCCTTCCAGCGTTCGCGAGGGATGTTGCGATGTCTCCAAGTCGAAGTCCAGTCCCAATAACTGCGGTTCCTTTCGCAGAGTTGATGGATACCTTTCCAAAATTCCGTAGGTCAACAACCAAAACGCCGTTGTGACCACCAAGGCCATTCGCGATGTAACTGTGCTTTAGGTTGGACAGGGTTAGCCGGTGACAGCCATTACTATACAGGATAGTATGTAGCTTACCCCTCCACTTCGTGCAGCAACGGCTAAGTTTTGAGAAGCACCAATCTTCACAATCTCAGATATCTGCTGGGGTGTCTTAGGGTAAGCGATGGCGGCGGGTTTGAGAGTAAAGCGCAAGTTAACTGCGAGCATAATCGTTACCGAGAATAAACTTCATCGGGTGCACAGCAAACTCACATGCAGTGCTCGCTGAAGCATAGGACGGATCTCCAGGAAACGAGGCGCTGATACCCGCCGAGTTAAGACTGCCTCTGATGTCTGCGGTAAGAACGACAGGCGTGAAAACGACCAAAAGCAGAAATTTCGCAAAGCCCAACATTGCCTGCGGTTTTCAAGGGTTGTCGGCAAATACAGAAAGGAGTGAATCAACCATCGCGCCCTCCTACCTTGCAATATAAATCAAGACGGTCATATTATGCCGTCAGGATAGGAGGTGCTCGGGCCCAGTGTAATCCCTTAAACTCTACCAGAGCAAGGGAAAAGGGGAAAGCTGAAACGCCATGCAGCTAAGAGGTCCAAAATGAAAGCCAGACGGGCGCAAAATGATTACCAGCCAAAGCTAAATGTAGTGCCAGGACCTCAAATAGCCCTTTACCGTATCAGCTGAAGCAGGTGAAAGGTGAAAAATCGCCGTTGAGGAGATCCAGGTAAGCTTGTTGCGTCATCGTCAGGGAGTCTGCGTTAATGTTCGTCCTTGAATACCGGATTAATCGTCCTTAGAGAAGATTCTGGAAAGACCGTCAATGATTGAGTACACAGCTGGCCTACGTTATAACTTACCTGCACAAGGCATAGCTATTAGCTTCGACATTGGTTTGGAATCGAAGCGCCCAGCGGGCCGCCGTGGCTGTGCTGCCATTCACAACACGCCAACACAGATAAGATTCTGATAAAGTCCGACGAGGGAAAGTGGCCTGAGCTCAAACGCTGACGCTGGGACTGCTGCATGCGACAACATAGTTTTCAACGACGCAAATCAGGTCAGCGCGTCGAGGGATTGTCTCGTCAACTTGTGGGCAACTAAGTCATCCGAAACCCACAGAAACGTGTACCTCACTATTCGCCCGTTACACCATACAGAGTATGCGAGGGATGCTGCAATGAAGGACATCCAAGTACGTTGTCTGGTGCGTGTTTCGGAACAGCGACTTTACATATGAATGAGTAAGGTGTATGTCCGCTAATGTCACTTTCAGGTCATGACGGAAGTTGGGATCGAGTTCGAGACTCTGCACTGACAAGTTCACACTCTTGATCGTAATGGTCATTGATTATTCGTCGATGGAGGTTGGGAAATCAAAGATGTCCAAAGGGTCGTACTTTGCCTTCAAAGACCGAAGGCGAGCGTAATGAGTGCCGTAATACCGTATCCTCCCTATTGTAGATGTGAGTTATATCGATGCTTTGAGTAGGGAAGAAATTTGGCTAACAGTCGGTCAGCTTGTCGTCGATGTAATTTGGATATGCACTATGGCTCAGCATGTTAAAACATCGTACGTAACCATTATCGATTTCACACTCACCCGTAGGGCCAATGCGAGGGACCATTGGAGGTGATACTGTTTACCAATCCTAAAATTGGAACATTGAATTATTGGCGACTTAGTATCGCAACTGGAAACTTTACCGTCTAAGAACGTAAAGCCCGACTGAGGATACGGTGGGACGTTGTTCGGAGCGGAGGAATAGAATTGAATGGAGAATGTGGATCGCCTGTGCGCGAAAGCTGTTGCATCTGGTGATACAGCATTGATGGCTGAATTTCTGCCCCCATACAGCTCCATTTGAATGAACCAACCCTAGGAAGTCTATAAGGTTTTGATTTACACTGTGTGCATCATTATAAACGCACCACTTCGGCGGAGAACCCTTGATTTGCGAGATACGTGGTATAGGCTAGAATTGCCGCATCGGACATTGGTGAACTGTCCGGTGTCAACAATGATTTCGCATAGAACGTGTCATGACCATCAGGTGCGGATTTCGTATCAAGTGACCCGCCTGCCAGATTCTCTGCGGTTTCTAGGTAAGTTCCCGTGAAGAAGGACGTCCTTGATGGCGCTGGTACGCGACGCAGTAAAGGATTAACCGTAGCATTGAGTTTCTCGATTGGTAAATACCAGCCACCCGCGAACGAGATCGAGATAGTCCCGATCACCGCCCCACGGAATAAGTTAATCTCGCCGCCGAGTTGAGGAGGAATGTCGCTTTCTTTGACGAATCGCTGAATGGCCGAAATTATCAGGGTCGCGGTCGTGCTGTTCAAACCGTCCCAGCTATATTGGAAGATTGTTCCCGTTGGAGGTGCGGGGAAAGTCTTAACCTCGATCGCGGTGACAATTCCGAAGGAGCTAGCGGAACCACGCAGAGCCTATCATAGCCAGGATAAGCAGAATACATGGGTGATCAGACTGAATCTCACCCAAAACAAGTCGGGATGGTTCTGGTTGGTCACTCTCGCGATAGTCCCATTAGCCAGGACCACATTGAGGGCCGTGATTGTGTCGAGGGTCAGACCCCACATACGCGAGGCGAATCCAAAGCCACCGAATGCTATTCGATTAAGACTTGAGGACCGCTTGTCCTATCTGAAAAGGGTTGGAGAGCGCTACCTGCATGACCTCCAATACCGACGTACGCACAACTACCATGAGGTAATCCGCGCCCTGCTTTTCCCAAAGCGGCGGCGATGTCTCCCAGTCGATTACCTGTCTCGACGACGGCGGTTCCTCTTGTCGAATCAATGGTGATGTTGCCAAAGTTGCTCAGGTCAACTACCAGGGCACCGTCCCGCCCACCAAGGCCATTGGCGATGTAGCTGTGCTATTGAATGATTATTCGTCACCACGACTCGGAAATCTTGGTCCGCGGACGACGTACTCCTCCGCTTCGTGCGACAACTGATAACTTTGCTGCACCACCAACTTCGACAATCTCCGAGATTTCCTTTATGTTTTTTGGGTAGGTGATTGCGGCAGGTTGGAAGGCGAAGCGCAAGTTGACTGCGTATATTCAGTACAGTATCAATCTTCAAAATGAAGTACAAGACTCACATGAGCTGCTAGCAGACGCATACGTTGCATCACCCGGAAACGAGGCAATAATACCCAATGACTCTAGGCTCCCTCTCACATCGGCGGCGAAACACGAAGATGACGTGACAAAGAGGAAAAGAAGTTTGTTAATCCCAAGCATGGAAGGGAAGTTGGAGGTGAACCAGAAGGATGGCTCTTGGTTGGCTGTATTTAACTCGTTTGCTTGCCAATTTGTCTGATCAGGATCAGACCAGGAGGGCGTTTGGTCCGTCTTCAACGGTCCTGGGATCCAGCTAGACAACGCGTGAGTAAGGAGAATCCGTCGTCAAAGTGGACATCTATCACGGCTCACGATGGACACAGTCAAGTAAAGCCTGGGATTATTTCGAAGCACCACTCCATGCATTCCTAGCGCCATGCGGTGCGACGAGTGCTAGTTGTTAGCCCGTAGTATCAGCATCCTCAAGTATGTGTGATACTTGTAAAAAAACGTACGAGTCTCCATGGCTTCAACGAAACGATGTCGATGGATAGATTGAAGCGCTACCGTCGAAGAAATGGTAGCCCTTGGGTCAGACTAAATCAAGCCAGAGAAGAACATCGGTGGTAGGTCGGTCGAAGTGCCACATGGCGATGCCACCAAGTGGCGGTTCAATGTCATGTGGCCAGGGAAATGTGATAAGTTAAAGATTAGATTATACGTACATACTACGTAGGGAAGCCAGCATCAAAGATCGCTCAACATCTTGTCTTATTCGTAGGTGGCAGAGCCGCCACCAGGGAGCTCATACATTGACGGAAAGGAGTCCTCTCCATGTGGTCGTTGGAGGATCAGAAGTTCATACGATGATGTGTGCCGCTACATCGCGCAGCGATGGCAACGCCTAGCACCGTAGTACCGCGAGGCGCTTCCCAAGATGCTCGCACTGAAGGGCGTCGACGAGGATGTTATAGTTCTTCACGGAGTCGAAAATTTCGAGTGTCGTAGATGGCATCCGGTCGATGAATCGAATCGGATGTGACGGTATGGTGAAGTTGGGGATGAAATGGGATGGAGAGAGATCTATGATACCTTGACAACTGTCAAAAACTGTTGCGATTAGAATGATGGCTTCGGATTATGAGATAGTGAAAAACATACAAGATCCCTTAGCTCAGTGGTAGAGTGTGTGATTCCAGCATTGGGACTTCCACAAAGTCATCCGTTCAAATCGGGTAGGGATCACTTTTTTTTTGAACTCTGCTGATTAGGAAACATTGTTGATGTCTAGAAATTGGAGGCGTCAGCCTTCCTCGACTGTCCAGTGTCCAGTGTGTCCAGAATGTGTCGCTAGGCTCTGGCGGTGTCTCACATTGTAAATTACACCATCAAAGACACCAGCGTGACGGATTCGTTTGAGGTCATCAACGTCTGCTTGCCACATTGTCGTCGTCGATTCGTATCCCGTACATAGGCTACAAGTAGTCTCACATGTCGCGCGACCTTTACGACATGGGTGCATCTGATCGGGAGTGAAAAACCTGCCTGCCATCAGCTGCAAAGCACGAGGCCAAGTGTGCCTTGCGCACGCTCAATGTGCGCCACAAGCGGCTGCTACGCTCTGAAGACGATGTAGGAAGTTGCATTTCGGACATTCCGCCGAATATGAGGATAGGTGATGCCACTTGAGGTCTCGTGCCACGCACGAACGGCACTGGAAGTGGCACTTCGAAGCCACCCTAATTTGCCTGGCACTCGGAGTGGTGGATGATATTCTCAAACGAAATGTCGTGGTCACCAAGGAACAGCTGCGACTTGAGGAGTAAGGTCATCAACGTCGCAAGGTGAAATGCGTATACCGAAGAGAATGCACGATATGCTCGCTGAACTATCAGCGATTGAGCGAATGGGCTGGAGGGGGGAGGGCTGATATGGGCACAATATATCGCACTCAACGAGGCAGGGAAATTAGGCCGAAAAGCTCAAGGTCAATGAGATGAGATGACCTCGTGAGATTGGCATCGCAGATAAGGAAAAAGCGATCTTAGAAGGAATTCGAAGGGTCCATCAGCATCTGCTCCTCATTTGCTCTCGACATTGACGCCGGGAAGAGAGTAACACCGGTGACGAACGTAAGGTACAGCACGTGCTGGACGTAAGCTGGGTAATCTTGAACTCAATCGAGAGGGATGAATGAGGTAGAAATCCCATATACAGCGTAGAACATGTCGCGGGACACGATTGACAGGTGTACGATGGGCAAGGTGGAGTGATCGTAAAATGTCCGTAAGCAGCGGTAAAGCCTCGAGTGAAAGGTGAGGGAACGGAGAGCGTGAAGGCTAGGGAAAGGAACGTCCAATGAGTCTACATCAAGGAGCACCAAATTAATATTCGTAAGAAAGTTCATCGGGGAAAAACGGACGTTATAGCACGCCAGCATTGAACGAAGAGAGCGTCAAAACATCCCACCCTTTCCCCGCCTTCCAACCACTTTTCGGAAGACACAGAAGGTAAGGTTCGATCGAACCTCGGTTGTGGAGGTGTAAGGGGATTGTGGATCGGTATGGATGTTCTCCACCTAAGTTGCATAGTGAGAATAGATTAGTACGAATCTCAAAAGGGCTCACCGCACCTTCTATCTCCCGGTTCCCACTGACTCCAGATGCCCGCCATATAAAAATCTATTATGAACTCGACGACCCATTGATACCCAACGGAGGTGTCGCATATTGATGGAGCTGAGGGACGTTCGCACATGGACCCTCAAAACGTGCCGCTAACTGCGAGGGGGGAGGCAATGAAAAAGGAAGACCCTAGGTTACACCAGCCCAAAACGACGTGTTTCTTAAACAACGGCCGTTGAGTGGGTTCGAGCTCCCATTTGGCGGCTCCAAGCGTCGTCCGCGGAGGGTGTGGACGCCTTGGGTTGTCGGCTATGTACTTCTCGATGCAGCCTTCGTATAAGGAAAGTTGTAAACCTGGTAAGCGAGTACTGAAAGGGCGCTATTTCGTCCCGGTGGATAAATAAAAGGGAACGGGATGATGGGAGATGAAGGGCGAACTTACATTGAGTGCTTGGGCAGCTCGTGTCCTGCTTCGAATAAGTTTAATACTTGATGCATGTCAGGTCTCTGCAGCATAATAGGCGAGCCTCAGGCACTAGGGCAAAGGCTCAATCCATCGCAAAAACGATGCAGAAGGCGGGAGGGCGACGGCCGCGCGTCTAGTCGATGGATAGGCTTCACGACTGGGAATGCCGAGGAGGACATTCACTGCGGAAGGAAACGCAAGTGAACGCCGTACGGAAGGAAGAGGAAAGTGTCATCGGGGCGCCGCTGCAGTACAACATGACTCGGCTGCGGGCGGTGGGTGCTGTTATCCGGACAATGTTTCTTGTCCCAAGATGATAGGAAAGAACCAGCAATGGGGTCGCAGAAGGCAAACGAGGCATCACTTTTGATCCCTGTCCGTCTTCAGAAGTTTCGCGTAGCCTACTACCTTCAAAGCGCAGACTGGCGACGTCGTCAGTCCTATACAACTATATCCGCGAAGCCCAGCCATGAGAGGAAAGACCTCCATTGAGCTGGAAGTCGACTGCGTTGGGTATCATCCCGATTTTAGACTGGTGCCTATCACGTATTATTCCATTGAATAAAACAAGGACATTAAAAACCTCACTGCACTATGCCCGAAGGAGATTTCTGCTTCGCGATTCAAACATATCTTCGCACTTTAAGCCTTAAGGCTTGGGAACGTTTGCTGTGTTCTCCTCTCAATCTGGTACGTAGATCTGGTTACCCCTTTACGACAGGAGAATGAGGCAAAGACAGGGTACAGGATGATGGGAGCCAGGGGAGGGACGATAGTTACGGAGGGAGTATAATGTCCCGAGACGGTGTGACCTCCAGTTCGAGTGGGGAATGGGCCAAGCAGTCATAACTCCCAGAGTCTCGCTTCACAGTCGCCGAAATAGTTGCAACGATCGCTCGGCACCACAGCGTTGTCAGGTAGAGGTGTCGTAATAAACGTTCCAGCCAAGATGGATTCAAAATTTTGCGTGGCGGGACAAAGGCGCGGGACCTGACGGAGTTTGAATTCCCCTTTCGTCCAAACACGACTATGTTCGCTTATCTTTGTTTCAGGGTCAACGTTGGTCTCTAGAGGAACGTAGGCTTATGGCTCATATTCGACATAGGTAGGCTTGGAATGGCTAAGTCTTTCTTTCTTTTTCTTTCTTTCTATGGATGAATCGAAGACTGCCGCTCAGAGTACTGAGCGCTTCACGTATCTTGACCCTGGTATTAATTTAATAACAACGTGAGTTTCACTTCAAGTCATTACTACTCTTCGATGAATCTCGCTGTGAAGCGAACAACGCGAAACCTTGCCTTTTGTATGCAGTCGGACTAGGTAGATACATCCCGACCCATAGCTGGGCCTTAGCGAGTCGGATTTACAAAGAGTCGAAGCCGACCAAGGAAGGTCAGCCCTTCAAAGCTTCATTACCCTGAATATGTTTATGACCGACGATGTCACGATCCAGTTCTTGGCTCCTATCTTGAAATCGGACCCATAACTCTACTCGAAAACTATCTAGATGCCGAACGCGATTAACGATCAAGAGTGCCTGCCTGCGGTGCCTCATTCGTCATCTTTCACTTATATCCAGGAATTAGCCAGGATAATTTGATCAGATTTCACAAACGCGAACACCGCCGGGGTACTTGTGGTCATGGGTTTGATTGCAACCAACTCCACCTACACGTCCCGAAATGTCTGCAAAGGTGCTGCGATGTCGGCCTCATTTTTTTAGAGTTTGTTTGACATGGCGCGTCTTGTGGTCATTTCATCTGGCCAGCTTTCAAGCGCGTAAGGGTGTTGAGCGCCCACAATCGCCGCTGTTCCTCTCGGGATAAGTGATCTGGTGACTATGCCTGGAGGCATCCATCGTCATTTCTTTATGATGCACTTCTTGGCGACCTCGCTGATGACACGAGGCGG
Source organism: Lyophyllum atratum (assembly GCA_014905825.1). Lineage (NCBI taxonomy): Eukaryota > Fungi > Basidiomycota > Agaricomycetes > Agaricales > Lyophyllaceae > Lyophyllum > Lyophyllum atratum. The sequence continues at coordinate 143,969 of JACGCN010000026.1, read as the reverse complement.
TCGAAACGCGCGTCGTCGCAGCATCAAGCTACCCGATCCCGGACATGGGAAGTGCCGTCAGCTCTCCGGTATATCTTCCCGATGCTTTTTAGGTTCAAGAAATGCCAAAACCTCTCGAGCACCACGTTTCGATGTGTCAGGCAGATTATCTGTCTGCCATGCGACTTCATGTTCATAGGACCCTACATGTTGCTTACCGCTACCGCTTCGTCATATCTCGGTTCTCCGTTTGGCAGTGATGAAGGCGCGAAATTCATTGAAAATGGGCGAACAGTCTGTGCTCTTCGCAGTACCCCATCGCCTCACATCGACCTCTAGCCTTCACTTAACGTTGCTTTTTCGCCATCATCTACCATGACAAACTACGGAATGGCATATTTTCTCGAGGACAAGAGCGGCAAGCTTACTGGATCTGAGTTCATCGACCTTCATGAACGAATGCGCCTCAGCTATCGATGCACTGCACGTGATTCGACTCAAACAGCGTACATGATCTACGATACCACAACAGCGTATGGAGGGGTGCGGCCGCTTCTCGCGCTCAGCTTCGGTCCCAACAACGCGCTCGGTACCATCAATTTCACCCCTGAATCCTCGATGCCGATGAAGAAGTACCTAACGAAGGTTTCGCCACTGGGCAGGTCAGCCTCATGCGATGGTGCTTCATCCTAACTTCTCTGATAATCCCATCTATATAGCACGAAGTCGCGAAAGTTTTCTGGATCGGATAAACAGGAATATCGATGGGACTGGCGGGTCAAGGATGATCAGGAATGGACCGTGAGCTGCTTTTTGCGATTCACGCGCCGGTCGTCGGATTGATGGTTATTCGCTAGTGCATCAATGCACGCGGATACCTCGTCGCTTATTATAATCTTAAGACACCGGGCGAACCGGAATACTCTGGCTCTTCCGGATGCATGCTTACGGTTGAGCAACCATACGCTCTGCTTGTCCCAGGTGCGCTATTACTCTATCTACACAATACCCGCTACTGACGACCACTTGCACATAGAAATGCTCGCGTCACTTATGATCATGAGACATATCGCGGAATACAACTTATAATTCGACGAAAGTTCTCGCTGCGCTCCGTAACTTATCACAACCTGAATCACGATTTCCTGAAAGTTTTGAACTTGTACATCTATAGCCGCATGTATATATAGTATCTATGGATCTTCATACATTTCTTCCGCTTCTGAGACTAGGCTAGGGATAGTCAGATCACCGAGGCACTGTTCAACAACGAACGACATACCTTCTATTTGTTACGTAGCTTCACGGTCATTCCATCTCAAGCATTCACCACCACCAAGTTCTGCCGAATAATCTCCAAATCCCGGTCGCTCATTCCTGCTTGGGTTTTGAGATACCCTTCTGCGCCTCCAAACTTATCTCGAATCATGGCAAGGGTGGCGGTCATGGTTTCCTCCGTGCGAGGTACGGAAAGTGTTGGATACTTCTCAGGAAGAAGGACAAAGCAACGAACTGACTTAGAGCTGCCCAACTTAAGGAACCCATCCCAGTTGTCCCCGAAGGCGGGCACGGCCTGGAAACGAGGGACGAGCATTTCAGCAAACGGAGCCAGTGCTTGGGTCGCCAGTGCGTAGTCTTTAACGATATCGGCATCGCTAACACCGAGTAGCTATGATCGAAGGTGTGAGTGGGCTAGGAAGGCGCTAGATGATGCCTCGTAACAGAAGAAGGATGGCTGCGAAGAGGCCTGTTCGGTTTTTTTCGGCTGTTCGAGATCGTGGTCAGATTCTAGTGTGTTGGGGACACCTATAGAGAGGTGAAAGGCAATCACCAGTACAATGCACCAGGCAGGGTTCGGAAGGGCGGTCTCGGATGTGGGTGAAGATGGTGTTGAAGGATGGTCCCGCCGTTTTGAGACGATCTTCTCGTTTAGTACGGTTGCTATAAGCAGCGCATAGAGTATTGAGCACTCACGGGACATCCAAGCCATCGGTGTTCCATGCTGCTTCTGCCATTGCTGGCGCTTTGAAAAACCGTACGCCTTCGATTTCCGGCGATGCCGATTGGTAACGCGCGATCTCTGTGTCTGAGTGTATATCGAATATGGTGGTAATTCCCAGTGCGAGTAACTGCGCCTTCCCGTGATCTGTAATGCGTGAAAAGTCTCCAGAGCGGAAAACGTGAAGGGGTTTGACAAGAGTGCTTCGCGTCTGGCCAGGGATGAAGTAACCGCATGACGCCTTCAATAGTGACGAAGGGCGGAGAAGCGAGAACATCGCGGGAGTCGGAGTTGGACGGCGTTTCAGACGACCTATTTGAATCCTGATTACTGAGGAAACGAAATTTGGGTGAGGACCTCATTTTATGCTGGGAAATATAATGTGACTCACATGGATACTCATTAGGCCGGAGTTGGACCATTTCGCAGTTTCCAGTAGTCGCGAATAGCTTGGTTCGGTCGTCTACGTGTCAGCAATTTCGATAGGCCGCGTGCAATTGGATGCAAAGAGTCTTGATGCCCAAGAGTTGGCGAACAAGCATATGGCGACCCTGAAGCAAGATCGTGTTGGCGTTGTGACACGAGAGCAGGGTAGCGAAGCCCTACCAGGAGAGACATGTCAAGAGCCCAAAAACAACTTGGAAGCCAGAATGTTGTATGCAATGGGGTTCGGGAAACCCTGAGCGATAAAGCCAATCCTGTGCCAGCGGATCGAGATACGTAATAGGCGAGAAATGTTTTGGTTAGATCACGGTCGCGGTGTGCAGCACGCAAAAGTCGGTGATTTCGTGAATTTCCCGGTGGTGTGGAGTTTCTTTGACTGTGTAGCATGATAGTCGTGAGCGACGTTGACGACAAATGCAGGAGATGCTGTCAGATCACAAGTCCTATTTTGATGACGTGTAGGGCGCATCGCAGGCATGGCGACTAGGGATTGATCCTTATTGATAGTAATCTAGGACATACCAGCCTACTGTCGTCCTTGGTCGTGAGCGAGGGCGATGAGGGGAAGCTCAAGAAGTTCGAGAAGGCGGTGGTACAGGCTGCCGCAAACAACGCGTGCGAGATCTTATCGCATAATCTGATTTGAAACCTTGATTGAATCTAATCTCACCCTCAGGTTTTGTTCATATTCCCGTTGTATACTCCAGTCGTATCTTGCCTGAGAGCTATCACCGTGTCAGATCAGCTGAGAATCTGGCTCTCAACATTACAGCTCGAACTATGAACTACATACCAGCGCTCCAGCAGCTACCTTCGGCACCGCCCGCAATAGCCCATCACCGGTGCACCTGTCGTCGACACACAGCCGCATCTGCCAAGGTAGACCTTCTGCCCTGATTCGTCCAAGTCTGGGCGTCATTAGACGGACACTAGCACAATACCTTTAAAAGGACGATATTGTCGAACCCCGCCTTCATAGTCCGCATTCCCCCACTCTCAACACCTGTACAATGTCCTACGTTCCCCAAGTTTGTTCCCCCTGTTTGCTCGATCCCGGTTCCCAGAGTTGACAAATTTTGTGACGCTTCTGCAGTTCCCATCCGATCCCCAGTCCGGTCCCCCAGTATGTCCCATCGCGTTATCTCATGAGCCGATATATCTAACGCGATCTTATCTAGGTTGGTGCCCCAGCACCCGGTGCACCTACTCCCTACCCACCAGGATACGGTCCCCCTCCTACGATCCCTACCAACCGCCCAGGAGCACCCATTACCGAACCCCAATTCCCGCCCCAGCCGTATGGCGCCTATTCGCCGCCCCCAGGACAGCAGGCAGCCTATTATGCCCCGCCAACGCAGCAGCCGCCCCCTGGGAACGAGATCTCGCACATGGCACCGAATATCCTTCCCACGATGCCTTATGCAGGACTCATCGTCCCGAATCCTCATGCCCCGCCCTTGGGGTATGGCGTTGCGAAAGTCCAGGGATACAATCCTGAGGCGGACGCTGAGAACATCAGAAAGGCGACAAAGGGTTTTGGGACGAATGATGATCTTCGTACGTGTAAAGGTTTATCGTTTCTGTGTAGCACTGGCTCATCGCTGGTGTAGTGATCAAGACCATCACGCACATCCCTGTTCTGCACATGGACGCCCTCGCTGATTATTATGTGACCAAGCATGGGAAGCGATTGGTTGATCTGTTGGACAGCGAGACGAGCAGCTACTTCGGGTGCGTAATCTGACCGGTCGCGTCATACCCATTTCTGACGATGGGCGCTTCTCACAGAATGGGAATCCACGCACTCGCGACTGGTCCTCTCGCTTGGGACGTCGAACTCCTGAACAAGGCTCTTGCTGGTGCCGGGTACGTCAAGTACCTCCATGTCATTCATGATACGCGAGTTCTGACGCGTGGATAGCACAAACGAGGACCTCCTCACGGAGATTCTCCTCGGCCGCACGAACGAAGACATCTATCGTCTCACCATGGCATTCCGTTACAAATACGGCACCGACCTTTCTGTCAAGATCAAGGGAGACCTTAGTGGAAAGACCGAACGACGTATGTGCCAACTCTGTACCCTGTCCAAGGCAGGGAGTTGACTAGCCTTCCCAGTGTTCATGATCGCTTTGAACGCCCAACGCCCACAAGACAACGCGCCCGTCGATCAAGCTGCAGTCGATAGGGATATCGAAGCTATTTTCAACGCGGGGCAAGGCAAGAGCGGTACGGACCAGGTACGTCAGTCCCGTTCATTCGGTTGGGACGGGCTGAGACTTTGGCAACAGATGGTCTTTTTTGATATTCTCCTCACGCGCTCCCAGCCACATCTCTCTGCCGTGTACGTCTCCCACATCATGAATGTAGGTGCATGCACTAATATCAAGGTCCATAGTATTGGCGGATATGGAAATAAGTACCGCAGTTTGACGAAGGTTATCAAGTCTGAATTGTTCGTGTCCAGCCCGTCTCGTGCTCTATCACAAATGATCTAATCGTGTTCCATAGCTCTGGACACATGCGCGACAGCCTCCTCTACGTCGTAGAGGGCGCGAAGCCCAAGCGAGATGGCAAAGGAATTTGGCGCGACGCTAAACTTATCGATAAGGCGATGGTTGGGTTTGGCACCCGGGATACCGAGCTCGTTTGGAGGTACGCTCAAAGTTGCATTTCTTCGTTTGGATATGAGCTCAACGCGTCTGGGGTAGGATTGTCCGAGCGCATTGGGAGCCAGCACGCTTGCACGCGATCAAGGAGGCGTATGCGCGCCGCACCAGGAAGACCCTGGAGGAACGAGTGGGCAAGGAGACGAGCGGGGCGTATAAGAAGTTGATGTTGGCTCTCCTTGAGCAAGCGCATGCAAAGATTACGATTCCGAATCCCAACCTCGCCGCATCCCATTAGTGTTTCTCTCCCCTTCGACTTGATACCCGTGTACTGTGCATGATATTACTCTGTCGGCTCCTTTCGTATTCAGCCCCGTAAATACGCACTGTAATAGATAGCTCTCGAATTGTACTGTACCAATATGATCACTTCTGGATGTAAGGTGTAACACGCCGGCTTCTTCAGCGGCCGCCCTGGTACCCGTGGAGGCCTTTATATGTATGCTAAATCCTCAACGTGTGCGGCTTTTGGTCAATGGTTGGAAACGGATTCAGAGGCTGCTTCTTTTGGTTTTCCCTGGTTAACGGCCCCGCTCTTGGACGACCCTCTGGCTTGTACATAGAAAGATATGGAAATCCTTATCTTATCGACATGGCTGTCGCGTCATTTGATGGACTCGTAAAATTATGAAATTGTAACCCTAACCCCCATTTTCACTCTCTCTTCATTGCCCCCATCCGTCGGAGTCGCGGGTGCATGGCCTCGTTCCTTCTCCGCGTCCTCTTCTGCCTAGGCAAGCGCCCTAGGGACCCAGTAAGCAGCTTCCCGTCATTACCCCACCACTGCACTGACTATTTGCGCTATATTACAGACGATACCTGACGACAGGTCGAGGCTTATCCCTGCGTCAGTCGTGGATGGGGAAACTCTGTAGGTCCATCAGGCTAGGCACGTAAACGATGAAAGCGCGACACTGATAGGGCTCACCCTCTGACCTTGCAGGACGGGCGAAGGGGCTGGTCCGAATGCCAGAGCCGCGTTTGACCATGTGATATTCAAGGAGAGGCTAGGGTGCATCGTGCGGTCAAAGGAAGGGTGTGTACATCCACTATCTGCGTCGTGGTGCACCCCTCTGAATTCTATTCTCTTCTGCTTTGATAGAAAAATGGTGAACGTCACCTCGCCACTTCCTTTCAACCTGCACAACAAGCCCCGAGCCCTCATCGACATCATGTCCCAGGGGAGCTACATGTCCTCCTCCTCGCGCTCCGCATCCACCTCAACCTTCCACGAGAGCCAGTCGCCCGCCCCAGAACGTCGGCACACCTCACGGCCCCCTGCCCTCCGCCTGCGCTCGGGCCTCCGCATAACGCCCCTCCATTCAGAACCGCCCTCCCGCTCGACCTCCCGGTCCCGGTCCTCCGCTCCTTCATCTTCGAAAGACGTAGGAGGGGATGATCATGATGATGATGGCGGAGGGGAGCCGGTGCCTGAGCGGGTGCCTGGCGTGCTTGGAGTGCGGTTGGTGCGTGGGTATGACGTGGGGTATGGGCTCATGGGACGTCGGGGGCGCGCGAAGGTGAAGAAAGATGCGGAGTCCGAGGTGGGTGATAATGCAGCGACGTCGTCAGAGCGTGCCCGGGACATATCAGAGGAGTTGGGGACTGGTCCTCGGGCAACGGTAAGGATTTTTTTGGTCCATGCGCCGAACTTGGTTTGATCAAGCGTGAACAGGAGTCTGACCCGTCAATGTCGACGACGACGACGAACCTGGTCGGTCTTCCTCCTGAAGTAGACGAGCAAGGGCACTGTCCACCTCCCCAACCCAAACCCGAACTCTCCACATCTCCAGCGTCGGTGACTTTCGAGTTCCGCTTGCACGACGCTGGCGCTTTGAGCGCGAGCTGGGGCGAGTGAGCCCCGACCTATCCCTATCACTCCTCCAATCTTTTTCTCCTTCTCTCACCCGTGGCACTCTCTCCGCCTTTCTTGATTTTTTCTCGTATTCTCGATCACGGTGGAAGGAACAAAACAACCGTCTCACCACTCTCCCCGTCCTATCTGCATACACTTATCGTCACCCACACGCGGCCTCACATTCCATTTCATACCCCACAACCAAGTTACCCGAGGCGTAGACGCCCCATGACTCACACCACGCACCCACCACTCACTCTCCCATCTCTCACCGCTTACCATCCACGTTCCTTGATATATCCCGTGTATCTCCTAGCCTATTCTTATGTTCTGTTTAGTCTCTTCCCCTCCATCTCGTTCCTCGCCGCTGCGGTTCTCATGTCATTTTTTGATTTGGGACTTCTACGCTACACATCGCCGGGCTCGTTCACGACCTTTGCAACTGGTTCTTACCCTCATTAAATGCTTTGCGACGTTTTCTTTCCATATATACCTACATCATCTTTCTATCAAATGCATAGCGCGGGTGGATCGACCTCACATTCTCATAATAAGTGGCGGGCTGTACTGCTGAAGTGGTTCTATCTACTCTGATACTGAAAAACGATAGAGAGTTCCGATTTGGTCGGTACGGCTTCATGACGTGGTCGTATGATAGCTAGGACAAAGTGGTAAAAAATGTTGATCCCTACCCGACTTGAACGGATGACTTTGTGGAAGCTCCGAATACTGGAATCACACACTCTACCACTGAGCTAAGGGATCACGATAAAGCTTCACTTCAGTCGCTTCATGATCAGATCCAGCTTGCAAAACATCGGGCCTCGAGGAATCCGCTACTACAAGGACGGCTTGTTTAGTCGGATGCGGGTGCCTACTCGTATGGTACATGGCTTTCTTCCTCATCCAGGCTCGGGCGCGTCGATTAAATTTATTGGTATATATATTCCACATTCAGATGGTATACCCCCACATACATCCACAAAATGGAAAAATCCCGTCTACATACAGCCCAAATGTACACATCTAGCCAAGCCCACAACCATACCTGATCTAATCACCGCACCGTATATCCATGTCCGCACCCCCCTGAACGCCCCATGCAAAGGGACACCTAGCTCTAGGCTAGATCGATATCCTGGTACATGCCCACCCCTACGTATGCGCGATACGCATGCACATCACACCCTTCCCCTAGTAGTAGTACATCCATCACCCCCGTCCGACGGACGAACCCTCACACCGTCCCACCCACCACACTCCTCGACGGCACATCCGCCCACGGATCATGTTCGTGCGGAAAAAGGTTCAGAACCGGCGGTCGATGCTGCTGCGTCTTCTCCCTCTCTTCTCCTTCTCCTTCTCCGTCCTTGTCTTCGTCTTTGTCTTCCAGCACTAGCGGTTTGCTCGATGGCGCAGGTGGCGCAGGCGGTGGTGGTGACGGGCTATCCGACCCTGGCTCCAGTGCCCTTGCGACCTCCGCCTCCTCCCTACTCCCCTCCCCCTCCCCCTCCCCCTCCACTTCCACATCCAACACCCTCTCCCGTCTCCTGGGCGTAGCAACATCCCCCTCCCCCTCATAACTATAATCAAACGGCGTCGTCGGCATACCCAGCGGCTCCGGCGCAGGGAGGCGTTTCGGGATCGAGGACAGGGAGGGCGGGAGGTGCGCTTTCGTACGCGGCGACAACAACGACGACGAAGAGGAGGGAGAGTCCCCCGTATGCGCGTCTTCGAATGGGGGTGTGGGGCTCGTGCTCCCTTGTGATGATGACGACGGTGTGGAGGGGGTGGTGGTATCATCCTGAGGAGTGGGAGACGCTACGAAGGGTAAGGGTAAGGGTGCAGGACTCCCCACCTCCGAAGCGGGGCGGGAGGTGGTACGCAGGAGATGCACGTTCTCCCCCTCGAGGAGCTTCAGCGCGCTGCGCAGCGCGTCTTTCTCCAGCCGGGCTTGGCGCAGCTCTTCTTCGACGTCGGCGCGGCGCATGCGTTCGGATGCGACCATTTTGTTGGCCTGTATGAGGGAGAAGAGAGAGATGGGGGGTTAGGGTTAGGATCTTGGGAAGGAGGATAGGGAAGGGGGAAAGGGAGAAAGGGGGGAGGACGGACCTCTTCGAAGAGAGCTTGGGAGAGGGACTCAAGCTCCGCTTCTAGATCCTCCTTCTCCTTCCGCGCAGCTTCCCTCCCCTTCTTCTCTGTTTCTAGTTTGCGCTGCAGCTCCTCTAGCTGCTCCTTCTGGGCCTCGCTGTACACCGGGAGCACGGGGAGGGACGGCGAGTTGAGGTTGTTAGCTAACCCACTTGAGGGGATAGAAGGGGAGGGTGTGCCGGGGCGGCTTGAGGAGGAGCCGGGGTTGGGTGAGGAAGAGGAGGAGGAGTTGGTGAACCGGAACTTGAAGAAGCGGGAGCTTTCCTGCGTCGTCGATGCGGGCGTCGGTGGGTCCACTGTCGGCGTCCCCGGTACGCCTACGGGTGTGGTGGGGGTGTACTCCCCTGACGGTGTGGGTGTGTGCGTGCGTGGAGAGGAGACGGAAACGGAGTCGTCGGTGGTGTGTGCGCGGGCGGAGGTGCGGCGCCACCCGACGTCGCGTGCGCCTGCGGGCTCGCGTTTCAAGGCGTCCTCGAGCATCTCGTTGTTGGAGATGACGAGCTGGAGATTGGACTTGGCGACGTTGAGCTGGACTTCGAGGTCTGCCGTGCTTTTGTAGGCGTCGCTCAGCATCGTCGACTGTCAATATCAATTCCCCTTATCTCGTTAGGTACAGTTACAGTTGGAAGAGGAGGAGGGGGAGGGGGACGCACGAGCTGGGAGAGGCGGTCGATGAGCATGTTGAGAGCGAGACGGAGGTCCTCTTCTTGCCCGTGGGAGTGGACGCGGCGGGCATCGTGGAGCTCTTCTTGGATGGTTTGGAAGATCTTGTGGGAGGCGGACTTTTGTTGGGTGGCGTTGAGCTGGAGGCTGTCGGATCTGCGGGGCAGCGCTGAGGTGTGCGCCAGGGAGGAGGGGAAGTGGATCATCGACGATGCTGGGAGAGATGATCGATGATACGCTGTGACACTTCGTGACCCGGCTACGGTTGCTCCTCTCGGATTTGTACTCTATCCTCTAAACTCTCCGAAATATACGTAGCCCTTCCTAAGATGCAAGAACGACAGCGCAGTCAGTAATTCGCAAGGAACTCAAGTAAGCAAGGCTTACGATGCCTTCATCGTAATAACGTTGTCTTACTCTCTCTATCTCCAGATTTATGGATCTCGAGTACACCCTCCCTGGCTTCGTTGCGAGCCCTATATCGCCCATTATCCCCTCTGCCCTCATGTTAGCGTTTCCCGCTGCCATCGATACGTCTTCGGAAATTATCCAAGGTCCATTCGAACCCGGAATGCCGCCTCCGCAGAGACCGTGCCGGAGCTTTACGCGTCTTATGAATGACTCTAGGCAAAGCGAAAGGCTGCATCGAGCGAGGAGTCACGTTCTATAATTTCTCCAGCGACTAACTAAATCCACCGAACAGACGAGTGTGTAGGCTGAAAAAGCCCCTCATGGAAACTATGTCACGACCAAATTTCGTGGCATTGACTTGCCAGGGTATCGGACTATTCGTTCGAAGGGCAAGATACACGAGGTGAGTCCAACTGTTTCCCTGTTACTATCTCGCTCTAGCACTGAGTGGCTGTCAATCTCCCAGTTCCATCTTTGTAATCGCCGGATGTACTCGCTGAGCCACATACTTCTTTATGAGCGTTCAACTTCGGCTTTATCTGGTTTCAACCTGGCATCCGGAAGCGAGCCTCATAGAAACAAGTATGCGTATACGTCCCGCTATTTTGCATGGGGGCAGCCTGTTCCTGTTCCTGCCATATCACAGAAATTCATTAAATAAGTCGACCATTGCATTCGACTGCACGTATGTAACCGCTGGATTTTCGAATCGTACTCGAGACACGAAACTCGAATAGCCACAAGGACTTTTACTCCTGATGTTCGTTTTCGTTGTGATAAAGTCGTCGAGCGCTTATTCTGACAAGCCCACGTGTACGTGACATATTCCCAACCCATCCTCGTGTTTAGCCTCCGCGGCGGGGCCTATGCGGACTACGCCCGCCATCTCTTGAACCCACACTACCATTCGCACATCCACTTGGCTACTAGTACCTGCTGCGATTGCCATGCCGATTTTCCCCGGCGCCCAACATACGAACATAAACGGGACTTCCTTCACAGAAGTTCATGGATCGATTCATCATTACAACGCAGAACATAATTACAACGCAGAACATGGAAATATATCAGTTCAGCATGGCAACAGTAAGTTCCCTGTTGGTTCTTGCTGTCTGGGGCCTTACCAATACAACAACGTATTAGTTTTCCAGTCTCCACCTACCCCACGCGCAGATGCTCAGTCATATCCCCCCTCCCGGCCGCCTATCCACGCTCGATTCGCCAGTATGAGTCAACCAGCCGCTGGAGCCAACCACGATGTAGGCGCTCAGGATCCCACGCGCGCCCAGGATTCGGCTTCACAGCGATGGCGCCAGAGCTTTCCTATGAATCGTCCGGCACCCGCAGATCCCGAAGTTCGAGAATCAGCGGAAAACGATGGGGGACGCGCAGGAGCTAGACGTCGACGTGGAGGAAGCGCACTTGGACGTCGACGTGGTCGAGGACGTGGTCAAGGAGGACGTGGAGGGAATGCTGGGACAGGAGGGATGGATCTCAACCAGGAGGAACCCGACCAGGTCCAGGACGCTGTCAACAAAACCGCCATGCCAGCACAATTTCAACCTGAGGACACACCTTCCACCCGTTCCTCCGATAGCCCTGATACGATGACGGGTAACCTCGCTGACCGAACCGCCACCCCCACCACCGCTCGCATCAAGCGTGTCATCAAGCCGACGAAGGACATTAATGGTGCGGTCCGACCTCTGCCTGGAGCAGCTGCTAAGGCGTCTCGATCATCTTCCAAACGCAAGGCCCCTGAACCTCAAAGTGCTTCGTCGAAAAAGTGAGTACTTCTCATCCAAATACCTCCTCATAATGCTAATTTGATTTTTGTAGGTGTAGGAATGCCTAAGTAGTGTACAATTGTTTATGTAGAGCCGTCTGAAACTGTCGGATCTGCGGGGCAGCGCAGAGGTGCGCGCCAGCCATGACGGAAAGGGGATCATCGACGATACAGGTAGAGATGATCGATGATACTCTCTTCGTGACACGGCTACACTTCTTCCTCTCTTGTTCCTCTCCGATTTCAAGTTGTCCATTTCCATCTTCTGCGCTTGAAACCCTCGGAACTATACATACATATGTAGCCCTTCCTCAAATCTAAGGATGACAGTGCAGGCGGTAATTCGCCAGTAAGCAAGACTCGGCTGCCTCGCCTTGCAGCGTCAAAGTCCGTTTAAAATGACGATGTACCAAGAGAGAGAGGGCATGCGCTAGAGGTCGCTACGTTGTCTCCATCATGCCCGGCACATATGTATCCTCATTTTCCACTCCTTAAACCAGCGTTACAAGAGAGGCATAACCCGCCATGACCGAATGATCTAGACGATGACCTTCTGGAATACCTAAATGTGAGTCAACACTAATGATCGCCTGCAATCCATAAGCTCTATCTCATCCACTATCCAGATGTATCAACAGAATAAAATCCGTCGAACATGGCGGTATTATGTTCTGTCTTGGAGCGAAGATAAGTGAGGGGAACCCCAGATGCTGATTTAGCCGTGCCCCAGAACGTAAGGCTATGAAGCCGAGGGCATGCAACTATGAATGACGTGGCTATTTTGCCGCACGAAACGGGATGCAGGCCATGTCTCTTCCATAAATCGTCATGCTCGGCTGGAGCATCGTTGGCCGGGAGATACAGAGAAAGCATGTCGGTGGCACCCAGGACCAGAATTTCTAGACCTGGGAACCCGGCCAGTGCTTGGAGAAGTCTATCTTGATCATCCACTGTCGTCTAACCACATCAACCAAAACGTCAGATGCACATCTCCCAAAAGGATCGAGTACGAGTCACTCACTACCGATGCCACACGAACAAAGGTCGTGAGGGTCAAAGAAACCAATCCCGGGGCATGTTCAGCGATACATCCTATCATTTCCGCTGCACTCCAGTCGCCTATGGTTCCAAAAGTGAGATCTAGAGTATGGAGGGTGCTCGAGAGCCTCTCGAGCGGAATAATGGCTCTCAGAGCTTGGCTCTTCGTGTATATGTGATCTACAGATACCAGATTAAGGCATTCGACGGGTCTGCCTGACAAGAGTCGTGTTTTATCCGCGTGGACGAGGACCACTTGGCGCAAGCGAGGGAGGATGCCCGGGGGGAAGCAGTTCCAGGATTCAAGGAACGAAACGGTTGGAGCCCAATACTCGATGTCTGGGTTTCTGGATAAGAGGTCTCACATCGGCTGACCACGCAGCACAGAGGTATCGCCTCCCAAGGTTCTGAGGCGGAATTTGCAGTCCATGAGGGTCGACGAGTAAACGGAGGGAATATGCTTATCGTTGGTTTCCTTGGTTCCCAGCAGCATGAGATGCTGCAAGTTGATGAGCGCGTTGAAAGCTCCCGTGATCGCGCTTTGGATTTGTCGACTATGCTTTTCTGACGATGGCTTGTCGACCGCCGATGGGAATCTCAGTGAGTGGACGTAGCGTGCTTTCTGCTGCACGTTTTTGACCGTGTGACACCAAGAAAGAATGCGTTGTTGATCTGCGGCGGGACTGCAGAAGTCGATGTGGAAGTAGAGGATAGTCTCCGCTTCATGCTGAAGGGTGGATGAGACTCGGGATATAGATGCGAGATCATGGGGTCCAAGGTATAAGAAGATCTCGTGAAGCACCTCGACTGGCAAAACTTCGCGATGGTCAGGTAAGATACCACGCTCCGCAGCCATTGACATCATGTACAGGGTATGGGTGTCTACACCACGATAGGGTCGTGAATAGGCCGGACTAAAAACGCGTGAGTCCTAAGCTTGAATTTAGAGAATCCTTACTCACCAGTTGAAAGTTCGAGGGGCTAAAACTCGAACGGGCGGTGAATTAGTACTTATCACTTTAGAAGACGTGCACCGCGTCCGAGGTATTGATATAAATGCAAGTTAACGGCGCCTAAACTCATCACAGGTGACAGTGATGATCAAGTCATAGGCTATACAAGTCAAATCGGGCTCTGGTATTCGTATTGCTTTGGCGTACGACACAGGATGTAATCGAGCTGTGCTGGATACCGGCAGTGTAGCCCTTTCGAACTCGGGAGCGGAAGAAGCGCTGGCTTGTCAACGATGTGTGTTTATTTCCCCTATGCACGGACAGAAGCTAATATCAGAACGTCACAATCATCACGAGCTAAGGTGATGCTGGCCAATTCGTCCGCCAGGCCGTACCGGCGCAGACGCGAACAGTTCACGCCGTAAAGATTGTGAACAGGATTCGAAGCGTCCGAATGACCATCACTGGAGGAGCATCCATGACGATATTCAGCATGGCAGTGTGCACGTCTTGGACAGGGCAAACTTCTTTCTATGTTCCTCGTCCAGCGTCTTTTGAGCGCAAAAAGAAAGTGTTGCGTAGACCCCTGCCACGTCAAATAGACCCATGTTGGCTGCCCTTATTTCAGCTACCTACACGAGCTTCAGGTCCATAGACGTGGAAACCGTACCAAGGCTTACCATGTCCTCGCGCTCTCGATGTCCAAATCCCCGCTCATTCCGGCGCTCCTCCATGCCGGCCGGGATACGAATACATAGAGCCCGATGTCCCCGCTGCGTTCTTTTATAGCTGCGTACCAGGACCCGGGTCGCCATGACTATTGGACATCTTTAGCGCCCGGCCGTATTCTGAACGTTCCTTGCCTAGAAACCGTCAATAGTTGAGCAAGTAATGACATGGCATCGGACATACCTAAATAGAACCTTCACTTCCGACCTGACATGCAGTAGAAGGAGCCGCCTTGTTGGCGGACCAACCGCGCTGCGGGGTATCTACGTTGGTATTCTAGTGGAAGCGTAGCAGGATCATGATGGATAGTCAGCAAACGGCAAGTGGGACAACATGCTGGGACTGTAGCTTACCCTAAGACAAGATCCCCCATTCTGCCACCCAGGGGACCGGGAAAAGCGTCTGGAAGATCAACGGGAGTCGTGCTCGTGTGGGGTGATGCGTAGCTTGAATTGTACTCGAGTGGATAACGGGGAGCGTTGACGGGTTAGACGAACTGAAAGGCTATGCCAAGTAGTTGTAGCGGACGACTGCGATCGCATTGTTGATGAGAGCGCGAAATCTGACATGGACGATGTCTTCCCAAGACTCTGTTGACTTAGCCTGCGGTAGGAAGTCGCAGTCAGCGTTCCAGAAAAGGCGGGGCACGTCCGAACTCTGCGCACTTGGGTAATTTATACTTCATTCCCGTCCAATAATCGAAGGATCCGTTCTTATACATGAGAAGCCGCAGCTGGCTCCGCTGAAGACCACCGCGACCATTATGAACGATGATGACTCCTCTTCGCTATAGAAAATACTATGTTTCAGTATAGACAGGCGACTAGAACTTGGGCGAGGTTTGCGAAGAAGAAATATAGGGAGTACAGAGAGCTCACCAACTTTTCTCAACACGGCAAGTTGCGACGGAGGTATGAGGCGATCGGCTAGGGATGGTCTTCAGATTTCCAGCATTGAATATGGAGAATTCTTCGATAACGTCGAAGTCGACTCGGGGGAGAGCACGGAGGAGGCAGGACGACTGGAATCAGACAACTAAAGTAAAATGGATTTTGCCGGAGCTTGGCGATGTCCTCTGGGATAAACAGCCAAACACGACCCTGGCCAGGCCAGACACCCACGGCTTTGATGTACATATTGCTCACTGGTCTGCTCGCCTTATCAACCTAGTGCCATCGACAGACGTCTTGTACACACAGTCCGGCCCCCCAACTCCGTCCTACGTATGTCTGTTCTTCCCCGAATTCCCCAGGAACTCGTCAATAAGATTTTAGAGGAGTTCGACAGCCTGGACGACGGCGATCGGGACACACTACGAACTTGCTGCATCGTATCCTCATCGTTCCACGATCCCGCGCAAGAACGGTTATATAAGTCTTTATATTTGGCACTATCGTTATTACCTACCCTCAGAGCCAGAAACGATGCTCTGATCAAAATTCTAACATCGAGTCACCGGCTTCGAAGCTTTGTCGAATCACTCTCCATCAGATTCCACGTGGGGGAATCATCTTACTGGAACTTAGAATCAGATATAATCCTAGAGCTCCCTCGGCTATCCCACCTGTCGCTATCCACCTACGAGGAGTTTGGAGCCCGCGCGTCTTGGTCAGCCTTGCGAGGAGGACTCAGGACCAATTTGTCCGAATTGCTCCAGTCATCCTCATTGCGCGTACTATCCATCAGTCACGTTTGCTTTTTTCCTGCCTCACTCATTTCTTCATGCGCACATCTGCGGGAGCTTCATCTATGGAACATCCTCTGCCTGGGTTCAGGCCAGGATGGGAACGCTCCGCACACCCCTTCCATTCACCCCACCCAGACTTATCTCGAATCACTCTCTTTGCGTATCACTACTCTGCCTCGGCGGCTCTATGACACCCTCACTCATCAGGCTTCTGCCTTGTCTATTGCTCGTGTGCGGAGACTCAGGATTGAGATCTGGGACAACGAAGATTTTACGGGATGTCAGGAGCTTCTCGAGTTTACGGGGCCATCCATCGAAGCATTCACGCTCAAATTCATTCAACGTAGGAAAATTCCTGTTCCCTTCATTCATGCATACTTCTATGATTGAAACATTTTATGTTCCAGCACTCCTCGGCGATCTCATTCTCCCTACCCTTCCCAAACTACAGCACCTCACAATCATAAAAGCAGACGATAGGACCATCAAGCGCTTACCCAGTCTCTTCAACTCCACCCACATCAAAGATGTTTCGCTCACCATAGGCGAATATCTATGTAGCCGGGATGGTCCCTTCCGCTTTGTTGCACGGTACTGGCAGCAAATCGATGAGGCGATGCACACTACACATCCTTCAGCAAACCTGCGAATCACGGTCGAGCACACCATTGGAGCGAGTGTAGACCCTGGAGGTGACGCTCGCAACTACTTTATATCCAACACGCCGCGATTGTTCGCAGCTGGTCACCTATCTGTAGAACTCGGCTGGCGTGATTTTCAGCCTCATCTGGAAACGGTGATTCCGTTGAACCCCACTTCGATTCACCGACCCCGAGAATGAGTCAGGTACGCTGAGACGAAGCCTAAATATTTGTCGTGTAATTCCTCCGCTTCATTGTTACCATGCAGTCATACTATCAGGAAACTTCTATGCTTACGGAACATCGGGAACCACCTACCTGGGAGCTTTAAGGATACGATGTGTAACTTACCTTTCTATGGTTGACACTGCGGAGCAGATCAATAAGAAAAGGGCTCGCATTACGAACCCATTGACCGAGGCAGAAGTGGGTCCTATGATTTCCTGATTCCGATTTGGATGCACATGCTTGAATTAGTCGTAGCCAGACCGGGGATAATTCACCACACGACCTTTGAACGAAGACCGACTACTGATCAATACACGATTCGCAGTAGCTGCGCAAGTTGTGCTCAAGTGTCGTGTGCGGAAGGAATACCTGTCAGGAGTCCAGTACCGGTATAGTCGTGACAGCGGTATATTCTCATTCTCATGTTCCTGCAATACTTATTTCTTGTGCTAACCCCTCCAACCGCAAATGGAGAACGCAAGTCCTCGGGAGTCGGGACGATAGTCGGGAATGTGTGTAAAACTCGAAGAAGTCTCCATCTGCACCACTCTACACACATGCGCTATGGACGCTTCCGCCGTTGATGCCGGAGCCTGGGCATGGCGAGCGATAGATGAATTTCTTACGCGGAGCGCCACGACACGCGACTGCGGCGTGCGGAAATAGTGGTGACCATAACGCATTCGAATGAGGCTACGATGATCGATCGTTAAGGCATTTGCTACGCAGAGAATGTCACGGCTCCTCAATCTGGGTCGCCTTCGTGTAGGAGTCGATGGACTCCGAGGTCATGGTCGCACAGTTGTCGTTCCGCTAGGCATCTCTTGAGCACTGTTTGCAAGTTGTCTAATATCTATGAGCGCCGCACCTCGCCATTTGTGATATCGGAACATGAGGCGGGTCCACAAAACAAGTAACATCGACCTATAACGCTACATAGAAGTTCTGCTGGTAGAAGCTCGACCCCTCTTTTCTTCTCTCCAGAACTTCGGCCCCGAGCTGACTAAGCCATCACCATCTGACGACAGACCTTTTGTCGCCAGCACATCGCTGTCAACGATCGACGATAACAAAAACCAATCATCCTTCCATGCCAATCGCAATTCCCCAGGAGATCATCGACAAGGTACTCGAGGAGGTCCCATTCAATTTATCCACGCTGCGAGCTTGCAGCATTGTATCCTCTGCTTTTCGATATCCAGCGCAAAAACTACTATTCAGATCGGTATTTTGGTCCTTGAATCCGCATGGGAGCAGCAGGGACCGAGCTCTGAATCGAGTTTTGATATCCAACCCTCGGCTTTGCCGCTACATCGAATCTCTCTCCTTCTTGCTTCCATCATTTGGATCTGAATTTGATGCATCCTTCCCCGCCCTCCCGAATTTGATTCGGCTACATACTACGACACTCGCGGCCGCTGAGCCTGGTATACTCTGGCCGGGTCTGCCGGACAGCTTTAGGACCGCTATGCAGAAACTACTGCAATTGCCCACACTACGCATTCTGTACGTCCATAATGTGCAACGCTTCCCAACCAACATCCTCCGTCCGTGCTTCCATCTCGAAGCTATACATATGTGGGGATGCGGCATACATAATATCGATTCCGACAGCCCTTCTACCTTACCGCCATCCGTTGACGCAGACAAGCGTGGATATCTCCACACGGTCAGCCTCTATGGTCCTGTGAATGATGAGCGACTTCGAGCCGCCCTGCGTGACTCCAAGTCGCCTCTGGCTAGCTCTCGCCTTCGTATAATCGCGATCAATATCTGCAGTGGTCCGAATACTGATCGTAACAGGATTCTTGAAATCACGGGGCCTTACCTAGAGCAGTTGGTGCTTTACATTGATTCAGGTAAGCATGTCTTTCCCGTCTGTCGCCTCATGTGCCAATATCTTCTACCCAAAAGCCGGCATGACGACAACCGCGATCGATTTTCACGTTTTTGAAAAGTTACGAATCATCACATTGGAGTTGCACGACTTGGAGACCCTATGCTACGTAGCAAGCCTTTCCGAGTCGATCTCGAACCTCCAACATCTGACAGATATCAGATTTTACCCTGACGACGAACTGTGTTTTTTTGGATAGTCCTGAGGGTTGCGCATGGACTTGGAGCCAGATAGATGCGCTCCTTTCTGAAAAGGATGCTGTTCCTCAGTTGCGTTCCGTGAAGATAATGATATACGCCTGCGCCGAACGACGATATAATGCATCCCGAACCTTGTTATTCCAGCAAAACATGCCAGGGCTACTCTCGAATGGTCGTCTTTTCGTCGAAAGGGACGGTGAAAGAGTTATCCCGTCGAAAATCCTCTAGCGCGAAAGTTGCAAACATCAGACCTGTTAAAACATCCCAGTGCGTGTATTTTTGGATTTCTGCTGACGATCGAGTTGACCAGTCCCATCCAGTTCACCCCAGCCTCAATTCCTTTGGATACTTCCGTAGCTATAGGAAGGAAGGACTGTACGTTCAACCACAGAGTCATGTATACTCCCGTACGATTCCCGAGTCGAAACTTCCTTTGGTGGCAAGTACAGTACCTCGGCTTCAAGAAAACGTTCTTTCTGGTCTCTCAAGGAAATACATAGCATCGATTCCGATTGCCAAACCTAGCGCTGGTGGTACGCTGCCAGCGCTCTGCCTGTGATCCAGTATTCAGTATCGATGATCTTTACTCCCAAGCGTTTTCGCGGTGTATCTAGATCCACCGCGTTTCTCCGTCGATGTCCTAAAAAATGTGGTATGAGCTGGTCCTGCTCGAGGTCGAATTTGAACCAAAGGCCAATGCGGACCTTGGGCTGTTTGGAGGTTCGTGCCAGTGTGGCTCATGATGGGAGCGTTATCAGGAGGCGTGCTTTGGCCTCACGTACCTTGGCCTGCTTTGACGGCGGTATCGGAGATACAAAGTTGATTGGGCCAGTGGCGACGGACAATTGACCATCGAGAGCCCATTCCCACAAACACCATAAAACAACTCAACCACACCTTCCACTTGTTTCTCTCCCTCCATCCCGACGACTTCTCGTACCCTACATGTCTGTACTCAGGGTCATTGCTCAAATGTGGGAAGCGGAGGACCCGCGGGTCAAGGCTCACTATCGACGGCGCGCAACGGCTAGGAGAAATCAGCGAAACGAACCCTACCCTTCACACTTGTGCATGAGTTGTCTGGACAGCACCGAAGGGAAAGAAGGCTCGAGGAATAGGTCGAAGAAAACGAAGTCGAAGGTATGCATATCTATCCTCACGATCACAGGGTTCTGACAAACGAACGCAGAAGAACGACCCCCCACCCAATCCCAGTCCCGTTCGCACAGACCAATGCTCTTCAAATGAGGCGGTCGAGCAATATCCCAGTAAATCGTCACAGGTCGCAAGTGGCAGCGGCGGGCGACGCGTGGAATTGACCGGCGATGGCTATTTTGAGTCTGTTCTCGTCAGAGACGCGCTAGCAGACCCAGTGGATGTGGAGGTTGGGCACATTGAACGGTTCGATCTGACGACCAATCCGTTACCCTTCGCTGGTGACACGACGCAGATCAGTGGGGCAGGGCTTCCTGCCTTTGAACTCGACGCCACATACGACATTCTCCTCGCTGACTTCATGGAAGCCGATCCCAGTTTCGATTTCATTCCGCCATCCCAGCCATCACGGCCATTCGGATCCTGGTGATCTCTGTCGCCTTCACTAGTTGAACGCGCCCGACTATTTTGCGAGCCAGCAATTTCACTCAAAGGTCGCTTACTTTTGACCATCCACACCACCACATCAACTCCTGTTGTAACTTTATATCTCAATTATTCCCGCCATATTCCATAGTCACGTCCCCAACTTGAATAGAAATAACTACACGCGTATTCTGATTCTCCATCAGTGGTATACTAGTTTATAGACGTCTCCCCATGCATCTCCCACATTGCCTCATTCCAAGCTAGCACCAAGCCCTCGATTACACCACCCCTACCACATATATACATCTCAACCACGACAGCAACAACGAAAGAAGGTAGAAAAGACAACAACGACCATTCAAAAAGATTAAAAAACGTGTACCTCCCCAGCACAAACCACAGCATAAGAACATACACACAGAAACAAAATAAACGAAGCGACAAGAACGATTGAGGAGTCCGAGGCACGGCCAATTGGTAAAGTAATAAAAAAAGCATTACAGTGCAGGGTGAGTAAGTGAGGTGAGGGGCGCAGTCCCAACAGCGTTGATCGATTTCTTTTTCATAAGGGGGAGCCAAAAAGATTAAAAAGGCAGAGCTCATATCTCAGCATCCGCTTCCGCCTCCACTTCCGCCATCGCCACATCAGCCTCAGCCTCCCCCGTCGCGTCCGCCTGCCCTTGCTCCTGCTCCTGCTCCTGCGCATCCACCACCTCCGCTTCGCCTGGCGCATCCACATCCGCCATGCTTTCGTCCTCCGCCTCTGCCTTGGTGGGCTCCGCAATATCCGCTGCAACAGATCGCCCTCAGCTAAAAACCAAAGGAAAACAAAGAGAAAAACCCACCATCCGCATGCCCATTCAAATCACCCCCCTTCTCTCCCTCCTCAACAACCCCATTCGCCCCCTCCTCCACCCCCATCCCATCCCCGCCCCCATCCCCTCCTCCTTCCCCTCCTCCTTCCCCCACCCCCATTCACCTCCTTCTCCCCCTTCTCACCCCCCCGTCCCGCCCCCAAGACAAGCTGCCACCTCTCCACCAGCGCCCTTGCCCGTTCCCGGAAGCGGTACTCCCCGTCCAGCGGCACGCGGTCCTCGGTGAGGAGGGTGATGTGGCGCATGACTTTGCCGATCTTGGAGAATTGGAGGTAGGCGACGGTCATGTTCTCGTGCTGCTCTACCGTTGTGAAGAGGGCGTCGAGGGCGGCATGTCCTAAAGGGAAGGAGGGGAGGTCAGTCACCTTTGTAATAGGTACGAGAGTAGGAATCGAAAGGAGAAGGGAAGGTATGAGAAGAAGAGAATGAGGCAAGGTCGACGAGTGGGGTTAGGGTCCCACCACGCCACTCCCTAGACAAGTCGAAAACGCCCGCAATATCAACCCATATAAACAAGAGGAGGACGTGGGGGAGCAGGTACACAGCGACGGCCGGGATGAGGCAACGGGATGAGGCAACGAGATGCAAAAGGAAAAAAGAGACCGTCGCATAAACCAAAAAGTGACCCAAAAAACCGGGAAAAAAGAACCGTCCGCCCCAACCTGCCTCAAATCACCGATGAAAACACGTAGAAGCACCACTCCGCGCATGGAACCCGCAGCGCGTGTATCAACCCCCCACCCTTGAAATCAAAGAAAAGAAAGACTAGGATGCGTCGAAACCGACAAATCCCACCGAACGCCTCCAACCAACGACAGCCACCACCCCCCGGCCCACCCAACATGCACACCCACGCCAAAACGGAGCCTCACACACGCTCCTGAAGACGACCCCTCCCAACCAGCCAAAAACGTAAAGAAAGCGGCGTGGCTAGGGTTAGGGTTCCATCCGCCCCCGACCCCCCAAGAAACATCGCACTCCAGCGGCAATACCCCCCAAAAAAAGATAAAAAACGAATAAAAGGGTGAGGAAGGCGCGGAAGGCGCGCGTGAAGGTGAATAGATGAAAAAGGTCGACAAAACGAAGACGCAAAAGCAAAGGAGGGGCCGGAGAGATGAATGACGGCGCAAATGATGAGGCAACCAAACGGTCCGAAACAGGGGGGTGCGTAGGGTGAAAGTTGCAATGAACCAACGAGCACCGGGGTGTATCAAGCCCCAGCCCATAGAACCCGAATTGGAGGAGTGAGGGAAGATAGCGAAAAATCCCGAAAAAAGCACAGCGCCGCCATCGAACAGCACATAAAGCCATCCACAGCACTAATCAAAAAGGAAATTCGCGCACACACGCCGCGCAACCACGTCAAGGAATCCAAGCCCAAGGCAACAAGGAGAACGAAAAGAAAAAGCAACGTCCGGTGCTAGGGTTAGGGTCAAGCAAAGACCCGATACCCCAAGAAAACGCGATAACGAGCGCAAAAAGAACCAGACAAAGGAGAAAGGAAAGGAAGGAAGGGAGGGAAGTTGACGTACCGTCTCTTCGGGTGTAGTCTTGCTGCTGAGGAAAGCCTTTTGCAGGCGGTGGCGCCATTCCCGGACTTTAAGCGCCTCTGAATCCGCGGCCATTTTAGCTGCAAACAACCAAATCAGCACACTGCTCCAACATTCCAAGCTCAACAAACCCACAATCCTCATCACCCTCCTCCTTCTCCTTCTCACCCGCCTTATCCCGCTTAACCCTCTTCGCAGGCGGCGGACTCGCCTTCTTACTCGGCCCCGCATCCTCCCCCTCCGCATCCTCCTCCTCCCCATGCTCATCCTCACTCTCCACCAGCGCCTGCGCCTTCGCCTTACTCTTCCTCGGCTTCGCAGGCGCCTTCTTCTCCTTCTTCTCCTTCGGCGCTTTCGGCTCCTTCGGCTCCTTCTCCTTCTTGGCCTGCGGCGGCTTTCTTGTCTTCGCCGCAGCAGGCTCGCTCTCGCGTTTCCGCTTTTTCGTGGTTTTAGCCCGCTTGGCCTCGTCGTCCGTGTCGAGCTCGTCGACCTCCTCTTCGTGGGAGGGCGGGGAGGCGAGGGCGGAGGCGCGGGTGGCTTCCCAGGAGGTGGGGTCGAGGGCGGTGCGGTAGCCTTGGAGGAGCTCGCCGGATTTCTTGTAGGGCTCGTTGATGTAGGATTCGATCTCGTGGGTTTGGAGTTTTGAGATGTCTTTCGCGACGAGCCACGCGCTGTTCGTAGGGACGCCAGGAGGGATAGGACAGAGGGGAATAGGCGTGGAGGGAGGTCAAAGGGAGGAGGAGGGGCACGTGGGTGGCGGCACGAGCAGGAGAGGAACATGAATATGAAAAGAAAAGGAGAAGGAAGAGATCCATCAGCGTTTATCCATGCCGTACAAAGACAAAAAAAAACGCCACGCACTAGTCACCAGCCGGGAAGAACTGGACACAGTAAAAGTTGGCCTTTTTCGCCGGTCGTTCCAGCTGCACCGCTTCCGGTACCGTCTCCGGGTCCACAACCTACACACGCAACACACACACACGGGGGGAATGATCAGCCACTCGCCTTCCCACCACGCAAAAGCCAACGTACCATACCGGGCCACGGGGGGAACCCGCGTACTTTTCCGAGCACGATGTCGCGCTGTGCGTACGACGAGACCTCCTTGGGCGCGGCCTTGCTGGCTTTTTTGCTCATGATCGCTGTGTGCACAGTCGGCGGTGGTGGTGTTGGTGTTGGTGTTGGTGTGTGGTCGGACGATGAGGAGGGACAGACAAACAACCTAACCGTTTGCGTTTCCCACGCGCGCACAACGTGACGTGTTTCCACGCGGGTCTGTGCGCGATCATCGATAACTTCAGTGTCGTCATCATACCCATGTCCCTACAACGTACACAACAGTGAGGAAGAATGAACCACCCCCGCCGTCTCATCATCACATCATTCAGCCACCGCCGCGGCCCCCTCTACCCCGCCCCCACCCCCGGCCTCCTCTTCGACGTCCGCAGCCTCCCCAACCCCCCCATAAGCATCCGCCAATCCCACGACGGCACAAGCGAGGCCCTGCGGAACCACCTCATGGCCGACGAGAGCGTGCGCAGGAGGTTGGGCGATATTACTGGAGCGATACAGGCGCACCTGGGGAGGGCGGGCGAGGGCGAGGAGGTGAGGGCGGGGCTGTGCTGTGAGCTGGGGCAGAATAGGAGTGTGGCGTGTGTGGAGGAGCTGAGAAGGGTGAGGTGGCCGGAGGGGTGGGATGTGCAGGTTGAGCATCGGGAGCTGGGGGGGCGGTAGGGAGGCGCGCGGAAAGGTGTGTTGTACATTAGACCTGTAGAA
This sequence comes from Lyophyllum atratum, assembly GCA_014905825.1. NCBI lineage: Eukaryota > Fungi > Basidiomycota > Agaricomycetes > Agaricales > Lyophyllaceae > Lyophyllum > Lyophyllum atratum. The sequence goes on along the minus strand of JACGCN010000026.1, from coordinate 118,851 downwards.
TATTGACTAGAAATGTATTCGTATCCATGTATTTTTTGCACTCTCTGTAATTAGACTTGACCATGCACGCGTTCCACGCGTTCCACTCACACCTCTGGCCCCAGCCTATAGCAGACGACGCACATCTTCCGGATGTACTCGACAATGTTATCGGTACAGGTGACCACATCAACTACGCATGTAAGGTTGTTCCAAAGTATAGTCACAGGCATATCAGAAGTCGCGAAACTACCAAGTGGGACCTGACGTGCCCATGAACTCCACAACGATAACGGGGAGAACGAACGATACGGGGGGGGGGTGGATAACAAATCTCATGAGGTGCCCAGAGAAGCACCGAACAACGATGTCCCTCGACTACCCCCGACTACCCCCTCTCCAGCATCTACAGCACGCCCCGTCCTTCGCAAGCATGTAACCACCCGCCCTACCCCGACTCCCCAAGGTCCACGTCCCACGACCCGGACAGACCTCCGAGATGGACAGAGTTATCGAAGTCTAATTTCGACTCACGCTACAGCGGATATGGTAAGAGTGCTGCGACAAGGTCGGGCGTGGATCCCGAGTGAGGTGGTAGGCGTGCGAGACCAATCAGCGCCTTTCGTTGAGGAAAGCAGAAATCAAGTTACAGTGACCGCACCGAGTCATACGAAGGGCAAAGCGACTCAGAGAGGAGGAAGCCAAGGAGCGTTGGTTCCTGTGGATGGATGGATCCACGTCACGCGCGTTGGGCTTGGACGTCGTTGCGTAATGGTTCCTATATCGTCTTTTGGGGGTCGTGGAGACTATACGGCGGCAGACGGACAGGACTGCAGGAATGGGCGTGACGCAGTAGGGTTGAAGAAATGGCGGGGACGGTGTAACATTGGGAGTGTGAGCGGTTGGCGATGTCCAGCTCTTGAGGTAAGGAACGAGGGACCGATTCAAAGGGAGCCACTCATCAACTGCGCCAAGAGTCAAGGGACGTCGTACGGACCGATAAAGGCTCACGATTCCAGTGTGTGATGTTGCGATGTTGCGAACCAGTCACATAGGGAAAGCACGTTGTTGGTGGTGATGACCCCCCACATTCTAAGAAATCGTGGGTGGACCCACTACGAAAGAGTCAACACGCTGCGGGTAAAGGAAGGGCAGGAAGACGTACCAAGTCACACAAACGGCTAAAGTGGCACCGCTCTGTGTACCAGTCGATATCCCTCCGCGCCCGCCTTCGCTGAAGCGATTACCCTGCCCTACCTTGTCAGATTCCCGAAATAATTGGCGTATGATGGGCATGACAGTGACCGAAGCTTTGTTGACCTCGCCTGGTTTGAGATCTGCGCACGCATGGCGTTGATAGTGGAGAGATAATTTATCCAAGAGTTATGATTTGTCGGCCCTGTTGCCCGCGATAAAGCATAGGAACGGTGACTCCTGGGCAACAGCTAATGCCTTTATCAATGAGCTATGAAGCGGTTCAGGCCTGGTGAGTTGCTGCTAACGAGTGGAGGTGGGGGTGTTGTAGGTCGACATCGTGGTCACGGTGAGAGCCCATCTTTGGAACCCAGCTCATCGTCTTTGATCGTCTTCCTTTGTCTCTGACCACTGCCCTTCTAAATCAAGGCCTACGATACCGAACTTATCTCGAGAACAGGTTGATCCGCATCTCAGGCTTCTCAGTAACCCCTCGCACTGTTGTTCCTCTGTTTATTGAATTTATCGAACACTGTGAACCATTTATTAATCAAGCCCTCGACGAACGCACCAAACATTTTGTGCCTCCCCCCAATCATCCAAGCTAAAACGTCCAGACCGTCGTTGATAAACTATCCCCAGTGCTACGGGCCTGTCCTGGGTTAGAGAAGAGATCGAAAATTGATCGAAGCCTCCAGAGCCTAGAGCGGTGCCGCCTGCCGTACAAGAGCAGACAAGAGCTCAACGAGAAAGTAGATCCTGTCACCGAAACGATGTCGTTTCTCCCTTTTTTCGGTGTGCAGCCGGCCGCGGCTCATTCAAGCTCATTTCAGGACAGAATACTCTTGCGTGATGCAGGGCACAACTTCGCTGCCACAAACCGGTGGGGGCGCTTCGGTTCAAGTTTCTCGACTGGCATAGCCAGCTCACCAAATTTATCGTGAGCGGAAGTCTCATGCATGCAATCGAAGCATACCACGTCCCCAGAAAGGTCCCCAATATCGATGGACAATGTCACAGGCCGTCCGACTATGGTACATCTTCATCATAATCTAAGTGAGTACTGCCAACAACTTATTCCATGCTAGTATTAGAGATCCTGGAACCGTCTCAGTATTTTTGCTCAAACTTCTCGCGCACAGCGCATGGGTCGGACAATGGGTATGTGATTATCAAGCTATCTAATGCAGAGTGTAGCTAACAGCACGAGCCCGGTGGAACGCCGTAGCAGCTTAGGCATTCACGTTGATGGGCGTGCAGCCGACGACAACGAGGCCGTTCTGAACAGGTGTATCAGCGCCATTACAGATGCTGGAGGGTCAGAATACTCACGAATTGGTTACCAGTGCAGCAGACGGGCTGGGAAGTGCAGGAGTTGCCCGCGATGCCGATGGCTGAGATGGGGCTGCAGCCGACTGAAGTGAAGCCCAGTGAGCGACCAGGAAAATCCTTGTGATGGAGAGAATGGACTTACGACCGACTTGGGCAGTCAGATCCTGGACAGCGACGCCCAAGAAGCCGAGGAGGCTAGATACGTTCTCATCTGAAGCCTGGAAGGGATATGAGCATACGGGTGAGAGAGCATTGACCGGAGGGATGTTACATTTTTCACGCTGTTGCAGCATTGCACCTCGCCGGTGTTGCACTGGCTAGCGGCGGCCAGGAGAGGGAGAGCGAGGAGGAAGGTGGAGGCACGAGCGAACATTGTGGAGGAGTGAAATGTGGTAGAACGGTGGGGATCGTTGAACTGATTTTCTGTGGTGTCCAGCTTCACCTTTTATATCAACCCTCGTGCCGGCTTTCGAATATTGTCTAGTGTTTTTTCTTCGTCCAGCCGCAGACTAGTCTGCTTAGCGGATGTCTCGCTGTCCGGAGCTTCTTTTCATCTTCCGGTGTGCCTTCCACAACGTTCACGGCGCATTTCGCTTGCGGCGTAAGTCGAACCACTTAGAATTTTTGCTCGCTGATGTTGGTGCCAGCGCTATCGGCAAGTAGACGGCTTCAGTCATTCCTCGAAAATGCAGCCAGTGGGCTCAGATGCTCACGGGCACTGGAAGCTGGTGACTTGCTCACCGTCGCGGACAGGCCAGCGGGGTGTCCAAAGGAAGTACATAAATTCAAAATCAATTTGGACCCTGAGTCAGGGTTGGCTTTTTACCTGTCTCGTACTAAGAAAATGGGAAGCGATCTCTTGATCGACGCACTCACTCGCCGAAACTCCCAACATAGCTCAATCATACCAATAGCAACATGTAGATAGCGTCGGTGTCCTTGACTCGAACATGGTTTGCGGCTTATTTTGCACAGTCGCCGTCTTTCTACGTGCTCGACATCCTGGAATCCGGGCCTCATTAATCGTTGGTCACGACATGTCATTGTGGTATTCAATTCCATTGGCGCGCCACGATGTACGACGGAAATCGCGGAAAGTAAAGTTTTTGACACAGACCCTGCACTAGCCTCTTCCGACCCTGAGTGCATTCAAGAGCGGCGAGCAATCATGACATGGAACCTTGAGTCTTAGAATGCATGGCGAGGGAATTGGCTAAGGATCCCAGGTCAGAAAGACTGGGTTTGCTGGTGTCTAGTAGTGTGGGACCATGATTTCTCGCGCAGCGCGTGGCGCGACCCCTGTCGGACGTTGGCTGGCAAATTGAACTTTGTCTAGAGTCTGTGAGTAAGAGGTCATAGAGAATGCGGGGTGATGCCCATCGTTCCATCGTTTCAAAATTTGGGAAGCGAACAAGGGACGACGCGTTACGCGTCAAGGGGCACCTCAGCCTCAGCCAGCGCGACGAGACGTAACAGGAAGCATGCTAACTAAACTAGTCCGAAGTGAGAAAACGGCCGACGAGGAGAAATATCAAGAGCCGGACCTCGCAATAGCATAAAAGCTGGAGGAACACGCTAAAGAAGATCAGTTCAACGATCCCCACCGTTCTACCACATCCCCTCCTCCATAATGTTCGCCCGTGCCTCCACCCTCCTCCTCGCTCTCCCTCTCCTCGCCGCCGCTAGCCAGTGCAACACCGGCGAGGTTCAATGCTGCAACAGCTTGAAAAATGTACCGTCCCTCCGCTTCACGATCTCTTAACCCGTATGCTCATATCCCTTCCAGGCTTCAGATGAGAACGTGTCTAGCCTCCTCGGCCTTTTGGGCGTCGCTATTCAGGATCTCACTGCTCAAGTCGGTCGTAAGTCCATTCCTGCCTTCGCAAGGATTTTCCAGGTCGCTCACCGTTTCACATCTTCAGTCGGCTGCAGCCCCATCTCAGCAATCGGCATCGCGGGCAACTCCTGCACTTCCCAGCCCGTCTGCTGTACTGGCAACCAATTCGTGAGTATTCTGACCTTCTGTTATGTACAATGGCGCTCATACATTTGTTCAGAACGGTCTTGTCGTTGTCGGCTGCACGCCCATCAACGTCAATGCTTGAGCTGCTGGAGGGTTCATGGGACTAGTATGGTTAGCTACCTCGGTTTAGATAGCTTGCTGGATATACACCCTTTCTCTGGCCGACACGCTGCAAGGGAGATTCGATAAGATTATAAGAACCTGTGATAGATGGTTGAATGAATACATACCGTTTTTCGATGTTCATTTCGATGACTTACCTCACGTAGCCGCCGATATGGTTGGTCGTCTAGTATTGGGCAGAACGACGAATGGCCGTAGAATCCGATCTGCGTGAGGTGATGCTAGCAAAACGGCCTACAAACCCGTCGATCGGCAGAATCCAGATGGACAGTTGCATCGATACACACCATTGGCCGGCGTCAAAGTACTGGTTCGGGTTTCGAAGTTTGTCAACGGCGCTGATGAAAGGCGCGATTCCGCGAAGCTCAGCGATCGCGACGCCGTGCCACCGCCAACTGCAATACTCAAGTTCTAGAGCAAGCAGACCACATGACGTATTCAAAATTGTGACGATTGGCGGCAAGGCCGGATTCCGATTCGGATAAGGCGACCTGACGGCATGTGAATAACCATAATGACCATAGAGACTTGAAGCTGACACTGACACTGACAGCTGGCGCTGGAGCAGCTGATATGGAAGATGGCTATGTGGCAGCGAAGTCGGTCAGTGATAGGACATGGCTTATCGGCGGTGGGCGGAGTATGAGGTTAATGGAAGCAAGGTCATGCATAGGTGCCATCCGTACAGAGATGCAGTGGTACGAAATACAAACGTGAAAAGAAAAAACAAGAAAGGAACAGTCCAAGGAAGGCAAAAAAGGCAAAGACAACTGGGGGACAAGAGCGGGGAACGAAGAGAGTAAGTAACGAGTATTAGGCACACCAGCCGAGCAACGTGAGTCGATGATACACAGCCCCCTCAAACCCACTGTGCCTTGTCCCAAGCAGGATCCTGCAGGAACGCGCAAAGCACTTTACTCCCCGTCTGCCAACCACAGCGTCAGCGTCGTACCCACCAGGTCAAGAACCGCGAAACGCACCTGCAGCAAGGGGTGCCCCGCAACTATACTCAAGAAGCGCTCCAGCCCCTCCCTCCTGCTTTCGATAACCTCGTCCGAGAAGCGGTTGGTGAAGACCTTCCCAGGGAGCGGAGGGATGTTGACCCGGGTCGATTCGTGCTCGAGGATATCCCGGAAGGCCTCAAAGTCGGAGTACCGCCGGCGGACCAGCGAATGCCTTAGCTTGAACGCTGGGATATTGGTCTGTACGCCAAGGCAAAGCATCAGCGACGCCCAAGCACAGTGGAAAGGTAGGGCTTTACCTTGCAGACTATCTCATAATCGGTGTACATCTTCCTCCCAAACCCTACAAGCGCCCATACCATCAGCAACTCCAACACTTCCAAACAGGGGCAGCGGTGCGCTCACCATGAGTCTGTGGGTTCCTCACCTCGATTTCGAGGAAGCTCTCAGGTACGCTGTACATTTCTTCAATCTGTCATGATGCTGGTTCGTGTTAAAGGTACAAGAGAACAGGGAGGGCGGGGAACGGGGCCTTACGGTTTGTTCGCGGCCGGTGATGATGGAGTCTTCGAAGGTTGTGCTCCGTGCAAAAGGGGAGACGGCCGCCATGGTGGATAAGCCGTCGGTCGCCACGGAGGACAGTGAGGAGGGTGGTTGAGATGAGCAATCTTCTCCCAGTCATCGTTGACATAAGCATGAGAACATGTGACCCGCACCTCCGGAGTCCGAGTTTGCCGAACCGTTGCCTCTCGATGCGACGAGACAGGCTGAGTATAGCTCTACTGTGATTAAACGGTGCTAAATGTTACATAGAGTACGTACTTATGACAATTATCCATATTATGTATGCTTAAAGAAAATTAGTGTGCGATAGAAGTAGTGGACGAAGAAGAACGAGGAAAGAGGAAGGAGGTGACGACATGATATTTACTTCACCGCCCACCAAACAACGAGCCCAACCACCAACGCAACACACGAAAAGATTCCCAGCGCCGCAAGACACCGCATCGCCCAAGTCGTCTCCACCTTCCTCACCTCCTCAACGAACTCCGCATCCACCTCGGCCTTCTCGTCCCGCCCAGACCGCGACGACACCAGCTTCTCAACGCGGTGCCACGACATCAGCGGAAGCAAAAATCCCAGCAACCAAAGCGGTGGAAACACTACCATGAAAGGCGAAAAATTAGGATTGGTGGTGAGGGAAGTGTTGGTGGGACTCACGGAACCCGTACCAGAAGAGCCGTCTCGACAGCGTAGGCGGTTCTCCCACAAAGTAAGGTGGCGGATCCCGAGCTGGCATGTAATCCGCTACGCGACAGCCATAGCAGTTCTCGCGGGCCGACGCTGAAGGGGGAGCTCCACCGAAAAAGCTGTCCGTCGATTCCATGGTCCATTCGTGTTCGGAAGAGGGGCAGCCTGGCCGGTGGAGGAAGGGACGCCGGGAAGTGTGCGGCGAGGCTTTGTGATCGGCGGACGCTGCCATGCTTTTTGATGTTTAGGGCGATTTCGAGGTGGGCGGGGGTGTCAAAGTACCAAACTGGGTTAATAGCGTTGGGCTTCGAGTTTTGTACTCTTAAGCCACGACCCACAAGGGAGGGAATAGGGAGGTCAGCGCCACTTGAGCCAGATACATACTCAGAATAGTGGTGTTCCCCTGTTAGTTGAATGGGGACTTGTGGGGTTGTTGGCTGTGTCGCATGCGGATCGCTTGTGGGGTCGCCATCCGCGATTTCTGGAGATGTGCGGGTTGTAGGACAGCGTGTTCAGTATAGGAGAACATGTTGGAAGTACCCAGAAGAAAGTGGCGGATTTGAAGGTGATCAGCAGCTACGAGTGAGCACTGAGCACCGTTCATGTACGCAACAGGCAGGAGAGAGCAAGGTATCGAAATCTCAGGTGCAAACTCCGCTCGGCGCTTCCATCTTATCGACCGGACCAGACCGTAGTCATGGATAAAGAATAAGTTTCACCTTGTCTCAACTTTTTCTGAAGACCCCTTAGCTCAGTGGTAGAGTGTGTGATTCCAGTCCTTGGAGCTTCCACAAAGTCATCCGTTCAAATCGGGTAGGGGTCACTCTTTTTGGTCAACTGCATCGATCGCATCTTTTTCCTCCTATGGCACCCTCACAGTGTCACTTGTCCAAGGCATCCGCACAAGGCTAGTATCGACAGTCGATTCGTGACGTCTCTGGAATAGCAATAGATCCAGGATTTCGACGAGCATCGACTTTGCCAAAAGGTGACAAGGAAGAGGTCACCGCAAGGTACAGCCATCAGCCTTGTGATGGATACTGCACGACTCCAACTTCGAAATGCTGGGCCAGCAGTCACGACGAACAGACGTGAAGAATTGGCATATCTGACAGCTGCGTAGCGATTTGGGCCTGTACAAAGGTATAAGCTATGGGCACTCCTCCACCTCTAGGATTCGACAATCATTACACCGACCACTATTAAGTCATTGCCATGAAGGTCTGTGAACTATACCGCTCACATACCCGTTTCCTCTGGCGGATGCACGGACAGGTCAGCCCGGCGTCGATCAGCTCCCCCCAACCGACCCTCAGCCTCACGTGTCACAGAACCAGAACCACCTGCACATCCTACCAAAGGATTCTCTCCGGCACAGTCGACGGCGTCATAACCCTGAGATACGCCTCGGGTGTAAGCTCCTTGATCATCACCGGCGGCACCGAGGTGGGACATGCGGGCGGCGTGGATTCGCATGCGAACGGGTTCAAGGTCGACGTTCGCCACCAGGCCAGGTTGGACACCTACATCACGACTACGTTTGAGAGGATTGCGAACCGCGGAGATGGGTCCCGCCATGGCAGGCGGCGAGCCGGGATCTGTATTGCGTACGTGGGTTGCTTTGAGAGTGGTATGCACGGCTGACGACCTGTTATTTACAGGATGAGGGGTCTCATTGGGATATCACGTACTTCTGAACGTCCAGCAGGATACCATTTTGAATCTATACCCCTCAGTTCCTCATGTGAAACCATGTCCGCGTGAAGCCTGCCTTCGCAAACTGTCATCCATACAGCGTCCAGCTGGCTCGCTCCCGTACGCTTATGCTTGCTCGAGAATGCTTCCAACAGCGACATTATTAGTTCAGTGACCAGAACGACGGAACAACGAGTCGGAAGAATCAGGCTAACAAGGATTAGAATGTAAACACTCCGCATACGCGCCTCGATGAGACACGGCGTTCATTGGGTTGAAGACAAATAATGTCTCATCATCAATCGACGATACACGTCGAGGACGAGTCTACGATTGAGAAGATCAGCTCTTACCTGCTTCATCCCTCTGTACAATATGGTCAATCCCTGCAGGCAGATGGTATATCGCAGAGCTCGTCCAATTCAGACGTTGGTGGTTGTGGTTGGGAAGCAAGACAAGACGTGGGAATACCACGAGGATAAGGCAAGTTGACTTGAGCCTTGACAGAACCTTGATGGTATTAGTCCGCAGGGGCGTTAGCAAATCGGCCTCGGGCTGGTGCCATCCATAACGTCGTTCTGGTGAGGCGAAATAATAGGCTTCAAGTCTCGATCCCAAAAAAATATAATTAGATTTCCCATAGGCTGTATGTACAAGTCCGACTGTCCGATTGTCCAGGAACACCAACGGAATAAAAGACCCCTTGGCCACGGACGATTATTGATCTGCGATTCCGGTAGGGAAGTCAAACACGCCCTGGGGATCGTACTGATCCTTTAACGTTTGGAGGCGGGCATAGTGTGCGCCATAGTAGCGTTGTTGCCCTAAAAATTGACGACCTGAGATTTTGGCAGAAGAGTGAGGCTCATGTGAACGTACAATCGACAAGCTTATCATCCATATAGTTGGGATATGCCCTGAGGAAACGATGTCAGCTGGGGGAGGAGCTCGTCATCAGTACAATACGTACCCGTAGTCCCAGTTCTGGGGGCTGTTGGAGGTCAGCGTCTTCACCATATCTAAAGGCGATGTCAGCGAAGTATAGATTAAGATAAGGGGCGATTGATCGCTACCATCCATGAAGGTGAAGCCAGACGCAGGATAGGGCGGCGTGTATCCGGGAGAAGAGGAGTAGAATTGGATAGTAAATGTCGAGCTTCGGTGCGCAAATGCTGTTGCGTCTGGAGCGACAGCGTTGACTGCTGAGTTCTTGCCGCCATACAACTCTATTTGAACGAACCACGGCTATATACAGCTCAGCAATTCATTCCTTCAGCTCCAAAAGAGGGATTGAAGATTTACCGTTTTCGCTGAGGAGCCTTGAGTCGTGAGATACTTGGTGAAGGCGAGTATAGCGGCGTCCGACATTGGTGAGCTTTCCGGTGTCATCAGTGATTTAGCATAGAACGTATCATGTTCGTCGAGAGAATCCTCAGCAAGGATCGTCACGCTGTTCAGATATGTTCCAGTTCGGATTGTAGTTCTTGGATTGCTTGGCATCTGGCGCAAGAGAGGCGCTAACGTGGCATTCAATCCACTCACCGGTGCATACCAAGCTCCGGCAAGGGAGAAGTACACGGTGCCCGCACTCGAACCAGTGCCAAGATTGATTTCCGCGCCCATGTGAGACGGGATGTTGGTCTGAACAAAAGATTGGAACGCGGAAATTCCTTTCGCTGCAGCGGTCGCATTCAGATTCCAGTCGTATGAGAAGATGGTTGCGGATGGAGGTGCTGGAAAAGTGGTGACTTCGATGGAGGTGGTAATGCCAAGAGAAGCGGCAGACCCTCGTAAGCCCTAATCACCGACGTTTCATGAGCCAAGAGTCACTGCGAGGGCAATCATTACGTACCCAGAATAGATCAGGATTGTTTTGAGCAGTCACTCGAATAATAGTGCCGTTTGCTAGGACAGTGTTGACTGCTATGATGGTGTCAAGGGTCAAACCCCACATGCGCGCGGAAAAACCGAATCCTCCATAAGCTTCGTGCCCGCAAGTTAGGAGCGCATAAGGAACGGACGAAGCTTCAGCAACATACACGCATGCCCGCCGATTCCGACGTAGGGACAAGTCCCATGGGGCAACGCTCGTCCGGCATTACCCAGCGCAGCAGCGACATCTCCGAGGCGGTTTCCGCTTTCGATGACCGCAGTACCTTTCGTGGAGTCGACCGTCACTTTATTCAGGTTCTTGAGATCAACTACAAGGGCACCATCCTGCCCGCCAAGGCCATTGGCAATGTAGCTGTGCTATGATCGAATTTCGCTTGAACTTTGAACGAGTTGATAAGATGGCAGAAGTAACTCACGCCTCCGCTGCGCGCAACGACGGTCAAACCTTCGGCTGCCCCAACTTGAATAACTTCGGAGACTTCTTGTGGGTTCTTAGGAAAGGCGATGGCGGCGGGTTTGATCGTGAACCGCAAATTGACTAGTTGAATCATCAGGTCACTGGGTAGCGAGTTTTTATGAAGTGAACGAACGTACACGCAGCGCTGGCAGTTGCATATGACGCGTCTCCAGGAAAGGAGGCGTTGATTCCCAAAGATGTAAGGCTGCCTCTCAAGTCAGCAGCAGCCGTTGGGAAGGAGGCAACTAAGGATGTGCTAAGCGCGAGGAGCAGGACGCTCGTCAGTCTATACATGGCTGAAGGGCTCAGAATGAATCTGACCCCGTCATGATGTTTATATACCAGCCGCCGCGAGGCGTAAAAGCGGCCGTCGGTGAGTGGTGACCGCATGTCATCATACACAGGGCGGACGAACACCCGGGAACGTGAAACAATTGAGGTTGTTTTAGCCCCCAGGCTCCTCCAGTTTGGGCTCGGCGAATTCAAATTGCCAACAGTGTCAGCGGGTACGGAGGAGGGCGACCTTGGCGCTGTCTTCTGTACTGCCCTAACGGGTAACGCTCCACCCCGAAAAAAAAAAAAAAAAAAAAAAAAAATTGCCATCGGGAATGAGAAAAGCTAGAGACGGGATACACTTTGAAGTCCTAGAGGAGAAACCATAGATGTGGCGTGCTGTTCTTGTTCGAGTGAGGCGTAGCTACTGACAGTGAATCTGATATGTGAGCATTGCAAGGGACGTCCACTGGATGTTTGGCATCGTTTGCTGTCAAATTGCGATGGAGGCTGTGCTATCACGCCTGTTTGAAGTTGTTTCGTGTTTCGATTAAGAATCTGATAAGATCGATAAGATCCCCCGAACGCCTTTCAACTTCAGAATCACAGCCATGACTTCGGCCTAGCGGTGGGGTCTTTCCAGCTCCAAAATTCTTTCAACCATCTCAATAGAACGGTGCACATCCACTGGGATCAATGGGTGATGGCTTTGGAAACTCAAACGTTGTTCAGGAATCAGAGCAACTAATCCTGCTTGAAAGTACGATCAGCGTCCTCTACGATATCCCACCTACTCCCACCCGTTTTCCACGTCGTTGCAATTCACTTCTTACGAGGCGAAGTTTCCGCGGAATCCGGAGACTACCACTTACAACTGTTCAACAGAATGATGAACACTCAACTGTGAAGCCATTGAGGTAACATGATTGCAACTTCGAATGTAATTCTCCGACGTCAAAGACTATACACCTCATGCTCCGGGAAACCCTCAACTCATCTGCTACCGTCTCTTCTTCAGGTAAGCACGTGGGCATGGTTGTCAGAGTGACGGGGCTGATTTCTATAGCCGAGCTGCCGAAGCCTGATTTCAATCTAGCTGATATTGAGGATCCACACGTTCCAGTTGCATCATACGCCTGTTCTGGTTCCGCCAACTGCTCGCGCCCTTTCGGTATGGTGTCTATCACCGGTTTCCTCACCACCCTTTGCTCCGTGTCTGACAGCTACTTGACACTCCCACTCGTCTCTTCTGCTCGATCTTCGGTGCCACGTGCGCAAGGTCAACATGCGAGCTCAACGCGCGTTGCAATCTATTCAGATTGTGCTCAGTTGACCGCATTGTCGTATGGTTCCCCACGTGTATGGTAATACTTATCTCACCTTCACGTCTAGCCGATGTATGTCTCTTGGGCTTGGCTCATCAAAGCTTCACGCTCAACATCGTGGTCGGAAAAAAGAGGGTCTGAGAAACGATATAAAGGCGCAGTTGTAGGTCCTTACCCAGTAGCTTGCTCGCCATGAAGGTGTGTACAGTGCTGCATCTCGCCTTTGATCGTTTTCCTTGACTGACACACTTACTTGTAGTTCTCCATCTCCACTCTTACTATCCTCGGTCTTTTCGCTGTCGCGAACGCCTCCCCTGTCGAGCTCGACAGCCGAAGCGGGACCCCCCTCACCCAAGCCCAGGCCGAGGCGCGCCTCATTCCCAACGGCATCACTGCCTATTCGAGCGGCGGCTGCACTACCAAGTGTGTCTCCACCTTCCACCTTCCCTCCCTCCCATACAAACAACTGACCCGTCTTTGCCAGATCCATTTCGACCTGCACCTCCTACTCCGGCATCCTCTCAGGAACTGTTGACGGCGTCATCACACTCAAGAAAGCCTCCGGCGTAGGCTCGCTTGTCATTACTGGCGGCACAGAGGTTGGACACGCGAGCGGTACTTACTCGCACGCAAACGGCTACAAGGTTGACGTACGTCACTCGACGACGCTCGACAACTACATCCACTCTGCCTTCACGAAGATTGGAAACCGTGGGGATGGTTACCCACAATGGCAAGCCGCCAGCGGAAACATCTACTGTGTAAGTATGATGTGGCTTCTGCTACCATGGGTCCGTTCTGATTTGCTTTTGCGTATAACAGGACGAAGGCTCGCACTGGGATATCACATACTACTGATTCAGAGACCTTTGTACTCCTGTATGTACTACACTAAATGGTTTATCCAAATACTGCCATGCGCGTCCAAGAAAAATTTACTAGTATCCGAGCGAATGAACGATTAGCAGAGGCAGAGATTGGACTCCCTATTTCACCGATGAAGCAGAGTCTGATAAGATTATGTTTAGGGCCACATGGATTCTTTAGTCATCTGCTTCCGATCTGTCCAAAGACCACGTCTCCGACCTTGAACGTCTCAATCGAAAAGTCATTGGCAGATCTTCTCTACCACCGCATATTATCATACATGGAACGTCACTTGATATCGCAGGATGGCAGTGTTCAATCGCGAAACTGTGAGTATCGTAAATGCCGCACCTATCCTAGCCGCTTCTGCCATTCATGCTTTGAATCCAGATGTCGACCACCCCATCTGTTCTTTATGCCCTTCATATGTATCAACCATAGAAATTGGATTTCATGATCGATCCAGCCACTAAACCCTCGCAAACCAAATCTCCGCTCCCTCCTTCCCAGTACCCTCCGGCGCTTTCGCATCTGGACCCTCCATGCCCCATATGCCGCCCCGAAACGCGAGTCCGTCCTCCTCCCCATTCCTACCCGCAACCCACTCCACCTCAAATCGCTCGTCCAGCCCAATCAGAATTCCGTCACTATCTCCATTCTCGCCTCCGTCAATCCTCTGGGCTCTCTGCTGTCCCTGATTCCCCCAAATGACAGAGACATTGAACCACGGCCCACTCCAGTGCGTGAGTCGCAGGTGCGTCGCGAATGTGTGGCGGAAAGGCACCACGAGCGTTGGAATGTCCTGTACGGGCGTGTGTGCAAGTAGAAGCCGCGTCGTCGGATGTTCAAGGAATGAATCACATGCTGCGGCTCTGTCGTGGTCCATTTCCGTATAGTGTGACGGGGTTCGGGGAGAGGTAGAGATGTTTGTTCGTAGCCCCGGGGCGCCAGGGGGAACATAGCAAGGTCTGAGCACGCCGTACGCCGGATGGCTGAAAGTATAGTTCTGGAGGCTGGGGATAAGCTGAGGCGGCGGCTGCGGCTTCTCGGGGCGAGGAAGAGCTGCGCGACGTTTCTTCTCGTAGTATTCGTTTTCTTCTTTAAGGTACCTTAAAATCGAGGGTGAGCTAAAGAATCGCGTAATCGAACGCCATGATAATCACCTCGAATACCAATCAATCTCCTCTAAGCCTAGTAACGCGTCAGCGATACGCCATTTGACACTCTCATGCACAACACCCCCTGCCGCGTCGTTCGAGAACACGGCAATGCCCAGTCCTGTCGCGTTCGGGAAGCGTGAGATCTTGCCGTCTACAGAGTCGAAGTCCAGGTCAGCAAAGGACTATCAATCGATTTCAAAAGGATAAATCGCAATGATGCTCGGCTAGACCGACAAGAGAGCAAGCGAAAGCGGTGGCGAATAGACGCAAGACGTGTGATGTGAAGACACTCACCAAGATTAGGGAAGCGAGCGACCTGGGTCTTGAATCCAGGATTATTTCCACCGTGCTCGATGATTTCATGACCACGGTAGGAGTACCGCCACTGAGCAGGGCCATATACTCTTGGAGACTACCGAAAGAGTAATTATCAGCGTAAGCAAGATAGTCAAGAGGACGAAATAGAAGGATGCGATGGGTATGCCATAGCGTGCGTGAGGAGCCGGAATAGCTGTAGCAGTCTTAGGAACCGAGAGAATACTCACGAGTTCCGGAAATTGGGCCTTGCCGTTGGATACACTGACACCTGTTTCAAGGCGGGCAAGAACCGCAGGCGGGATGAGCGTCTTGTTCGTGTGTGGGACGACGCCGCCGTTGAGAAGCGTGGATAACCAAGGCACCTAATAAGCAACTTCAGCAATAGTCGAGATGAGGTAGGATAGAAAAAGCTAATATAAAAGAAGCGGTAGGTACCTCGCAAAAGAAACACGAACGAAAGCGATATGAAACGTACCATATCTCTAGCGGATGTCAATACTCCCCCTGCTCCAGCCCATATGCGCTCTTCCCCCGGGCGTACAAAATAGGGCACTGTCGGACGCAGTATTCCACGCTCCTCAGCGTAGAAATCGCTTAGAGAGTACTGGTGCCCTTGAGCGAAGACTGGTATCGCCTCCCCTTCCATATCGCCAGGAACCATATAGCCAGGAAACTTGTAACCAGGTGGGTATCTGCGGGCCTCGGCGTCCTCAACACTGTAGGTAGAGGAATTCATGCCTGCGGGCTGGAATATATGCTGAGCGACGTAGGATTCGAACGAAACGTTGAGAAGGCGCATCGGGAGATGAGAAAGGGTTTCGAACATCATGTTATTGTACTGGAACGTGCTTCGGAAAGGGGCGGAGGGACGCAAATGACGGAGGTTCGCGATCTGTACATAAAAGGGCGGTCGTGAGTGTCTATGAGGAGTCTGGATGGGATATAACGCACCATGGCGGGGACACCTCCCTCCAACGCCGCACCAGCGAAGTCGTGCCTGGGCATGCCAGTGCGATGTACGAGTAGATCAAGCAATGTTGCCTCCTTGCTGGCGATGGGGTCCATGAGCTTCCACTCTGGGATGACTGACGCGACTTTCGTTGTCCATTCAAGATTCAGCGAAGCGTTGGAGATAAGGAGGCCCGTAGAGAGGGCGAGAAAGAGCTTGCTATTAGAAGCGATCGCGAAAAGCGTGTCGGGAGTGACCGGCACGGGCGATGGTGAGGTATGGGCATGACCGAAACTGAGAAGTTGGTGCCGGGAACCGGTGATGGTGCTAGGGTCTTTGAGTACGACGGCGACCGCAAGTCCAGGAGATGAGTGCCTGGAGAGGACATTGTGGATATAGGCTTCGACTTCAGGAGCAACCAGCTGCTCCGTTGGCGGTTTCTCGGTTGGGAGGATGAATGGCAGCTGGACGCAGGATGCTAAGTGGATCCATAATGTGAAGAGGAGAAGGGCGTTCAGCGACATCCCTGGAGCGGATTTGTGCATCATCGCTCGGGAGAGAAGTGCATCATCAGGTCCCGACTGACTCCAAATTTCGGATGATTGAAGAACCGATCTCATCATTGCCAAGTTCAAGTTCGCCGAACGTCCGAATTCGATCAGAAAGGACCGTTCTTGCATTGGTTCGCTGCCATGCGAAGTAAAAGGCCATGTCTAGGTCTTTCCAAGATACGCTGAGAGGTGAATCCATCTCGAGAGATGAGCAAGTGCTGAGTCTCAAAATTAATTTATATCCACAGGTGCTAGTGTGCGATAAGGATTCTTGATATGTAGCGATGCTGAGGAATATCGCATGCTGTCGAAGTTCACCAGAAGATCGCTCTGCTAACTTCTGCAAGAGGAAAAAACTGAATCATTCTAGAGCGAATAAGAATTTACGCGAGCGAATAAGAATTTACGCTACAGCGATGCCGGTTGATCCAGATTGCAGACTCCACCTCGGATTAGAAAGCCTGGCAGTCCGCTGAATACCTTCACGCTGTCGAAGGCTCCAAAATGGATGGAGCAAATGTTGAATGGTCAAGTGTCCAGAATTTAGTAGAAAGTACGAGGCCAAGGTTAGCTTTCCGCTGAATTGATGACGCAGATAAAATCAAGATAAGATCGAGAATTTAGATATCATCGTCCTCACGCTTTACACAGCGCGGGCAGGAGGCGACGCTTGCTTTTTGTCAAGAAAAATGGTAGTAGGGAAACGTGTGCGGTATGCTCTGCGACGAACGCGTCGCTAAGATAAGATATACTCATCCCCAACGGTCAACGATGCCTCCTGATCTTGCATGGTGCGATGGAGTATTCATCCCGATATCATCCGTCATCCCCCACCTCTCTTCCTCGCTTGTTCTTCTCTACGTCCGGCGAAGCGATTCGCTTGGGGGTCAGCAAATCTTTCCTGCGACAGGGCCCAACCACGTCTCTCCGAAGCATTCCGACGCCGAGGACAGTGTTGAACAAGTCGAGATAGTAGACCAACAAACCACCATGTCGCTATCCATTCTCGCCCGCTCTCCTGTCCTTCGCCAACAGGCCTCGGCCCGTGCCCGTTCATTCCACACCTCTTCATCAGCTCGCTCTGCCCATGGCCATTACCACCATCTACCTTTCAACTTGCCTGGCGAAAAGAAGGGAATTTTTGCAGTGAAAATCATCGCTTTCCTTGGCACAGGGTTCGCCATCCCTTTCGCCGCCGCGAAATGGCAACTGTACGGCGTTTCTCGTAATTTTGCATCTGATACTTATACTTCAAAATCGAAAAACTCGAATTCTCGGCCTCGCCCCACTATTTTCACTATGTTACCCACTTGGCCGAGTCCCATAGTAGACCGGTCACCATCGCATGGAATGCGCGGCAAAATGAACCACGTCAAGGTGTCTGGTGTGAAGATCTGCAACCACCGAGGACATCGTGATTGATTTCACCTGCGCCCTCGGTGCAGTGCTACCTCTTCCTCACCGCGCTACCTGCAGCTGCACATACCCGTTGCAATTCAAGCTGCCCATAACACCCCAATGTCTGGCCCTGCCCATGTCACCTCAATGACATCCAGGGAACCATGATACCCTATACCAAACCCCTGCCCATGTCACCTAAACGACATCCAGGGAACCATGATACCCATGCTTTCGAGCTGCCCATGATACCCCAATCAATGTCTACCCCTGCCAATGTGCATATACCCATACTTTCGAGCTACCCACGTTACCCCAATGTCTACCCCGGCTGATATCACCTGAATTGGCCACCCACCGAAATGTCTTACCTTAACCACATGAGACCTTACTTTCTATAACGTTCCAGCACACGTTTCTTCCGCGCCTACGTCACTACTGTCACTACTGCCGCAACCATTCCTGTCTACCCTAACTCGTGTGGATGCCTATGCCGATGGATCCCATAAAGGGCCTACTCGTATGCCCACCATTTAGTTTGATTGTAACACTATCGAATCTCGTATAGTCTAACTAACACCATGGACCTCCGACTTCAATCAGAAACACACATTCCAAAGACATTGCACTTCAACATCGCTTCAAAGGCATCTGCTGCGCGTAGTATCTCAGGACTCAGGGGCTACATTTGCCATTGACTTTTTCCTGGTTGCTTTGCCACTCACGGATGGAAGAATACTTCATATGGCACGTGTGGACCCTCACCTTTTCCCGGGTGCGAGATATGATCAGCGTCGACAGCATTGGACTGCGCGACCTCGAGAACGTTCACTATGCTCCGTCTCGCAGCTTGTACAGTCCACTCTTATTCACTGAGACAGGTATAATGCCCACCAAACACCTAAGACTTATGCTCTCTATAGTATGCTACCTTGCATACATTTTTCACCTTCCTCTTAACCATATCACATCATGTGCACTCCATGACTCCCTTGCATTCGCATCCTGCTAAAACAACTTGGTTTACCGGCCTTGTCAACTTAGCCATATCTTGCCTCTCGCGCTTCACTGTTCCTTCAATGACCTCGTCCCTCGCGCCTGGACCCCCAATCTCACTTCTAACATTTCGCTTTTGCAAAGTACACCTGATAGACCTACTTCCATTTCACTCCTGAAACATTGTTGTACTTATTCGCATGCATGCTCTACAGGAAGATGCACACTCCCCGTTGATGCAGTCCTGGAACACGGGGAGTTACGTCCGGTATACAGGGAACTGGTGCTGGGCTCCCACAGGGTTTTACCCGTGCTATCCTGCCGCGAGGGCCGGGGACTTTCAATGGAGGTATAATGAACTTCTCCTCCTCCTCCTGCGCAACGAAGGCCACCATGCGCCGCCTTCAACCCTACTTTCAAATTCCCAATCCGCCGCAGCGCGTCGCCATGACATGTTTGCTTCTCTCTCATCATTGCCTCGCCATTGAACAACTTCAGCGCGGCATTCCAGGTCGCAACTACATATGGCGATCACATTGTTTGTGCCGCATTCAAGCCGCTTTTGCCAAAATTCAGGTTATGCAAAGGACGAAACCCATGCTCCTTTCGGGTGTCAAGGGCATGCTACCCTGCGGCCCCTTCGACATCGCTTTCTTTCTATAGTCTTCAGTGCGCGTCCTCATCTTTGCAACCTGTATCAGTTATCCATCCCAACTAATCTTATCCACCTCATGATAAGTGATCTTGAACAGCATCCCTCTGTTCATCCCAACTGTCCGTCATCTACACTTGTAATGCCACTGCTTCTTTCTATTTCAACCTACTCCTGCTTTCTCAAACCCTTGATTTGTACACTATCACGATTCATTCTACATCGGCACCTGTCTCAGCCATTTCCGTATAGTTTAACTAACCCGTGAGATTCCGTATATCGCAGCGGCTATGGTAGACTTGCGTCCGTAGCGTACATTGATGCCATGTACGTAGTACGGAAACCCCACATGTTCCTTGTCGGGACCACCCGTGGGTAATATCACTATCACTATCACTATAGGACATTTGCAATACAAGAGATCCTGTGAAATAACCTTTGACGGCACTTCAAATGACGCCTCGCTGCGTGTGATTAAATTGGCACGGAGGGGCACATCTTCCGTTTCCTTCCGCTCAATGCTTCTTACAGTATGATTATGTCCACGACAGAGCCCATGACGTCCCAGCGAAGGAACCATCCAGTAGGTCAGTCATATATCTATTGGGACATTGAGACATTCTGAATAACACATTTCGACCCCCACGGAGGCAAATTACGAATATTTGAGTCAAGTCCCTATTCCCTATCACTGCTATGTATAAGACCTACCGAATCTTCTTCCAGCAGCCTGCCTCGTCCCTGCTTTGCCACAATGACGAAACCGCAGACCAACAATCACGTCGCCAAATCTTGCTCAGCATGGACCGAAGCGGACCTGCGACTCTGTAACGTAAAAATCATCGACGCCGATGTCCCTACCTTTTTCGGTATACAGCGCCTTCCGTCTCCAAGCGTCAGCCCCGCAGTGCTTAACACAAAAGCCTCCTCTTCTTCACAGCCTACACATAATCACACCGCCCTGACCAACGAAGAACGCATGTTCTTCAAGTATCTCCAGGCCGCCTCTGTACCCAGCGAGCACCAAGAAGCCGACATTCGCGAATTCACAGCACACCTCCTCCAACTCCTCAGCTACACTGAGCCCAACCCCTCCAAACAGCATCCAGAGGAGGCGAGCCAGGAGCGCCGTGTCATCCGGAAGGAGTACGATCTACCCCTTTTCATGTGCGCTCGCACTGTCCACGCCATCGCCGATGTCTGCCTCCTCATCCCTAGCACATCCACGCACCACGGTGACTCGATCCTTCTGATCGCAAAGGCGTCCCCTACCACCGCGTCCAAGTCGGAGACCAGTCCGTCTGCGTCTGCGACCGCGTCGGCTTCAGAGGCTCGGCTCGTTGCGCAGGCTATCGCTGCGTACCAGTCTCAGAATCGCGCACGGGGTCGGGCGCGCCTTTCGCCTACTGAGAAGCATATCGTCCCGGGGTTGATCATGTCGGGGACTATGCCTGTGCTTTATAAGATCGGGGTCACGGCGGAATTGGTAGAGAGCGTGCAGACGGCACAGGTACCACCGACGGCGACGGAGGTGCAGAGGCTGGTGTTGCCTGTAGAGGGCCCGGTGTCAGTGCAGGAAGGCATGGTACCGCTGGAGAACAGGAGGGTCATGCTAGCGTGCTTGGAGGCGTTCAAGGCGCTCGTATAATTCGACAGTTCCCACCACCTCGCTTTCTCTCAGACTAGTACATGCCTTCAATTCTACCTCGTATCCACGCACCCCACGTTGGACTGTCATCCAATGTAGTTTCACCGTTACCCACTGAGTATCGAATCTCATGTCACCTGAACGCATCTTTGCACGAAACTGAAAATAATTCTTGAACGAGGTTGCGATCAACACGTTTTATTTCTCGTGGTCATAGTGTGTCATACGCTACCCGACCATCAATGACAGTCGCCCGCACCTTCGTCGTCAGAATATCCTGCGGCGACACACTCATAATGTCCTTCGACAGCACGACGTAATCGGCGCGCTTGCCACGCTCCAACGACCCAAGATGCTTCTCCGCAAAAGACGCATAGGCTGGGTCAATCGTCATCCCTATGCGCTCCCCAATGAATTTGAAGAAATAGAGGAATGAGGCCCGCAAGACGAACCTCGGAGCGCTTCTATCCTTGTCAACCTCTGTTCTGGGAACCATCCTCCAGGCCCATGCGGCGAGGTTCCATCTTTGGCGACCCGGGTGATGGCGGCATAGAAACCAGCCAGCGGGTTCACATCTGCGACTGGGAAGTCGGAGCCCAAGGTGATTCGCGCACCACCGTCTACGATTCCACGGAATGCGTAGAGGCCCTTCACGCGCTCGGGCCCCTGCAAAGAGAAAGGACATAGTAAGGCGTGAGTTGGGTGGAGTAGTAAGCGAAAAGCACGAGAGCAACGCACGAGACGGTCCTGAGCATACCACATGTCATCTGTGCTGTGATGGATGGACATGAATAGAGTTATCCTGTAAATCAATGTGGACGTACGCATGGGTCGGTTGGACACTGGCAATTACTAACGCCAAGGAACAGGATATCAGGATCATAATCAGTAGATGAAGATGAGAAGTAGCTACGCACCACCGAGGTCCCCGAGCCGGCGCATGTCCTTCTGCGTCAAGAGTTGTACATGCTCGATGCGGGGGCGAAGCGCGCGAATGTTGATGCCAAGCTCTTGCCGAGCACGCTCGAATGTGTCAAGGATGATACCATTGGCCCGGTCGCCGATAGCATGGATGTTCTGGACACGAAAACCGGGACGCCCGGTCAGGGGGCGTCACTAAGATGGCAGGAAACGTGTACATACCACCTGCCAGCCATCCCTCAGGAATCTAGGCACGACGCGGTGAAGCAGCTCAGGCGCGATGCGCATCAACCCGCTCGTAGAGGGATCGTCTGCATACGGTTCATACAACTGGCGTCCTCGTCAGTCATATGGCTTCCTTGTACATACGACGGGCAATACTTACCGCAGCTCCTCCTGACCTAAGAGCACCTTCAACCCCGGTAAAATTGAGTTTACGGTGGGGAAGGATGTCAAAAAAGCACACCGTCAGCGAAGATCTTGACGCTCCTGGAGCTCAACCTAGTCCCCTCCTCGTCACCTTCGTATGCAGCCAGCAGCGGCTGAGTCGTGTTTCCCCAATAAGGTGCATGCTCCTCTACGTTGAAGTACCGCATGCCGTAGATTCGCAAAGGCAACGGACCGTGTTCGGTTTCCCTATAGTTACAAATCCGCAGTCAGCGTTCATTTCAACTTGTAAATGGATCGCGATGGAGGCAAAGGGATGTAATGCTAACTTTGTGAAGAATGCAAAGCTTTGGGGATCGAAGCCAGCATCGTGGAGCGACGTAAGTCCAACCCCAAGAGCATGCTTCACCGTGGTCTGGAACCGCGCAGCGAGGTCGGAGTGAGTGAGCTTGGGACGCTTGACGAGGTCCATCGCGGTGTCAAGGAAGGCACCTGCGAAGAAATATCTCAGTAAACCGGAGAATGAGAGGGTTCATTGTGGGAAACTTACCAGTTGGGAGTCCATTTTCATCGCGCACAATCACTCCGCCCGCGACATCCGTATCAGCAGGGTAAGGGGCGTTGGCGGCGAGCGTGGTTGCCGAGACCCAGATAGAGTGGCCGTCACGTCCGGAGAGGATTATTTGGCGCCCATGGGTCGTGGGGTTGGCTTCGAAGTCAGCCTGTAGGAAGATGATCAGTGTGAGGTATTAGAAGAGGGATAGAATTGACGAATGACGAGGGAAAATGAGGTCATGAGTCATAAAATCAACGTATCGAAGAAAGAAGTCAAATGGATGAAAAGCGGCTATCCCATTCAGAAGGGAGCGAGAACTTCAGCGTAAGCGCTTGAGGCGTAATAAGGGCGAGAAAATGGGCGCGAAAGGAAGACTAAGAGGTCAAGCCCCAAGAGCGAGGAAAGCGAAGCGATTCGCCCAACCAGGACAAGAGCAACGTACAGCACTTGGTAATACGGGAATGTCCCATGACGTGTGATCATAACCCCACCCTTCCACGACCTTCGCATGGTCTTTCGAGAGCACAGAGTCAGCGTTGATATAGTCGGCCAAAATTTGCACTGTTTCTGTTTGAATTATAGATACGTGTTAATGGACGAGCAGGAAGGAGCGGCAGACCAACCTTCGGCAGACTGTCCACTCTGGAGGTCAACAAGCTGGCTAGCGCCATATTCGAGGATATGGCAATGCGAATCTTTGCATGCGAGTCAGCTCCAGCCAAACCGTCAGCAGACATAGGTTTACACACCACTTAATCCTGGCACAACGACCTCGCTGTGCCCCAGGTACTTGACCTGCAGTTCGGGCCCATCCCAGCGTGAGTTTATATCGTCTAGAGCGCCTGTATCCACGACCCGAGCCCCCCGAACGACGAGGCACTGCACCTGCGTGTTATTTGGGTCGACGGTATAGACGGGTTTCCGAGTACCCTGGCCACACACAGCGTACGCCTCCGCCGGGGTAGGAGACACGGGTCGAGTATACAGAGCAACAGCGGACACGAGGGCGATTGCGAATAGAGTCAGGCGGACCCTTCGCGAGAATGACGTGGGACGCTGATCAGAGCCCGGTGAAGTCTGCCTAGATGATTTGACCTTTTCTCTTGGCCGCGTTCCCGCAGGTATGGATGCCATTCCGTTTTAACGAGAAATGAAATAGACGCTACTGGGTCTATCAACGTCGTAGATGTGTGAAACGTTGGTGTAGATATGAGTGAATCGAAGGCGGGGGTAAGCGCCGAGTTCAGGTACCATCAGTATGGGTTTATGGTCGGAAAACCCGGGACTATGTAATAGGATCTTGGCACTGATATCGGGCATAGATTAGATAAAGCAATTGAGAAAATTATTCTTTGTCCGACTGTCGAGTGCTGCCTTCGGTGAGTGTTTCCTTGTCACAATTGCGGATTGCTGCATGCAATTTTAAGGACCGTGGATCTTCTGAAATTCCATAATACGCACCATAAACGGTGGTACGTCCCCACCGACGCCTACAGACTTAGCCCAAAAGGTCAAGATCTATCCAGACCTAGAGGCAGCTGCGATTGAAGGGATGAGACGAGGAGCCATTTCGCCTATAAGGTATACCGACGCTGGGAAGATCGTACTGGCAGTGGTAAGAGAAAGATTTGAACTTGGTCAACTTCAAGCAACTCCGAAGACTTGTTTGGCTAATCAGGCTGAAGGAGCAACACGTCAACAACGCGTCAACCGCGGCAACTTCCGATGGCGGTGACACTTTTCACGATTCAACTTTTTCTCCTCAATCGCATGCTATGATTTTTCCTCCAAGGGACACGTATCGCTCAAGCACATGAATCCTGCAAGGTTTTATGAAGTAATTGTCAGAACTGTGGGGCACGCTAGGCGTGATGGGCGATGTGTTCAACAGCCCATCTGGTATGTGCATTCTTCCCATCACGCCTCCGTCATACCTCAAGGATGCTTCTTTCCACATGGATCCAGTATTGTATATGCATCATGCGGACCCCGATCGCCTCCAGTGGTCTTGGACTGAGTGCTCAGTTCGTCGTCCCTGTTTGGCGATCGAATTTGCCCTATAGCGTTAGCATACCGAGGGCGGGGACGCCGCTCGACGAGTATTTATTCGAGGGTGATTCAGGGTCGAAGGTAGAAGGTTCCTTTGTGCAGATATCACAAAATCGCGACGCGCTGCGCTCATAGATATCAGACAGAACGGTGCTCAAGAGGCGCCTAGCGGAATGACAACTTGATGATCATGATCGAGTCGATCAACTTCTACGCAAAGGCGACCTAGATTGAGGAGCTGTGGCATGCTCTGCCTAGCAAATGCCTCGATCGCCGTTTCTTCGTCACTATCCATTACGATCACCACTATTGACACACGCCGCAGTCGCTTGGCGTGGCGCTCCCGCGTAAGAAGTTCATCTATTGCTCGCCATGCCCAGGCTCCCTCATCAACGGCGGAAGCTTCCATAGTGCAAGTATCGAGAGTGGTGTAGATGGAGACCTCTTCGAGCTTATTGGGGCAAGGGACGGATTCGAGGATGCGGGACACGTGAGGGATGGACGCGAGATCCTTGAGGCGGAAATGGATGTGTCGTAAGTTGTGCAGATTAGGAAGAGCAGGATCCCCGGTAATAACTGCAGGAAGGCTTAGTATTTATACGCGATACACGGAAGGAGACGAGCACTCACGGTGGAGCCGACTCAATTTCAGCACTTCTAGATTGCATCCTACAAGCTCCATAACTGCTTGCAACGCGATGAAATTGGTGTCGTCCCAGATCTCAACAGTGAAGTTTCTGAGCCGAGTGATGGATAAGAGCGAGGATGCGTCTTCCAGGGCAACCAGAAGCGGTTGAATAACGGTATCGCCACGGAGCCAGATCGTCTCGAGAGACCCCACATTGGTGGGATCAATGGGTGGGTCAGAGACAGGAGAGATATCGGGCTCGACATCAGTGTAAAAGGTTATGTCCCATATCTCTAGCATTTTCAGGTTTGAGCAGAGCTGAAGATTGCGGATGGGAATGTCTTTCATAGCGATGATGGACAGCGTGCGGAGTTTGGGACGCGAGAACATATCGCGGAGATCTCTCCTAACAGCTGCGGGTAAAGACATCCATCCTATTCCCGGTGTTCTATGGTCTGCCATGATAGTTATGTCATGCAACCAAGGGAGCCTAGGAATCCCGATGCTCGCGAAAGCCACATCACAAGCCTGGGTCTGGACCATGACGAATACCATCTCCACATAACCACAAAGGCGCGGACTGGACGCTAGAGTCGATAGAAGGTTGCGATCTTGAGAGGTGATGATATCAGTGAAGGTTATGAAGATCACTTGAAATAACCGTCGCTGCGCTGGTATGCGAAAAGACGAGGACATGACGCTGCATTTCTTGAGTATCCGTTTATCCTTGGTACCTGAGAGCTCATCGAAAATCTTGTCAATGATTTCCTGAGGAAAGGTGGGGAGGAACGGCATCTTCGGCAGATTGAGAGTCTTTTCTTCACAGCGATGTTGTCGGCCTGTTATCCGATGGTGTTTGGTCCAGTTTTCTTTAGTGGCGGAGTTGATTGGCAAGTCCAACTTGAACCACCTAGTATTGACCTAGTACGTCGATTCCTCCCCGTGGGCACATTCAGTCCTGAACGTTGAACATTGGACGGTCAACCACTACAATTATTTAACCGGGCTTGTGAATTCTACGCATCTCCCGTTTCAATCCTTTATGTTCGTGATAGATCCGAAATTTTGCTATCTCGCTGAATCCCTCCACTTCAATCCAACATATCCCATCAGGACCGTGTCAGGATATGCCGACCCTACTTCCCTTCAGAATCCTCGGTTCCAGCCATGTCAATCCAGTCGAACCGTGAGGACTTAGTCGTCTCAGGCCTCCGCGCAAGTCTTACATCTCGAGTAGATGCTCAGTATCAAAAATCACACCCATTCCTGACCTTCTTCGATATGTTTCGCGGCGTCGATCATGTAAAGGTAAGTTACACATCGGATCTCTGAAACTCCCAAGGAGGTGTATTCCGATGTCCCGCAAGCATAGCATTTTCCTGGTTGTATGACTGCATGGTAACAACGAAGCGGAGAAATTACACGACAACTATTTAGGATCCAACTCAGCGTACCTAATTCATTCTCGGGGCCGATGACTCAAAGCGGGGTTCAACGGGATCACTATTTCCAGATGAGTCTGAAAATCCCGCCAGCCGAGTTCTACAGAGAGGCGGCCAGCTGCGAACAATCGCGGCATGTTGGATGTAAAGTAGTTGCGAGCGTCACCACCAGGGTCTGCGCTCGCTCGACTGGTGTGCTCAACCGTGATTCGCAGGTTTGCAGAAGGATGTGTAGTGCACATCGCCTCATCGATTCGCTGCCAGTACGCTGGAACAGAACGGAAGTGATGATCCCACCTACATAGATAATCGTCTATGGTCAGCGAAACCTCTTTGATGTGAGTGCAGTTGAGGAGACTGGGTAAGCGCTGGATGGTCCTATGATTTGGATTCATGATTGTGAGGTGCTGTAGCTTGGGAAGGGTAGGGAGAATGAGATCACCGAGGAATTCTGCAACAGAAGATGTATTTTAGAACGCAAAGATGGAGGGGACACGGGTTGTCTCACGTTGGATGAATTTGAGTGTGAATGCTTCGAGAGATGGCCCCGTGAGCTCGAGAAGCTCCTGACATCCCGTAAGATCTTCGTTGTCCCAGATCTCAACCATAAGCGTCCGCAGGCGAGTGATAGACAGGGAGGAGGCCGGATGAGTAAGGGTATCGCAAAGCAGTCGAGGCCTGGTGGTGATACGCAAAGAGAGTGATTCGAGGTAAGTCTGGGTGGGGCTGATGGAAGGGGTGCACGGAGTGTTCGAAGGAGCGTTCCCATCCTGGTCGGACTTCAGAAAGATGATGTCCCAC
Organism: Lyophyllum atratum; assembly: GCA_014905825.1. Classification (NCBI taxonomy): domain Eukaryota; kingdom Fungi; phylum Basidiomycota; class Agaricomycetes; order Agaricales; family Lyophyllaceae; genus Lyophyllum; species Lyophyllum atratum. The sequence goes on along the minus strand of JACGCN010000026.1, from coordinate 91,021 downwards.
AGATGAAGCTCCCGCAGATGTGCGCATGAAGAAATGAGTAAGGCAGGAATGAAGCAAATGTGACTGATGGATAGTACGCGAAGTGAGGACGACCGGAGCAATTCGGAAAGACTACTTCTGAGTCCTGCTCGCAATACTAGCCAAGACACGCGATCTCGAGATTCCTTCTCATTGGATAGCGTGAGATGGGATAGCCGAGGCAGCTTCAGCGTTATATCGAAGTACGGGTAGGATGATTGCCCGCCCTGAAATCTAATAGCGAGTGATTCGGCGAAGCTTCGAAGGCGGTGACTCGATGTAAGAGTATTGATCAGAGCGTCGGTCGTGGCTCTGAGGGCGGGGGAAGAAGATAGGGTCATAGATAAAGACTTGTATAACCGTTCCTGCGTATGATCGTGGAACGACGAGGATACGATGCAGCATGTTCGTAGCGTGTTCCGATCGCCGGCGTCCAGGCTGTCGAACTCCTCTAAAATCTTGTTGACGATTTCCTGCGGAATTCGGGGAACAAGAGACATATGTAGGACGGAGTTCAAGTTGAAACCGTTGAGGTCTGGCCGATTCTGCGTACAAGACGTCTTATCTTATCTGATGGGCGTTTGCCATCTCCGACCCACAACACGTTGTTGGTCAACTTGCACTCGGTCGTCACCTCAACGCAACCCCCTCAGCCTGACTCAACTCTCTGTTCTTTCTAGTTCGGTGTACAGCTAGCGTCGCACTATTCGTTTGATTCTTGGCGGTAGCCCCCACCTCTCAGCTCTCCGCTCTACAGCTTGCGATGTCCTGTGGCTCTCGTGTATGTGGTAACTGTCGTGTCTCTTTTTGACCTGTCTTTTGACCTTCTACTGTCATTAGAATGCCATTACGCTAGAAAAGCATGGTGCAAACTAGCGGAAAACTCGATTACCTTTGTCAGTCAACAACCCATACCATCAACACCCGTATTGTCGTTTCCTGGTAACCGCAGTCCGCCACATGGCAGGCTTGTATGCGTGATGGAGTGGGAGCGTTGGGAGCGGCAACGGTTGAGGATGAGGCATAGCTTCTTGGCGGTGCGAGTTGAGGGTGGGCGTGAGGGGGAACTCGTGCAGTCGTGCCACTACTCGAGTCATCCATCGTCGGGACGCCGGCAGCAGGGTTGGCTTGTCTATGCTCGAGGACATACTCAGAGGGTGCAAGACAGGCTTGGAAGCTCACTTTGATCGCCCTCTGCCATGGGTCGTCAGCCATAGTCGTCGCCACTCCTTCCCCGACCAACTCAATACCAACTCCGAGATTTGTTCGATCACCGCCTACCCTCCTCCCTTCGGACGCCCATGAAAACGCCACTCCCCCCCGCCCCTCTCTTCCAGTCTGTACTTGTGTCCTCGTCCGACATCCTATCGACATTGAATCGCCGGCGTGCCTCACCCACCCATTTCTATCTCGCCAGCTCGCGTCGTTATCGCGGGTGGTCAAGGAAAGCATACAGAGCATGTCGGCGCCGGTACCGGATCGGAGGGGACACTCCGCTTGGCCTCCGCTCCAGTTTTCAGGTCTCCGATAGCCCCACCTCGCATGGACGTAGGCTCCACTACTCTACAACGGATACGGACCCAGCGATCGATGGCCTTCCTGGCTTATTCGAGGTATCACCGCCAGCTCCCCCATTCGCTCCACTCGCCACCGGCGCAGCGTGTTCCGCCAGCCCAATACAAAATCGCGGGTTAACATCATTCATAGGAGGTCCATTCGCCTCTGCTCAAAGACGTGGACGGTGGCCGGGACGCTGGTGAAGGACCCTCGTCTGCATCGTACTCATGCCGCCCACCGTCCGGCTACCACGGGGAAACAGTTCCACGATGTTTAGCTCAAGTGATACTCCAGGTTCAGGGCGTCTTTCCGTGTCTGAGCCGGGCGTCGTGTGTTGGACTTGGCACCGGAAAGCCTTTTAATGTCGTGACGTGTCAACGATCGGGTGTCTCTAGACCTTCGGTACGTACTTGACTGAACCTTTCTGCCCTTCCTGCACGCGTATCTGATCCGAAGCCCAGACGGCTTGACAAAATACGTTGGACGAATTGTGATTTGGAGCACCTTGGTATAAGGACCGAAGGCGATCGTTGAATGGCTCAGGCCACATGGTACGCCCGCCCTTATTCATCTCTGCTGTACTGCCCGTCAACTGAGCTCTATTTTTCGCCCATCCAGACGCGGAAGCAGCTGGAGTCTCGCACCGCCTTACGTATGGATCCTCCCAGGGATATCGATCTCATATAGCGTCGGGCAGCCTTCAACGCGACTTCTGGATTTCTCTCGCATGGGCTGAAACGGCAGGACGACAATCGCCCAGATACGATGCCGCAGAAGCTTGTTTCGGTCGTACGTTGCCCGCTGGACGCTGTCGATCCTGGTCATTCGTTTGCTTCCGGACCTTGCTATATGGACCCTGAAGGTCATTATTAATCGGAATGATATACGATCTTGAGCATCGAGGATTAGGCTTGGTACGAAGGTGGGTGCGCGTCACAGCTTAAGCGATTCAAATTTAAAGATCGCTTCAGGGTACTGTAGTCTCTCTCCAAACTCGCGCTTTTTCTTGGACGTCTCTCGTTGCGCACCCGGGTGTCCGTGTTGTCCGTCGATAATGAGAGTCTTCGACAGGCTGAAACCGGCTCGCATGGTGATGATGATGTCGTATGTAAATACGTACCTCGAGGCCCGCCCCCGTGCTGACATGCTCATTACCAGCTCAATCGTCATTGTGATTTGAACAGCGATTGCAGTGCGGAGTCACGCATGGCGTCCGGATATATGCATGTATAAGCTATGATAGACCGTAGCCCCGAGAAAGAACCATAGACGTAAGCTTCAACCTGGAAGTTCCGAGTTTAGTCGGGAATACATCCTCATGTTGGGCAAGACAGATACGTGGGCTTCGGCCACTCATCCCCGTTCATGAGGCACGCGCAGAAGGTGATCGACGAAAATTCAGCGGAACCTCGGAAAACTAAGAAGAGCACTAGTCTGAAGTCGGAACCGGACCTCGAATGAAAAAAATCTGCCAGCGGATACGGAGGCTTATAAAGGGTGAGCCAAAATACATTCAAAAGCCAGTTCAACGACTTACCCGTTCTACCACACTCCTCTATCCACTATGTTCGCTCGTGCCTCTGCCTTCCTCCTCGCGCTCCCTCTCCTCGCTGTTGCGCTGCCCGGTGTAGCCCCCGCTGCCGACCACTGCAACACTGGTGAGATTCAGTGCTGCAACAGCACTCAGAACGTAAGTTCGCTTGGCTCGTCGTAGGCGTTACTTGTTTCTCAATATATCTCGTAGCCTCTGGACCCGAATGTGGCTGAGCTCCTCGGCCTCCTAAGCATCGTTGCGAGCGGCGTCAAAGGCCAAATTGGCTGTAAGTTCTTTTGTTTTCGGGTGGTTCCTCCCGCTAAACCGATGTTGTTCCTTTCCAGTGGACTGCAACCCTATACAGGTGATCGGTGTCGCAGGCAACTCGTGCACTTCCCAGCCTGTCTGCTGCACAGACAACCAATTCGTACGTCTTGTGCATCTTTTCAAGAGACATGAATGCTGAGACGGCGTCGCAGAATGGCCTTGTCGCCGTGGGTTGCACCCCGATCAACGCCAACGTCTAGATTCGTCGGTATCTCGGTTCGCAGGCGTAGTTAGAAATTAGAATCCTTAGTAGTAGTAGGCTGCCAGCCCGATTATATACCCTGACTATCGATCATCGGATAGAACCCATCGCCGATAGAATATTACGAGACTCGAATTCTACTGGAATGTGGTCCGGGGCCATTGCCCCGTGCTCAAGCCAGGATATGTGTCACCGTCCGCTGCGTATTGACAAGCAAGCTGGCGATAGTTGCGCAAGATACTAGGCGGGTGGGATGTGAATGGAGACCACGCTTCCGAGAAAGAAGGAGCCACTATAAGCGCGAGATGTTGATAATTGCGCTAGATATGAGAGTCCGATTGGGATACCTGATAAACGCTTGTTTGTGCCGCAGTTTCCGTCGACTAGATTTGAGTACATCTGTAAGTCTAAGTTACAAGATATCGATACGAGTTCCCCACGACAAGCACCGCTTGACACGAAGGGCCCCCATCGAAGTCAAGCGCGGCATGTTCCGCTCGAAAAATACACGGCTGCTGCTGGGCAAGCAATCGTCCCCGCCGATTTCTGTAATCTGCACCTGACGCAACGGCGATGCGCAATGCGTTCCGGTCAAAAGCTCATCTATGCGTGTCCAGGCCTTGTCCGTCACCGGGTTATATCCCGCACTGCATAATTCTGCGTTGACGGAGATTCCAACCTCACCTAGGTGGCGGGAATTTGACAGCAACGTGCACAGGTGGGCTACATAGAGAATTGCCACCATAGTTTGCGGGCCGAACTCGACACACTCTAAATTTCGAAGACCCCCCAATTTGAGATCCAGGTCATAGGCGCGAGGCGGGAGCGCTTCAGATTTTTAACGTCAGTTGTTGCGTAGGGTAACAGCATGGCCTCTGCTTACAGAAATCGAAGTCCACAGCTAACTCTTCTAGATATGTTGTGACCTCCAGCATGGAGTTAAGCATGCTAACAGTTGCATCTTTCCAAACGGTAATGTGTAATTTGCGTAAGCCTGAAACATGGAGAGGCGAACTAGGGCTTAGAAGCGCGGAGGGGAGAAGCACATCTAAAGAACTTCTGCGTATGATGAGCGTGCGAAGGCATACTCCGCCCTTGGAACCAGCGAGTTGGTGCAACGAGTTGGTGTCGTCGAATGCAACATCAGTGGTTAGGGTGGATCTCGATATTTCGAGTGTTTCTAGGCTGTGGCATGAGAGTAGCAAGGTAACGGGGAAGTTATATATGGCGGAAAGACAGACATTCCGCAGCGCCGATGATTGAAGGACTGCCCCTAGTCTGGCATAGTAGAATGTGCTGGGAAGAGTCGGTGCGATTAGCATGAAGATGCCTGAGAGACGTAGGGAACGGAGTCGATTCAGATTAGGGAGCGCTGGAGGAAAAACATCCGAAAGAGCGTGCGTCTTGAGTGACATCGAGCCTACATAGCTCCTGAGGCGGTCACTGGACATCAGTGACCTTGCAAGGGCGTAGGCCCGCACGTTGTCCTGCGGCTGGATCAATGATACGAAAATAGACCTGTACAGCTCCTTCTGCGCTGTACCGCAGAATGAAGATGCGACTGTGGAGCATGCATTGAGTGTCTTTTGCCTCCCTGGATCGTCGATGGCCTCGATTATCTTATCGATTATCTCTTGGGGAATGTTGGAGCGAATGGACATCAGTAACCTGAGAGTAGATGTCTTGAGCTGACATTCATGTACTAAAGCTTCGGTCGAAGGTAACAAACGGGCTCACTTCGAGAATTGGGTCGGTGCTTTCCCGATCGTGCCGAGACGAGGGAGTCAATGGAGGCTATGCAGTGAGATTAGATCAAGGCTGTGTGTGGCGGTGCTCTACAGACTGACATTTGTTGTTCTAAGGCGTTATACTTAAACTTTCAAGTAGCCAGTACGCGTCGCTACAAGATATCGAGCGCTATATCTCCTTCGCCACTCCGTACACCTGATCGTCCGGTCTGATTGAAACGTGCCGCACTCTGTCTATTATTTTACACCGCCCGTATTACGATGCACATGATCTGTCTGATACGACTCAGACAGGCCTGCCCCAACGTCATCAACGAGAGATAGTATATGTCCCTTCCTGATGGACGGGCCCTCATGATACCTACAGTGGCACGTCCAGCACATGCTTCGAAAGAATGCTAACGTATCAGATCGAAGACCTGAAACGTTGCAGAGTTTATGTGTGAGGGCTTCGCTTGAAATTGAGATAAAGATAAGGTAGATCAGGAAGACGGATCGGTAACGGAAGAGGAGATGGAATATGTGAGAGGTCCTATAAAGTAAATAAGACAGCGGGACGGCGATAGGACCTATCTGATCATAGAGTCCTACAGTCCGAGAGGTATGCATCTTGTAAGACAGATTTGAGTGCAGACAACGAGTCTTGACAACGAGGAGAAGTGAACTGGAGCAGTTGCACGAAATAAAGTCTGACCTACCTTTAACTAACTCAGTGTCGGTTGCGCACGTAAAAAATGCGTAGAGCTGCTTGGACTTTGGATTTTGATTCAAATCAATGAACCTGTACCGGGACACGCGGGTTAGATATTACGCTGACAGTGAAAGCCTTGAAAGCGGATGTGTGCCCCACGACGTTCGTCGATATTCCATTCTCTCCAGACTGAAAAAAAGAACGTATGATAGCCACATACCGTTGAAGTACATATTCACAAGCCGCATCGAAATCAGTACCGCCGTCGAAAGCAGGGAAGACATCGGACAATGGACTTTGTGGAAGCTTTTCTGAGAAAATATCAATCTTATTCAGAAATAGGATCTAGGAACAGCCGTCAGACAAGGAACTAGTTACGAACTCCGGCATCGCGTACCATAGGCGTCTTGACAAACCACTTGGTATTGCATATTGATTCAAAGAGCGTGAGCGCTTCCTGCATTCGATTCTACACGAACGGATGGATCAGAGACAGACACCACGATGTAAAGGACGAAATCTACGCACTACGTTCTCGTCCTCCCAGAGCATCTGGTCGTACTCACTTAGGCTGACCAGAAACACGACCACGTCAACGTTCTCGAAGCAATTGATCCACTTCCTTCGTTCACTCCGAGGCCCGGCAACGTCAAAGACATTGTACGTCTGCTCCTGCACCCTGAACGTGGTCTTTGAGATGCCCGTCGTCCTCACGCGGCTGCGAAGGATATCTTGATTCGTAGGCAGATAGTTGTGCGCGGCTATACGATCGATGGCGCTAAAATAATACGTGGCGTTGTCGTTGAGTTGGAACTCGCGCGAGCGTCGGATGGCCGCTCTTACAGCGGGATCCCGATAAAGTTGGCGGACTGCGTCGGCGATGACACACGGGAGATCATCAGGGCCCATCCACGAGCGTAGGACGAATATGGTAGTGTGCCAGACGTAGTTGTCTGGGGAGAGGGTTAGATCGAGGCACGGCATGGCTTCGAGGATCGCTCTTCGAGGGCTTGAGTGCAACGTACTTTCAGTGAGAACGAGAATGGGCGTACCGCATGGATTCTACGATGTTTGCAAAGATTATTTCCTTTTGTGAGAGTCGCTCAGAGGTGTTATAGTCGCCTTGAAAGATAAGTCTCATCTGCTTGAGTATCGTTGACTATGCCGGATGTTACACGAGGATGAGATATATCGTTCAAGCACACGCACCTTGCCGCATTCCCTTGTTCCCAGGAGTAACAGCTTGATCTCTCGCTTCTCCAAGCCTGACGGTTTCACAGGAGCCGGTATCGCGCTGTCACGGTGAATATTGACTGTGATCGGTGCAGTACTTGAAGACTGTACGCAGCCCATAACGTCGATGTTTGAAGATCGGGGTCGAGGATGGAGTGAAGGAGAGTGCAAAGATAGGATATGTGTGCCAATCTACGGCTCGTGGTGATGGCTGGACGAAACGCGGGGTCAGATTCTTGATTGATGGAGTGAGCAAAACCTTGACTGGGTGATGTACATATGTACAACGCAAGCAATGGCTGGCAGTCAGGGCGTTTGCCACGGATATGACTCATCTCTCGAAGGTCTGCGCTATACTCACTGCTAGCTATCGAATAATGGTTCGGATAGCGAAGGGCCACGGCAAATGGTGAGAGGCGACGAGGAAGCGCGCATCCAGAGACGGTGAACGTCACATCACAAGAATCAATGGAGCGCACAGCCTTCGACGTGACTGGGCGAATGCATGCACATCATCATGGCTGTCGAAGAACCTATTAGTATGTGAGAGGAGTTTTCGGCCACGTGTTCAATGAGAAGCGTCTTCATCCGTCCGTTCGTACATCACCAGCCTAGAGGACGTAATGCAGGATCAGCCGCGAAGGTATAAGGATTTGAACGATTCAATGGCGTTGATCCGTAGCCGGGAATTCTGCATTGCTTGTGAGGAGGACGTGTGTTTTCCTTGATCACGGGGAACTATAGCGGCAGAAGGCGGAGCTCAATACGCGTATTCTGGAGTGGATAGACGGAGGCAGCTCACCTTGGATGTAACGCTCATTCACCTTCGTTAAGATGCGGCGAAGTGGATGCTCGGTAGACCTGGTACGCATGAAGAGTTGTGAGTAGATGGCAAGAAATTCGAGGTCAGGGGAAGCGCATTGGACGCGTCATCGTCTGAAACGCGCCAACCAACGCGCCTGGAGGATGGATTCGGATGAACGAACGTCACTAGGCGAGGCCATAGGTTGCGTACCACCCATACTGTCAAAGGGGAACGGAGGATCAAGCACTCACCACGGGCATGTTCATGAAGGAAGCTAGGCCGGGGGGTACAGTGTCATTGTGGGCCCTGGCAGCACTCAGCGATGGGCAATAAAAAACATTCCCGAAACGATTGGTCCTGTTCCGATAGGCGGTATGATCCTAATTGGAGATGATCGTGTTGTGGGCGTTCAAAGGTGGTTCGAGAGGACTTGTACAGGCGGCTGCGGAAAACCTTGAACTCCAGCTCAAACAATCATGGAGCCTACGTTTCGTATCTTGCGTTGAAGTGGGCTGAAGAACGGTCTGCGTATGGACTCTGAATTGAACATGGACGTCGAGGTCAGAAAATTACGTTGATAGCCGGCCGAGTCTAAGTCCCCGACGGTCATGTCAACCTCTCGTTCATTTCATCGACCATCATAGCTTCGTGCTGCTCAGGCATAAGCTGTCCAAAGGAAGGATAGATAATTCTCGGAGGACCTTCAAGCTCATGCACATGGTCCGCATCTCTTAAGCGTCTCCTCAATCCGTCACCAATCAGTGGGGATGGCCTCCTTTCTGAGACAACTGTCAGACGCAGCGATCGACACCTCAGATCGCTCAATGGCCTGTCACTATCCAAACGTTCAAGCTCAAGGGTCTGAAGTTACAAGGTCGAGGTGCGAATCTTCCCCTTCAAAGCTTTCGTCTACTCATCTTCCAGTGAGCGTCGAGTCTGTAACCGGCAGCGTTCTCGAATGACCGTCCAATCCCCGCCCGTCAGAGTGCGCATCGACCGCTCGGATGCACAGTACGCATATTCTATAGCCCCGTCAGACCGTCCTGCAACCACATAGCTTTACACTGACGCCTTCTCAGCTCTGATGCCCTGACATGGACGGAGAACACACCGATCACGCTGCGGCTCCTGCGACAAGATGACGTCCTGGGGAGCTCGGTCACCAAAAGGAGGACTCCCCTTCTCTCTTCTCCGTCCAGCAATGCCCGGGCATACGCTTATTGAATGGGCCACGTCCTGATGCATCATCATAACCAACGTCCGTCATCCAATTACCGTGTCCGTCGAGGTGGCTTTGATTGAGTGACTGACGCATCTGATACCACAGTGACGTCGAAGACTGATCATGTAGGACGGGCGCGTTTCGAACTTACACGGGTTATGGTACGGCTTAACTGACTTATGATCCTGAAAACTACAAATCGACACACGCCCCAGCGGTATTCCCGCCCGTCTCGACAGGCTTACAGATTCGACGGATACCGCGTCCATCCCGAGCTAGAGCCAAGTTCGTCCTCGTCCCACTCCCCTGCTTCCCGGAAATCAACTTACTCCTGCGAGTCCCTTGGTGGCAGCTCCGTCCCGACCAACCCCCGGTTCTTATCCCATCCGAATCTAGATTTCGCATCGCAGGGGCGCCATATCCGTCTCTCCGATCTCACACAACTAGTCAGCTGCGTGTAGGATGTATACGTTTCCATTCGAAAGAAATGACCCACGCCGCTCCCGGTATCATGCCACAGCCATGTGCTTGCTCGCGGAAAGATATGTATATCCTGTCACGAAGTCCATCAGTTGTATCGCCCGCTGTCATCTCGCGACTCTCACGTCTAAAGTATGCTCGTATCCATGTATCCACGTCCGAGCATCAAGTCCCCAGTACCCTTACCCGGCAGCTACGGCCTCCCCACACGACCAACAAAGACGCACTCAACAGACCTACCCAACACACATACTCAAACGAAACAGAAGCGCCGTCCAAGTTACCAACGACAACGAAGATAACCCTAAGTCCGAGAGGGCCGACGAGACGAGTACCCGGGTCTGTGTTCCAGGATAAGGAGGATGTATTACTCGATATGATACAGCGAACAGGATATATGAATAACTAAAGCCAAAAAAAGGCCCATGACGACGGATGCGAACTAGAATCATAATGGGGTCGTCACGGGTAAGAGGTGGTATCGCGGGGCGCGGCCGCAGGTGTGGTGTGGTGTGGTAGGGTAGGGTAGGGTCGGGATCGCAACATAACGTAGACGTCGCGCTGCCTTGGATGGATGGAGCAAAGGGGGAGAGGAGAGGAGACGAGGGGAGCCACGGCGCGCATGCAGGTATAACAAAACCAAAAAGTTAAAATCCATTGTGGGACAGGCACATCCAAGACAAGGGGCCGTATAGATCATATAAAAGAAAAAAACACTTCAAGATGTAGAAAAAAAAAGTCAAGTCAAGGAACGTGATTCAATCAGTGGTTGGTTGGGGTAGGTAGGTATTTGGAATAAAAAAAAGATGCCAGGGGTGGGTGATGCGCAGACCAAGTTATGTATAAAAAACGAGAAATTATCAGCAGAGATGGATGTGGGTACGTGGGAGGAGGCATGATTTGACGATGAGACCGGACCGGACTAGAGAGCGTGACAGGACGACGAAACAGGGTACCAAGACGACGACGACGGGGTGGGGCAAAGCCGCCGCTTATAGCAGGCCGCATTCCCGTAGGTGGAGCTGCAGGAGGATGTCCTGGATGGCGCTCAGCACGACTGTGTGGGGAGGATGAGAAGTCAGTTACGGGGGTGGGACAGTGGAGAAGGGGGGGAACGTACACTTGATCTGTTGTGTGTCGGTCGCGCACGTGTAGTGGGCGTAGATCTGTTTTGTCGCTGCGCTCTGGTTGAGGGAGACGAACCTGTGGGGTGAAGCGATCAGACGTGGGGGCAGAGAGCATGAGAGGAGCATGGAAGGGACTTACCGGTGAAGGAGGTACTCGCATGCGGCGTCGTAGTTGTCACCGCCCTGGAAGTCGGGGAAGTAGTCGCCTAGCGGCGACCGCGGCAGCTTCTCAGCGAAGAGATCGATTTTGTTGAGGAAAAGAATCTGTGTCGATGGTCAGTCAGGTGGGGGTATGGGGAGGTGCGGAGGCAGGACTTACAATCGAGGTCTTGACGAACCATCGAGAGTTACATATCGAGTCGAAGAGGGTTAATGCCTCTTGCATACGGTTCTAGACGCCGAAGATATGGGTCAGCGAAAAGCAGAGGAAAGAAAAAGGCAAAAAACGTACGACGCTCTCGTCCTCATACAACATCTGATCGTACTCGCTCAAACTAACCAGGAACACCAGCGCCGTCACATTCTCAAAACAATGGATCCACTTCTTCCTTTCACTCCTCTGTCCTCCCACATCAAACAGCTTATACGTCAGCTCGCCGACCTTGAAGTTCGTCTCCGTGATACCGGTGGTCTTCACACGGGAGCGGAGGATGTCCTGGTCGGTGGGCAGGTAGTTGGGCGCGGCCATACGGTCGATGGCGTTGAAGTAGTAGATGGCGCTGTCGTTGAGCTGGAACTCGCGGGAGCGGCGCACGGCCTCCTTGATGGCGCTGTCCCGCCAGAGACTCCGGATGGCGTCGGCGACGTCTCGGGGGAGAACGTCGGCCTCGATTTGCGGGGGGAGGGAGAGGATGGTTCCGCGGCGGGCGTCGTTGGCGGGGGCGAGGGCGATGTCGAGCTGGGGCAGGGCTTCGAGGATGGCACTGGGAGAATGTTAGTGGTTTTGGTCGTGGCACTTGGAAACGACATACCGCATTGACTGAATGGTGTTCGAGAAAATGATTTCCTTGTACGAGTCCCGCTCAGACTCGTTGTAGCCGCCATGGTGAATGAGTTTCATCTGCTTCAAGACGGTGGACTAGCGCCATGTCAGCCATGGTCGGCAGTGGACTTTCGGCGGTGAACGCACCTTTCCGGACTCTCCAGCACCCAGGAGCAACATCTTGATTTCATTCTTGGCCATCATACGATCCCGCTTGAGCTGGCTCTCTATTTCGTCGTTGCCTGTCGGTGGTTGTTAGGGGGAAAGGGCTACGAGGAGGAGAAGGAGTGCACTTACGGGCCTTCGCCTCATCGTCAATGCCAGCTGATTGAACGCAACCCATGACAGCAGAAAGGTAGGGTGAGGGTAGGGGGTCGTGAAAAGAGCGGAAGGGAAGGTATGTAGGAAGACAAGGTCAACGTCAACGCCTGATCACCGTTGCCACAAAAAAATATACAAACAACCTGACACATCACTGATTATGTCAGCTCCTTCCACAACTGCTTCCGTCCCCCACACGCGTTTCATCGCCTGCCGACTGCGCACTCTCCGTTGTCCACCATCCAGCGAAAAAATCGCAGACGCCGGAGTCTTACTCCCTCAGCCCCACAGCTACCACAGCAGTCCTCGCATTCCGACCATCATTATCAACAGCAGATCTCTGATGTCCCGTCAAGATTTTCTTGCCAACTTAGGCGAGGTCTTTGCTCGCGTGCCTTTTCTTCCTTGCACATCTTTTGATGTCTGTTCAATCCCCACACACGATCCTCGAGGTCGTGCATGACATTGGACACCTACAGACGCCCTAAGGCCGCCAATGGACTGATACTAATAGCACCTCCGCATGTATCGGTGAGTCATCCTCAAATTGTTTCTCTGATCCATCCTGACGATCTTCAGGCCATGACTATCCTCCATTCCGACCGCGCGGCCTTCTGTATATCCGTTCCTTCTCGAGCGCCGGCTCCCACCATGAAACTGAATTCCGTCTCGAATGCTTCCGACGCTCCCGTTTCTAGACGGTCCCCGGCCACTGCTGCTCGTAGCGTAGCTGTACCCAATCATTCTGCCTCCGCCGAGCACCACCTTCTTGGCTCTCATCCGCCCCGACATCTCCATCACAGGCCCCCCGCTCTCGCACATACCCATCGGTTGCATCTCGTCCACGCCATTTCCATTTTCCTCTCCTTACGGGCGGAGCTGAATACTTCACCCGTTTCAAGATCTCGAGAACCCAGGTCCCCGCTTCTCCAATCTTCGTCAGCGCTCACCTCGCCTACCTGCCTCTTCGTATGACGAATCTCCCCGCTCCTTCGTCGGCCGAACAGCCCTCGTCGTTGTTGAGCTCGTCTGTTGGTTGCGAGGTATGCCCCACCCGGGTTGCCCTTTCCTCGTCACATCCGGCTGCCGCATACCTCCAGCGATACCCCTCCATACGGCGAAGATTGCTGTGCCGAGGGTGTCGTGGCTGCCCGTCGTTCGGTTACGGATGACTCCCTTCCGCGGTCCCAAACTCAAGTCGCACGTCCAAGGAGTGCTCCGTGCGTGGGGCGCGAGAACCTCTCCGTATACCTTTTTTCTGTTCCTGCGCCACTCGCCTCTCTTTTGTGAGAGGAGCCGCCCTCGATCGTTTACCAGCCGTCCTAAACCAAGCCAAGTGCCTCTGGGGTATCATCACGTGTTTCTAAACGTCTGCCCCCGCCACTCGTCCGTCTGCTCTTGCCCATCCCGTTGACGAGTGCCTGGTACATTCATCGCTACATACCCTGCACCCACTGCGCCAGCGTGTACAAGAGACCTTCGATTTCCACCATCGTCTACCACGGCAGCATCGCCTCATCCGTGGGCTTCGTCCCACGTCGGCGCTCGCGGCGCTCGCGGCGTCCACAGCAGACATAACGACCATCACCTTTCCACTCAGTTCTCCGGATACCCTTCATACACACTCGCCACGTTACATCTCGTTGATTAGACGCGACGGACCATCTCCAAGCCGTGTCTTCCACTCCCGCTTTCCGTCATCGGCGTCCGACCTCTCACGTGACCTCGACAACATCCGCGACGGAAGGACTCTGCCATCCCGCACCGCGCTAAACCTCCCCGGCGCCATCGGAAAAGCAGCCAATGTTGATTCGGGAGCCCTCCGTGGTGGTCCCTCGTGGATGTGTGGTTCCTGGCGAGGGCGAGGTTGGTTTGTAGGGTGTTGATCGAAATACCCTCGGTGAGCTGGCAAGGACGTAGGCGTGGTTCGATGGAGGGGATGTCCTTGCGTGGCGGTTCCATGTGGGTCACGGTCCCTTCCATGCCGAACGCCATTCTCTGCGACGCCTTTCGCCAGGTCCGGGTGGTCCGGTGCTTGACAAACCCTAACCTCTCATGGGCAGAGCCTCGAGCATGCGTGGCCTCAAATTGAAATATATACGCGGCGCTCCTGTAGGTCAACGCGTACCCATTCGGTCTCCGTCTGCTTCTGTGAATGTCTGCCGCCCAGGTCGCTGTCGAGTGGTGTATCAGTAGGGAATCGTTTTCAGCCTCGTTGACGTCACTTCCATTTTGCCTCGCTGTACTGCGGTGTCGGTCTGACCTTTGCTGCCGCGAGAGTTCGATCGTTCCCCACCCTTACCTATCGTTGCATACGGCGCTCCCTTCCCTGATTGGTCCAAGTGTTACACAGGGGTCAAGATGTTCCGCTTATTTTCATTGTCTTGTGATCGAGTCCATATATTGCTTGCACATAGCGGCTTTGGAGCTGGGATAAAAATGTATCAGACGCAAACTGCAGTATGCATCTCCATTTCGAAGGAGGTCTCGATAAATTTCAATTGCTATCACTTTCGTTGATCTCCGTGTGCCTCTTCCTCGTACGGGATCTCTACAAAGTCCGGGATGCGGGTCGAACGTTTGAATTTGGGAGGTGCACTACTAGGTGCACGAACTGACGAGTTGTCCGAAGATGCTGGTGTTAGAGTTTGTAGGGGGTAGGCACGTTGTGTGGTAAACGATAGGGCTGCACACCGTGCCGTATAAACACGGTTGTACGGCACCGTGATACGGCTACCGTCACCGTACCGTCAAGGACTTTGTGCGAACTTGACGGAAACGGTATACGGACGGGTGAATGCCGTATTCACCGTCAAAAATACCTGCTACTTTAGTAGTAGGTTCTTAAGGGCAGTTGCGGGCCAAAAAAAATTCTAATATGGTCTCAGAGGTACCCCATGTGACCTGTGCCTAATAAAAAATGTCTCGTGATAATACACATTGTCTCGTGATCAATCGCGTCGCGTCTTCTCCATTTCGCGTCACTTTCGCCCGCCGCCCCCCAACCCCCCTATTTGTGCTGACGAGCGCGTGAAACACATGGCGTTCAAAGACACTCTCAGACTGTTTCGTTCCGTTTCACGCTAAGCCCAAGCTTCTGGTCCGCTATCGTAATCTGCAAGCCCGCAACACGGTCCCCGACACAAGCCCGCGGTTCAGGCGCTCTCCATTATCGCATATTACTTTGTAAGGAAGTGCTTGCATTTGACGGACGGGTAGTTACTAGTGCTACCTTGGTAACACATTTGGCCTTACAAGTCAAAGACGATATCAATCCGTTCCTCCTCCTCATGGCGAAAATCGTTTCAGGCGTGGCTTAAACATCGCCGCATTGGACGTGAGACGATTCGCACATCAGACTCCTAGTTTCATCGGTGACCGTGAGTCAAACTTCCTTGCCTGCTTATCTATCGCTCTCCGTTTGATCCCTCCTCCATTCCTCTCTTCGTCCTAGATTACGCCCACAATGCTCGTCACTGTAGGCCATCGGCCCGTCCCCGCTGCTTTCGACCATCTGTCGCCTTCGTCTTCCGTTCCTCAGCATCTGATCACCTCCTTGGGTTTTCCTGGCGTCACTGGCTCTGTTTCTCTTCTACTGACGGTCTCCTTGGGCTCCGTTTTTGATCTCACCACTGTCCAGAACTTTGACATCAGTCTTACGCCTCATCTCATCCTCGGACTCGACTGGTTCACCGGTTTCCACGATCGTGTGCTGGCGTCCAGGTTGCAGCCCCCTATCGCATCGGTCCTCGATCTAGACATTCTTGTCCCTGTCTCTCGTGCGTCCCCCCCTTTTTTTTCTTCTCTCTTATTCGTTGTCGCTTATCACCAACCCTAGTGGTGTTGCCGCGTCATCATGTAAACCCTGGTCCACCCGTTGTGAACCCATGTTGAAAGTCCTGTTGTTCCTGAAAATAATGACTTCTTTGGAAATGAACCTTGTCTTCATGCCGCGTCATCGTGTAAACCCTGGTCCACCCGTTGTGAACCCATGTTGAAAGTCCTGTTGTTCCTGAAAATAATGACTTCTTTGGAAATGAACCTTGTCTTCATGTACCACGTCCATCCCCTGTCTTGCCAGATGCTGATGGTTTAGCCGGCTGCTCGATGTATGTTGCGCCTAACATCGGTTTGCTCATCGGGACCATGCTCGACCGCAATTCCCCCGCTTTCGCATTGTCTCCCTTTGATTCCACCGTCCTGTAGCACGAAACAACACGAAGATAATCTAATTCGTGACATTGACCCTACATATGTACAATGGGTGTTTCCTGAACAGGCGCCAAAAGGATAGGACTGCTGTTGGACCTTGTCCTGTCTCCTCTCCTATCGCCCCTTCCGGGTCATTCTTCCCACGCCCGTCTGCCATATCGTCGTCACCCGTGTATATTACTCTCTCTACCGCTCATTCCATATACATTGTGTGTCTCCTCCGTCTCGGCAGCCGGCCTCTCTGGCCATCAGGTTACGGGTCCCCGCGCTTCATAGTGCCTCTGATCTGCCCATTTCTCGGAGCTTTTGACCCAATTTTTTAGGGTGGGATGAACAACAACCTTGGAAAGTCGTTGTGGGGGTTCTCTGATGAAGAGGGCTGCGTACAGGACAACAGGCTATGGGGGATTCCCATGCCAAACCTGTTTCGCTTTTATGCTCTTCAGGTCCTGATAACAATCGGTTCACACGCTGACCATCAAAAAACTTTTTGTCTGGTGGCACATTATACCGTCCTGTATAAGAGTACTCTTATATACAAATATCAAAATTTTGGGGATGTTAGGGGTCCAAAAGAGAGGTTATATATGTACCAATGAACCTTTAAAAAAGCTAAGAAATCGGCGGTCCGGTTGTGGAGAAAAAGGAGGGTTAAGTTGCTTGCTCCTGGAAGTATATAAGTCACGTGACATGACCCGCGAGGCGTGAGGTGCGAGACCAGATAACCCTAAGGTATACTAGGTATACTATAAGGGGAGGTGCGAGACCAGGTGCGAGACCCAGAGCAGGTGCGAGATCAGGTGCGACAGTATAAACCAGGTGCGAGACCAGGTGCGAGATCAGGTGCGACGGATAAACCAGGTGCGAAATCAGGTGCGACGGTATAAACCAGGTGCGAAAACAGGTGCGAGAGGAGGTGTGTTATGACTCGTTCGTAACTTTGGTGTATTCCAATGAATACACAGGTTCGTAGTTTAAGCTGAGGATCACAAGTGTTTCTTGAATAACTTGAGAATCCGTGAGAATGATAAGAGAATAGATTGATGTCTTAAATTCTAATATATCGAACTAGCGTGTAATCGAAGACTAGCGCGAAGCAATAGTGTTCGATGAACTTAATCGTAGCGCGAAGCAATAGCGATTAAGTTAATTCTAAACGATATGATAGCGCGCGGCAATATCAAACGTTTAGCGTATTCGTGGGTAACGAGTACTTAGTTCACACTTGGGTTGAAGTTCAAAAGATAAAAGATAGATTCGATATAATGTTTACATGAAGTCTTATAACTAAAGATGCATTTTGTTCTAGAAGGTTCTTGTGAGTTCCTCAAGAGTTGAGAACTCGCTAAGAGTTGCCGGCGTGATCTTGATCTTTGGAGGTGAACGCGCATGTTGCCCGAATTAGGTATCTCGGTGTTTGCCGAGTTCGGGATCGGCGCGTTCGGCTTATCAGCCTCTCTGCAGTCAAGGCGCGTCGACAAGTCTAGCGTTCGAGTCTTCAAAAGTGCAAAGCTTTTAAGAATATGAGTTAGCGCGTTTTGGTTGACAAGGCGCGCGCAACAAGTCAAGAGTTCAATTCTGTGAAAGTGAAAAGTTTTTATAAGTACGAGAGATGTTTACTAACAGTTGAATGTTAGTTAAAAGGTAAAGGTAAGTCGTAATCAAAGGTAAATGTGAAGTAAAAGGTAAGTAAGAGGTAAGTATCGGTATTCCCATAACATACCCCCCCCTGCCTTTGTGTTTCGACTTAGCGGCTATTTAGTTAGCGGCTATCTAGTATGCTAAATAATCAGACATGTCTACATCCTCCAATTTAATTCCTTCGTCATCATTGTAAACTTCCATCATCTCGAGATCGTCGGCGGAGGCGTTGGAATACTCGTCGCTGTAAGCGAAGGCTGTTGATTGGCGAGCGTTACGAGCGGCGTTGGACATGACCGGATGCAGGATCATGCGACGGTCGGGGTTAGGAAAGTCAGCGTCGTTTTGATGGCTGAGTTCAGGTGTGTTTAGTGTGAGTGATTTTTAAATAGAAGTAAGAGCGTACTTGGACAGCGTTGGGTGCAAAATAAGCTCGCGCGACTCGGGATTAGTGGGAAGGTGGGTCCACTCTATACCGTTAGCAATGAAAGGCGGTCCGTAGTTGTCAACAGGACCCCAGTTCCAACCGCATCCCCCACCGAGTCGTGCGCTACGAATCCGAGCAGCAACGATCCATTCGACTGCCTCGCGTCCCGCGAGCTGAAGGTCGTGATAAATGGCTTCGACCGTTTCGCGAGTGAAACTGAGCGACAAGGGGTTGGTGGTGTTGCGAATGCAATGCATGGTGAGGAGTCGGGGTGGAGCGAGGCCGAGTTGTTGAAAGAGTAAAGGATGAATGTTAAGGGACGCGCGATCTGCTCCTTCTGGAAGGTAGTGGTTGGCGGCGTACGCGATGTCTTTGGTGGTATTGAGGAGTACGCGCCAGAGCGCCGTGCTAACTTCAGGGTTAACACCATAGGCTATAATTTGGCCTTGAACTTCGATGGATGTAACGTCATCGATGGATAGATCGCGATGCAGAGGGGAAACGGCGTTGGTGACTTGTTGTGTTAACCGCGCCGAGAGAAGGTCGAGTTGGGCATAGGCCGGAGAGTATTGGGTAACAGACATGGTTTTAGAATAGAGTTTAGGAGGGTTTGTTGAGTGCTGAAGAGTGGGGCGTTTGGTTGTTGGATTTTTTATGGATTTTTGCTCAACTTAAATAGGCGCCGGGCGTTTATTTTCGTGTTTGTGTTGCACGCGCTGCTTTCGCCTCATGCCAGTGCTTCAACACTAGTGGTGCGTTGGTTAGGTCCTTCTCTGTTAGCCATAGGTCTGATTCCGGTCCGTATCCGAGGTAGCGTGTTCGATAAATGGGTATTCGTCTACCGTTTCGGCCTTTCTTCCATGATTCCCCAACAATCGCGTCTACCTCGTATTCCACAAGCACGTCGAAATCCTCGCGGTTCAGCTTCTTTCTTGGTCGTTCTCCGAATTCTGCTGGCGACTCGTGATATTTTTCGAGATGCGCAATGTTGATCACAGGATGAATTCCATATGACGCTGGTATCCTTATTCTGTATGCTACCGGACTGACCTTCTGTAGTATCTCAAAGGGTCCGTCATACTTCATTAATAGCTTCTGGCCTCGTCCTGACTCCTTCTTTAATAGCTTCAATGTGTGAGGATTCAATAAAACTTTATCTCCCTCTTCAAATTCGACATCTAATCGCCCTTGATCGTACGCTCTTCTTTGGAACGCGTGGCTCAGGGTCAATGCGTCGACCGCGCGTCGCCTTTCCGCTTCAAAGTTTTCAGCAATTCTCAACGCGTTTTCGTGCAACGTTTCGATGGATTGCTCATTGATTTCATTGCCGCCCTCGCCGCCTGATCTGATTCCACTCGGCTGATGCATCATGGTCGACCCCGTGTTAGGATGGTATCCCCTCAGTAGATAAGCGGGTGAAAACCCGGTTGATGTATGCGGTGAACTGTTGTATGATAATGCTAGCGCGTCTAACAGTTCTTCCCAGTTATTTCGTTCTGGACTGATATACGCTCTCAATGCTATTTCCAGGTACTGGTTCATTACCTCCGTTTGGCCATCAGCTTGCGGGTGGTAAGATGTCGTCAGTGCTCGCTTCATGCCCATCAATCGGCATAACTCCTTCCAGAAGTCGCCTCGCCACCGCGTATCTCTGTCGGTAATCACTTGGCGCGGCAGTCCGAATTTGGATACCACATGATGGAAGAACAGTTTCGCTGTTCCCTCTTCTGTTACCGTCGTCATTGTAGGTATGAATATCGCATATTTAGTAAGTTTATCAACTATCACTAATATGTTATCAAAACCATTCGACTCAGGCAATTCCGGTATAAAGTCCATGGTTACGACTTCAAATGGTTGACTGGGTATCGGAATCGACTGTAAGAGTCCGAGTGGTGCGTGCCTTTTCGGTTTGGATTTCTGACATATGTCGCAAGTCTTCACGAACATCTTGATGTCTCTTGACATCCGAGGCCAATAGTAAGTAGCGCTTACTCGATTGTAAGTCTTAAAATATCCTCCATGTGCTGATTCACTGATTAGATCGTGGGATTCGGACATGATCTCAGATCTTAAGTCCTCCGGTACGCATAATCGAGTGTTCCCTAAACCGTCTTCGAAATATAGTAGTCCCTCCTCGCTATATAAGTATTGTGGGTGTTCCGATCTAATTCCGTCCTGGGTCCGCATAGATTTCAGTACCTTAGAAAAATGTAAGTCACGTTCGTATCCTTCCCTCCATCTTCGAATTTCTGAAGCTTCCAGCCTTACTAGGATCGAATATCCTTGACAAGTTTGATAAGGTATGTGTATGTCTTCCGTTTCCTCGCTCTCCATCCTGATGTCCATTTCCTGAAGGTCATCGTCTATCGCGATCTCCTCTTCTGATTTTAAGTAGTTCGCTGCTACGGTTAGTAATTTCTCTTCAAACCGTGGTCCAAGCTCATCATACATATTTCTTAACGGATCCTCGATCATTTTCAGATTAAGACTTTCGGTTGCGTCGACTTTAGGTCCTTCCTGTTCTGGGATACGACGCCGAAGCCTTGATATCGGATCCACGTTCGAATGGACGCGTCCCGCTCGGTGAACAATTTTCATGTTGGGAAATGCTGAGAATACTAATCCCCAAGTTAATAACCTTCGATTAACGTTTTGAAAGGTTTTACTCCAAGTCAGTGCCGCGTGATCTGTAATAGCAAAGATTCTCTCGCCCTCCAGGTATGGTTGGAATTTGATCAATCCTTCTTTTAGTGCTAAAGCTTCCCTTTCCGTAGGGGAATAGTTTCGCTCGGCTGATTGGAGTACGCGGGACCAGTACGCAATAACGCGTTCCGTATAGACTATGGTATCTTCGAAATTCTCCGACCAGTCTGAATTTGGAGGTATGTCACCGTCCTCCTTAACTAGTGCCGTTACTAAGTCTGGTATAGGTTCATTGTTTTTATAAGCTTTTTCTAACTTCTCGTAAGCCTTTGTTCCCCTTAGGTCGCGTATTTTGATAGGTTGAACTTGTTGAAGGATAGCAGCAAGCCCGAAATCGCAAGCATCAGAATATATTCGATACGGTAATCCCGGCATCGCGTGCCCTCGTACCGGGGCTTGCGTCAGCACTTGCTTGCACAATTCGTAAGCTTCTTTTTCTTGTTCCCCCCATTGCCACTTGTTTCCCTTTTTAGTAATTGAAACATCGGGTGTGCGATCCACGCGTAAAACGGAACATAACCTGAGAAATAAACCATCATTCCTAAGAACATCTGTAACGTCTGAACGTTCTTTGGTTCTTCAAGATCAATAATAGCTTTAACCTTCTCTTTGTGAGTAGATAGCCCTAATCTCGATACCTTTTGACCTAACAAGAGAAGGGATTGGTAACCGAAATGACACTTAGACGGGGATAAGGTTATTTTAGAAGCTAGAATTGCTCTTAAAACTTCGTCAACGTGGGTAATATGTTCCTCGAACGTTTGTGAGAATATAACAATGTCGTCAATGTATACCAACGCGAATATCCATAAAAATGGTGCAAGTACCTCCTGCATTACGCGTTGAAAAACCGCCGGTCCGTTTCTAAATCCAAACGGCATTCTGTTAAAATGATACAACCCTCGATGTGTTCTAAATGCTAGCTTCTCCTTGTCTTTAGGATCCACGGTTAATTGGGTGAATCCCGCTAATGCATCTAGGGTTGAAAGGTATTGACTTCCGGATAATGATTGTAGGATGTCTTCTTGTCTTGGCAACGGAAATTCGTCCGGAATGACTGCTTCATTAAGTCGCCGTAAGTCTATAACCATTCTTGGTTTCCCGTTCCGATAGACGATGAATACTGGAGCGGCCCAGGGGCTTTTCGAGGGTTCGATAACGCCTAAGCTAATCCATGAATCCATTTGTTTATTAATAACTTCTCTGTTTGCCGGTGATGCGGAATATGGAGGGACTGATATAGGTTTCGTTCCCGGCACAAGTGGGACTGGTACAAAGGTATCGAAATTTCCTAGTTTACCGTTTAACCCAAATACCGCACGGTTTTTAACGATAACTTCTATCAATGACTGATGTTGTTCCTCCGTTAGTTCCTTAGAGAAGTCGAGTTCCTCAATTAACTGGCTATCATTCGTTATTCCCTCGGGTATCTCAGCGGTTTTTGGTCCTCCCTCAACTGGCGCTTCGGCGAGAGGATCTTCCTCTATTCCAATTCCTAATGCTGGATTTAATCCTATATTAACTTCACTTCTAGCCGTTTTTGTAGATCCGGCTCTCGAATTTGAATCCTGAATATCTACCAATGATTTGATAAGGTTAACGTGATGTCGTCGTGTTATCTCCTCCTTCAAGCTCCCACGCTTCTTCCTATCTAGCCAAGTACTCGGGTCTTGTGCTATTCCTAAGACTTGTCCTGTAGCGATAGTCACCGGAAACGTAGAGAAATTTGAAACATGTAACGTCGGATTACTTCGACTCGTCAAAGTGTCTGGTGCGCCATAAATATCTTCATGATTGCGATTTGTCGCTAAGATCCGTTCTATATATAGGTACTCTGACTTGAAAGGATAATTTGTGTAAACAGATATCTCTTTCGAACTCCCTGGTGCGATGATTACTTGATTTATTGATCTCACATTCCGATCTCTTGATTTTTCTAATTTTCGTCGCTTCTGTAGTTGAGCTCGTCGATGAGTTTTAATACGAGATATCTTTTGCCCGATTTCTGGACTCGTAAGGATTTTAAATGCATGTCCATCCTCATCTTCATACTTCGGATTTAAACTGCTATGGACCTCCATTGACCTTCCCGTTTCTCCGAATTGTAACCTGGTATGTCCTTCTTCTCTGATCGTCGATATCGAGTATTGATCGGTAAAATCATTTCCTAGAATGAATGGTGTGCTCATTCCCTTAACTACGTAAGCTTCTACTTCAATTGTTATTGGCCCATCATCCGTCTCAAAGATTAGATCCAATGTTACGTATCCGGAGATTGTTGTGCTTCCGGTTACTTGAACTAAATTTATTCGTTGGCCCGTTCTAATTTTAGGTGATCTCATCAAACCTTCGAGCGTTCGTTGGGAAATCAGTGTTATATCAGAACCTGAATCAATAATCACTGGTATAGCTTCGCTATCCCTTTCATTAATCTTGACTAGCGTTTCAGTAGCTTTAGCTCCGAGAAAGGCGCATCCAGGTGGTCTTGCCATGATTCTCTTGAGTCGGATCATCTTCTCGTTCTCGTTTCCCACTTCGACGCGATAAGATATCTTCTCAACTTCTTTAGCAAACCGTCTTCGCGATCTTCTGTTCAACGAAGGCTTAGATTCGAATTTCGAAGACATGTACGTTCCATCGACTTCATTTACTTGAGTGTTAAAGGATTTTGTAGTTTGATTTGCAGATTCCCCCTCCAGATCGGCGACTGGCTCATCTTCTTGAGCGTCGTCAGCGTTCGACTGAAGGGGTTGATCAAAATCCTCCCTTTCATCGTCTGATGATAGTCCGTAGTAGAGGTCGTCGTATTCATTCTGAGCGAATCTCTCTTCGTCATCGACTTGGACTAAATTGGTACGCGCGTTCCGATTGCCTTTCCGAGAATACTTACACTCATAATCCCAGTGCTTTCCGCTACCACAATGTCTACATGGTCGCGCTCCTTTGTCTTCAGGCGTAGTCCTAGGTGAGACATTTGAATCATCTTTGGGAAATTCGGGCTTTGAAGCAGCCTTACTCCATCCAACTTGATTCGTTCTTGCAGTCTTGAAGTTTTGGTAGGGTTTCGGATTATTGTAAGGCTCTCTTGAATTTACTCCTCCATAGTTATAGTCCGGTCGCAATCCTCTGCTAACATCTAATGCTAGAAGATTTTCTTCATAGTACTTAATTCCGATCTGGAACTCTTCCAGTCTACTGTAAAGATGTGGCGTCAAGATTGAAGTCCAATGTTTCGGTACGCTATTCATGATCTCGTTGATAATTTCGCGATCTGAGTAGTCGTATACTAATTCAATCAATTCCTTCTTTCTGATATAGAACTCACTAGGTGTTTCGCGACCATATCCTGGTTCTCGATAATGCGCTTTATTCGCGCGACTTTTTTGTTTATCGAGGTACGATCTATTCATATAGTATTCTCCAATTCCTTCGCGTAATGTCGACCAATCAATTTCTAGTTTGCGACGTGTACTAGCGCTTTGACTGTAGTACCAGCTTTCGGCGCTCCCTTTAAGTCGTTGAGGTACGAGGGTTCCTAACTGTTGAAAAACCTTATCTGATCTCTCCGAAAGAACATTGACTTTAGTCATCCATCGGCCTAACGTCTCGGTGTTACCGTCCCACTCAGGTATGACTTCCATCTTTAATTTGTTTTCAAACTGAACCTCTCGCGCTGCGTTGTCTTTTCGTTCCTTAGTATTCTCATTAGAATCCTTTTTACGCGGCTTAGTTGACTTTCTATCTCCTCGATACGGTCCACGCGAGTCGTCGTCCGAGTCACTACTTCCTCCATCAGATGGTTCCGGATCCCCTCTCTTTTTTCGATCTGAATAATCTCGACTTCCCTCGTGAGTACTCTCCTCGGATTCTTCGCCGTCGTTATTCCCTCTTCGTCCTTGTGACATGTGTGGCGGGGTATCTCTCCCTCCAGACGGTTTACCAGTGAATAAATCTCTGTATTTTCGAGAGGTACTAGCATGCTTTCCTCCGCCGAATACTGATGCGTTCTGATTGTTAAAAGATCTCATATGGTTCCTAGTCGAATTCTGCATATATCGAGAGATGCTGTCCGGATCGAAGTCGAACCGTGCCTCTTGAGGTAAGCGGTCATCGTGCCTATGCTTGTTCCTCTCAACATCATCCTTTCCTTTACTGACTCCTTTCTCATCCTTAAACTCGTAATGGTCCGCTAAATATCCTAGAAACTCTTCAACATCCTTTCGATAACACGCTCCGATGATTTCAAAATCATTTGCGTTCCAGAATTCCGTCGCCTTTCCGTCAGGTCCCCATACTGGTAATGAAGGTATTCCTTCCCCTGATACTATAAGGGCGTTCCTAGCGTTTTCTAATCGTTTAAAAAGCAATATAGTTAGCTTTCTTAATACTTCCTTGTCCACCGTAAAAGTATAATAAAACTCGTTGTCGTATTCCAGGACGTTGGTCAGGAGTTGATCAAGTACTGCTATCTCTTCTTTAAAAAGAGTTCGGCTTTCGCTTCTTGTGAGGAAACGAGTGTTATCTATCCGAGAATCTTTATTCATAGCTTCTCCATGTTGGATAGCTTCAACCCAGCGCGCTTTGATTCGTTTAGCTTGATCATTCTTCTCTGAGAAGAAGGAAGCGATCTTATTGCAAGCCAAAAATCCTACTTCCGATCGGGTATATGGATTGTTCCAAGTATTCACTTTTGGAAGAGGCATACTCAATCCTTCAAGTGGCGCGTTGTAATCTAACAGTTCCTTAGTTTTCGGAACGTTATCAACTTTCGAGCTTGCTGTCTGAGATCTCGGCGAAAGTGATCTTGTACGTTCAAATTCCTGTCCCTCGACATTACTTGTACCTGCTTCGCCCTCATCACCAGGCCGGTTATCGTGCTCGTCCGGTTGCGCACTCTGCGAGTTGTTAGTCTTGCGCGCTTTCGGCGGCATGGTATCTCGCGGTATCGTTAAGTTCCCACGCTTGCGATAAGATTAGATATTGTAAGACAGTTCCGGGTGTGTCCACCAATGTTATGACTCGTTCGTAACTTTGGTGTATTCCAATGAATACACAGGTTCGTAGTTTAAGCTGAGGATCACAAGTGTTTCTTGAATAACTTGAGAATCCGTGAGAATGATAAGAGAATAGATTGATGTCTTAAATTCTAATATATCGAACTAGCGTGTAATCGAAGACTAGCGCGAAGCAATAGTGTTCGATGAACTTAATCGTAGCGCGAAGCAATAGCGATTAAGTTAATTCTAAACGATATGATAGCGCGCGGCAATATCAAACGTTTAGCGTATTCGTGGGTAACGAGTACTTAGTTCACACTTGGGTTGAAGTTCAAAAGATAAAAGATAGATTCGATATAATGTTTACATGAAGTCTTATAACTAAAGATGCATTTTGTTCTAGAAGGTTCTTGTGAGTTCCTCAAGAGTTGAGAACTCGCTAAGAGTTGCCGGCGTGATCTTGATCTTTGGAGGTGAACGCGCATGTTGCCCGAATTAGGTATCTCGGTGTTTGCCGAGTTCGGGATCGGCGCGTTCGGCTTATCAGCCTCTCTGCAGTCAAGGCGCGTCGACAAGTCTAGCGTTCGAGTCTTCAAAAGTGCAAAGCTTTTAAGAATATGAGTTAGCGCGTTTTGGTTGACAAGGCGCGCGCAACAAGTCAAGAGTTCAATTCTGTGAAAGTGAAAAGTTTTTATAAGTACGAGAGATGTTTACTAACAGTTGAATGTTAGTTAAAAGGTAAAGGTAAGTCGTAATCAAAGGTAAATGTGAAGTAAAAGGTAAGTAAGAGGTAAGTATCGGTATTCCCATAACAAGGTGCGATGGTATAAACCAGGTGCGACGGTATAAACCAGGTGCGAAAACAGGTGCGAGAGGAGGTGCGACGGATGAGGGGAGGTGCGACGGGAGGTGCGAAGGGTACAGGGTGAGGTGCGAAGGCAGGTGCGATGGTATAAACCAGGTGCGAGACCAGGTGCGACGGGAGGTGCGACGTATAAACCAGGTGCGAGACCAGGTGCGACGGATAAACCAGGTGCGAAAACAGGTGCGAGGGGAGGTGCGACGGATGAGGGAAGGGTTATCTAGAGACTTTTTTTTTGGACTAGGGTACAAATTAGGGTTGAAAAATTTTTGGATTGGGGTACAGGGTTGGGCAGGGATGTGGACTGGGGTACAGGGTTGGGCAGGGATGGGGACTGGGGTTCGACTTGGGGTACAGGGTTGGGCAGGGATGTGGACTGGGGTTCGACTTGGGGTACAGGGTTGGGCTGTGATACGGACTGGGGTATGACTTGGGGTGTAGGAGGGGTACGCCTTGGGATTTGCTGAGGGTTGGGCTGGGATTTGCACTTGGGTGTGTTGAGGGTTGGGCTGGGATATGTACTGGGGTGTGCGGAGGGTTGGGCTGGAATGCGTATTGGGGCGGGACCTGGGGTGGAGTGTTGAGATGGGCTGGGATATGACTTGGGTGTGGGATGCAGGGTACGCCTTGCGGTGTCCGGAGGGTTGGGCTGTAATATGCACTGGGGTGTGTTGAGGGTTGGGCTGGGATACGTACTGGGGTGTGCAGAGGGTTGGGCTGGGATACACACTGGGGTACGACGGATGGGGGTTGGACTTGGGGTACAGGTTTGGGCTGCGATATGGGCTGGGGTATGACTTGGGGTGCAGGGCTGGGATACGGCGGATGTGGACTTGGGCAACAGGGTTGGGCTGCGATATGCCTGCACTGGATTACAAGTTGGGGCGGGACGTAGCCTGCATAGATACATGTACGCTCCTCTTCGAGGAGGAGCTGTGAATGTGATTACACACAAGAAACCAAAAAAAACCGACCTGTATACCGTATGAAGACACACCCGGAATCGAACCAGGGACCACCCTCTTAATCCTAGTAAACGTAGCCCCGGCGGTCACGCGACCGCCGACCCCTGGAATATCCCTATGACATTCATTAGTGGGATGGTAAAACCCTTTGGTATACACAATGTTTTATGTCCATTGGGGTCCTATACAGGTCCCAGAAGTTCCACTTTGTGCATATCTGCCCAACTCCTTGTGTTGAAGGGAAATCATCAAAGGGTCACGTGGGCGTTATATTTGCAGTAGAAATCCGGCCACAGGTATTTTCTGACAATGAATCTACATGTATTTCTGAACTCTGGGATATGCACCTGTTCTCTGGCTACCAGAATATCTAAAAATCTCGAAAATCGACCCAGTGGATCTTGAGTAATTTAGGGAAACATCATTTTCAATGAGCAAAAAATCAATGTAAGAGTTATCCCTGCGGCATTCCTCAGATATTTGAGAAAGTGCATGTCCGTTACCGATGTTTTATGTTTATATGCATTTACTGGTGGGGCCAGAACCCTCAGAATGATGGGAAGCGGGCCTTACAAGAATAGGCAAGAGGAGTTATTTGCGCCGGTGACTTTTCACGATTGAGCCCAGTGCGGATGTCTGTAAGGCCAGATCATCCTGGTCCAACAGTATTTCATGTGCTAGTACGTCACATCTCACTCCCTCAAACATCCGTATGGTCATTGGGTACGTATATTACACGGGCTTGTCCACACGGGTCAAGAATTATCGTGACACACCCAAGTACCAGCTTACTCCGCTTCGCACTATGTTGTGACCTCATCGTAATGCACAATACTTGTCTTGCACCTTTAGGGTACTATACCTTGATGTGTCAAGTGGAATTGTGTCAATTGCTGCTCCAGTTCCCGCGTAAGGTGGGTCCAACACGCATCTCACCTATATGTACGGCAATTGCCGGTAAGCGCATGGTGGAACACCATAATCATACATGGAAAAATGACATTACAATGTTTGGAACAGTATTCTCACCGTTGAATGGGTCAAAAGTCATTGAAATCAGCCGAGAAGCGCATGAAATTTGCCATGTTTTGAAATATCTAATCTTCGCCCGATATGGTCCGCCTTATGAGCGTAAGAGCTGACAAAGCGTCGGAGCTTGAATAAAACGTGAAACTAGTCGTACTTGGCGAACATTTTCGTGGGCTCTTCAAAATCCACGCCGCAGTCATGCTGCACCACCACACATCTCGCCATGTGAGATGACCAGGGTCGTGATGGCAGACTCCTGGTTGGGGCAGCAGTTGTGGTGCGTTCACCAGCTTTTACTCTGTGACCTGCCCCGTGCCCCCTATGCTGATAAACCCACATCTAACTCATAGATTATTTAACGTCCTGGCTCCTGTGTGTGTGGGGCAAAGCCTTGCGATGATGAACCACGCGGTTTGTACACCTGTTCCGCGTGCATGACGATTACACGCTGACAATGTTGGTGTGTAAAAAAACAGAGGTCATAATCGCTGTCGCCCTGGGTAACAGTACGTCACACGCTGTAATGAGGTAGTGTCTCGCCGCAGCACGGGCGAAGCAGCGCGGGTTACTAGGCTTTCTGGCCTATCCTGAGGTTGGTTAGCCGGGGGGCGTACCATGTTAGAGTTGGTTAAACTGGTTAGGGTAGGCCAAGGTTGGGTCAGAGTTTAGAGTTTTGGTTAGCAGTTAGTGCTCGAAAGTTAGAATCTAGTGGTTAGTCTTGTATGGTTTTCGGCGAAGGATTCCTTAACCCTAGATGGTTTGTTTCGCGTTTCCGTCTCCTGTATAGTTGCTAGCAACCGTTCAGCCGTAAAATTCAGGCTTAATTGAGTCTAAAGCCACTCAAGTCTGGGCTGTACATCAACGGAATTTGCTCTCATAGTTGAGTGCTGCTGAATGCATCTGACGATATCCCACACAGCGCTAGGGCATGCTGAAACCGTTGCCAAAAGAAACCGAGGAGATCAAGAAGATGGCACGAGAGCTTCGTTTCCGAACGCTTCAGTGTGAAGAGGAAGGCATAGCCAAAATCCGCCAACTTATTGAATTTGCGACAGACGACGATTGTAATCCTGTTCTCAATTCATGTTTGATTGATGAATCAGGCCTTACGCACAACCTCGCGAAATACATTGGGGATGAAAATGCGGGTCCAGATGATATGTGCCCCTTGGTCATCGAGTTCTTTTTTGATTGTAGAGATGCCACCTAGGATACGGTTATGTAGGCAAAAATCAGCTCTCCATGCCACCTATGTCAACCGTTGCGCGCAGACGAGGGACAACATTACAGTACTATCAATTACGCTCTACTTCATGTCCACGCTCTGGTCGCCCTCCTTGGGTTCCAACATTTTCTCGGATGTCTGGTCTGTCGGCATGTGGCCATCGTGGATGAAGGATGTAAGATTGTTGGGGTTGACGGGCCAAGGGTGGATTGTTGGGGTTGACGGGCCAAGGGTGAGACTTCGGATCAGCAATAAGCTGTCGGATGTGGGTCGGGTCCTGTTCCAGCGCCCGGCGCACCCCATCAACATGACGCCAATGTTGTTGCTCGAGAGCTGCCCCGGACAATCAGATCGCAGGGGGCAGCGATAGACCACAGCACTCACCCCATAGACGAATTTTGGTGCGGATAGCCCGATTTCTCCACTGGACCAGGTCCTGTTGGTTTGCAGCAAGCGAATTGTGGTATCGTCCGATCTCTAGCTGCTGCGATGAGAGAGTGTCTGGGCGTTCGTTCTCTTCCTCGGCTTCGAACTGTTCCTGCATTTCTTTATCTGTCAGCTGAGAGTGAGCATCCTCAAGCTGCTGTCGGGTGTGGGTGGTATCCATCTCAAGTACCCGGCGGATAGCATCAACAAGACCTGAATGTTGTTCCTCGACATCTGGCCCGGAAAGTCAGACGGCAGGGGGCAGCAACGTATGACAGGACTCACCACGCAGCTTATCCCTTGTGCGGATTGCCCGATTCATCCACTGTGCCGATTCCTGCTGGCCTGTGGTAAGCGCCCCGCGGTACCATGCAAGCTCCAGCCGCTCCGATGCCAGTGTGTCCCAAGCTTTCGGAAGTTTCCCCTCGATCCTATCCATAAGCTGCCGATGCTTTGCGCTGGTTAGCCACCGTTCATCATACAATTCTTCCACTCCCTTCCGCGCGTCCTTCAGCTCCACTGTCACGTAATCACGCTCCCTCTTGGCGGTGTCCCGCTCCTCCATAGCTTCAATAAGGCGGATTTTTACGGTCACAAGCTCTTCGCGCAACCTGTTTGTGTGTCGCTCGGCCAAGACCTTCAGTCGTGTCTGCTCCAGCCACTGCTCCTTCAAATCCTTGATCACGGAAGAATCGCCCTCGAAATCAGTGGTTCGTGCACACATGGCTATGGGCAAAAGTCTGATATTGGCTTTTAAACGCGGAAACATTCCTTCAAGGGTCCTTTCCTCGGAACGATCCTTCAAGGGCAATTCAAGGGTCCTTTCCTTGGAACGATCTTTCAAGGGTCCTTTCCTTGGAACGATCCTTCAAGGGTCCGTTCCCACGGCGATCTTAGATTGTGTTACGATCTGCAGGGCGCCTATATCTGAGATTGTTTGTATACCGCACCTGAGGAATGCCTGGGGCGGGCGGCGACGCGGGGACATGGAGGTGGTGCAGCAAATGATCAGTCAGCGGGGCAGCGTCCGCACTGTGATGCACCTCCGACCTGGGACCTGCCCATGCGTCTGTCATTCTCTCGTATCCCACTCCAGAAGGGAGATGAGCGCCGTGTTGCTGTTTGTACATTGGTAAATCTGCTTGATCTGGCGGAAAACTTGATCCTTACAAGTACATTGTCGGTGCCCTCTTTTTCACCCCCGTCCTCTACTCCGTACACTGTGCACATTAGCCCCCCACCAAATACAATCCGCACATACCCTCATATGGTTATATTACCTATTGGGCGCACCATACAGATGTTGAGACGGTGATACGGGTTGTAGAAGGCATCTATTACGTTTGATCGATGTTGGGACTTCCACGCAACTCATCGGGTTTCGCCCTTTCCCGGAAAGCCCAAGGAAGTATAGACATGTCCATCGCACGGCTTGCGTTCAATTCACCGTTCCCTTGACCTCACAACGACCAAGCCCGCCCGCCACAGTCTCTGCTTGTGAACATGCCAGGTCAGTATCGTGGCCTGCTCTCCGAATAATGCTCATCAATACTGACATTGTATTCCAGCCACCGCTTGTGCAACTCCGTCAACGGCATCTTCAGGTGTCACCCTGACTGTTGCATCCGCCCCTGCCGACGACGCAAATGGATCACCGACCCAAAACTCCTCCAGTCAGTCTCTATGTCTGTCATCAATTCGTGGGTCCCTAACGTCTTCATGCAGGTCAGACTGCTGAGGCAAACCCACATCCTCAAACCACGGAGGAGTTGCATCCGATTGCCTCAGCGGACGCTGATGAATCAGTTCGATCCGAGGTGGAAGGTTATTTTTTGCCGTCAAGTCCTTATTCCAGGTGATTTATGTTGTACAGAAAATGCAATCGGGAGGCGCCCAGTGGAACTGGCGGACTTGGACTATGAGGATCTTGAAGAAACTGACCCCCAAGGTGTGTTCTATGGCTTGACCGGGACTGCTTCATCTCTTACATGTGTCTCTCAAGTCCTCATCAGGCTGACATGCCAGGGGTGCGGCGTCACGGGCAGCCACGAAGAATATTGCCACGGCCCGTATACTGGTTTCTACGGTTGGGATGCCGAGGATTGGGAGCACGAAAGTACTCATTCCGCTCCTCCAAAGCTGATAATTTGGTTTATTTTCTTATCTGCGATGCCTCACCAGTTTCACTCGCGGAACAAGAATACGACGAATTTGTCGAAATGGAGGAGGATGTGGAGGAATGGTTTTAGGGGGCAGGGCATTACTGGGGCCACCGCGTCGAAATGTTTGTTGCACCCCACTATAAATACATCCAGAACCTTAAACTCTGTTCTCGCATGAGAGAGGTGTTCGTCGACATCATCATGCCTGCACGTTCTCATACGCTGGGCGCGCGTGTCTGGGGCAACAGCTCCTCAGGATGCACCCTCGACTAGGGGTTTTCCCGACATCTCCCCTCTTGAGCAGTTGAAAAACTTTGTCTCTGTCTTGAGTCGAACGCTCCCCACTGTCGCGCGCCCACCACGACCCGTCCTGCAGACCTCCAACCTCGGGTGATTCCTTTTCTTCCCATCCTTACCAGCTGACGTCATCACACAGACTTGGTTTGCGCATATAATCCCTCAATTGAAAAAGTTTAGTGGTTCACATCAACCATAGCGCCATGCCCGCGTAAGTCCCCTCAGACTATGCATTAACACCTTATACTCACCGCATCACAGCCAGCGTCGATGCGACAAGCCCAACTGCAAGCGTCCCGACCAAATACAAACCCAAAGACAGCAACTTCCACTCAGCCTTCAACACGTTCATCCACAATGGTATGCAGGCCCAACCTGGGCGGCACATATGTGTCATGACGGTCACTTGACACCTTGATTGCAGGACAGTCAAAAGTCGTTCGCCGAGACCAGGAAACAGGACTTCTCCCTTGCCCCTGTGGGGATCCGCGCCACTCACGACTCAGCTACAACCGGGTATATCAAATGTACCAAGCCAAACCTCACCCACCACCAGAAACGGACCGGTATGACGATCCTCCACTTGATTCCAAGCCATCCCGCAAAGCCAAGAAGGTCAAGGCTGCGGATACGACCATGATAATCGATTCAGCAGACCCGACCACCAGTCAACCTTCATACTCCCAGACAGAAACCATGTCTGCACCAGGGGAAACCTCAGGCAGTGCCTCAATTGATGATATAGAGATGCGGACCCCTGACGACCATGGTAGTGACTTGGAGTCAAATACTGGTGCTCAGGAAGACGTTCAGGTCCCCTTCACATGCGAAGTCGACACGTCCCTTTGGGATGCCTCTAGCGACGACAGCGGACCCGGAAGCCCTCCGCTTACAGATGGAGAAGGAGGTTCTGAGACGGAAGACGAACAAGACCTGGAGGACGTATCACCCAACCTGCGCATTCCTGCAGATTTGGCCAAAACCATCCGGCAGCAATTGGCGCAGCTGAACCTATACGTCGATCCGTTGTACAACCGCATTATATGCCTTGTGTGCAGCTCTTTGGTCCAGTTCGCAAGCATTCATGCACACGCCCTCACTCATGCTCGTGGTACACAACGGCTGGTCGCTTCACATTGTCGACTTCCGGACAAGGACGCTTTGGAGCAACTTTTGAAGCAGCTCCAAGCAGACCATCCCGTGAAATTGCCGTCATACCCCATTCCCCCATTCCCAGGTATCGCGGTCGTCGATGGAATCAAATGTTGCTATCCTTCATGCTCCAAGGGACAACCAATTTTTTCCGACAAGAGGCGCTTCAACGAGCACTGCGCCAGCATACACCCGCACTGTAAAATCGAAGATCGGCTTTCCTCCGTTGTTCCAAGTCAGGCTCTCAGCCTGAGTCGTCGCCAGCGTGTGTTTGTAGAGGTCACGCACGCACCACAGGCCAAAATGGACGCTTTCCTTGATATCATGGCCCACAGCAAGTCCATCGGCCTCGGCGAACTACCTGCTACCTACACTCCCACTATCAATACCCATGCGCGCAACATCATTTTCATGAGGACAGAGTGGGACAGCCTCCTCACAGGAGTGGACCTCAGGCAGCTCCGTATATCAGCACTGTCCGCGAAGGAAGATGATCCCGCCCTGTTTCGCATGATCAAGCTTACCAGGCGGTATTACGATGAGGTTATGATGCGACTGCCCGAGATCAGTGTACTCACCCGCCGTCTCATCCGATCGCCAGAAACACAGTAGGTCTCTCTAGCCCATTGCATGTGTCACCCACTCACTGATCTGCAGCACTATCGACCCAAAACCCTTTGGAAAGCCGCAGGAAGGAACCACCATAATCCACTATGCCGATTATGTCAGCAATTTCTTAGCCTTCCTCGTCCGCCACGTTCTGCACTCCATGACCACGTTCCAGGTGCCATTACACCCAAATGTCACCGAAAACCTCGTGGTTTTGCACCAGCTACTCGCGGACGAGTCAAGCCCCGATGCTGATATTCATAAAGCCATACATCGTTCCGTTTGGTCCATCGTGTCGCTTCCCAGCCAAGAACTAATGCTGCGGGAACGCGACGACCCGTTCACCCGGTTCCTGCTCGCAAACCACCTGAAAGATGACTATGGGACAATAAAATCTCTCCGGGAGTTCCCTCATAACATAAACCGGTTTCAGTGGGGTATTCGGGCGTCTGCCTGCTGTGAGATCCTCCGTCAGATGACCATTACGGGCCGCAGTGATTACAGGTAACAATTTCGTGCACTTTCGTTCAAAAACGTGAGCTAATGGCGCCCAAGCTGCTACGTCGAGTTTGTCAAGCCGTTCCTACATGACGGAGAAGTGCATACATTCAACACGCTCCGTCAGAACATGAAGCTATTTACGACATTAGCGAAGCAACAACCCGGAATCCCAAAATTTGGCTGGGACGTTCAGAAGACCGTTCTCAGCATCGACGGCTTCCCATTGCAGCTGAGCGTGTTCTACAAATCCATTACCACAGGCTTGGAGCGCCTCGAGACTCTTATCATTGAACTGCTTCGCGGCTGTCCATATGAAGATCTCCTCAAGGAAATTGATTCGAGACTCGACCCCGACCCGGCGCGCACCGCACATTGGTACCGGGACCAGCCACTGAAAGACACCATGTGCTGGTCAATATTTAAAGAGAGTAGCAATGGATTTGACAAGTATCAGGACGTGCTATTACACCACCTTTCTTGTGACACACAATTGCTGCACTCTGTCAATGGCGCAACGGTCGGGACAGCCAGTAAGTGGTCCTCTTGTCTCTAGATTCACGAGCATGTTTATCATAAATAATCATAGAACTCTGGGGGTGGTTTGGGCTCCTAGACGAGATAATGGGCTTGATGTTTGTTCTGGCTTCAACGACGTGGGGAGGCGGGGCGCGTGGGACCGAGTGCGATGATCTCAAATTCGCCAACAACAAAGATGGCGGCCGCAATGTCTTTCTCTTCAACAACATCCTCACCTTCGCGCCGTCTTATGACAAGAATGTCAATATTCATGGTGGTGGACGCCGCGTCGCCCATGCACCTGCTTTTCAAGTATCTCGCCTCCTGATGCTGGTGACCGGCTTCATCTACCCCGCCGCATATCATCTCGCACCGTTGTGTGGGATGGACGTCGCCAGCGCCGAAAATTATGCAACCCACGTCTTTGTGCAGCACGGAAAGGTCATGAAGACCGACCAGTTCACTAAAGCACTTTCTTTGTTCACGCGTCAAAACTTTGGTCTAGCCATGGGCGTTCGGGACTGGAGGCAGGTTATGTGCACTATCATGGTGAACATCGGCCATATTGACTTTGGCCTCCCTGACGCCGAGGACGAGGATCTCAGAGCCATCCACGAGTCCTACAACCACAATTCCGAGACAGGAGGGGACCATTATGCTCTCCAAATCAGCAACTCTCTTCCCCAGTTCTCCCATACTGCCATAGCTTCAGATCAACGTGTTTGTTTTCGTTGGCATGCTTGTATCGGGCAGTTGCACCCATCCATCGCACACCAACTGAAGGACCGCAACATGGTAAGTAAACCTCTATGCTGATCGCCTTCCCTCTTCATCATTGTCACAGGGCACGGATGCATCACGACATGCCATGTTCGATGATCTAGAAACTTTTCTACCCCACATCCTCAACCCCGTCAAGGAAGAACTGGAAAAGTCCATGGACAAGCTCACAACCACCCTAATCGATCGATTGGACAGTGGATTCGAAGCGGTCGGGTCTTTCATCGCCTCCGTGGTGACCAAGGACGCCGGTGGAAAATCCGGTTCAAATACGCAAGCATCGAGGAACCATTCCATCATGGTGCATCCCAAACTTCTCCTGCGCCTCGCACCGCTGCTCGACTATGGACGCCAACCGAAGTGGAGCTGCCCTGAGCAGGCTGAAGTTATTCAAGCCTGTCAAACCGGAAAACACGTTATCGCTATACTTCCTACTGGAAGTGGAAAAACGTTCGCGTTCCTTGCCTCTGCCCTCTTGAACCCGGAGGCTCTCTATATCGTCGTCCTTCCCCTCAAGGCCCTCGTACAAGATATGTATAGGCGCATCGTCTCCGCCAACATCGATGGCGGCATATATCCCGAAGTTGACGGTGCCAAATCGCGTATTGTCTTGGTTTCAGCCGAACATGCAGGGAGCGAACGCTTTCTTCAGTTCAGCCGTGCCTCCGGCTACAGGCTCAAGCGTATTTTTGTAGACGAGGCCCACCATACGTACACCTCGGACTATCGAATGTGCTTCAACCTCTTCAAGTACCTAACCAGCCTCGGCAAGCCCATCACATTCCTATCCGCCACCATCTTCCCCCATTCCGTCGACCTCTTATGTTTCAAAATGAGGATACCCCGCGACATTGTCCACGAGATCCGAGCTCCCAATGTCCGCAAGAATATCCAGTACACCGTGGAGCATGTCCTCGAGTCCGCCGAGATCCCTGAACGCATACATCGTTTAATCACTAGTATCGCACTAGACCAGGAGTCCCGAGGCCTCATCTACTGCAAAAATGCGTGCGACGCCAGGGCACTCAGTAAAACGCTTGGCTTCGCCTTTTACGTGAGCGACATCATCGGGGACGTTGGTGGACTGTCGGTAGACGAAAAACAGCGTGAGAATGACAAGATCAAGGCAAACCGCACGTCTGTGTGGTGGGAAGGCAGGCAGCCCGAGGACCGCTGGATGATCGCGACGATGTGTTTCGGACAGGGAATTGACTATCCCAAAGTGCGACATGTCATCCACTACGAGGTTCGCGGCATCCTCTACTTTGTACAGGAGGTGGGTCGTGCGGGGCGAGACGGAAACCTTGCCCAGTCTACCCTTTTCTGGTCGAGAAAGCCTACCATCTTTGAAGACAGCCAAGAAGGCGGTGATCACACTGGCTTGATAGCCATGGGCGAATTCCTGACCACTCATACGTGCCGACTTCTAGCGTTTGCCCCGGTGAATGGGGTATCGTATTCGTGTGCTTCGCTTGATGGAGCCCCACTCTGCGACAATTGCGCAGCCGCTAGCCTCGTGTGTATACTCGCGCACTTGTGCCGCCCACTGCTTACTCACAAGTACGCTAGGCCCCCGGGAACGATATCCACACCTCTGATCATCTACGATTTGATGCGCCGCTTGCCTCGCTACCACCCACTCGCCCCGTACAGTCCCAGACTACTACCATTGCCACACACAGCAGATCAGTCGTGCCATCCCGGGGAAACACGGCACGAATCCGACGTAAATCCAACGACACGGCCCAACAAAGACCAGTAAACCAGGCCATTCCACGCCTTCTGTCCGTTGCAACAAATGGGGAGCTCGTCGCTCAAGAAATTCAAGCGGGAGCGGATAGCATGGGAGAACTGAAGGCAGCCATCGACCAAATTGTTGCCGTCGGATGCGCGGACTGCTGGGTACAAGGAAATCTCCAGCCGCCCGAGCCACATGTGCACAAACGCAGCCCGTATTATAAGGTTTGGAACGATATTATCCGCAAGGGCCGTTTTCACGATCGGGAGTTTTGGCCCGTATGCTACATATGTTGGATTCCATTTCGCGGTGACTTCGGCCACAAAGTCTTCGGCCGCGGGGAGCTAGCAAACACCGACTACTGCCCGCATCACACTACCATCCCCTCGATCATTCCCACTGTCATCACTCTGATCGCTGCACACCGACCGGGTATAGCAAACCCGCATCTATATGTCATCTCGCAGAGGGTAGGTGTAAAAGTCGAGGATTGGGACACACCTTCGAAGCTGTGGACCTGGTTGGCAATGGAACCGACATCACACGCACAGATTCCCAATCCCGCCCGCTTCATCACAGAATTCTACCGAGCATGCAGAAAGCTCTCCAACGTCGCCGCTGTGCAGGTCATGGACGTTGACTCATAGCATCGACACTTGTTCCCGTAGCAGGCACAACCTGTAAAATATTAATGCCAAATTTCCAGATTCATTGGTAAAGCTCGGACAAGCTGCCAGAGCGCTCGCGTTCAGGGCGTCAAAATAGGCGATACGATCCATTAATGACCCGCTGTGCCTGCGATTGCTTTCGCCTCAGGTTTACGATATCACATGGGTTCAGTTCCGACTCAGATCTGCAGATTTCCAGATGTTCAATTTGACCTGCATCTAAGCCGAGCTGAAGGATCCGCTCAACCACATCTTCGCAGATCCTTTAATCACTGACAGCGCCGATCCCTGTAGTCGTCACCACGCGCACAAGATGACGACACCATGATGCAGGCTTCTTTTTCTTCTGTAACACCGCACGCCGACTTGACCATAAAAGCCAGGAAGCTCATCCCTATATCTCATCGACATCCCGCTTTCCACCTCCTGCAAATACGTTCACTATTCCTACCCTGGCTCTTATGGCTCCCAACATTACACCTGGCTAGTATGTTTCTTCTCGGACCAGATGTAGCCTGCTGCTCATCGATACCTCATCTAGCGTTGCATGTCCAGCCTGCGACAGGCACTTCCTAGAGGACGAAGCTATGTGCGACCACCTAGCTACCCACAATGAGGACCCCATTTTATCGTTTGCCCTTCTCGGTAAGGATATACGTACCTCACCGGTGTAGGCCCATACTAATAAATAAATCACAGGGCGGGTGTACCTCCTCACCCGCGACCCCACCACGCGCAAGGTCCCATGTCCGATATCGCCTTGTGATGCCACGCACAAGCCCGCAGAGCTTTACGCTCACCTCCGATCAGTTCATGGCCAGGTTCGTCTTTGGCAATCCCGCCTGCACACTTTTTTCAACAAATATCTGATTGTAGGGCACCCCCGATATCCCGGCTGATCCTCTCAGCTTGGCCACCCCCATCAAGGCGGACCACTTGCGCACGGGCATTAAGCGCCGAGTGGACTGGGAAACGCCGTTGCAGCCCAGACCCCAATACCAGCCTCAGACTCCTATTTCCACCGGCGCCAAAATCCCACGTCAATCTACTTCTGCTGAACCCTCCTCTGGCTATACCCTTTCCTCCTCTCCTTCCAGAGAAACCCATGATCCTTGGTCGATGGACACATCTCCCTCTACGGGGCGATCTTCGACCCCAGCTGCTTCTTCTCAGGCACCCACTCCCGACCCCCACTTCCCGGTCATCCCGGAAAGCGTCTTCGTTGAACATCCCGCTAGCGACGACATCCTCAAGTACCTCATCTCAGTCGTAAACGTCATGAAGGATGGGTGCATCGCACACACTGTCCTGCAGCAGGACAACAACGACCTCCACACGGAACTCCGCCACTGTGAATATCCGTTGCGCGACGACGAATCCCACTATTACGTGCAATTCAGGCCACAGCTGAAGCCCACCAAAAAAAGTTTGAAGGCCTGCTGGTCCTGCTGGTGCCCATATCCATGGCCGGACGTTCATCATGGGGATTCCATTGGCCGCGCGTGCATCCATGAAGACCATCAAGACTTCTGGCGTGGGATCGTCTATCTCATTTGGGCGTGCACCGCCCTGCGCGACGCGGTTTTTGGATTCCTGCGAGTGGATCCCACCCTTCTCAGAAGCACAAGCCTTTTCGCGCAGTGGTTGCTCAAATCCGCGAGCAAGGTAAAAGTCAACCGAAAGGTCACCAACTTGGTTGCCATCGTATACGCCTACGCTCGATTGCAAGAAGACGACGCGCTTCCGCCTGGTCCCCTGGACCTCGATGGCAAGCACGAATCTCCTCGTCGTTTCCATCACTCATGCTCACTGTGTTTAGATGACGACCACCCTCTATAGATCGTTGTCTATTTAGGTGTTGCTGTAACTCTGACGAATCCTCTTTCCATCGCTTGACTCTATGGCGAGTTCTCTGATATGCCTGCATCCTACTTTGGTCGCTGACGCCCATCCTACCTATATTCTTCCTTCCCTGTGCCGCACAGGGAAGCACCCACCGCACCGCGCAGCGGTGCACCCTCCACGGCCTCGGGGAGGGGGAACCGTCTGCGGTTCCGCTTGCACCGCGGGGAACCGCGAAGAAATGAGCCCGCTAGACGTCGTTCTTTATGGCGACGACCTCCGTGCGAATCTTTCGTCTAAACGGCAAGCCGCGTTCTTTTTGGGTAGAGGCGTTTTAGGTGGGGGGTGTGGACTCTGCGAATGTGGTACCGGTCGGGTGGTCGGCCGCCGCCGTCATCGTCGTCGGCGACGTCGATTTTTTTCTTCTCAGTTTTGAGCTTCAAAGGTAACGGAGCGCAGGTAAGAGAGGTCGCTTATTGGTTCTGTGTTCGCAGTGGTGTGGTAGGCCACCGCCTCCGCCGTTGTCGACGGCGACAACCATTTTTTTGTTTTCTGATTTTTAAAGGTCACTTATCGCAGGCAAGGGAGGTCGCTTGTTGGGTATGTGTTTGAGGTGGGTCGTCGTCGTCGTCGGCGGCGATGGGGACAGCCAATTTGTGAAATTTTCAGGTTTTGCGCAGGCGGTCAATGAGGCGGGTGCTGCGTGTGATGTGGACGGTCGACCATGTCGTCGACAACAATGCCGGGGCAATTTGTGTAATTGTAAACTTCCGATTTGCGACTTGATTCAGCGCTTCGGTTGCACATGTTACAGTCGTCGGCGACGAGTACCGCAGAAACAATTTGATTTTGATATTTTTCTTTTGGCGGGCAGCCGGTTTGCTTCGTGATCTGGAATGGGTCGTTCGTCTTACTAAGCATTTTGAATCTGGAATGGGTCGTTCGTCTGACTAAGCATTTTGATCGGTCTTTTCAGCCAAGTATTTCGGCCCCCCCGTGCTCCGCACCCCCCAGCGCCTTGTCGTTGCTCCGTCTTGGGGGGGCCCTGCTGTTGTCGGCGTCGCCAACATCCACGGTGTCAATATCATTATCTCTGACTCCAACCGCAATTGGTAGCAGTCATTTCCTTCTCGCTCTGTGGCCAGGGGTCTCTTTATATTTTTCTGAAAATGTTGGCGTCGTTGTCGGCGACGGAGTCGGCGACAGCATTTTTGTTTTCGCGTGCATTTGATGCAATGACACTTCAGGATGCGCGCATTGCGATCTCATGACCCATTTTCATGTTTTGCGCCAGTGGTTTGGCGGGGAGGCAGTGGGTTTGCTTGTGATCTGGAATGGGTCGTTCGTCTTACTAAGCATTTTGATCGGTCTTTTCAGCCCAGTATTTCGGCCCCCCGTGCTCCGCACCCCCCAGCGCCTTGTCGTTGCTGCGACAGCATTTTTGTTTTCGCGTGCATTTGATGCAAGGACACTTCAGGATGCGCGCATTGCGATCTCATGACCCATTTTCATGTTTTGCGCCAGTGGTTTGGCGGGGAGGCAGTGGGTTTGCTTGTGATCTGGAATGGGTCGTTCGTCTGACTAAGCATTTTGATCGGTCTTTTCAGCCCAGTATTTCGGCCCCCCGTGCTCCGCACCCCCCAGCGCCTTGTCGTTGCTGCGACAGCATTTTTGTTTTCGCGTGCATTTGATGCAAGGACACTTCAGGATGCGCGCATTGCGATCTCATGACCCATTTTCATGTTTTGCGCCAGTGGTTTGGCGGGGAGGCAGTGGGTTTGCTTGTGATCTGGAATGGGTCGTTCGTCTGACTAAGCATTTTGATCGGTCTTTTCAGCCAAGTATTTCGGCCCCCCGTGCTCCGCACCCCCCAGCGCCTTGTCGTTGCTCCGTCTTGGGGGGGACCTGCTGTCGTCGGCGTCGCCAACATCCACGGTGTCAATATCATTATCTCTGACTCCAACCGCAATTGGTAGCAGTCATTTCCTTCTCGCTCTGTCGCCAGGGGTCTCTTTATATTTTTCTGAAAATGTTGGCGTCGTTGTCGGCGACGGTGTCGGCGACAGCATTTTTGTTTTCTTAGGGTTAGAGATGCAAGGACACTTCAGGATGCGCGCATTGTGATCTCATGACCCATTTTCATGTTTTGCGCCAGTGGTTTGGCGGGGAGCCAGTGGGTTTGCTTCGTGATCTGGAATGGGTCGTTCGTCTGACTAAGCATTTTGATCGGTCTTTTCACCCCAGTATTTCCGCCGCGTTTGGGGCGCCTTTCGTCATCGGTGTCGGCGGCGATGGCGGCGCACATATTAACAATTTCTGATGCGAAACGTAATCGATAGCAGTCCGCTCTCTTTGCATGTCATCCCAATAGTACACAGTCTCCGCTCTTTCCCCTGAGGACATGATGCAACAATGCAACCTGACAGGGTCGCGGTAGATGCCACGGACACATCACGGAGACAACACGTACATCAATGCCCGTCTCCAAAGAGTCCAGCTCATATCAGGTAAGGCGTTTCCGTATATATTGTCTGCCATCAGGGTTCGCCGATCATATGCTGACTGCTATATATATGTATGGGGATGACCTGACAAACTGCTCCGCCATTTTCCAAATCGCTTCCCTCATCCCATGCAACCCACACTTCCCCCGGAGCTCATCCATGAAGTCGTACATCATTGCGAGCGTACCCAGTGGCGCGAGTTGAGGTTCGTCTCCCCAGCATTTAGACAGGTGGTGGACGCCGTATTCTATGACTCAGTGGAGTTGAACACGAAGGAATCGGAGTTCGACCCAAATGGGTGGCCGTTCGTAGAGAATAGAGAGCTGACACTGCTCTCGGTAAATCGTCACATCCCGCCCCTTGTGAGGAGAGCGAAGTTCAACGTCCCGGATGACCCGTCTCGGCTCATGGACCCGGCTGTCCGGCGCCTTGCAGCATTCTCGGGTGTCACCGAGGTCAGCATCATCGGCGAGGGCTGGGGGTGCGTCATAGCAGAACCATTCTTCAGGGAGCTGTTGAGGGCGGCGAATCTGGTGAGGGTGGACCTGGTCAACCTCGACATACCGCTGGATATTTTGCTTGGCTGTACACAGCTTAAGCACCTGGCTCTCGACTTCGCCAGGGTAACAGAGGCAACGGAGCAGCCGGACGTTCATCAGCCATGGAGCGGCCTGGACGAGCTGTTCCTCTTCAATAGCCGGCCCACGATGGAACTGGAGAACGCGCTTAGGGTGGGGTCGGGCGTCAGGGAGTTGAGGACCTTAGGCTGTCCAGTAGGGGAGTGCAACCGTCTGGTCGACATCTTGAAGGGATCGCTGAGAAGCCTAGAGATCACAAAGCTGCATGAAGACGGTGAAGTACCCATCTCTTGTGTATTTGGTGCTTGGGCTGACTGTTCGACTGTTCAAGCGTCGAGTCTGGAGATCAATGGGGCCACGCTCCTTGAGGATCTGCGCCTTGGTTTCGTGGATTCGCGT
The DNA here is from genome assembly GCA_014905825.1 of Lyophyllum atratum. NCBI lineage: Eukaryota > Fungi > Basidiomycota > Agaricomycetes > Agaricales > Lyophyllaceae > Lyophyllum > Lyophyllum atratum. Next base: position 46,538 of record JACGCN010000026.1, on the reverse strand, counting down.
AGCTGGGAGAGCATCCCAGCCATTCTTGAGGACATCGGTCGCCTTCCGGATTTGCGTAAGGTCGAGATAAGGGCCGGGCATGAGCACAATGCGACGGAGGAGGACCTGGAGGACGCGGAGGACGCGGAGGACTCGGAGGCACTCGGAGGACCCGAATCCGTGGCGAAGGGTCGACGATGTGATGTTCACCCACGAGAACGAACCGACTCTGAAGATCGTGGTAATTGGCGAGCCGGAAACAGCTACGTACATCAAGAACCACATGCCACAACTCGATGGGCAGGGACGGCTTGAAGTCAGACGAGTGCAATACATTTTCAGGGTCGAGGATTATGTGAGACTTGTTGGATTGTGCTCGTCGACGGCATTTGACCAAGGTTCATGCAGGAAAATCACTTTCGGCCGTTCCGCCTTTGACGATGTCAGCGCCCTCATTCGCTTTCACTTACCCGACCACTTTCGTTTTTCTTGCGCTTCCGAGAGAAATTGTAACACGAGCTATGAATATATTTTATCACTGCGAATAAACGGGTGACAACCGATAAGGACCTTTGTGCTAGGAGTGAGAATTGGATGAGGAGGGACGGGTGGACGCCTTCAACGGAGCCAGATCCCTGGACTTGTTCCTGCAATTCAGTCACCGCAACATGTTGAACAACCGGTGCAGGGGACCCTGTCTAAGCGCTAGTCGCTAGTAGGCAAAAATTATAACCCTGGTTACGGCACTGGATCGGACGCCGCAGGGGACCCTGTCTAAGCGCTAGTCGCTAGTAGGCAAAAATTATAACCCTGGTTACGGCACTGGATCGGACGCCTGCAACGGAGCCCGATCCCTGGACTTGTTCCTGCAATTCAATCACGGCAACGTGTTGAAGAACCGGTGCAGGGGACCCCTACTTCACCACCGCTATTCGTCGCGGACGAGCACTGATATAATCCGCGGGCAGTAGGAGACAGGAGACGGGTTCCCTGTTCGTCGTGGACGTCAGGCATGGTAGATGGCAGCAAGCAGGTCGTATCTGGAAAGGGGAGTTCGTCTGACTAAGCATTTTGATCGGTCTTTTCACCCAAGTATTACTCCGCACCCCGCACCCCCTCCTCATTGCTCCGCAGTTCGCGGGCCTTCGGTCGCCGGCGTACAGCGCGCGGCTGTCGTTGGCGACATCGGAAAGCTAGGTTAGGGGAGTCAGCGACAACTCTTGGCTTTCGCAGACACACCACGCTCATCGGAGGCGGTCCCGGTTTCGGGACGCGCAGTCACTGTGAGTGGTGTGCGCGCGAGGTGCAGGAGGATGGACCGAAACAAAATTTCACTCTTGTGGTATGACAAAGCGCTTTGATCAGTCTTTTCACCCAGGAAATTCGCCTGCCCACGCTCAGTACCGCTCCGCGTTTGGACACCTCGGCTACGAGTGTTCGCCCCCTTTTGAGAAGGCTTAAGGTGATGCCCGTTCAGTGACAATTTCTTTTTTTCGCCCAGAAGCAATTGATGGGTTATTCGCAAGACGTATACATAGGTGTGCTACAGTTGTTTCGGAAGCGCAAAAAAAGATGTATCAAACTGCTCGGCGAGCGTCCAAAATTCAACGGGAAAGTAGACGAGGTCAACTACTAACGCACGCATGAACCTTGGTCAAATGGGCTTGACCAGTACAATGTGGGAATTCTCACCTGATCGGCCGGGCTAGTTTGACTTCAAGCCGGCCCACCCCAGCAAGCCGTGGCATTTTCTCCACGAAGTCGGTCTCAGCAAAGTCTCGAGGTACCACGAGCTTCAGAGTCGGCTTCGCGATGTGCTCGTACATGAGATCGTCGACCTTTCCCCACGGGTTGCGTAGCTCGGTCGCCTCGTGGTCATACGCGGTCGTTATGTCCACGGTATGCAGGTACCTAAGGCGACGGATACCTGAAAGAGCAGCTGGGATGCTTCCCCAGTGACGTGTATCGAGAAACCGGAGGGTCAGATGTTCGAGGAGAGCGGCCCCGCTGATATCCGGTGTCGACACTTGAAAAGGTCAAACAGTCAGTGAAAGGGCCAAATCCACAGGAAACGAGTATTTCACCATTGTTCAACGACGCGATCTTCAGCACTGTCAAAGACCCCTTCAGGACGTCGATCAATCGGTTGCAGTCCCCCGGATCTGCCGACGAGGCGCCATGGTACGTCAGCTCCCTCACGCCTGAACCCACCGCTAGCGCCGTCAGCAGTTCCACCGTCACCGGGCTACCGAACAAGTCCAGCACCTCCAGGCAACTCCATGGCTCAATTTTCATCGAGCTCTCCACCACCTCCGTAACACTGGCGCGCGTTAGGCGCAGGCGCCTTAGGCGGCTGCAGGCGAGCAGCACGTTCATCGGTATCTCCAGCTCCTCCAGCTCAAGCCTCTGCAAATCCGTCGCCGCCAACAGTCCCTTGCAAAATTTCGTTTTGTACGTCGGGTAGCTCCGACCATGTCCTTGACCCCTAGCCCCTGACCGTGATCCTCAGTTCGATGACGCCGAGGAAGGAACGGACCTCCCGGATATCCCGCTCCATGACCCGCTCCCCGGAGACTGGAATGGTGATCTGAAGACGTCGGACAAGACGTGGGATGTGCCGATTTTTACCTGCCATGCGTAGAAGGCGATCCGTGCGGGGCGTCCAGTCGTCTTGCTGCCGCTTTGTGGTGTCCAGGTGTACGTCATGGAACAGCACCGCGTCGGCCGCCCGTCGAAACCCTAACGACACGGACCTCCACACTCGCAGTGTCGCCGAAAAGTCGGAACTCTCGCGGTCGATGCACCAGACGATTTCCTCGATGATGTCCTGTGGAACTTTGGGTTGCATGGTGAGTGGGGCGATTTGAAAAATGGGCGGAGCAGTTTTGGTCCTCGCAGTCGTCATATGATCGGCAAATACCGAGGAGGCGACGACATGTATGGGAGTGCCTTCTCCCGTGTATATTGGGGAGCGCGCCCAGGATCTGGCCCTGATATGGGCACTGGATCGGACGCCCATTTGAAGAATGTTCCCAAGCCGCTGCGGTACCTCCCTTCAACCCCCCCTCGTTTCCATAGGGCGTAAACGAATGTGCCTGAACTGCCCATGGCCATCTCAAATGTGGTGATCACGCGCCCTTCGATTGATCCAAGGTGGGAAACAAAGTTCCGTAAGGCATTCGTTAGTGTGGTGCCTCACCTACGGAATGGTTAGGCGCGGTGTTCTCATCACCCGGGTTAAGCGACACGGTGTCGGTGCAGGGGAAACTGATATTCAACATCAACTTGTGTTGCTGGTATACATCAACGGTGCATAAGTATGCTACGCTGGGGAGCTGCCATGGGAGGGACTGCTGAACCGTGGGACCCCGTCTTCGAGATCATCAACCCGCTCTCGAGTGCTCGCAGCCTGGTAGTCGAGATCGCCGACTCGGTTTTGCAGAGTTACGACCTCGATTTCGAGGACATCGACCTCGTCTCGCAGCCTGCCGACCTGCTGTTGGAGGTCCAGGATCATATCGTGCTGCTCTTGAGCTGGAGAACAGTTAGCGTAAAGCCCGAGCGCAGTCTACGAGGGCGGACTTACTGAGTTGGATGCGAACCCTGAAAGCACCTCTGTCCGATGGCTGTCGCCTCAAGACGTTATTGGAGGTAGCCCCCGCGTTCGTGTCTCTCGTGCTGAGTGCAGTGCCGGGCGCGGTGTTCTCATTGCCCGGGTTAGGCGACGCGGTGTCCGTGTCGTCGCCCTCGCGGCGCGCCCTTTTAGTGGGTGCACGATTGGCGTCGGTCGCTACCCAGCGCTGTGCGTCAGCCAGTCACAGGTGCGGAGATGGCTTCGCATCGTACCTCCAACCAAAGCCTGTCCCCTCTTGCGATCCAGCTCTCTGTCCCGCGACGATCTGTGAATACGGGTCGGTGAGCCCCGCGCCACGCTGGAGACCGGGTCCACCTACTCTGGTGGCGCTTCTCCATCGCCCGTCGCTGGGGCGAGATCGGTAAGCTGGGTTAGGGGGCTTCAGTGACTACACTTGTCCCACTCATCGAGACTGACCTCCGTGTTCGCCTTCGCAGACGCATCACGCTCATCGGATGCGGTCCCGGGTTCTGGAGAGGCAGTGATCATGGCAGACTGTGAGTGGTGTGCGCGGGAGGGGCAGGAAAGTGGACTGAAACAAAATTTCACTCCCCATTTTTATTTTGGGTTGTGGTATGACTAAGCTTTGTGATCGGTGTTGTCACCCCCAAGTATTTCGGCGGACACCGTGCTATTGAGCGTTCCGATCTGCAGCGCAAAAGTTATCTACGATGTACAAGTGCTACTTGGTATATCTCACTCCATGTCCTCAGGAAACACGACCGGCGGAGCGACCAAGCCGTCCGTGTCCATGTCGTCGAAGAGGTCGTTCGCAGCGACATCCCCGCCCTCCGTGTACTCCATGGACTCCTCGCAAACCAACTCGCTCGCAATCACGTCCTCCTCGTCCGACTCTGAGAACAACTCGTTCTGGGGACGGTCGTGCGCGACGACGTCCTCGTCGTCTGACTCTGAGAACAACTCGTTCCCAGGGACCACCTCGTCCTTGCTAGCCAAAGTCGCGGAGGCTCTGTGGCGACGATATTCCGCCAACAGTTCCGGAACGTGGTCGGTCATCTGTCGGGGGCGTTTAGGTGCCCTCTCGTTGTTGAGGGACGTCCACCAGTCCAGGGCTAAGCCCCCACCCTGACACGTGGCCTGCGTTACGTTCGTTCTTTCCATCGCGCGGGTTATGGAATCGACGTCGAACGAGACCGTGTCCGGGGGCTGAAGCTCGCGGGAGAGGGCGCTGAGGAAGGGAGGCACCGAAGGAGTGAAGCCGCGACCGTAAGCCGCCGACACTTGGGAGAGGGCGACGTGCTGTACAGAGCATCAGTGACAGACATCGCGACCACGATGGTGCGGGCACGCACTATTTCTCCCACGAGCTTCTTCTTCATCCACGCTCGTTGATCAGATGGTTCGAGCGACGTCACCGCTAGGCAGGCGGTGCGCAAGCGGTAGTCGAAGTAGTCTATGAGTTCTTGAAAGTCGGCGACGCTCATCGTGGTTGAGATCAGCAAAATCAGGTCACGACGGTCACGCGTGTGGCGTGGGGAAAGGGATTGTTGTGGTGTATTGATGGTTGAACTTTTGACAAAAAAAAACTTCTTCGATTCGACACCCTCCCATCCTCTCCGCGGAGACCACCTCTGCGACTTTTGCGACATGAGCACTGCATTCCAGGATCTCGACTTGGCTGAGGAGCGGCTTCGACTGCATCTCGAAGCCATCAAAAAGGCCGACACTTCCGAAAACCGGGCAGCCCTGCGAAGCGAGTATGGGAGCATCGTAAGATATCGTCGTCGTGTCTTTTTCGTGCTGACTGAGCGTTCGTACAGAGGGCAGCCTGCACTCCATTCAGTGTCAGGCTCACCCCAGCCCGTGCACTCGCCTTCAATTCGACTCTGGTGGGCAAGACGGTCCACAGCTTCATCGCCTTCGTACGTGGGAACGCCGACGAAGCCGATCAGGCGCTTAGGGCCATGATGCTGGCATACGACGCCCATACCGCTCCTCCCCCGCCTGACCACGTCAAGGTCTCCACCGCAGCCCCAGCCCACGTCCCAGCTCCTCTTGCGACCTCCAACCAAGCGAACGCTGCTGGTTCTGGTCGTCCTCGTCCCAGGCCACGCGCCAAGCCTCTCTCCGACTCCGCCCGAGCGCCAGACGGTGGTCGAGCTCCCTCCACCGCCACTCCCATCGCCCGAACCCCTCCCGCCCCAGCACCGTCTGCAGCCACCACCGCTATCCCACCCTCGCGCCAACCCTTCGAGATCGTCGTCCCGTTCATGCCCGACAAGGGGAAACTGCGAGAGGCTCGCACTACGACTCCTCCCGCGCAGACATCGCCTGCCCCCGAGGTCATCGATGACGACGAGATCCAGGAGATCGCACCGGAGGAGGCAGCAGCTCCACCACCCAAGGGAGCGCGGTACATCGTGCGGAAGGACGAGTTCCACACCCCTCCGTGCGCCTCATGTCTCGCTGGTGGCCGTGAGTGCTGGAAGACGGTCAACCGTGCGTCCTGCTACCGCTGTGCAGTCTCAAAGAAAGGCTGCAGCATCTCCAAGGCCCGGACCCAGCCATCGGAGCAGACCAGGCAGCCCTCGGAGCACAGCAACGAGGAGGAGGAATCGACAGCGCCTCAGTCGCCCCCCGTCGCCAGGACACGCAAGGGAGCGGGCAAGGCTCGGGCGCCAGCTGAGGACACCGACGACACCCGACGTCGCCAACCCCGTCGAACCGCCGCCACTGCGCGTACCGCCCCAGCCCCCGCCAAGGTCGAGTCGCACCGTGCCGTCGCGTCGGAGGCCTTTCCGTTCCCTGTGGATTTGCACGGGCTCCAGGAACTTGTCAGAACGCAGGGCCAGAAAATCACCGAGCTAGAGACGCTTGTCGGAGAGCTCAGGGGGCAGCTCGCAGGGCGCACGACCCAGTTTCTCCGTCGGCTCGAGTCTGTTGACACTAGCTTGGACGACTGTAGGCAGCGTCAGTATAGGCTAGGAGACGACTCGATTCACACCCGGGAGGTCGTGCAGGGGGTATTCAATGATTACAGGGCCTGGAAGGGCCAGGTGAATGGGAGAGTTTTCCCTGACCTGGACGCGTCCACCTCCGCAGGTAGCGACGACTTCGCCTCCGCTCCCATCCCCCCTCCTTCTGGTTTCGATGTCGACGCGTCCACCTCCACAGGTGGCGACGACTTCGCCCGCGATCCCATCCCCCCTCTCTTTGGTGTCGATGTCGACCCTTCCGCCTCCACAGGTGGCGACGACTTCGCCTCCGCTCCCATCCCCCCTCCCTCTGGTGTCGATGCCGACGCGTCCGCCTCCGCAGGTATCGACCATCTCACGGCACCTGTAGTGGCTAGGATCATACATCACATATTGTCAGTTGACAGATTAAGCGATACATCAGGCATGTCCACTGACAGGTGGCCTAATCCGGTGCTCTGTGCCATTTCTCATCAGCTGGCCATCAAGACGGCTTTTCGGCACATCACGGCACAGTTGCAGCGCATCAAATGCGCATCAAATAGGCACCATCATCATCCAACCTTGGTGTCCCACCCTCCGCCACACCTCGTTCGGGTGCTGACCCGCCCTTCCCACTAAAAATAATTCTTCATTTTACCATTTTATTCACGCTGAATTAGTTAGAGGACAAGAGTGCAGATGTAGTTATATTATAATCATGGCTAAAAGGCTACATGAACATCAGCGAGCATTTTGACCCAGGCGGCGCGATGCGCCGCCGGCGCGTCCGAAAGAGCTGCACCCCACATAAAGAGGCCGGCGAGCAGGCTCAGCACGCCGTTGATTCCAGGACACGCTAGCTGGGCCGGAGGGACTGCATCCCGCCATGCAGTCATACCAGTCTCGGTGTCTCCGAGGTTGCTGCTGTCGATGGGGCGATAGTGGATCGCGCGCGCCCGTTTGATCCATCCACTCACGAAATCCGGGCGGTCCTTGCAAGGAAACTTGACGGTGCCCACGTAGTTCTCCTTGAGCTCAAACGCGGCCCAAGAGCGGACGAGCGCGTTCCATTCAGCACCGAGCGCTTCATCCGAGTTGAACATGGCCAGCGCCTGCTTGAACCATTTCGGAGCCGCAGGCGGGACCGTCGTCACGGATGATAGTGGGGGTGAGGCCGGCGGCGGGGAAGCGGATAGCACGGGAGGAGCGGGGACGCGAGCGCGAGGGCGAGGGCGAGGGCGAAGGCGAGGACGAGGGCGAGTTGGAGAGGATGGGGCTGGAGAAGAGGGGGCAGATGGCGTAATTAGGGGCCTGGGGGTCAGCGGTGCCGTCGCGGGCTTGGCACGCTTGGAGGGGTGGTCCGTGTCATCGTCATTCAGCCGTTTTTGACCTGGGGTGCTGGTACCGATCCTGAGAACAGGCAGCGGCATGGGGGCAGGCAGGGCGGTCATGGGGGGAACTTGAGTCAATGGAGGCCCTCCTGAGAAGACGTCGGCTCGCACTGATGACCTGGGAGGCACGGAAGGCGGCGGAGAGTGGGCAGGTAGCGAGCGCGGGGAGCACAGAGGAGATGGGCAAAGGGACGGAGGTCCCGAGAGCATGGGAGAATGCGAAGGACGGAGGGCATGGGAAAGCGTACTCGAAAATTGGCCCCCGGCGGCCTGGGCAGCTGTGGATGTTTGGGCGGACAAAAGGGGCATGTGAAGAGGAGAGGGCGTGGTAGGGTCAGGGAAGGAGAACAGTGTGGACGCGATGGTAGGGTCATCCCAGGGGACGCCTTGTGGGGTCGTTGGGCCGCCGTGAGTTTGGAGAACGGCGGCGGGCTCATCGAGGACGAGGAGGGAGAGGGGTGGAAGGGTTGGAGCGCCTAAGGACCCCAACGAGTCCACCGTCGCGTAGGCAGCGTGCTCCTCGAAAGAATTAGCCAACGAGACCGTTTCCGCGGGTAGGGCTTGAGCACGGCAGTGTTCAACAGCTGTAGGAAGAGGTCAGGCAAAAGAAGAGGGCGGGAGAGGGCAAAAGCTTACTGTAGCATTTCTTCAGGAACGTCCCAAAGACTGGTAAGATTTGCCTCTTGTAGGCCTCGCGTTCTGAGACGCCGAAGTTCATATGTACGTTACCAGGGCAGTGCCCTGCATGAACACTGAATAAAGAATGAGGATCTAGCACGAAAGGTTAGTGGGAAACGACGTACCCAATAACGTCGAGGCGGCCAGCGTCTCCGGGCTCAGGGCCTCCTGCCAAGAAGGTAGTCTTCATGTCAGTGAGCTCGGTGACGAGCGTAAGGATGCGCTGCATGAATGGAGTGATGGCTTGGATATATCTAGAGGAAGAAAGGTGAGAAACGCCGACTCGTGGAAGGTGGAAGCGACGTACTTTTGACGATCCTCAGGAGCAGTCGAAGGCGGTCCTGCCGTCTTCCTCTCCCACTCTGCCAGCGCCAGCTCATGCAGCTGCACGGATGACTCCTCCCATTCCGCCCTTTCAGCATCCGGGAGTTTCTTGAAGAGGTCGGAGACGACCTTCGAACGAATCCCGGCGCGTTCTTTCGGCTTGGTGGAGAATTCGAGCCGGCGGGTTACCTCTGCATCGACGAGGACCTTGGAGTCCTGGGACTGTTGCCAGTGATTGGACGCGGTAATGCGGCGCGGTTTCGGTAGGCCCTTGCCAGTGAGTCGCTGCAAGAGCGTCAGGAATGCGTCTTGAACCTCCGCACCCTTTGCACTGTCCTCCCTGTCCTTCCAATACTGATACGCCATCCAGCGTTTAATTTGCTGTCAATAACATCAGCATGATGAGAAAAGAGAGTGAAGAGCGCGGCCACGCACCCCTTTCCGGAAGATCCGAAGGACCCGTTGCTGATCGAACAGTTCCATTGCTGCTGCGTACTCCTCGGCTGAGAGGACATCCACGTTGGGAACCACAGGTTCGGGGTCTGGGGTGCTGTCATCAACTCCACTCAATTCCTCTGAGGTGGGGTCTTGATCGGCGGGCAGGTCCAGCGAGAAGCGTTTGAAGAATGAGCGTTGGATGTCAGCAAGGGTGTCGGCGACGTGATTCTCGGCGACAGCGATCGCGTATCTCGGTTTCTGGGAAATGAGGAAGGTTTTCCGTATTCCTTGGAAGGCGCCAGGGTTGACCATCTAGGGTATATGAATCAGTAACCTGTCAGGGAGTTGAGGAATAATTGACTTACTTCTACCAGTGTATGTCTTGAATTTCTAAGCTGGTGGGCAGGGGCACGATACTATTAAGACTAGCCCATGGTATAAGAGAGGAGGACCGCGTTTAAGAGAGCGAATTGGTGACGAAAATTGCAATAGGACGCCCGCTGCAGAGTGACATGCAGGGTGATCGATATGAGGTGCCACGGCTCATATCGAAGGCGCCACCAATACCCGCGCTAGGTAGGTGTTGAAACGTTGATGAGTGAAGGGTCCGTGGACCGTGGATTCTATGCCCTATACAAATATAAATATAAGCCACTGACGCGATCAAATCAGGACATGGCAAACTTCGAACAGCACACCACATCTCGAGGTAAGCTCCCCGCCCATTCATCATTCCTCATTGACCTTTCATGGCTTCAGGACGTTCTTATACCCGCCCCGTGTCGCCCACCGCGACTGCGGGGCACGCAGGTGAGTAACATGATCCTTTCATTGGGCAAGCTAACGTGCTCGCAGCGCGAAGACAACGGTCGACTAGTCTCCTACGACGATATGCACGGCCGAACCCATGGCGTCAACACCAACAGAGTGAGTGCTACTTCTTCTTAAGCATACCTACCTAACATTCGTCTAGGCGAATCCTCCCATCCACCAACGCCTCCAGCATCGGCCGGGCGTCCTGCCCCTGGGTCAAACATGCATCCCACTCGCACCCCGCCCCCTACCCCCGCCCCTAGCGTCCGGACCCCGTCGCCCACCCGCTCTCGCCACCCCGTTGTGTCCTTGTCTGGTAAGTCTCACCAATATACTGGCAGACTTACTTGACCCTTTGTTACTTAGCTGGCCAGGAGGTGACCATCACCACGACGGTGACAACGACGATCGTTATGGCTCCCACTTCGACCACTCGGCGCCCGGGAACAGCCTCCGTCCCCAGCACCCCATCTAGGTTCCAGCCGAAGTTACCGCGCGCCGGTTTTCGGACGCCTCAGACGCAGGCGAAGCCGGCATATTTTCGGCCACCTCAGAGGCACTCGTCCCTGGACGAGATTCGGTTCCCAGATCCGTCGACATTTCGTGTCCTGCGTGGGACGGCGCCAAAGAAGTACTACGTGATTGCAAAGGGTCGCAAGGTGGGGATATTTGTCACTTGGTACGTGGCCGGCTGCTTCCTTAGTGCGATTTACTAACAGGAGTAATTAGGACGCAAATAACACCCTGGATTAGAGACGTCGCCAACCCTGTCTACGAGTCCTTTGCCAGCTTCGAACGGGCGTACCACTGCTATGCCGACGCCTTTCGCGACGGCTATCTCGAGGTCATCGAGGGAAGGGGGCCAGATATGGTAGTCATTAGCCAGCCACCTCCCTTGCCCACTCCGCCTCGCGTGCCCGCGTTCGAGTTCTCAGACAGTGAGGATGGTTATGCCTCTGAGTCTGACCTCTCGTCGTCCACTGCGGTGCCTTCCGAGCCCGCGATGCAATCCCTCTCCCACCAATTCGGGTGCGTATTCTTGGCGCAGTAGGGCATCCGTAAGTAGGTTTCTCACCATAAAGGTCACACACTAATTGGGCTGACCCTTAGGGATTCACGGCTTCCTCACATACATACATACAACCCCCCTGTCTTTACGCGATACTTTTGCAAACATACACGATGCCCTGGCCGCGTTGGCCCCTAGCACCGTACAAATTTCCTGTGAGCAGCCAAGACAATGCGAACGCCGGGCCTAAGCCTTTCTCAAGCACATGCGGAGTATGGTGAGTTTCGTGGCTCTCTAGAAAGTCACCACGGCCTAACCGCCTGAGGCGCATGCAGGGAAGCTAGATTGGGCTCCGTAACGTCGCTTGGGTGTTTTCCTAGAATTATCATACGCTTTGGGCGGTACACGGGTAAGTGAACCAGCACTTCGAAGGTCACCATGTTTCATATGCATCTTATTCAGGGCCTCGCATAATTCAATAGTGCCCCCGCTCTCATCCAGTCAGGGACTCGCCAGGTCATGGTGACATTTATTACCTCCACCCCGTCAAGACATGCTCGCCTACCTTTCGACCCATCCCCCCCTCTTCAAGACGGCATGGGGTATCACCTGTCAACGGAAATCGAGCGCAAGAGCGTCAAGACGCAGGCTAAATCTAAGGCATATTATGCAGCGTACGTATCCAACTACTTCTACTAGTATTAACTCTAAAATACTCTTACAGTAACCAAGGTTGGCTCCAACAACGCAACCGTGAGCGTGCGGCGGCCCGCAAGTCTGAGATGACGGACGAAGAACGCAGCGCCGCTCGAGCTCGGCACAACCTCAACGCCGCACGCTACCGGCAGCGCAACCGACGCGTTTTGCGCGAGAATGCGACGGAGTATAGGTAGCGTCCTTTTTTGAATGAACTGACTAACGTGACTGATCCCGTACCTAGGCGTCAACGGAAGGCGGAGATGGAAGAGGAAGCTAACAATGAGGAAATGGCTGCCGAGATAGCTATGTTGGAGGCATCGGGGAATTAGATCACCGTATACTACACGCATCAATTATAACATGATGACTTTCACTACCACAATTGAAGTCACGATGCGTGAATGAAGTACTCTTTTGGGCAGCTGCCGAATCTGAGGGACGTGGCGATTTTCATGATAGTCGTGAAAATCGCCACGCAAATTGATTTGTGAATGAGAAAGTACCAGATCAGGTACTTTCATGATGATTGGTCTGATTGATCGATAATTAGGCACAGGGATTATGTTCATAAGTGGGAACTCACGACAAGTCTAGAAACGGTTGATTGATCTTTGATGAACAAATTGCTTAATACAGTAATTTTGCTTTTCCCTGATCGAGCAAGCTTCAGATAATGAATATCATCACGCAAAGTATTTACCGCTATACACCGTGTAGGAGCTTGAGTGCCATCCTGCAGCGTCGCCGGGCTACAGAATATGGGACTAGCAACCAGTCTAAGCAACTTTGAATAAGACATAAAAATATTGCACGGTACAATTGACTATATTCAAAGGTTGGTAGTTGTAGGTACATATACATGCGTCGATTTCAGATGTTCGAAATGGCCTGTTTGTTGACTTCCTCCGTAGCCTCCCCGAACTATCTCTAATTGCTATAACTGCTTCAAATATACACTTTCTGCAATATGCCCTCTGAATTCACTGTGGAAAGTATATAGAAAGGTGGATAGATTTCATGTAGTGATTTTCATTGGAAATGAAAATCACTACAAATTCCCTGCAAGCGGCTATCCTCACTCACAAGTCCAATTGAACAGCAAAAATGGGCTATATTTCGCGTGCCGACTACTTCGATTTCTACTCGTGCTACGTATGCAACTTCAATTCTTCGATGGTGGAGAACAGAGAAAGGCCGCGGCCCAGCGCTGCTCATCCTTCTTAGCGACCTCCTGCAAATCCTCCTCCGACAAACCCGCGTAAAAGTCCCTGCTACCCTTCATACCATGCTCCACCCATCGAAACAAACCACCAGCACTATATTGCGTGAACGAGTACCGGGTCTCGTGCGGCTGGACTGTTGAGTTCGAGTGCGCAACGACGGCCGATGGGAGAAGGATCGTGGACCCTGCGGGAAACTCTATCATGAGCCCGAGATCCCAAAGTACAATGTGGCCGCCCAGCGTCGGGTTGAAGTTCCCTAGGGCGGTGACGGCGCACCACCCGTACGGTAAGTTGGCGAAGTCCTTGTGTCGGTAGCAAACGGTCTGCGGGCCTAAGTTAAATACAGCGGCGGCGAACACGCTGCGTCGCCAATTGCGTTTAAGTGCGGGGTCGTTGGCGCAGACTTCGTCCATGCAGTGGGCGTATTCCGCGTAAAGCTTCGGTGCCCAGGTTGCGAAGACGCCTGCGTATGATGAGTTGGCTTGAGTTTGCGAGTGAGGGCTGGGGAACTTACTGGATGCGAAAATGGCAAGCCGTCCAAACGCAGGTGCCTGCATGAGCTCTTCGAGGAGGAGCGCGTTGACGCTGTTATATGGCTTCAAGTTGCAGGGTGCCGTCCTCCCTCCGCCATGCGCAAAGCCCGATGCTAGCGTGGGGAATTTGCCACGGGAATGGTGCGTATGCTTCTGCGAAAATCTACCTCCAGCCTGTGCCTTTTCTAGAAGCCCGACGGCTTGTGCGAGCGCAGCGAGCCAAGATTCTCCGCCTGGCTGCCCAGCGAGCACGCCCACGACACGAGTACTGCAGTCGAGGAGAGGCCTTGGAGCTTTCCCACCCCATGGTATGCGGCGGAGGTTCGCTAGTTGGGACAGCTCGCCAATGCTGAGCACACGGAGCGGATTCGCGGCTTTTATGCCAATAAAGCCGCTCGAAGCAACCTCGAACCCCTCGGGGTCGGCGCCGGTGTGCACGGGGGTTGATGAGCTCGTGAACTTGGCCCGTACGCCTGGCCTCACCGAATTAGGTGCGCCGTCGCCTTGTTCAGATTGGCGCTGGCGTTTTCGACGGCGGTGGCCGTGTTTCTTATCTTTGCGCTTCTTGGACGTTGAGGACTTGGCGGCCGAAGCCAGTTTGTTGGAGGGCGCGATGCTGGGGGCTGCAGAGGGGAGGGGTGGTAGAGGGGAGGGGTGGGAAGCAGGTGCGTCACGAGGTGTCGGCACGGAAGAAAGAGGCGTCTCGTCAGGGGCCGGTGACGCGGTTCGAGAGGTCGGCGCCGATGAAAGAGGAGAGTCCGTGAACAGGTGTTCGATTTCGTCGCGTTCGTCTTGAATACTCTGGAGAAGAGCGTGTTCAAAGGAGAAGGACGCGTCTGTTGGCGACACAGGGTCCCATGCCGCGTACGTGATTCCTGAGCGCGTCTGAGGAGAATAAGCTATGAAAGCTGAACTGAGTACCTTGCCTACTCACCTGCCGACCTATACCGTGAAAGACAGACGCCATGGACCTAGAAGAAACATAGAAGGTCGTCAGGATCGGTTGGGAGTGGTGGGCCGTGGTCAGCGCCAATGGAGTCCCGGGCTCAAGTCACCGCGGCGCGTCGCACAGCCTCAAGAAAGCTCAACTTACCTGATACCCTTGAGCACAATGTACACACCTCCCTGGCGCGATTTCGTTGATGAACGTGGTGACCAGCGTGGTGATCACCCAAACAGTTGAAATCCCCAAGTCACGCAGGTCAGGTGATTGGAACCACGACCAGCATGCTGAAACGAAAGCGTACAGACCTCTCCACGGCCGCATATCACGACCGCGTAGTGCTGGAGGATGATTTCGAAGTCATCCATACGCGCGAAGCTCAACCTATCCGAGTTGGAAACTCGTCTCGTGTCATCGAGAGCCAACGATCCCCTCAGCGCGGTCGTACCTCCTGGTCCGTAGGCTCGCATTGGATGCCCGAAGATAACACCGAGCTGGCCTTGGATCCCAACGGTGATTGGTACGACGAAGCACTCGACGCCCCTGTTATGGAGGAACGCCCTAGTCCCCAGGTGCAGCCCAAGAAGAAGAAGAAACATACTAAGGTTTCTGTGAGTAACTTACACTCTCAGACATCCACACATCTTAAGCTTATGCTGTGACAGACGCGCCCGACTGTTTTCTGGAAGGAACGACATCGCGAGACGTATCTCGACGAGCTCATACGCTGGGAAGGGCGGGGGGATGCGCGAAGTCAAGTTCATTGCGTCGACTGTGTAGCCCGCAAGGCCGTGACCCCTGCTGCCGCGGAGGTTCGCTGCCTAGAATGTTTTGGAGGCGACCTCGTCTGCCCTAGCTGCTGCTGCAAGCGTCATCGCCGGGCGCCTTTTCATCGGGTAGAGGTACGCTAGTCTATTAAAATTTTACCGAGGAAACATTTACCAATTCCCCTTCAGCGCTGGACGGGTACACACTTCGTCAAGGCTTCTCTCAAAGACCTCGGCCTCAAGGTTCAGCTCAACCACGTCAGCATGCAGTGTCCGAACCCGGAACCCTGCCACGTTCAACTTCGCGTGTTGCACACGAATGGGATCCACGACGTCGCACTGCAGTATTGCGGGTGCCGGCCGCTCCCGCGTCACATCCAGCTCCTACGACGCGGCCTCTTCCCTGCAAGTCAACTTATCGTCAAAACCTGCGCTACCTTCCAGCTTCTCCGACAGCTACACCTACTCGGACTCACCACAAAAGCGTCCACGTATGACTTCTACCGAACACTCGAGAAGCTCACGGATAACACCGGCCTCAGCGTCCCGAAATCGAGGTACCGACCTCTGCAGAGGATGTGCCTTCAGTGGCGTCACCTCGTTATGTTGAAGCGGGGGGGTAGGGGTCATGATCCGGCGGGCGCAGCGGGCACGAAGGAGGGGGAGCTAGCTGTGCCTTGCCTAACGTGCCCTCATCCCGGTAAGAACCTTCCGGAAGGCTGGGAGAAGGCGTCGAAGGAGACAAGGTGCGTTTGCTCACCCTCTGCATGCCGCGCGAAGCTTGACGCCTTTGGCAGGTTCCTCTACACAACGATGGTCGCCATGGACGCGAACTTCCGCCTCAAGCAGCAGCTCGTGTCCTCGTACTCGCAGGATCCAGGTTTAGGCACAGGCCTTTCATATATGGTCCGCCGCGAGCCATACGAGAAATACGTCCTGAGCAAAGCTTCGCAAGGAGACGTGAGTGCTCGAGCTTCTCCTCGCTACGTGACCCTCTAACAATGCCACAGATCAGCACATGCGTGGGGTTCGCGGCATTGTCTAAGGCCAACACCAAGTTTTCCAAGGGTTTACGATACACGGGCGTCGCAGCGGTTTCCTGTTCAAGGGGCGAGGTGATACTCCCTTGCGGAGTGGGAGATCTAATCAAGGGCGAACGGTGCGTTCAACTTACTTGGGTCGCTGCTGCGTGCTGACCTGCCCCCGCGTTCTAGATACCCAAACATGGATTACGTCTTCGCCAGCGCCATGCAATTCCTCCCCTTCCTCACTCTCCTGGTATCCTACGACATCGCGTGCCAGTGGATCAAGAATTTCTACTTACGCATGGAGGGCTGGCCTGACGACCTGCGCCTCAACTCTCCTTCCCGCGTCATTCCGGCCATTCCAAAACTACACGAGCCAGCCCATAAGGAGACACACGACCAGCTGTCGTTCAATCACATCCTCGGTGCTGGGCTTACGGACGGCGAGTGCCCAGAGCGGATATGGGCAGGGCACAACGCGTTAGGGAACTCCACAAAAACCATGGGGCCGGGCTCGAGGCACGATGCCCTGGACGACCACTTCGGATTCTGGAACTGGCTCAAGTACTCCTCAATGGGTAAGTGGGGACACCTTCCTTGCTAGTCACGTACTCATAACTTTACATAGGCAAGACCTTAATGCGTCGTTACAAGGCTGCGGTGCGCCTTCGAAACATTCAAGTTGAAGGCCATCGGGGCTTCACGGCCTCCATGCCGCCTGACAAGGTGGACGCGTGGCGGGCAATTTGCGTGGCCTGGGAAGAAGACACGGCCTACCCCAGGAAGGCTCCCAGCCCCTTGATCTCGGAAGTAGTCTGTGCGTACTCCCTCCTTCCGCGTTCATGCATGCGGCTGACTGGTCGCGTAGGCATTTCAGAGGCGGAAGTTCGCAAGGAGCTCGCTGAGGAGGAGAAGGAGCGGGTATCCAGTGGCGGGGTGTCTCTGCACGAAATGAGCGCCTCTGCTTTTCTGGTTCTTGGACTGGACCTCGAGGACTCCCAGTAAGTTTTATGTTCTCGTGCTCCTGTCGAACCGCCCTAATTAATTACGCAGGCGCCGCATTCGCAAGCTCGCAATAACGGGCATTCAACCCCACACGTCCCATCAGGGGGCCACCCTCGCTGAGCTGCGCAACTCCCTGCGCACCAAGCTAAAGAATTGGGAGCTACTCCGGGCTGTTTACATGCCCGGCCTCCTGCAATTCCTCCACGACCAATCTCGCTCGGGAATGCCACCCACCGACTCCAACGAAACCCCGGAGCAAGCGGACCTCTGGCTCCCCTCACAGCTACCGCAAACTCGCCGGGATACTGTTTGCAGCGCAGGGCTGCCAGCAATGGAGGCCAAGCTTCGCGTCGCTCAGTGCTACGACGCACTCGAGGGCATTCGACACGTCCTGCGCCTCAAGACGCGGATGGTCCAATTCCGGAACGCCAACATCCGCGGCCAGCGAGGCTCTACCCGCTCGCGCACGATGATCGACCGGGTTCACGAGCGAGCCCGTGCTTTCGCACAGAAGTACCGCACAGCCCGCGAGCAAAATCTCCTCCTTTCTGGGGCTGGAGAATGGGAGGAGATGCTTCGTCCCTTGGAGGACGGCGACATCCGAGCGTACACCGACCCTAACCGCCTACGGGTAGGTCCCGGGCGCCCTGGTACCCTGGAGGACGACGCGCCCACCCTGCCTCAGAATCAGGAGGGCGTAGAGGCTAGCGATGGCGGCGCAGGCCAGGAGGACGTTGACATGGAGGAGGAGGGCGACTCCGATGGAGAGCTGGAAGCCTCCAACCCAGGCCACGGAGTCTCGCTGCTCCCGGAAGCACGAACGCGGCGCGACGGAACGGGCGCAACTCGCCGTGAACTTTCGTGGATCTGGAGGATGGCAAGCACCGCGAGTAACCTCGACGACGATACCCTGCTTTGTTCCGAGTGGGCTAAGAGCCGTGCCCGCGCGAATCGTGCGTCGGAGGAGGTTCTGCTCCTACGAGAGGAGATGCGGCGGGCACTGGCGTTCCTGCAGTGGAAGGGGGGTTGGTGGCGAGGCCGCACGACGCCTCGCGATGCCCTGTCAAAGGAATTGGCAGAGGGGATACAGGCCTACGCACTCAGCCAAGCCACCCTGCACGAAAGCATGGCACTCAGCTTTCGCCACGCGTTCAGGGCCCCGCTTGAGGAAGGAGAGGGCGAGCTGCAGCAGGGGCTGGCTTCGGTGCTTGCAGGATCAACGGGCGGAGCTGCTGAGGACGAAGGCGAAGACGACGAAGACGACGAAGACGACGAGGACGAATTCGAAGCCGCCGACGGCGGCACCAATGGACTAGGGCTCGGAGAGAGTGGGTTGTATGACGAAGAGGAGGAGGACACGTAGGGGGGCCGTGTATTTTTTTAAAAAAATATATTATGTTTTTATTCTTCTTTTGGCAATCCCGACGTACCAGCGCCGCCGTGTGCCCGCTCACAAGGTCTATTGATGCACCCGCTCCCCCCATCATATCTGAGCCTGTTTCGGACGTGTCCCCGCTCTCCTGATGGATCTGACAGGCCGAGATGCCACCATCAAATCCTCCCGAGATGCCAGAATGATCTGACAGAAGTTCCTTCTGCTTTAGGAAGGTTGGGCAGGGGCAAACCGGATGTATCGTGTTTTCTGTCAACTAACAAGTGTTGATGTAAAATCCTAGCAGTAATGGCTGCTCACGGACCTGGCCTGGACCATCTTGGGAGGTATCGACGGCCTCCTCTCCGCTCCCGTCCCCACCCCTCCTCCTTCACCGAACACCCCTCCTCCTTCACCGACGAAGCGCACGGCCGATGACGGTGACGATTTAGTGCCAGGGTCCGCCAAGCGAATGCGGTTGACGTAGTGACCTCTAGGGTCCGATTTTTTTTTTGCTGTATATACATTTGCCGCCGTTTTTTTTTTTGTCATCAAATGTACCGAGAACAACTCTATGTTATTCTGAGACCACTAGCGTGAAATTCAGGCGACCGCTTCCAGGTCCGCAAGTGTCACCTCTGCAAGTCCCGCCTACTTCCATGAAACGAGTGATGAGTAAGCCTCTGATTCGCCGTTTTGCGTTCCCCGCCCCGCTCACCCTGACCATGGCATGTGGCAATGCTCTGGGCGCTTGATGCTCCGGTGACTAAATTTGTCGTGGGAAAGGACCCTTGAAGGAATGTTGCGGTGATTAAGAGCTGGGTTGGTATTTTTTTCATATTCTTCTCCATCTGCCACAGCGATGTCCGACCCAGCCATCGAGCTCCAGCGTGAAGAGAAAGCAACCAACAACGTCGAGTCGCATGTCGCCCCTCGTGCTGTCGGTGGATTGAAGAGGAAGCCGGATTTGGAGGATGTGGAGGTGAGGGACGTCGACGTGTCGCCCGCTGTCGTGGCGACCAAGAGGGCAAGGATGCAGGTGGAGGAGGTTAGCGAAGACCCCGGATCGAGCTCCGCTTCCAGAGGTCGCTCCGCCACCGACGACGAAATCGAGCGCCTCAAGGGAGAGCTCGCCAGGAACAACGTCTCGCTCCGCACGCTCAAGGTGATCAGGGAGTTTGACGAGAGGAAAATCACACGACTGCGGGAGGAGGCGCAGGAGCTGCGAGAGTCCCTGCGTCAGATGAGGGAAGAGTGCGCGCAGGCGATGCAGGAGCGGGATTGGGTAGTACGGGAGCGGGACGAGTTCCGGGACGAGGTGCGAAGGGATATGGAGGACGTGAGGGTGGTGCTGGCGTCCGCGCGTGACAATGCTGATCGGTGGAGGAATCGCGCCGTCCTAGCCAAGAGGCACCAATACTGTGAGTCGTTCCGTCCCTCGCTGCGGAGTCCCGGTTGACATGTCCATCCAGACTTTGAGCAAGAGCGTTGGCGTCTCCGTGGCAACCTGGCCGGACCCCTCGACATCATCCGGGGCTCGCTACACCGGCCCAATTACGAGCGCATTGTCGTCACCCAGCTCGACTCCATAGGCCAGGCCTTCGTGCTCGACGCGACGCACATCCCGCAGCGCTGTGGTGGCGCGGACTCGCAGCTCCCATGGCCGATCAACCCGGCGGACCCAAGATCTGTCATGATAAGCGGACAGTCGCCGACGGACGAGGAGATCGTGGAGCTGTTGGAGGCGGAGGACACGGAGGTCGTGTATTTCTCGTAAACGGAGTCAATGAAGATGTCGCGAGATAATACTAGACGAGTCTCAGTGAATATGTATTCAAAGACTAAATTTGTATCTCTTCCAATGCACTCAGATAAACATTGTGTAATAAGGCAAGCTCCCCATTCCGGTTAGCTTCGCTCCGCGCGTGCCCGGAGCTTTGGCAGCTCGGCCTCCAGGTCCTTGATCTTCTGGTCTTTCGGCACCTTCCTCGCCCTCAACTCCGCCAACTCCGTATCCTTTCTCTTGTCTTCCTCCAGCTTCGCGTCCTTTTTGTCCAGCTGGAAGCAAAGTCACGGATCCGCCGGGTCCCACGAGGTAGTAACAATTGTCGTCCAACACACGGCACTCCTCGCGTGATGACCAGGAGCAGGACAGCCAGGTGGTGGAAGTCAGGTACCAGGGTCGACGCGCGGGAGCCCAAGGGGACGGACGCCGAGGCACTCCCGCTGTTTGGTGCTGCTTGTCATCCGCCTTGGGGCCACACGTGCATGTTGGTTTTCGAACTTCTGCGAGTCCAGCATGAGGATGAAGAGCGGTCGGTCTCGCGCGCAAGGCTCAAAGAAGGTGCGTTTCTGCTTTGGCCTATTTAGTAGCCCTGGATACAGCTCAGTACCCCGCAGCTCAGGTTGAAAGACCTGCCGGTAAGCATAACCCCAAGCGCCTGCCAGCACAACCCCAGCTGACGAGTGACCCAGCCGCTGCTCAAGTCGCAGAACGTGCCGCCGCCAAAGATTACGGCCTTTAGGTCGGTGGCGCTCAAAACGCGTACCCGCAAGAGAAGTGAGAGGATCCGTCGCCAGCAGGCGGTGGATAGTACACGGAGGAGGACGCAAGCCTTCCTCAAGTATGGAACCAAGTTCCGGGTCAATATAGACAGGGACGACTTGTCATCCTCCATACCGAAAGCCGGTGTACAGCAGCATTCCGACAATGTGGTCAGCCCCTGCGAGGCGCAGGTGTTCTCCGCGGGCTGGTACGACATAAAGGACAGGCCGCTGCTGTTCTACATGGCCGATCGGATAAAGGAGGGGTCCGACGTTCCAGAGGCGAGCTTTCTTACCGTCTGCCGCACGCGCGACCACACACTGACCTGGGGGTGTCTTACAGTGGAAGGAGCTTGAGGAGCAGTACGAGGGACGGCTGCAGCGGGACCTGGACGCCGCCAAACAGGAAGGAAAAGAGATAGTCTGTGATGGGCTTGGGGTAAGTGTCTGTCCCCCCCCCCCCCCCCCCCTCCCCCAGGTCAGTTTCCGCGCTCACCGCAGTCGTAGCCGGACATGGTCCAGCGATGGCACGAGGTCATTCAGACGGTCGCCGCCGCCATGCAACCCTGCACGCCGCTCAGCGACTCTCGTCATCAGATAGCCATGGGCGAGGAAAACCCGCGCGTCATGCGCTACAGCTTGCGGACGGAGGAGGAGGAGTCCATAAGGGACGCGAATCAGGAGCCGCACGAGCACCAGGCTGATGATGGCGAGGCGATGCAGGGTATAGAGGTCGAGTCCCCTTCTGCGCCGACGACGCTCAGACGCAGCACGAGGAAGGTGGGCGCGGTCGCGAGGCAACCGCAGCACGAGCAGGAAATGGATGCACACGACCAGCAAGGGCAGGGGACGGAGACCGAAGTGCAGGAGCGCGTCGGCGTCTACCATTTCGTGCACGGGTGGGCGCAGCAGGCCGGGAAGAAGAATGTGAGGCACCTCACGGGTTTTCCGCTTCCACGTCCGTGCTGATCGACGTCACAGGGCCTCTTTCTATCGGGCGACATGACCAAGAGCGGGACCGGCATGGCCGCTGTGAAGAAGCACTACCAACTCACGCGCACGATCGCCGAATGCCTCGCGGCCATGTTCGAGGTCCTGTACCCCGACGTGTACACGCGCTACCGAGCGGCCTTTGACGCGGGCGTCTGGCATGAGGACGACCCAGGGCCTTGGCTCGGCCGCGCCATCGTATACAAGCTCTTCGTGGAGCTCCACTGCGACAGGAACGATGAGGGGCCGGCCGCCAGCTTTCCCTGCGGGTCTTTTGAAGGCGGGGCGATGCTGGTACCTCAGCTGGGGGCCAAGCTGGCGTACGTCCCTCCTCTCACCCCTCGCCCTATGTACTGACCGACGCGTTCAACCAGCTACAAGCCCGGCCATGTCTGCATCTTTGAGGCGTCCAAGATCTACCACGCTGTCGAGCGATGGCGGCCGACACCGATGAAGCCAGGGGACGCTTTGACTCCGGGTCGCATCGGCACGGTCTTCTTCTTCCCGGAACACAGTCTCAAGATGCTGGAGACCAAGCCGGAAGGATGGGGGACGGAGACCGCGTACGGGCGATGGCTGGCTGACGAGTGAAGGGTCTTTTGGAACATTGCTTGTAACCTAGTCACCATTGTCGTATTCCAGACTTGAGTCACATGTGATATTTTTAAAAAGTTACTACTAGGGTTAGGGTTAGGCCCGTGGCGTGCAAAGAAGACCTTACTTCCCCAGGCACCAGGCCCAAGAAAGAAAGTGATCCCCCAGTACCCAAATTGTCTTGGGGCAAGTGTCTTGCGACAAAGAGACGACGCTGTCGGCAGCGCACGATGTCTCTTGCGCGCCGGACGACGCTGTCGGCAGCGCACTACTGTCCGGACATCGAGGGGCGCGAGGCCCAAGAAAGAAAGTGATCCCCCAATTCCCAACGTGTCTTGCGACAAAGAGACGACGCTGTCGACAGCGCACGATGTCTCAAAGAAAGTGATCCCCCAGTTCCCAAGGTGTCTTGCGACAAAGAGACGACGCTGTCGGCAGCGCACAATGTCTCTTGCGTGCCGGACGACGCTGTCGGCAGCGCACTACTGTCCGGACATCGAGGGGCGCGAGGCCCAAGAAAGAAAGTGATCCCCCAGTTCCCAACGTGTCTTGCGACAAAGAGACGACGCTGTCGACAGCGCACGATGTCTCAAAGAAAGTGATCCCCCAGTTCCCAAGGTGTCTTGCGACAAAGAGACGACGCTGGCAGCATGTCGACAGCGCACGATGTCTCAAAGAAAGTGATCCCCCAGTTCCAAGGTGTCTTGCGACAAAGAGACGACGCTGTCGGCAGCGCACAATGTCTCTTGCGTGCCGGACGACGCTGTCGGCAGCGCACTACTGTCCGGACATCGAGGGGCGCGAGGCCCAAGAAAGAAAGTGATCCCCCAGTTCCCAACGTGTCTTGCGACAAAGAGACGACGCTGTCGACAGCGCACGATGTCTCAAAGAAAGTGATCCCCCAGTTCCCAAGGTGTCTTGCGACAAAGAGACGACGCTGTCGGCAGCGCACAATGTCTCTTGCGTGCCGGACGACGCTGTCGGCAGCGCACTACTGTCCGGACATCGAGGGGCGCGAGGCCCAAGAAAGAAAGTGATCCCCCAGTTCCCAACGTGTCTTGCGACAAAGAGACGACGCTGTCGACAGCGCACGATGTCTCAAAGAAAGTGATCCCCCAGTTCCCAAGGTGTCTTCCGACAAAGAGACGACGCTGTCGGCAGCGCACTACTGTCCGGACATCGAGGGGCGCGAGGCCCGAGAAAGAAAAAAATCCCCCAGTTCCCAAGGTCAGTGATTTAATGCAGTGCACTTGACGACGTACGTAGGGTGGAAGTTAAAGCGGCGCTATGGTGTTGTTGCCAGCCAGTCCTCAACGCAGGCTGCTCTGCAGAAGCGGCCTCCGTTGAGGACTGTCTAACGCAAATTGGTCCCCAAATGTGGTGGGCTGATTGGTACCAAGTTGAAGTTGTGCTGGCAGTGGCTGTGCATCTGTGGTTCACCACAAGCGGAGCTTGAAATGTGGTATGGGGTATTCGGCTGACTAAGCATAAACGGAGTTCGGGCAAAGACACATCGCCCGCCTCCACCATACCTTTGAAATACTTCCGCGGAAGGGTTCCGTTATCCGACGCATCATCCTCAGACAATCGGTCTATTTGGCGCCGCCTGCTCCTGCAAACATGTCGCGCCATTTGTTTGGTCACCCCACTGTTTTCTTTTTTTTCTCTTCGTGTCCGTCGGCGTTTGTAATCCCTCTCCGAGTTTCACCCAACTGCAGCACTCTCATTTTATTTTGCTATACGCTCATTTCACCCTTCAGCAATGCGCTCCGACGAAGAGTACGACAAACACGTAGATGACCTTGCCAATTTTGATTTCGACCTCTGTCCGGATCTGTCGGAACGCGCGCCCCAAGGCGGGGGCCACATCGTCTGGCAGGAAGACTTCAACCTCCCTGTCGATCCCCAGGGGGGGATACCCTTAGCCACTGCCCCCAGGGGAGAACCCCCCTCCAGCGTCCCAGGCGGTAGCCCGCAGAAACGCCGTGAACGCCGGTCTCCTCCCTCCCCGGATGGCCCGCCTGCGTACAGCGCGGGAATACGTCCACCTCCCTCCAACTCCAGTGACGCACCGGACCCAATCCAGCCTGTCCCGCCGATCTGGGACCTGGATGTCGACGATCGCCTGCAGGCGCTGGAGGAGCAGGACCTGTGCATACCCATGACCTACGTGGAAAAATTCGCTGACTCGATGGACCCTCTCGTCTGGGAGGAAAATCGACATGCCTTCCTCATCGGGTGGTTCAGGGTGCCTCTGGAGCTTCTTGACCCACACCCTCTAGGGCGCGCGGTCAACGAAGAGCAGGTCCGCTTTCTCGTCACAGAGTTCACCCAGCAGGACTCCACGCGGGCCACAAACCCCAAGTTCTTCGGATGCGCCGTCGCCGACTGGGACGCGCCATGGTTCGACCTTCTGAATGGCGAGGAACCCGACATCAGGGTACCTATCGCAGTTGACGCAGACTTCGGCGCTCGCCTCAAGATCCTCATGGGGAACCACCGGGTGCACGCCGCTAGGAGATACACGAGCGAGGACCCCGAGAGCGCCTGGTGGACGTTTGAGGTACACAGTCAAGGTTCGTCGCCCACGTCCCTCGGCGTTCAGATCGGCTACTGACCAGAGTCTGCCGCACAGCCATATACACGTTCAGCCCTCTGCTGATCCGCAGCATCGTCGTCAGTGACAACTGCAACGACGAACGGCTGGCGCCTACGTTATCTGAGGTGGCGGCCAGTGTCCTGCCCCTCGTCGAAAAGCTGTACTCCGCGATCGAGGGGGTCGTTACCACGCAGGTCGCGGTCATCCTCAAGCAGCACAACATCAGCGACCGAGTCATGAGCAAGAACACGACGCTCAGCTACGTCTGTCGCTTTCCGGGCATAGTCCGGACGCTCGTCTTGCTCCTCGGAGGACCGACGGGACACGAGTGGCGAGGTCGGCTGGAACAGGTCATCAAGGTCATACACAATGTCAAGGTCCCCATGGTACGCCCCCTGGTCTCGTCTCGCTCTAGCACGTCTGACTCTCCTTTCCTTCAGTTCTGGTACTACATGCTGCTGAATGCGCATATGCATGCCTGCAGTGCCGATGAACTGGGGCTAGTCGTGGACTACGAGGACCTCACCGCGTATAACCACCGAAGGAGCCTGGCGGGCCTCATCACCTTCGACTCCCTCCAGACAGTCTCGCACACGAGCACCGTCGACGCCAGTCGGCTCCTTGATGAGTTTGGAATCAACACAAAGTTCAACGAGGCGGTGTGCCTTTCGTCCGGGTTTTTTCCTGCCGTGCGTTTTTCCTCCTTTTTCGGTTCTATGGGTTTGCTGAGCGGCCCTGCAGCTCCTCTTTCCCCAATCCTTCGCGCCTTCCACGTGGGTGACGACCTTCTCTCACACCATGGCCCACTTGGTTCGCATCGTACGTCCTCTTCTCTTCGTCCTCTTGGTTCAGAGGCTGATGCAGACGGTCCCCTAAGCTGTATTACCTGTTCTACGGCGCTGAGGCCTTCAGTAACCTATACAAGCGAAGAGTCGTGGATTACCCGATGAGCCTCGCCCACTCGGCCGACCACACGTTATTCCAGCAGTGGTCCGATAACAAAGCCTTAACCCAATACGTGGGGGAGGATCCTGGAATCATCAATAACATCCTCGATGGGGATGGAGTGCCAGGCTACCGTGTTGTGCGTTCATCTTTCATCGCTTCTAACGCTCTTCGCTGTGCTGACCCAGTGCATCCAGACCCTTCGGTATCTCATCGGCTACGCAGCTGGCCCCTTTAGACAGGTCTTAGCGTCGGAAGAGGAACGCCCCGAGCGACCCAACGATGGACAGAAGAAGCAAACCAGGAAGCTTTGGATCGGGGATCCGCGAACCGCTGCCCGGGACCACAACCCAACCTTCCAGAAGCACCTGGAGAACGATCAGGAGTTCTATCGCCTGATGCGGGGATGCGAAGTACAGCCGGGGCAGGAGTTCCCAGCCAGCACCCAGGAGCATCCGCTCGTCATGCCCCTGATGTCGCCACGGGAAACCCGAGCCGAACACCAGCGGCAGCTAGAGGCTGAGGCCAAGAGGCGCAGGGAGGAGCAGGCGGACGCGGCCGTCCGGGTGGACCAGTTTTCTACGTTGGTGGCACAGAAAAAGGCGCAGCTGGAGGCGGTTCAGGCCCAGATCGAGGAGGCGGGGGAAGCAGCCAGGAAGGCCGCCATGGAGCAGTTCGAGCTACAGAAAGCCACCGTGGTGTCCAACATAAAAGCGGAGATAAGAAGGCTCAAGGAGTCTAACAAGGAGTACAGGAGAAATAGGAAGGAGAGCGGTGCGGCGGCGGAGGCGGCGGAGGTGGCGGCGGCAGAGGGGGCGACGGCAGAGGGGGCGGACAGAGGCAGCGACGGCGGAGAGAGCGACGGAGAGGACCAGGCAGCACGGGCCAAGGTTATGGTGGCGGCGAGCCAGTTTTCAGTCGCCGACGACGACGACGACGAGCCCGCTGCTGTCGACAACCCTTTAGACCTTCTCAACATGAGCGCCGTCTCCCACTTTGGGTTGGACCAAGGTCTCGCAGAGAACATCATGAGCATCCTAGCCAACCTCACCAGCAACCAGAGCCAGCTGCTCGCGCAGGCCTCCCGTGAGGAGCTTGCAGATGCGCTCCAAGTTGTCATCGACGCCAAGTACGACATCGCTCCGAGGGGCCGCCCGCACCCTACGGCGAAGGGCAAGGGCAAGGGCAAGGCAGGCAAGGGCAAGCGTCCGAGGAATCAACGCAGCAGCGACGAAGACGGGCTGGACAGTGACATCGCGGCCACCGCTGGCATCGAGAAGAAGAAGAAGAAGAAGGCAAGGATTTCGTCCAAGGCTACCGTCGACTCAGACTCGGACGAGGACGACGACGAGCCTACGGAGGGGGGCGGGAGCGAGTAGCGCTTTGGGTCCATAATCTTTGTCTTTCGTGTAGCATGCATCCGTACTGCTTATTCATTCTCAAAAGTGTTTACTTAGTCGACGACGACCCGCTGGGAGGGAGGTGTGCTGGACTTGTGAACTCTGGCGAAAGAGCTATGCCCCATTTCGGATCCCGACCCGGCAACTGTATAGTTTATGGGGCAGGGAGGCGGGGACGGGGCCGGAGCCGGAGCCGGAGCAAGACGGAAAACCACGTCCAACAACCAAAAAAGTACCTACAGCACCAGCACGCCGTCTCACCTCGAGACAAAATAGGATGACCATGCAAGTTCCTCATCTGATAACCTCACGCGGTCGCTGACGAAGCAGGACAGGGTCTCCTGCCCCTATTGCCCATACGTGGGCGATCCCACGCAAAAGGACTACAAGACCCACATGAACAGCCACAGCCTTGAGTACCAGGTTCGCGTGGATGGTACGTGCCGCGCTGTCCCCCTCGCGTTCTCTGACCGATGCGTAACAGGGCACGATCATCACCTCCAGAGGGACACCCCCGCCGACAGGTTCAAGTGTCTGCTCCAGGGCTGCGTCCTCACGTTCAGCGATGTGCGCCGTGTGCAAGACCACCTCACGAGACAACATGGCGCGCGGAACGTGAGCCTGACGATGCTGGTCAAGGCTCCCGAAGTCCCCCTGGCTCTGACAGCAAAGGGTATGCGCACGGCCGGGACGCGTCCTTATCCCCTGGGACGATCTTCATCTCTCCGGTCGGTGGTGGAGTCTTCGCCCCCGAGCACCCAGGAGGAGGGTCCCCCCACGTCGTCTCAGGATCCCGTGCCCGCCCTTCATCATCTGCACCCCACCAAGCCACATCTAATGACGAACCCCTTTATGAAGCGACTGGGTCTGGGAATTCACAAGTATTTCCGCACCTTCCACTGCCTGAACTGCTTCACGGCGCACCTCCCGTCGTCCATCGTCAACCACCTGAAGAAGGACGGCATTCCCGTTTCTCAGGAGCAGGCGACGGGGCTCGAACAGCTCGCCCTCTCGCACAAGCTCATCACCTCCGCGGACGATCTGATGCTGCCCACCCCCGATGGCCCCCCGGTCGAGGGCCTGAAGGTGGAGGAGGGCTATAGGTGCAACCTCTGCTCCTTCGCCGCTCGCGCGTACAAGACCGTGGCCAACCACTGGTCCGAGGATCACAGGGACTCGGGGTCCAGCCATCAGGGCGTCCTCACGGCCAAGGTCCAAAACTTTTTCCCCAGAAAACATCACTTCTTCTCCGTCAAGGAGGTGGCCAAGGTGGATCCCACCGACAGCCTGTTCGACCTTCACATGCGCACCGACGTCGCCGAAATGGAAGCCTCGACTTACGTCGCCCCCCCTTCCACGCCGGCGGAGGTCCCTCCCTTGCTGAAGCTCACCGGCTGGCACACGCACCTGGAAGCTCACATCGGCGACAAGATCCGCATCGCCGCCGTCCGCAATCTCGTCAAGCCCATGCCACCCAAGGACGACTCCCCTCTCGGCCGGGTGGCCGCCGTCGTGGACCAGTATATGACCGAAATATGCAACCAGGCGGAGGAGTCCGACATCAACGTCCGCTGCTGTCTGATGGAGTACCCCCGGTGAGTGCTGCCCCGCGAGTCCCGCGCGCGCGCTGACGTTCAACCGCCCTCTCAGAACCAGTCAGAACGGCGACTACTGGGCTTACCTCGTCGACCCCAAGAGCCGGAAGAGGTATGGGCAGCTCCTTCAGCAGTTCGTCCTGGCCGTCCTCAGGACCCTCAACCCCGCCCAAGACAGCTATCGATTACCGCTCACGGAACTCCAACAGGATCTCGCGCGTGCCCTCCTGGCGGCGCTGTCCGGGGAAGCAGAACCCCCGCGCGTCCCTGCGCTGCACGCCTTGCTTAAGACAATCCTGCTCCGCCAGGCCAACGCGCCCCCGTTGAGAAGCAAGTGGCATTCGGTGCTGGAGTGCCTCTTCGCCGTCGTCATGCTCGAGGACTCGGGCAACTTCAGGGTCCCGATCAACGTCACACAGACATTTGCTCAGACCGTCTATCACATCCGGGGGGGCATGCTGTTCGAAGCCTGGATGATCAGCACGGAGACAGGCTGCGCTCTGATCCAGTTGCGTCCCTTGTCTTTCCGCTCGCTGTACTCATTTGCTGACGACCTCTCCAGGGCCGTGCACTCCGTCGTCGCCCCGCAGATCGTGCCTGGCGTCCCGTCGCCGTACAACGCGGTGATCGACTACCAGCGGTTCGCTTCAACGCTAGCCATGAACACCGCCCAGGCCCCCGCCACCCGCGTGTCGGAAGACGGGGAGACCATCGTCTACAAGGGGACGACGCTGGAGGTCACCCCCTGGCGTCTGGGCATGCGCGCGAGCTTCGAACGCTTGGAAGGGCTCTTGTCCGAAATCTCGTTGGATGACCCCCGCTTCACCCACACCATCCCCGAGAACACCCCCGACGACTGGACGAACAGCGACCGCGGCTACAGCTGGCTTCACAACGGGCAGTTCACGGAGGACAAGCGCATGCTTCTCAAACATATGCTCGCAGATCCCAACCAGAAACTGTGCAGCGTGCTCAGGGACGGCACCCTGGCGTGGAACGTGCCTAGCCTGCTTGCGTTCATGAGGAAGGCTGCGGAGATCAATCGCCTCCTGTCCATCCTGGCTTACCTCACCGCGGGCCAGACCCCACGGATGGCCGAGTACGTCGACCACAAGATAGCCAACTCCTTCCGCCCGCGCACCGTGTTCCTCCACCTCGCCATCGTCTGGCTCATCCTGCGTCGCACCAAGTGGGAGAACCTTGTCCGCCACGATACCTTCATACCCATAAAGTGCCACAAGCGTCTGTCCAACCTCTTCGCCAGGTACCTCCTGTTCGTCCGCCCCGTGGAGATCGACTTTGCGCACATCATCTGGGCGGATGCAAAAATCCGCGTCATGTACCAGGAGTTCCTCTGGGTGGAGATGGGCAAGCGCGTCACTCCCGAAGACTTTTCGAATTCGCTCCGGGGCTTCCTCGTGGACTCCTGCGGGGGTGTCGATGCCGGGGGCCGGGACTACCGCCAGCTCGCTGTGGCGATCGCGCGCACGTACCTGGGATCGGAGTTCGAGATCGACGAGGAGGAGGAGGACATCCTCTCGGCCCAGCGCGCCCAGAGCCTCCTCATCACCCGGAAGCACTACGCTCCAGAGGTCAACCACCTGCCATCGATGACCTCCGAGCTTCTCCTCCGCTACGGCCGCATGTCCGACATGTGGCACGAGGTGACTGGCTTCAAAGAGGGCACGCCTCCGATGATACCCCTAGCCCAGCGCCGTAGGCTCCTTCAGATGGCCCAGCCCTTCGCGGTGGGCCCCCTCCTCGCGAACGCGGCAATGGACACAGGGGTGGGCAACCCGGTGGAGATACAGGAGCTCATCGTCGCCGCCATCCAACACGCCTTCTCCCAGCTCAGGCTGACGACCGCAGCGGAGATCCACGACGCGGTCGCCGAGGCGGTGATCCAGGTCCTTCCCCATCTGCCCGCCGCGAGCGCCGTCTCCTCCGGCTCCGAATCTCAGCCCTCCCCCCAGCTTAGCTCAGAGCACCTCCTTCGTCAGTTGTTCCGAGACAACCCGAGCCCCAAGTTCAAGAGCACGCAGCAGCAGGAGATGGTGGAGCTTGCTGTCTCTCGCGAGCGGAACTTTGTCGCTGTGCTGCCCACCGGAGGCGGCAAGAGCCTGGTGTGGATGCTCCCCGCGCTGCAGGAGAGGGGCTTCCTGACGTTTGTTGTCAGCCCCAACAAGGCGCTCCTGGCCGACCAGCTCCGGAGAACGGACAAGGAGGGGATCCCATGCATGCAATGGTGCTCGGGGGACACGCTCTCGCCAGAGGCGCGCATAGTTTACCTCGCCCTCGAGACCGCAGCGTCCAAGGCGTTCAACGTGTGAGTGCTCTCGCTTTCTTGTCTCTCTCTCTCTCTCTCTCGACTCCGATTCTGACCCCCACCGTTTCAGCCTGCTGCACGAAAACTCGCACCGAGCGCTGCGTATCGTGATCGACGAGGCGCACCAGATGCTGACGGACACGGTCCTGCGGCCGCACTTCTTGAATCTGCACAAGTTTGCGGATATCAACATTCAAAAGATCTACCTCACCGCCACGCTCCCCCCATCGTTCGAACCGCGCCTTCTCCAGCAGGCCGGCTTGAAACTGACCACCAAGATCGTACGGGCGGCCACCCACCAGCCCCAGATCCGGTACCACGGGCTGCACGTCGACACCGCAAAGACCCCCGCCCTCGCCTTCGTCGTCAAGCTCGCGATGCTCCTGACCGACAGGGTCCTGGGCACGAGCCGCCGTGGGATCATCTTCTGCACCTCCAAGCTCGACACAGAGACCGTCTCCGAAGCTTACACCGGATGCCACTCTCACAGCCAAATGGGGTCAGCCAAGGAGGTCAACGAGAAGCTTTGGCTAAACGGAGACCGCCAGTGGATCGCGGCCACCACGGGCATGATCCACGGCATCGACCATCCCCACGTCGGGGCCGTCATCTTCTTCAACATGCCGTTCGGCCTCATCAACATCGTCCAGGGCGCTGGACGCTCCGGTCGCGACGGGACCCCATCCGTCGTGTTCTGCGTGGACGTCCTGCAGGTGCGCATGTACAGCAGGTCGTCCGACGGAGAGGACAACCAGTGCAGGAGCGAGGGGCTGGAGTACGTGCAGAACCTCACCGAGTGCCGCCGCGCCCTGATATCGCAAACGCTAGACGGGCAACGCACTGTGTGCTCGGACCTCCCCGGCTGTCAGCGCTGCGATATCTGTGAGCCTGGGACGGAGCTCCTGGTCGCTGTTAAGGAGATCCAGGAGCCCCACCCCGCCCGAAGGCGTTCAGACGTCTCCATGCACAGCATCAGATCCACTGGAACCGACGACGGCATGGATGAGGACGGCGTTGACACTCATTTCCCGGGCCCCCCAACCCCAGCCACCCCCGTCCAAAAACGGTACGCCTCCTACCGCGTCCCGGGCGTAGACACCCCACCTGCCACGCCCTTCCATATCCCACAGGTCTTCGCTGCCACGCCCGTGTCCAAGGCGCGTCCCGTCTATGCCCGACCCACGCCCAGCCAGGACACCTCCAACCGGTCCGCGCTCGACCCTTTCCAACCAAAACCATCGCCCCCCGTCTTGAGCTCTCAGACTACCCCGTCCGTCGTGAGAGCGCGTGCCGCCTATGCCCCGCCCGCCCGCAGCCAGGACACCGTCAACCGGTCCCAGCTCGAATTTTCCCCGCCGACCACCGCCCGACCATCGCTCCTCGTCAGGCAGGACGTCAGCGACCGCCAACGCGATCACCGTACCAAGCGTGAAAGTGCAACGATGCTGGACGAGTTCGTATCGGTTATCGGCTCCAACTGCCCCATCTGCTACATACAAGCAGGCGAGCTCGTCTCGAAGATGGCCAACAAACACACCCCCTTCATCAAGTGCTTACCGCACCGGGGTTTCGTTGGACACGGTGTGGGCTGGATCGACTTCAAGAGGAAGATACGGCTTCCGAGCGACAAGACCTACTGCTTCATGTGTCACCTCCCTCAAGGGGTGTACGCACCCAAGGCCCACGGAGCCTTCTCATCGAACGCGGGACAGCCGTGCCCATTAGACGACTTTGTGGTCCTTATACTGTGGTACATTCACCACAACAGCACGTGCTGGTCCGCCGCCGTGGGGGCCTTTCGTGACCGGGAGCTCAGAAGCGACATGGACAGCCATAGGTTCGCCGCGTGGTGCTCGAAAGGCATCGACGTGAGCAGCTTCTGCAACGGGCTCGAGCTTGTCATCTGGTTCGGACAGACCATCATGCAGAACCAGTGAGCGTCTTCTCCCCACTCCCAAGTGACCGTCTGGTGACCTATCTCCCCAACAGCGCCGCTTTCGGAGAGTCGATGAGCGCCAGCGTGTGACCGTGTCTCTGGGGTAGTGTAGCAGTAAGTAAGTAGCCAGGGCGTTGTACGACCGTGAATCAATTAAAGGCGCAGCTCCTTCTCCTAATTTCTCCTCATACGTACGCCACCCTCACTTTCCTCTGAACGTAAGTGTTCCTCTTCGCTTCCATTCCCCAGCGATTCCAAAAATCGTCAGCAAGTCACCGCCGCCCGTCGCTTCCAGGCGTAACGTGACCGGCGTGGGAACTGTTGTCATTTGTTGTTGTCGCTTTGGCGCGTGACGTGGGTTCGACCTCTCTCTCCTTCTCTCCCATCTCCATTCCGCGGACCCAGCGACATGAACACCGTGCCTAACGCCCTCGACCGCGTCCACTCCGTTGGAAACGACCTTTGGCAGGCTCTGGTAGCGTTCAAGGCGTCGCGTACCGCCGACACGCGGCTTGAGCTCAAGAAGCTCTTCAGCGCATGTGTGAGTGGTCATTCCACCGTCTCCGCCTGGGCCCCGTCCTTTTCTTTTATTACTTTTTTTAGAAAGAGGCTGTGCGCCCTTTCAATCGTCAGACCGACGAGGTTGTGGCGCCTTTCAAGGCGTCGTTCCTGGGCAAGGTGTGGTCGCCCTATTATACCGTCCTGTATAAGATTACTCTTATATACAAATATCAAAATTTTGGGGATGTTAGGGGTCCAAACGAGAGGTTATATATGTACCAATGAACCTTTAAAAAAGCTAAGAAATCGGCGGTCCGGTTGTGGAGAAAAAGGAGGGTAAAGTTGCGTGCTCCTGGAAGTATATAAGTCACGTGACATGACCCGCGAGGCGTGAGGTGCGACACCAGATAACCCTAAGGTATACTAGGTATACTATAAGGGGAGGTGCGAGACCAGGTGCGAGACCCAGAGCAGGTGCGAGATCAGGTGCGACAGTATAAACCAGGTGCGAGACCAGGTGCGAGATCAGGTGCGACGGGGACCAGGTGCGAGAGGAGGTGCGACAGTATAAACCAGGTGCGAGACCAAGTGTGAGAGAAGGTGCGACGGATAAACCAGGTGCGAAATCAGGTGCGACGGTATAAACCAGGTGCGAAATCAGGTGCGAGAGGAGGTGCGATGGTACAAACCAGGTGCGAGACCAGGTGCGACGGTATAAACCAGGTGCGAAATCAGGTGCGAGAGGAGGTGCGATGGTATAAACCAGGTGCGAGACCAGGTGCGAAGGCAGGGGCGATGGTATAAACTAGGTGCGAGACCAGGTGCGACGGTATAAACGAGGTGCGAAAACAGGTGCGAGAGGAGGTGCGACGGATGAGGGGAGGTGCGACGGGAGGTGCGAAGTCAAAACCAGGTGCGAAGGGTACAGGGTGAGGTGCGAAGGCAGGTGCAATGGTATAAACCAGGTGCGAGACCAGGTGCGACGGATAAACCAGGTGCGAAAACAGGTGCGAGAGGAGGTGCGATGGTATAAACCAGGTGCGAGACCAGGTGCGACGGTATAAACCAGGTGCGAGACCAGATTTGGCATGGACACATGGTATACTTGGTTATCACGCACGCTTTGTCTGCGACTCAGCTGGTGGTCCCGGGTTCAATCCCCGGGTGTGTCATCCATATCTTTCGGCATAATGTTTTATAACCCTGATCTTTCTTTGCACCTTTCTCTCAAAACGTTGTGTTTCTAGTGATTTTCGCGTGAATGCTGACGGGGTAAAGTTGCGTGCTCCTGGAAGTAAATTAGTCACGTGATGTGGACCGTCATTCACCGTAATTGAGGTGTAAAGTGGAAACCCAGGTGCGAAGCCAGGTGCGACGGATAACCCAGGTGCGACGGGAGGTGCGACGGGAGGTGCGACATATAAACCAGGTGCGAAAGGGTTAAGGGGAGGTGCGAAGCCAGGTGCGACGGTATAAACCAGGTGGGTGACCAGGTGCGACGGGAGGTGCGACGGATGACCCAGGTGCGATGGATGAGACCAAGTGCGAGAGGAGGTGTGACGGATGAAGGGAGGTGCGAATGGTACAAGGGGAGGTACGGAACCAGGGTCGACGGTATAAACCAGGTGCCAGACCAGGTGCGACGGATAACCCAGGTGCGAGACCAGTGCGACGGGAGGTGCGACGGATGAGGGGAGGTGCGACGGGTGCGAATGGTACAAGGGGAGGTGCGGAACCAGGTGCGACGGTATAAACCAGGTGCCAGACCAGGTGCGACGGATAACCCAGGTGCGAGACCAGGTGCGACCGGAGGTGCGACAGATAAACCAGGTGCGACGGATGAGACCAATGAGCGGAGGTGCGACGGGAGGTGCCAATGGTACAAGGGGAGGTGCGAGAGGAGGTGCCACGGGTGAGGGGAGGTGCGAATGGTACAAGGGGAGGTGCGAAGCCAGGTGCAACGGTATCCGAGACCAGGTTTGGCATGGACACATGGTATACTTGGTTATCACGCACGCTTTGTCTGCGACTCAGCTGGCGGTCCCGGGTTCAATCCCCGGGTGTCTCATGCATATCCTTTGGCATAATGTTTTATAATTGTGATCTTTCTTTGCACCTTTCTCTCAAAACGTCGTGTTTCTAGTGATTTTCGCGTGAATGCCGACGGGGTAAAGTTGCGTGCTCTTGGAAGTAAATAAGTCACGTGATGTGGACCGTCATTCAGCGTAATTGAGGTGTAAAGTGGAAACCCAAGTGCGAAAGCAGGTGCGACGGATAACCCAGGTGCGAGACCAGGTGAGAGAGGAGGTGCGCCGGATGAGGGGAGGTGCGACGGGAGGTGCGAATGGTACAAGGTGAGGTGTGGAACCAGGTGCGACGGGTAACCCAGGATGGACAACCCAGGTGCGACGGATGGGGGAGGTGCGACAGCAGGTGCAAGAGGTACAAGGGGAGGTGCGAAACCAGGTCCGATGTCAAGTGCGAGAGCAGATGCGAGACTAGGTAGGAGGGGAGGTTTGAGACCAGGTGCGAGAGTTAGGGTTAGGGTTAGGGTGGGATGAACAACAACCTTGGAAAGTCGTTGTGGGGGTTCTCTGATGAAGAGGGCTGCGTACAGGACAACAGGCTATGGGGGATTCCCATGCCAAACCTGTTTCGCTTTTATGCTCTTCAGGTCCTGATAACAATCGGTTCACACGCTGACCATCAAAAAACTTTTTGTCTGGTGGCACATGTTACTGTCAAGGTTGCGTAGCAACCATCTTTACTCAGGACCGCCAAAGTCAGACTTTGACAGGCGTGTGAAACACGCTGACTGATGTCAGGGCCGCTTAATAAAGCCCGCTACGTAAGCGGGCCGGCTCGGCGGCCGATGACTCAATCATCATGACTAATACCCGGTGATCCGGCATCTGTCCGAGGTCACCTGATATTATGTAAAGATCCGAAGTATCGCCGAAGGCGTAAGCGCTTGTAGCAGTCTCAACGTCGATGAACAACGTCCCACCCCAACTCCATTCTGAGGTGAATTCTGGTAGAATCTGAATAAGGACTGCTTACCTGCACTAACGCCTACCTCTAACGCGGTTAACTGGTTAGGTTAGCGTTAGAGTTAGCTGTTGGATACTGTCGGTTAGACTTGTGTATTTCAATTACTTGAATGTACTTACGGTTAGGATTAGGGTTTTACGCCTTTCTCCGACTAGTTCCGGTTGGTTCCGGTACAATCACTTTCTAGTTGGACACGGTAGGTTAGTACCGTCTGCATGAATCTGCAGAAACCGTAGTACGTACGATGTGTACTTTAGCGTGTAGCTAAATCATGATGCGAGGGAGGACGATCAAAGATGGTTTTTTGGTTACAAGGGAGTATCTCCGAGCTCTCGCCGCGACGTGACCCGGGTTACATTCTATTCCCCGGCATAAGGACACCGGTTTTCGACTTGCAAAGCCAGAAGCAGGAAGCGTTTAGCGGGGTTACAACCCCGCATACGACCGAGCCGCACTTCGTATGCGGTCTCAACTGAGCCCACTGTGGCTGCCCTAACGGGCTGGTACCGGACAAAGTCCGGCTCCCAACGAAGGCCGAGGCGCTAAGTTGGATGGGGGCTGGGCCGCAATGGCTGGCAGCCTGCCAATTATCCACACACAGGGTAACGTACCCCGAAGGGCAGAGGCTAAGGGTACTCGGGATTACCGAGCAGCCTGGAAACCATGATCGACATTCCAAGCGCGCACCCAAGGATCTTCATCCGAAGAGTCCGATTCGACATCCATTGCGTCGGGATCGGGAGTGTCTTCTTTCTGATTCATTGGATCTGAAACTTCGCGCTCCATCGCGGAGAGTACAGTCTTTTTCCAAAGACCTGTAAGGTCAAAGAGATTTTTGGTGCGACGTTGCGCGACCAAGACTCTACGATTTAGAATATCTAATTTAGTAATATCGGGCATGAGAACAGGGGTGCCGGATACAACGACCTTGGAACAGAGTTCCGGGTCGGCATCGACATCACCAACGAAATCACCCCAATTTTGGTAGTGGCCGGCATCGAAACGGCCATCTACGGCGCGGTTAATCCACTCGCGCCAGTATCCTAATACTGTATCTCCTAATGCTTTAGCATTAAAGTAATCCCATGCGGTGTTAAACTCCGACTTAAGAACAAGAACTCCTTCCGGCGCAGGCCGAGATTCATTGAGGCGTTTAGCCCATCGTTCTTGCATGTTACTCTTTCGCCAGTTTCTAACTAACGCTTCCGGGTAGCCGCGCACAATGTAAAGCGCCGTAAGGGCTTCAATTGCATCCAAGTAGGTCCGAGGGGTACTACTTAGCGTTGCTAACCGTGACATTTCGCCTATGAACGTCCCACGTTTGACGGTCAATGGATGGGCACTATGCCAAGGGATTCTTTCTTGATGCGAACCGGCCTTCCGAAACGGCATGTGTTGTAACGACCCGTGTTCATCACGGTACAACGTCATATCAAGGAACGCTTGATGTGATTCGGATGCCTGCCATTCGATGACGCAATCGGCGAATTGGACGGCTTCTAAATGTCGCAAGGCCTCTGTTTCAGAGTTTGCGTACACAATTGCCGCGCAATCGTCTATATACCGACCGTAAAAAGGAACGTTCGGGTTATCCAAGATGCCGCACTTTGATTCAAAGTACCAGCCGTAGAGATTTGCTAGGTCTGG
The DNA here is from genome assembly GCA_014905825.1 of Lyophyllum atratum. Lineage (NCBI taxonomy): Eukaryota > Fungi > Basidiomycota > Agaricomycetes > Agaricales > Lyophyllaceae > Lyophyllum > Lyophyllum atratum. Next base: position 7,659 of record JACGCN010000026.1, on the reverse strand, counting down.
ACTATCGGCAACTCCCATAGCGAGTCCCCGTATCTGTTTGTACGTTTTATCTTTATATTGCGTAATTAAGTTATTATTGCCTTGTATTAAACACATTTGGAATATTTCTAATTCTACTAGAATATCCGGGGAAAGGTTACTAATGTCGGCGGTCGTAGGCGTATGGGAAAATCCTCCCACGTGTTGTAAGTACATGTCCCCAACAATCGATAGACAAAGGTCTAGATTGATGTTTGGGTAGAATGCTACTACGTCGCCGGTGACAATATAGAATTTCTTTCCGGGTTTTAACTTAAGTTTGCTTAATTTTATCGCCAAGTCTTTGGTGCCGTGAATAACGGTGGGCGCCGATTTAACTATCGGTTTAAGTCTTTTGCTAACATACTTTGCAGCCGGATTTTGTATAGCCGAGTGGCATGGAATAATAGGACGCATTTTTACTGGAAACTTATGTATTTTAGGTATTCCGTAAAAGTGCGGCAACTCAAACTCGCTCGGGTTTTTATTACTCCAATCCAAGGGTATTTTGGACGTGAAGAAAACCGGGAGTTGTTTTCCGGGAAGGGATGTAGATTTAGCAGATATCCGTTCCATGTTAGCACATTGTGCCAGAAGAATTGAATTTTTGGTTAACGTGTGTATCGGTTCGTAATTATTGATATCCGATAGTAATTCTAGGCATTTCTCTTCTAACCAGGTCTGCTCTGACACCGCAATACCAAGGTTTTTATCTGTATTGGTAACGACGTATTTGTTACTAACAAGATATTCTCGTATACGATTTTGATTGGGACTGAGCGATTTATAGATGTCCTTATCTTCCTCTGACGGTATTTTGGCGATTGTATCAATAACAAAGCGCCGACCTTGTCGGAGACCGTATTCGAGATAGACGGGTAGCTTCGGTGGAGCCTTTTTATAAGGTTTTTCCACTTCGAAGTCTGGGTCGAAGAGAGAGTTATCGTCATTATTAAATGCGAAAAACAGGCGCCATCTCATGCGCCTTTCGAAATCATCCCAAGCGTCCTTAATTAACTGGTTATTACGCTTGGTTCGGAACATAAATTTTTGTCCGACACTTAGATCATATTCGATGTACTTAGGGAGGTTCACACCAGGAGAGCGATGAATAATATTTTTATAAGCGGCCGCAAGCCGCACAGACACTGGTACGCGATCTAAAACATATTTTACTGCTGCGGGGTATGAGATAGTCAGCAAACTATCAGGGTATGTAGAAGGGGAGTCCCACCGAAAAATGGTCAAGCTCTCGCTTTCCCCTTGCCCTTGTCCTTCCCTGCCGGAGTTTTCTTCTCCGACTTCCTCCCATCCGACTTCTTCGTCCAGGGTTTGATCGGAAGATTGGGATTCTTCGTCTTCTTGCCTGGTTTGGAAAGGGAGAATTTCTTCTCGGGCTTCTTGAACTTGAGGTTCTAGCGAGAAGGGGTTAGTACGACGTCTATCATAGCGATGTTGACGAAGACTTACTTTAGGAAGCGCCTTTGAAGAAGAAGCCGAGGGTTTCTTCAGGGCGGCAGCGACTGCTGACTCCACCATCTGGGCGATGGACTTGGAGTTGGAGGGGGCATCATCGCCCATCTCCACATCGACAGCTTCCTTGATGTCTTGCTTACGCTTCAGCTTGTTGGCTTTGGCGTTTTCCTCCGCCTCGATGATGTTCGTGGTACGGAGGGCAATGACAGCGAGGTCCTCGCAAAGGTGTTTAAATTCCTTTTGGACGAGGGGGTTCTTCTCCATGCCTTGGAGGATGAGTTCGCCGTCGTCTGTGGTGACGTAGACGGGGCGGAGTGAACGCTCATCAATCTCAGCTCCTCTAACCTTGACGGGAGTGAGCAGGCATGTCGCCATATGCTTGGGAGCAAGTAGCGAACGCAAATGTTCCAACTCTACCTTCTTCACGTCGAGGGCCGTGTCGAAGGATTGCTGCACGTATGTGGCGTGAGCAAGACGGGCGCCTTCCAAAAAGGCGTGGGCGCGCTCGTCAGAGATGAAGTCCTTTGTGAATTGGACTTCGGTCGGTTTTAAGGACCGGAATTGCGGGGGAAGATTCCCAGTTTGCTTCAGAGCCGTCCACTTGGCGACAAGTGTACGGCAAGCGAACATACGATGTGTAGTCGCTTGGATCTCCCGAAGGGGATCCTTGAAGCAATCTCTGTAATCCGCGGGGATTACGGAGATGACGGACTCGACCGTATTGGCCCCCTGAAAGAGGGTACCAACGAGACTCCCGAGCGGAGACCTATCCATATTCTTCCTTCCCTGTGCCGCACAGGGAAGCACCCACCGCACCGCGCAGCGGTGCACCCTCCACGGCCTCGGGGAGGGGGAACCGTCTGCGGTTCCGCTTGCACCGCGGGGAACCGCGAAGAAATGAGCCCGCTAGACGTCGTTCTTTATGGCGACGACCTCCGTGCGAATCTTTCGTCTAAATTGGAAATCGCAAGCCCCGTCTTTTTCCATCCGAGGTGTATAAGGTGCGGTCGCCGCCTCTGCGAATGTTATACCCGTCGCCTGGTCCGTCGCCCCCGTAGTCGCCGGCGGCGGCCACGATTTTTGGTTTGTTTTCTCTCATTTTCCAGCGTCCAGCAGGTGACCCCGGTCCCGCACGAGTGGTCGGTCCTTGTGAGGTGTTTGCCGTTGTGAGTGCAGTCCCCGCCGCCATTGTCCTCGGCGACGACCACTTTAGGGTTAGTGACCACTTTTAGTAATTTTTTTCATTTTCAAGTGTCAAAGGTCACACCGCGCAGGCCAGGAAAGGGACGTCCGTTGATGTATGTGTTGCCGCCATGACCATTTTTTTTTCAATCTTTGTATTTTTCATTTTCGCGTGTCAATGGAAACCCCGCGCTTGCAGTGTATGTGTTAGCGGTGCGTCGTCGGTGTCGCCACCGTCAGTGGAGTCGATATTCATTATCTCTGAGTGCAACGGTAATTGGTAGCAGTCCATTACATCACCCATTTTCGCTTTTTGCAGCAGTGGTTTGGCGGGGGGCAGGCGGTTTTGCTTATTCAGCCGTATGGGTCATTTGGCATTTTGATCGCTCTTTTCATTTTCGCCTGTTTTGCTTATTCAGCCGTATGGGTCATTTGGCATTTTGATCGCTCTTTTCACCCATGCATTTTCGCCTGTTTTGCTTAGTCAGCCGTATGGGTCATTTGGCATTTTGATCGCTCTTTTCATTTTCGCCTATCCATATTCTTCCTTCCCTGTGCCGCACAGGGAAGCACCCACCGCACCGCGCAGCGGTGCACCCTCCACGGCCTCGGGGAGGGGGAACCGTCTGCGGTTCCGCTTGCACCGCGGGGAACCGCGAAGAAATGAGCCCGCTAGACGTCGTTCTTTATGGCGACGACCTCCGTGCGAATCTTTCGTCTAAATTGGAAATCGCAAGCCCCGTCTTTTTCCATCCGACGTGTATAAGGTGCGGTCGCCGCCTCTGCGAATGTTATACCCGTCGCCTGGTCCGTCGCCCCCGTAGTCGCCGGCGGCGGCCACGATTTTTGGTTTGTTTTCTCTCATTTTCCAGCGTCCAGCAGGTGACCCCGGTCCCGCACGAGTGGTCGGTCCTTGTGAGGTGTTTGCCGTTGTGAGTGCAGTCCCCGCCGCCATTGTCCTCGGCGACGACCACTTTAGGGTTAGTGACCACTTTTAGTAATTTTTTTCATTTTCAAGTGTCAAAGGTCACACCGCGCAGGCCAGGAAAGGGACGTCCGTTGATGTATGTGTTGCCGCCATGACCATTTTTTTTTCAATCTTTGTATTTTTCATTTTCGTGTGTCAATGGAAACCCCGCACTTGCGCTGTATGTGTTAGCGGTGCGTCGTCGGTGTCGCCACCGTCAGTGGAGTCGATATTCATTATCTCTGAGTGCAACGGTAATTGGTAGCAGTCCATTACATCACCCATTTTCGCTTTTTGCAGCAGTGGTTTGGCGGAGGGCAGGCGGTTTTGCGTATTCAGCCGTATGGGTCATTTGGCATTTTGATCGCTCTTTTCATTTTCGCCTGTTTTGCTTATTCAGCCGTATGGGTCATTTGGCATTTTGATCGCTCTTTTCATTTTCGCCTGTTTTGCTTATTCAGCCGTATGGGTCATTTGGCATTTTGATCGCTCTTTTCACCCACGCATTGTCGCCTTGCTTTGCACCCCCGGCGCTGCGCATTTTGGACTGCCTGCTGTGGTCGGCGTCGCCACCGTCAGTGGAGTCGATATTCATTATCTCTGAGTGCAACGGTAATTGGTAGCAGTCCATTACATCACCCATTTTCGCTTTTTGCAGCAGTGGTTTGGCGGGGGGCAGGCGGTTTTGCTTATTCAGCCGTATGGGTCATTTGGCATTTTGATCGCTCTTTTCATTTTCGCCTGTTTTGCTTATTCAGCCGTATGGGTCATTTGGCATTTTGATCGCTCTTTTCACCCACGCATTGTCGCCTCGCTCTGCACCCCCGCCACGATTCCCCCTCTCCTTGCTCTTCATGATGAGCTGGAAGACGAACGAGCAGGATGCATACATTCTGGGACAAAAAAATCAACGAGACACCCAAGACACACCCGGGAATTGAACCGGGGACCGCCCGCTAAGTCGCAGACAAAGCGTGCGTGATAACCATTATACCATGTGTCCATGTTAAAGGTGGCATCGCCTCAGAATTCCCCGTGCAGCTGCAAATAGAATAGAGTCAGAAACAGGCGTGTGCGCGTCATACAAACGCGTGGGGGCCAGGCGGTTTTGCTTATTCAGCCGTATGGGTCATTTGGCATTTTGATCGCTCTTTTCACCCATGCATTTTCGCCTGTTTTGCTTAGTCAGCCGTATGGGTCATTTGGCATTTTGATCGCTCTTTTCACCCACACATTTTCGCCTGCCTGCGCTCTGCACCGCGGTTTTGCTTGGTGAGCCGTATGGGTCATTTGGCATTTTGATCGCTCTTTTCACCCACGCATTGTCGCCTCGCTCTGCACCCCCGGCGCTGCGCATTTTGGACTGCCTGCTGTGGTCGGCGTCGCCACCGTCAGTGGAGTCGATATTCATTATCTCTGAGTGCAACGGTAATTGGTAGCAGTCCATTACATCACCCATTTTCGCTTTTTGCAGCAGTGGTTTGGCGGGGGGCAGGCGGTTTTGCTTATTCAGCCGTATGGGTCATATGGCATTTTGATCGCTCTTTTCACCCATGCATTTTCGCCTGTTTTGCTTAGTCAGCCGTATGGGTCATTTGGCATTTTGATCGCTCTTCTCACCCATGCATTTTCGCCTGTTTTGCTTAGTCAGCCGTATGGGTCATTTGGCATTTTGATCGCTCTTTTCACCCATGCATTTTCGCCTGTTTTGCTTAGTCAGCCGTATGGGTCATTTGGCATTTTGATCGCTCTTTTCACCCACGCATTGTCGCCTCGCTCTGCACCCCCGGCGCTGCGCGTTTTGGACTGCCTGCTGTCGTCGTGGTCGCCAATGTCAATGGAGTCCATATTCATCATTTGTGAGAGCAACCGTAACCGCTAAGAGTCCATGGTGTACCCTCACTGCCGCCATTGCTCCCCAGTGTGCGACCGGGAGCGTTTCACACCGGGTGAGGCGAACGGTCGACACCTGTACTACGCTGGTGTTTCAGAGTTTCGACGTCGGTTCTGAGGGCATCGATGTCCTCTCGCAGGCACTCAAACTCGCGTTGGAGGTCCCCAACGATATGGTGCTGTTCTTGAGCTGGGGAACACTGGGGGTAAGGCGGGAGTGGGCGTGATCAGGGGGGACTTACTGAGTTGGGACCGAATGCTAACCGCAATACGTCCCATGGACGGCTGTCGCCTCAAGACGTTGTTCGCGGCGGCCCCCACGTTCGTGTGTTGCGCGTGGACTGCCGGGGCGGTTAAGTTGCTCTCATCACCCGGGTTAGGCGACGCGGACTCCGTGTCGCTCCCGTCGCGACGATCGCGTTTGGTGGGTGCAGGATTGGCGTCGGCCGCTACTCAGTGCGGTGCGTCAGCGAGTGAGTGGTAGTGAGATTTCTCAGGATCGTACCAGCAGCTGAAGGGTGTCCCCTCTTGAGCACTCCTTTCGGCGAACATCTGCCACCATGGATGTTGGAGACCGGGTGGACGCACATTAGCGGCGCATCTTCATCGCGCGTTGATTGCAGCGCATTGGCGCCATCAGGGCTCTGGGCAGCGCGGCCTTCAGTGAGAGCGCTGGGGCCACGGATCTTGACTGACCTTGAAGTCCATGGTCGTCCTCGCAGGCAGCTCAAGATCGTGGCAGGGAGTCCGTGTTGCTGGAGGCACAGTGGTCATGGTGGGCGAAAGGAAAATTTCACTCGGGATATTTGTATGACTAAGGTTTTAGGTCGCTCCTTTCCCGCGGGTATCTCCCCCCGCCTGACGTCATCGCTCGTCGACATCGCTTTCGTTCTCTTGTAGAGGGCTCACGCGCTCAATGTGTATGCAGGCACTACAAAACACTAACGCAAGAAATCGACTTGTTTTGTGTATCATAATGGCACTATGGCATCCCGTCCTCGAGATCATACACTCGCTCTCGGGTGTACACCACCTGGTGTTCGACGTTTTCCACTCGGTTTTGTAGATTTTCTACCACGAATTCAAGGGCCTCCACCTCCCGTCGCAGGGTTCCCATCTGTGTTCTAAGTTCGTGGAGTATATCGTTCTGCTCGTGGGCTGGAGGACGATCAGCTCCCAGGCGAAGCGCAGGGTATGAGGGGAGGGGCAACTTACTGAGTCGCATGCGGATCCTAAAAACCGGCGTGCGCGAGGGGCTACTGGCAGAAGTGTTGGTGTCCACGGTGCGGAGCGCGGCGGCGGGCGCGGTGTTCTCATCGGGCTGGTGAGGCGACGCGGTGACCCTTTCGTCGCGGTCGCGACGAGGCCGTTTGGCTGGTGCAGGATTGGCGTCGGTGGCTGGCCAGCAAAGCGCGTCAGCCACAAACGGGTGCGGAAAGAGTGCAAGGTCGTACGTGCTTGGGAAGCCTGTCCCCTCTTGAGTTCTCGCCCTCGGTCTGGCGACGGTGAGACGGGGTCGACCACCTGTCCGTCGCCCATGGCTCGGGCGACGTCGGAAACCTGGGTCAGGGGGTGTCAGCGACGACACTTGTCCCGCACACGTCGAGACTCACCTCCGCATCGCGCTCATCGGACGCGATCCCAGTTTCTGGATGCGAGGTGACCATGGCAGACTGCATGTGGTGGTGAAGCAGGAAGATGGAGTGAAACAAAATTTCGCTCCCTGTTTTTATTTTGGGTTGTACCATGACTAAGCTTTCTGATGGCCCAGGTGTTTCGGCCGAGGAACACAAACGTGCATAGTGGGAGCGCGCAAACTACAAAGTGCTACTGGGGTATAGTGCCTAGACGTCGACGCTCATGTCCCCACCGTCCTCCGAGGGAAACAGTACGAGAGGATCCATCCACCCGGACGTGTCCACGTCGTCCGGGAACAACTCGTTCTCGGCACAGTCCACCTCTGGGAACACCTCTTCCTCGGAGAACAGCTCGTTCTCGGGAACGTCCTCGTCGGCGAACACCTCGTGGTCGGAAAGGTCGCCCGCCAAAGTCGTGGAGGCCTTGTGGCGACGATATTCCTCCAGCAGCTCGGGAACGTTGTCGGTCATTGGTCGACTGCGCTT